>PVLA01000101.1:105258-825203 GCA_004027455.1 Hydrochoerus hydrochaeris
TAAGAATCATATTTATAAATATCATATTGTGTCTCTAGTGTAAAAAGTAAATAAGAACTACAAGTGTAATAAAACCAAAATGTGTAATTGCTATTGTAAAAAAGAGAGGAAAAGAAAGTGCTCTAAGGGATATAACTGCATGTAAGTTTGAGTGTGTAAAATAGATGACCATATTGCTGAATCTTTGTTGGATCTTTGAACAAAACTGTTTGTATTCTGACTGTTTGAATATTCACTATGTACCCTTTAACTTTGTAACTTGAACAATTACATCCAAGATGACAGTACATAATTTATAAATTAATGATTTCTTAGTGGAGCTTTTTCTCATTCTCTTTTTTCTTTCTTTCTTTTAGAATTCTGTATTGTTGCTACCATTTTTTCTGTTTTGTTTTTTTTTTCTTCTCTTTAAATAAAATTTTAAAAATGTATAATTGCTATTGTAAAAAAAGAGGAAATAGGAAGTGCTATAAAAGATATAGCTGCATGCATGTTTAGGTGTGTGGGATTGATGACCATATTTCTAGGTTCTTGTTGGATTGCTGAACAGATCTGTTTGCACTCTCACTGCTTTAGTGTCCACCTTGTGCGCTTTAATTCTGTAACTTGAATAACTATTTCTAAAAGGAACAAAGTGTAATGTATCAACTAGTGATTTCTTACTATTTATCTTCTTTTCTTGAAATTCTGTAATATTTCTACCTTTTTCCTGTTTTTTTCTCTTTAAATAAAAAAAAATAAAAAAATATGTCTAGCTAGATATGAAGACATAGTATACCTTCAATTTAGAAAACTATCCTAGAACTCAGCCATCAGATCTGTATTCATATAGTAGTAAACTGATTGACGTGAACAAGCTTGTTGCTCTCAACTCCCAAATTAATTGGATTGTGGCACTGGACAATTGGCTTATCAGTTTCAGACTGATCGTACATTTGCCAACAGAGCACAAGTTGACCAGCCTAGGAACTCTATGCAAGAACAGAGCAGTTGCAATTTCAGAACAAAGAATTATATAATACAATCTTTGGATTTCAGAAAATTGTAGCACTGCTCTTGTATATGGCAAAGAGAAACAAACTGGTATTGTTGATGACAACATTGTACCATGATAGAAAACTGGTAGAGAAACTCAGGGTCAAGTGGATCAAAATGATGCACTGTCAGTCTTTACTGAGATCTGTGAAGGACATGACCGTCTATGTTTTAGTTAGAAAAACCACTAGGGTGGAGTTATGTTTGTGGTTGAATGGAAAGAAGGGAGATGACTCACACAACTTCTCATTTTTTTTGCAATGGAAGCACAGATAATCATTAACATGGTGTGATGCTTTCAGTTGAAGAGAAGGGAAGGGAGTGACTCAGCTCCTTTGTTTCTAACCATATGACAGCATTCACAAAATGGAAGCCTGGAATGAAAACTTTCTATGACAAAACTGAACATGGAGCAGATGTGGATGAGTTTGTGCAGCAACTGTAGCATCAATGGAAACACAAAACATTGACCAGTGGTTGCATTTTGCTAGATCCTAAACATATGTGGCATAAATGGTTTGATAGTTTATGAAGAAAATAACAAGGGCAAAATATCATGGAGAAATATCATGGACTTTTGTTTGTATTTACATTATAGTTCATATAGGTTTTTATTTCTCGTGTTATTTTTTAGATCTTATAGGCAAGTATCTGATGCGACAATGTTAATGTCTATTTTAAGTGCTCATTATATATTTGATATTTTACTTTATTGATATTCTATTTTCCTGTTCCTGCCAACGAGAAAGATAAGAGAGTTGAAAAGAATGATCTACCACACAGGACAGGAAAACTAAACACATGTGCTGTCACTGTAAGCAAGACATGCATGGAGCATGTGTGAAGATTGCCTTGGGTGTGACAGTTGAAGCAAAGATTAGTTTTGTTGTAGGATAATATTGATATTTTCATTATAGTTCATATAGAGATTTGTGTCTGTTATTGATATAGGGAAAGAAGCTCCCAACCTACTAGATGTATGATATGAGTTAATGTGGCCTAAAATCGAAGAATGAATGTTAGGAACAATGGAGGTTAACAGCAGAATATATTTATTGAAAGAAAGAAAGCTTCTGTACAAGAGGGAGACAGAAGGGGTCCCCAGTGGGTTGCCAAAGACGCTCTATTCTAGGGATTTTTATAGAACAAATCCATGAGGTGAAGTGGGTCCATGGTGTGGCAAAATGGGAACTCGCAAGGCAGGCGGGCATGAGGTGGCACAGAACCATGGTCAGCCAATAAGGTTACAAGTATAACTGCTCAGGTAAAATTGAATAAACTGATGTCAAATGGGGAAGTGAGTCACAAGCCAGAAGAGGGGTCTTTACCTGTAGGGGGTTGCATTAGAAGCTTCTTCTGGTTTCCTTCAGGTGATTGATACTTATTCAGAATATCAATCCCTATGTTTATACTTAGGGTTGGCTGCATTTGTTTTGCATTTTTTCTTGAGATCTGGCCCACAGTGGGAGGTGTTTGTGTCCCTCAAAGTTGCAAATTACCTGGTCTTCTGCACTGGCTCTTTTGGGGGCCTCGCCCTGTCTGACTGCCTATAATATTTTCATCTCACTCAGCTGCCTATCACATCTTTTAGGTTTTGTAAGCAAGTACATAGCTAATGTGAAAATGTTGATATTTATTCTAAATGTACAATACATATTAAAAATTTAATACTTTATTTTATCAACAGTTTATGTTCCTGTCAGCTACACATTGTGTATTATAATAAGAACCTCCTGCCAAAACAGCAAGACCAGCAAGCTACCAAATATGTCCTACAAAAATGCCCAGAGACCAAAGCACATGTGCTGTCAGTGTAGGTAACACATGTGTATGGAACATGCTGATTTCATGTCTAAAGACTGGATTAGATGTAAGAATTGAAGTAAAGATTGTGTTTGTTGTAGAGTTCTATTGGTATTTCCCTTGTAGTTCATATAGAGTTTATTTATTGTTAGTTTTTAGAGTTTGTAAACCAAAAAGTCAATGTTGAAAATTTTTATGCTTTTTTTTATAAATACAAAATAAATATAAAAATTCAATACTTTATGCTTTTTTATATTTTTCCTGTTAAATATTCATTGTTTAATAAAACTCATAAAATTAACAATTCATCAAAATAAATATCCTAAAGAATAAATGTTGGTATTATACACTCACTACAATCCTCTTTTAACACAAAATTGGTAATGTGTCCCAGAGGTTTTCTAACAAGGAAGAGAAGGTCTACTTAAAGGACAGCACAGTAAGGAGATGCTTAGGGGAGTCAAATACATATTCTTGAACATTTGACTCTATACATAAATACAATTACGCAAACTATTGTATTTTGCACAGAAGATTTAAAAGAGCCTAGTCTCACTGGATTGGCCCCTATCAGCAAGAAACAAGAAAAACAATAGCAAGGTAACCTCAGTTGGTGTGACAAAGATTTGTGACCTTCTAATCAGTAGACGGACATTCAGTTTGAGTCATCTTATTAGTCCACAGTTCAGGGAGCTGACAGCCTCTAGCTAACACAACCCTATAAGCATATTGACTCTGCACAATGGTTGAAAAAAGTCTGCTAGAAAACACTTGTAGCCATGAGATTCATTATGGGTCCTCTATAGAACTGCACCTGTGGCCCATAAAGAGCACTGTTACAGAAAGTGTTGTAAGCATCAATCGGGAGATGTCATCTTGATCAAGAACCATCTAACAGATTGGCCGAGCCCTGTGGGTGTCGGGAGATGCTGACTTACAGGCTACAGAGAAAACCAGACCCACTCCAAATGTGGGTGACATTGATCGGTCGACCTCCAGCCTAGACAAAATAAAAAGGGAGTGAAGAAGGAAGTCTTTGCAACTTCAGTCTTCACTAGTGCCTTTGGACATTCATTTCCAGTTTCTTCTGTCTTTCTTCAGACTCTTCAGCCTTCTAATGTGAACCCTTTGTTTCCAGCATGGGCTCGCACCAGACTCTGCAGTTAGGTCCTAAGATTGACCTATGCTCTAACTCTTCAGCAGGACTATGGCTGTTTTGCATTCTCCCCCAGCGTGATTCCACAGTATGCCTACCTTGAAAATCATACCTAGTTATATATGTGCCAAATATACTTAATATATCTTAAAATGATATGCATAATCTTATATATTAAATTTATACCTCTAGTAAACCCTAACTGATACAGAAGTCTTACATGTTATTATGGCATATCAAAATACAAGAGGATGCAGCAAGGTGAGGTAAGTAAAAAAGGTTCTTCCTCCTATCTACTTAAGGGGTTTGAAGCAGAAGAGGTAAAATATTGTCTGGAGGTAGAAAAGTTTGAATTATGTTTAGTCAAAGTTTCTAGAAACTGAATAAGTTTATGCTTGCCTACATGATTGCACAAGCTGACTTAACTCTTGTTCTATCTTTTTATTTATTCTCTGTTTGTACTTCGTCTTACTCAGATGAGAGATATATTGCATTTAAGTTTGTGTGTCTGATTTATTCCAGTCAACATATAATCATCTAGGAACACTCATTTTCCTACAACTGTCTCAGATTTCTCATTCTTTATAGCAGAGTAGTATACCATTGCACAGAGATACCACAATTTCTTCATCCAATCATATGTTAATGGGTACACTCATTGTTTCCAGGATTTAGATGTTACAAATCATTCTGCTGTAAACAGTGGTATTCATGTGTTGCTGTAATATAATGTTTTAAACTTTTGGAGCAAGGAAATACAAGGGTGATAACTGGGTCATATGGCATTTCTAATTTCAGTTGTCTGAGAAATCTCCATACTGATTTCCTTAACGGTTGTACTAGTTTACGTTTCTACCAGCAATAGAGGAGAATTCCTTTTCCACCACAGCCACACCAGGATTTGCTATTTCTAGATGGTGGCCATTCTTTCTGTATTCAGATGGAATCTGTACAGATGGAACATGGCCAGAGACATTGAAAGTTTTTTTCATATATTTGTTGGCCATTAGTACTTCCTATTCTGTGAAGTGTCTATTCATTTTACTTCCCTATTTCTTGGCTGGATCTTTAATTTTCAGTCAAAATTTTTTAGTTCTTTACAGATTCTAGGTATTAGCCCTCTGTCTGACAGTTAGCTGGCAATTTTTTTTTCCATTCTGTAAGTTGTCTCTTAACGCTACTAATTTATTCTTTTACTGTACAGAAGCTTTTTTATTCTGATACAGTTCCATTTGTTGATTCTTGTTGTTGGAGTATTTCTTGTGCAATTGAGGTTCTGTTTAGAAAATCCCTCCCTACATCTGTGTCTTCAACTGTTTGGTGTATTTTTTATACGCAAGTAAGCATATTGTTTATGTTTAATATTTAGACCTTTGATACATTTCTATTTTAATTTAATATATGATGAGAGATACAGTTTCAGTCTTCTGCAAACAGATAATTAGTTTTTTTAGCACTCCTTGTTGAATTGGCTGTCTTTCCTCCAACATGTACTTTTGGCCTCTTGGTCAAAGATCAAATAGGTGATTGTATCAAAGGGTGTTTCTCCATCTTCCATTCCAGTAGCAGTAAACTGATGGCATGCACGCCACAGCAGATATTTTGTATCACAGAAAGCTCTAAAATGTTCATCATCACTGCACTATACCATTTCATTGATCCACATATCTATTTTTGTTCTAATACCATGTTGTATTTATCACTGTTGCTTTGTAGAATAATTTGAAATGTGGTATTGTGAGGCCTCCTGTTTGGCTCTTGTTGCCCAAAATTACTTTTGCTATTCTGGGTCTTTCCTGGATCCATATGAATTCTGGGATTGTTTTCTCTAGTCCTGTAGAGTATGCTCTTGGTATTTTCATTGGCCCTGAGCTGACTGTGTAACACTTTGGGGAGCATGGCTATTTAGCCAGCACTGTTCTGTCTATCTAGGAGCAGGGAACACCTCTCAGTTTTCTGGTTCTTTTTCAATCTCCTTTGTGAAAGTACTGTAGTTTTCTGTGTAGAAGTCTTTTACTTCCTTGGTTAGGTTAATTCCTAGACATTTTACTTTCCTTAAAGCTACTGTGAATTGTGATATTTTCATAATTTCCCTATCAAATTTACCATTGATGTATACAAATGCTAATGATTTATGTAGGTTTATCTTGTATCCTGCTGTGTTTTTGAAGCTCATTATTAATTATTATAGTTTTCAGTGGAATTCCATGGGTCTTTTATGTAGAGTATCACATCATCTGCAAATGATACCTTGAGTTCTTCCTTTCCTATATGTCTCCCTTTTACCTTTTCCTCTTGCCTTATTACTCTGGCTAATATTTTGGATATTATGCTAAATAGAACTGGTGATATTGTGCATCCTTGTCTTTTTCCTGATTTTAGGGAGAATGTATCTAGTTTTTCCCCATTTAATATTATGCTGGCTATTGCTATTATCATAAGTAATTTTTATCAACTCAGGTATGGTCTTTCTATACCTGTTTTTCCAGGGTTTTCATCATGCTTGTTTTGGGGTATTTAAGCATGTTTGTGTCTTCTTGGGTTAGCTCTTCTAATTTGTATGAGTTTAGGAATCTGTTCATTTCTTTTGATTTGGCTTATTTATTGGGATACAATTTTTCAAAATAGTTACTACTTTCTAGGTTTTCACAGTGTTTATTGTGATTTCACATTTTTCATTTCTAATTGCATTCATATGTATCTTTTCTTTTAGGTAAGGTCTTATCTATTTTATTTATTCTTTCAAAGAACCAGCTTTTTGATTCATTGATTTGGGGGGGGGGATATTATTTACTTAGTCTCAACTTCATTTATTTCCACTCTTAATTTCAGTTTGGGGCTGGTTTGTTGATGCTTCTCAAGTGTCTTTATCCTTTCAGGGTCTGAGATTGGGCAAATCAGGGCACCTCTCCTGCCACCGATCACTTACTCCTGGTGTAAGCCAGTGAAAACATTGCCAGGCTGCCACCTGTTCAGTGTTTAGAGCACAGAGCTGGGTTGACAGTGTCATACACCCCCAAATCTATCCTGCAAGGTGAGACTCTCCTGTGCTCCTTGGATCCAGCCCTATCTAGGAAGTTCTCAATATGACAAGCCTCATGGAATGTGAGGGCCCAGGCCCTGCTGGCCAGTCTACTGGGCTGCCTTCCTCTCCCTTTAACTCCTGCTTTCTTTGATCTATGAGTCTCTTCTTTCAAATTGATTTTTCTTTTTTGTATCAGGATATGTGTCTCCCCTCTTCTTCCGGCTACATGTGTTTTTAGCTGATCTCCTCTGAGTCTCTCAGACATGACTCATCTTTGATTCAGCCACTGTGGATCTCTTCAGATTTCTTTTTTGAAAAAACATTGAGTGGAAGCCATCTTTTTTATCGATAAAGGCACTAATACTTTAATAGAATTGAGGTTACTTAAAATGTTTCTCAGGTAAGAGTGGTATCATATTTTTATAGTACAAAATTCTAAATTTAGAAGCTAAAATTTTAAAACTCTAACATGAACTTCTGTCAATATAAATGATGTGGATGGGTGTCACCCTGAGACTATTTCTCTATTTCTGTTGATTTCTTTGAAGAATGAAAGGACCAAGAACTTGCACCTTCCAAAGTGAGGCTGACACCCTATGTGTAACTTCAGTGGGGAACTAAAAATTGAAGCTCCTCACTCCCCTGTGGGTGTAAACAAGATGAGGGGGAACATCAGGGATTGGGCAGAGAATTCATTTGCTGTGAGTCATCCGGGGAAGAAGAGTCGATTCTTCACTCGTGTCTGATGACAGCTTCCAGGAGAACATGGAGAGGCTGAATAGGACACCATGGAATTCCCCAAAGTCCAGGACGAGTGTCAATAGGGGCCTGCGTCTCCACACACGATTTACAGTAGCTTTATTCTCAACAAGTACCTCTTTTTCTGGAGCACACTAACCTAAAAAAATTGGGTTTTGTCTTTACTTACGGGACCCTGTGCATGGTACCAGAAAGAGGTTGGCAGGAGATACCAAACTGTCGGCTTCCGGAGCACCGTGCCCTTGTAATGGAGGTGGGGCCAAAGGGATGCAGTCAGCACTGGATCATTCGCGGGGGCCACGGAAAAAATGCTAAAGCAGGACTTCTTGTGCAACAATTATTAAAAATTACAAAAAAGCAACAGCATTCAAAGTGCTAATGGAAAAGAAGTCAAGGGAGAAGGTTTGCAGGACCACGTCGGTAAAAAGTACAAGAGGTTTATGAATGAGTCCAAAACAATTCTGCCTGTTAACTGTAACAGTTGCAGCTAATTTAATTTCCTTAAACTTTTTAGGGTTAACATACGTATACACACTGAAACTGTATGCCACATACATGAATGAATGTGGACTAGACTTGTACGAAACTGAAAAATCACTTGAAGTGAAGAAACCGAACTTGTGACTTAACTGAGTAATTGTTTCAGAATTACAGCATTTGTAAGCTTCTGTAAAAATACTACTGCTAAAAGCAACCAAGAGTATGTGTGGTAGTATTTTTTTTTCTTTCTTAGTTAATTCCATTGTAAAAACTCAGAATACAAATCGGGGAAATGGAGGATAATAACGGTCGACGAATAAAAGTACAAAACACGCCTTCCAGCCAAGTGCTCACTTTGGGAGTTTAGTTAAATAAGCTGCGGTTCTTCAACAACGGTGTGGTTTTACTGTCCTCGTGTGGTGTTAGCTTGTCATTGCAACATCTCTGACCAAATGCGAATGTCTGCTTTTAATCTGAGGCAGCCTCCACATTTTTAGTCTCTTTGACAAATTTGCCTGTAACTTCTTCATGGACCTAAGTCAACTGATCAGTGTTTGATCATGAAGAAGGATGAAGGGTAACTTTATCCTCTCAATGGCCCTGTTAAAAACTGCATTTCATATACAATTAAGGGATGCGGGAAGCTTACCATGGCACCAAAGGCATCGGAGCTTTGCTACTAGCTGTTTGGCCCACCTGTTGGTTCTCATCCCTCCTTTTGAACGCTTAAGGAAGCCCAGAGAAGTGTTTACATGTCCTTACAAAAAGCCTGTGTTGACTGAAGATATCTTGATCCGTTTTGTGCTGCTATAAAAGAATACTACTGAACATTCTAACTTGATAACATCATGCACTGAGCATAGTTGTTTCTCCTGGTAATCATGCAGCTCATACTGCACAGGATAATTTCAAAAGAAAAAAAAAGTTGTTCTTTCCCCATTTTTTTTTTTCCTTTCAGTAATGTAGACAGGAAGATTCAAGCTTGCGGGGCCCGTGTGGATGAAGGCACCCTTATTCATCATCCTATGACCAACGTGGCAGGCCAATAAATCACACAACACAGACAGAGAAAGGGAATGAAATTCATCCTTGTATCAGGACCCCCTTCCTGTGTGATGGCATTAACTCACTCCAAAAAGACATGCTCCCCCCGCCCCTTTGGGATTAAGTTGTTTCCTTTGGGATTAAGTTTCCAAAATGACAGTGGTAAACTAAGGAGACTCAGGGTCCTGAAATGGTGGTTGATGGAAACGTTCATTAAATTTCCCTTCTCCAATATGATTATAGTTAGAACGTGAAAAATGTTAGAGCGATTTAAGTTAACCATTATCAATAATAACTTTTATCAAATTTAAAATGCTTTCAATAGCTTGATAACTGACTTTGAGGCTAGAACTCATTATTATCAAGTTTTATATTTGAAACCCCTAAGGGGTTCCTGATTAAGACTTCAAGTTCTTGGTAGTTAACTTTTACAACTTCATTCCAACACGGAGGGGAGTCCAAATTTTACAACAGATTATGTATGTAACACAACTGACAGTTTATATAACACCTTTAATGACTTTTCTCTTGTTAACTGTAAAGTTTTTGTGGTAATGGAAAGGAATTTCGAGCCCAGTATTACTTTGTGTATCAGATGCTCTGGAATAAGGATGCTCACCCCTCCTCAGTGCAGTCAGTGATCCTCCAACTGGGATGACAAGGATGGAGTACAGCAGCTGCAAAAGCACGGGTGCGTTTGATTTAATGAAGGTAGAAATTCAAAGCCATCACCGGGGCTGCACACAGACCCCTGCCAAGTCTCTACGCACCCACGCCACCACAATTTAGGTTTGTACTCTCACTCCTTGGGCACCTAGGATGCAGCACTTCTTGGCAGATTTGCAGGCTGCCCATCCGCAGTGGGAGGCAGTGTCCATATCAGCTGCTAAAGTCAACACTCCAGTAGAAGAGAGCCCCGTGGAAGCCCGAGCCCTTTGCTCCAGAGGAGCCTGTAGAACTCTGCTCCATGGATACGGGGAATAGACACTCCAGGGTCCAGGTTTGCTAGGAGTTGCATGGCTTCCCTGAAGCAGCATGTCCTGGCACAGCCGAGCACATTCACAACGCAGGGAAGAGAGGCTGAGCTTAAAACATCAACTCTGTTGTGACCCTGCGGTAGATGTTATTTGCTAATGACATGCACTCAGCCTCCGCTGTTGGCTTCCTCCTCAGTTTACCCTATAAACTCTTGAATTTGACCCTCAAGGCAGACAAACTGTTGCAAAGACACCAAAAATCGATGTGCTGCTTTCCTTCTCTGTTCTCATATGCTTAAGCATAAAGACAAAATAGTTTCTTTTATCTCTGTCCCTATTATATCATACCTATCGGGCATTATATTGACTTAACACATTTGAGGAATTTTACTCTTGATAATATGTCAAAGCATAGAAAATTCAATAGGAATTTTTCATGTAAGTCACATCACAGGTAGAAGGTTCAAATTTCAATCTGATGTAGAAAGTAAAATAGAGGAACAACTTTGTCTTTCATAAATAATCATGTATGTATTTTTGTAAAAGCAAAAATTGGGTAAATACCAAAGAATGTCATTTCTGAAATTTTACTTTTTGTTACATCTCTATCTGGTTTTGACACTAAGGTAGGTTCTAGCCTCGAGGAATGAGTTGGGAAGTGGACCTTCTGCTTCTATTTTCTAGAAGAGACTTGGAGACTTCAGATCATTTCTCATTCAGTGTTAGTAGAACTCACCAGGTAAATCATTTGGGTTTGATGCTTTTCTTTTTAGAAAGTTGTTAATTATTAATTCAATTTCATGTGAAGACAAAAAAGAACTATATATTGTTATAATCACATTTATTGTTGACAATATAGAACAAATTACATGATATTTATATGTATATTCTGCTTGTCATACGTGTGTGTGTGTGTGTACACTGCATCTCTGTAGTTGTTCAAAGTATCTTGTTCTTGTATGAGTTTGCCAGTCTGTATGTTTGAAGGACTTGACTCACTTTATCTGTTATAAAATTTATAGACATATATTCTTAACATTTTAATATCTGTAGAGATAATAATGGCACTTACTCTTTTTCCTGATATGATCAGTATCTTCTCTTCAGGAATTCCATCAATCTCTTCAAAAAACTGCTTTTGATTTTGTTGATATTCTCTAGTTCCCTGATTTTAAATGTCAGTGTTTCTACTGTAGCTTTTATATTGTTTCTTCTGCACACTTTTGACTGCTTATTCTGTTATTCATTGCCTCACTTCCTAGCTAGAAGGTTGTTATTTATTTTAATATATATATATATATAATTCTGTAGATTTCCTTGTATGAACATTTTCATTGCATTCTACATATTTTGACAAATTGCATTTTCAGTTCAAAATGTTTTAATTTCTTCAGAATTTCTTTGACTCATGTCATTTATAATTGTGTTGTTTTTTTTTTCAATTTTGAGGAGATTTTTCAGCTCTCATTCCATTATTAATGTCTAATTAATTTCACAGTGATCTAAAACATGCTGTGTATGATATCTATTCTTATAAATTTGTTAAAGTGTGTCTATAACCCATAATGTGGTCTATCTGGTAAAAATTGTATGTGCATTTGAAAAGACTGTTCTACTGTTCTTTGCTTTTTGTAAAAATTCCACTTATCAACTTGTTAGTGCTACGAAATTCAACAATATCCTTAATACTTTTGTGCTTTTATCAAGTATGCAATAATAATGCCGAAGTCTCAGTAGTCAATGTGTTTGTTTTGCGTTTCAATTCACTCTGTTTTTGTCTCACATTTTTGACGCTGCAGACTCATGATGGGTTGTTACATCATTTTGGAGAATCGAATCCTCTTCTGCTCAGTAACTGTTCTGGACTGAACTGTGTTTCTAAAAGTTCTCATGGTGAAGCCCTAACCCAAAACGTGACCGTATCTGGAGATAAGATCTTTAGGGAGCGCAGAAGTTAGAATGAGGCCATCAGAGTGGGGCCTGGGAAAGAGGAAGGAGGAGGGCAGAGGGGAAGAAGGGGAAGGGGAGAGAGGAAGGGAAAGAGGAGAGGCAGAGGGGAGGAGAAGGGAGAGGAGTGAGGGGAACTGTCCTAACGTCAGAAACAGAGGAGACAGACCGGGAAGGGCCCTTGATCTGAACCCAGCTCGGGGGACGCCTTGAATGCCTTGTCCTAGACCTCTCAGCCTCTAGAACTACGCGAAGAAAAATGCCTATTATCTAAGCCCGCAAATGCGGGTTTCGTTGTGACATCCGGCAGCGTCTAATGCTTTTAAGCTTTTCTTTATTGCCGGAAAGAAACTTTCTCCACTTTAAAGCCAGCATTGTCTGAAATTAACATAGCTAAGCCAGCTTGCTACTGCCTGGCATTGCACTGTTTTCCTTACCTTTGAGCCACCGGTCTTCATGTCTAAAGTGAGTGTGGTAGACACCACAAAGCCAAGTAGTGTGTGTGTGTGCGCGTGCATGTGTGTGCTGTCCAGTCTCTTACTTTTAATTTGTATAGTTAGACTGTTCACATTTAAGCAGTTGGTGGGTTAGTATCCACATTTAAGACTGTTTGTGGTTTGTTACCTTTGGTTTGTTTTCCTTTGTTAATATTAATTCTCTGTTTTCTCTGATTTCCACTGAACATTTTATATGATTCCATATGTTCTCTTTTTATATCATTTGTACTTGCTTCCACTTTTTAGTTATTTCCTTTGGATTTCCAATATCAGACTTGTTTTTGGTTTGTTTGTGTGTATATGTGTATAAGTGTTTTTGTTTGTTTGTTTTGTTTTTGTCTTTTTAAGACAGGGTCTCATTATACAGTTCAGGCTGGCCTTGAACTCACAATGATCCTCCTGCCTCAGTGTCCCAAGTGCTTGAGTTACAGCTGTGCACCACCACACCCAGCTTCCAATATCAATCTCTATGCTAAATCCACCTTCAAATAAGACTTTAATACTTTCCATATAACACAGACACCTTATAAGATAATATTTCTAACCTTCCTTCTTAGTCCTTTCTGAAATTGATTTCTTCATTTTAGTTTCTGTATGCTATAGTCATCTGATTCATTATTGTCATTACTTTAAATCGCCACTTATATGAACAGTAAATATAAAATAAGTCTTTTACTTTTATTTATTCCTTCTCTGATGTATTTCCCTTGCTTATGCAGTTGTGAATTTATGACCTAAATTATTATACTGTAAGAACCTCTTTAAGAACTTGTAAGAATCTTCTAAGAATATCATTATGCATGTCTTGAAGGTAGATCTTCTGGTGATATATTATTTTGGTTTGAGAAAAATATTTCTCCTTTTTTCTTGAAGATAACCCTGCCACACACATAATTCTTGGTTGGTGTACATATTTTTTTTTCTTTGTTTCCACACTAAATATTTAAGCCCTTCTCTTCTTGATTACATGATTTCTGATGAGTAGTTTTGTGTCTTTCTTATATTCATTCTTCTACAATTAGAATATCCGTACCCTATTTTAATATTTTCTTTCTATCTTTTGTTTTCTGCTACTCAAATATGATTTGGAAAAGAATTTCCTAGTGTTTCTTATTTGATTAGTTGACTGGTTGATTGAATGCCTCTTTTAATACTGCTTAATACTTCCTCAGTTTCCTTGAAATGGAGCTTGATGTTTGTCATTATTTTTGAAAAATTCTTAGCCATTATTACTTCAAAACGTTTTTTTTTTTTTCTTTTGTGAAATTACCTCTTCCTCTTCTGGTGTTCGTTATATATATTACTCTTTTTGACACAGATCCAAAAGTCTTCAATATTGTGTTCCATATCTCTTTACTGTTTATGTTTGTGTTTTGGGATGGAAAGCTTCACATGGCCAGTCTTCAATCAGTGAGGCTTCTGTCGGGCACGTCTTACCTACCAAGAAGCCATCATGGGTACTCTTCATTCTTTTTACAGTGAATTTAACTTCTAACACTTCTTTTTGAATCTTTCCCAGAGTTCTCATCTTTCTGCCTACTTTGCGGATATGTTCTTACACATAGTCTTTTATCATAACCTCTTATGCTCTGGAATGTACCTTGGCCCCACGTGCATATATATGTTGAAGCCGTGATGACCAGTAACTCAGAATGTGACTACATTTGAAGACAAGGTGTTTATTAAAAGGTGATTATTAAAAGGAATCCCTCAGGGATGTGTCCTAAATCTGACTGAGGTTCTTGTAAGATGCGAACATTTAGACAGAGACATCAGGGATGGATTCTCACAGAGGAAAACTCATGAAGGACTTGGCAAGAAGACAGCCAGCTGCAGGTCATGGAAGCAAAACAAGCCCCAGAAGAATCAAAACCTGCAGCACCTTAATCCTGATCTTCCATCCTTCAGAACCGCGAGGAAATACATTTCTTTCATTTACTCACCTAGTCTCTAGCACATTGTTATACTCACCTCGGGAAACTAACACAGAGCCCCGAATGTCTGTAACATATTTCTTTAAAATTTCCTGCCTGAACTTTTGACCTCTCTGTCATAGCCGAATCTGATTCTTTCGCTGCTTTTTGTCTTCATGCTGGAGAGGAGTACATGTTGGAGATGGGAGCAGTATTAGGTTTTCTCTTGTCTCTTCAAGTGTCCTATAACTTTCATTGAAAGCCAGACATACCATGTTGAATAATTTACAACTCAGAAAAATAGTCCCTGACTGTGAGGATTTATGTGAATTTAGTGGCTTTATTTACTCTCTGCTGTAGGTGCTAATGATTCCATGTTTCTCAGGCTTCCTTAAATGTGTCCTTCTCTTGAGTTAGACTCCTTAAGGACCTCTGCTCACAGAAAGCCTGCGTTCTGTAGCTCTTGCAAAATCTTGTTATTGTGGTTACAAGGGGGGCTGAGGGAAAGTCTTTGAAAACTTGTGACTAAGTCTCAGCCTTTGTCAGCCTGCATGACCATCACAAGCGTTTTCCAGTGGTAAAACTTTTTCACCCTCTTCATTGAGGCTGAAAGGCAAAAGGAAGCTAGAGGAAAAGGAATTCCTTCTCCAGCTGGGATAAGGCTCAGCAAGCAGAAGTCTTTTCCCCTGGAGAGTGGTCTCTTCTTATGGAGAATACTATGGATGAATTACTCACTGATTAATCTTCCCTTCCCTCACCAGAGTCACAAATGATAATTCTTGGCTTTTCATAGAGATAAAACCCATGAACTTTCTCTAAGACTGGTGCTTGGACTGGTTCCCTCTTAACCTATCCACACTTTGCCACCAGCAATGTGGTCAAATTAACATTTTGGTAGCAAATTATCACAAACCTGGAGTCTTAAAACAACAGAAACTTGGTAGTCAGAAATCTGAAATACATCACACTGGGCTGAAATCAACAAGTTTAATTTGGAGATTCAGTTTCTTTGGGCCATATCTTTTTTTAATTGTCACTTTCTAACTTCTAAAGATCAGAGGTTTTTAAATATTAATAAAGTATATTTCTAGATTTCTTTTTAAACTAGGAACAAACTTATTTACCTAATTCAATGGAATTCTGATCTTAAGAAATACTTGAAGAGGGATGCAGAAGAGGCACAAGGATGGGACATGTGTACAGCTTGGCAGGATTCTCACCACTCTCTAGTAAATTACACCCAAACTGTGTATCAATTTCCCCTGTAGGTATTGGAGCTCATGCACACCCAGGCATCATCCTGCTGCTTCGGTGCTTGGCATAGGCCGCTGACAGCCAGCACCCTCTGTCTAGTTGTCCAGAAGACAGAATTGCACAGAATGGTCCAACCACAGAAATATCAATGCTTAGATAGCTGAACATGTCAATAGATGATTGGAGCAATTGCCATGTTCTAAAATTTTGAAACTATATTTGAAAGAAAGTCTTGTAGTCAGATAAAATCTGCTCATTTTTTATCATTTGACTAATTGTGTTATGAAAAAGTACTTTTAAAGAAGATTCTTGTGTTCAAGAAACATAAAGAACAGTCAACTGCAGATACATTGAAAACCAAAAGTGATATGTGAAGACTGGACATTGAGAAACATTTGAAAAAACAAGAGTGAGAGCAGCGGAGTTTAAAGGTGTGCAGCGACTGGGCACACCGGATCTTTCTTCATTTTATTATAAAGTGTCTGTTTCTTACACTGTTAATTTTTTCATGCATCCTTTTGTCAATTAATTAATTTTTCCTCCCAAAATTTTAATCTTCACGTTGCCACACAATATCCTCTCAGTCCAGGACATTTATCACACACTGTGGGTTGGTTTTCTGAGAAAATTCTGGGATTGGTCTCCCTCATCTTTGGAATCAAACCACAGAAATCACAGGACAAATGAAAGCCACACCCTGCAAGCTCTGGACTGTCAGTTTTTGGATAATAGCACTTCTTCTTTTAACCCACCAGAGCCAGAGATGTGTTATCATCATGATCTTTATCATTGTCACTTCTTACCATCACTGAATATCATTCCTAACATTTCTTAGACACTCACTATATGCCATACAATGCCCTAGTCACTCTAGACACGGGTCATTTTATCTCAGTTACAATTTTCGAGGATAACTCCAGTCTAACATAATTTGTGGGTGATGACAAAAGGCATGTTTATATTGCTCAGCAGGAACTTGAAGGCAAGGGCAGCAACCCTTACCACTAGCCAAGAGTAGGAAAAGCAGTAAGAAATCTCTAGAACCGAAGTTTTCCCTCTGAGCTTGCAAAACAATAGGTTCAAAGAGAATGACAAAGTAATCTCTTCATTGAGAGATTCCTAAAACTGGTTTATAATTTGTTTTGTTTGCACAGTTGGACATCTCTCTAAACGTTTTACAGAATGGAATAGTCGGCGTTTGGACAGGATAAATCCAGGGCCAGATTTTAAAGTATATTTCCCTTCCTAGCCCCTTTCCATTTTCCCACACCCCGTGGAACATCTGCCTTTCTACTTCCTCTTTTTTTCATCTCTGCTGTTGCCAACTCCTCACAAAAGAAACTTCGGAAGCTAGTGAGAAGGGGAATAAGATCGCTAGCTTTAGTTTTCTGAGGAAACTCCAAACGTATTTTTGTAGTGGTTACACTCATCTACACTCCCACCAACAGGGAAGAAGGGGTCTTTTATCCTCCCACCGCCACCAGCATTTATCACTGGTTGACTTCTTGATCATGGCCATTTTTCTGGAGTGTAGAAAAATCTCAGTGTTGTTTTAATTTGCACGTCTCAAATGACCAGTGATACTGAACATGTTTTCATGTACATATTTGTACTTTGTATTTTTTCATCCGAAAAAATTTCATTTATTTTAGATACCTATTTTTGGGTTGGTTTTTTAACTTTGGGCATTCTGATTTTTTTAGTGCTTTATATTTTCTAGATTTTAGCTCTTTAAGGAACAGCTAGTAAAAAATTTTCCCACTCTGTGGGTTTTCTGTTCATTCTCATGGTGCTTTATTTTGAGTGTAAAATCTCTTTAATAACATGCAGTTCCATTTGTTTATTCTTTGTACTGTTTTCTGTGCAGTTGAGGTTTTTTTTTTTTTTTTTTTTTTTTTAATCAGTACCAGGGATCGAACTCACGACCGCTTGCTTACAAGGCAGGCGCTTATGCCACTGAGCTAAATCCCCAGCCCTCAGTTGAGGTTTTTTAATAGACTTTGCCTACACTCGTATCTTCAAGAGTTCTATCTATTCTGTTTTCTAACAAATGTAAGGCTTCTATTTTAATCCATTTCTATTTCAATTAGGTGCATGGTGAGAGAGATGAGTCTAGGTTTGCATCACAATTTGTAAAAGCTAAATGCCCATCAAAGGATGATTGGTTTAAGTGTGGTCATTGTATGACTGTTGGATCATTTTTTTGTGCCTAGATTTTGTACTGAACAACTAGTTCTAAGATAACAATATGCAATGCATTAACTAATGTTAATTTCCTACTATTTTTTAAAATTCTGTATCAATTCTATCCTTTTTCTTGTGTTTTGATTTTTAAAATAAAAAACTCAGAAATACACATACAAAAAAAGAAAATGTGGTATTTTTATGTAATGGAATACTAGTCTGCTATAAAGAAGGCTAAATTTGAGGCATTTATAGGTAAATGGAGGCACCTTAAACCCATAATTTTATGTGATGTAAATTATACACATGCATTTAAATGTTGCATTGGTTCTCTGTTGTGAGAAATTGAAAGTGTAAATAAGGACCAAAATGTTTAATAGATATTGAAAAATGGAAAGAAAATATTCATATGGGAAGGGAACAAGGGAGAAGAGAGAGAGAAAGGAAAAGAATACAAGGAAAAGTGGAAACAAAAGTTTTGTAAATAAGGAGGGGAAGAGGGCTTGAAGGGTAGGGAGGAGAATGGGAAAAAAAGAAGAATCAAGACATATTCTGTACAGGTACAAATTCCCTACATTGAATGTTATCACTACATATATCTAGAAATGTACCAATAAAATGAATTTTAAAAAGTCAATTAAACAGAGTTCATTAATTTGTCTAGTTTGTTCTCATATTTGCCATCCTCCTGCCTCTGCCTCCTAAGTAACTGGAATTATACACATGCACTACTATACTTATCTTTAAAGTATTATCCTTAAAATCAAATTTTAAAATGTATCACATATTACTTGCCTTTTCCAATAGGTTTGATCTTTGTTTCAGAACAAAATACACCAGAGATGTAGAAAACAGTTCATTCAAATCATTCATTCATTTTATTGATACTGATCAAATAATAAAAACTGCCTCAGGGTTAAAAAAATTTAGTCCCTCATCTGAAGACTTAATTTCATCTTGTTTGGTCATTTCATCACAATGACCAAATACCAGGCATATACAATTTAAAGAAACAAGGATTTATTTTGGCTTGTGATTTGAGAGATTCCAGCCCATGGTCCCCTGACTTGGAGGCAGAAACATCATGGTAGAGGACCAGGGAAGAGAACAGTTGCTCACCTCAGGGTGGCCAGAAAGAGAGAGAAAAGGAGAGCCAGGAAGAGAAAAGAAGACCTGAGACAGCGTACCTTCCAGTGAGCTACCTCCTCTACACAGGCCCCATGTCCTACAGCACACTCAGATACGATCTTATGAATAAATTAATTCATTGATTAAGTTAACACACCTATTACCTAATCAATTTCCAAAAGTTCCATATTTTAGCACATGAGTCTTTCGGGAGATATTTTTGATCCTATACATAACATGAATACAGAACTTTAGAACATTGAGCAGAGAATAGAAAGGAATCTTTGATGCACAACAGGAATCCCCTGGATTGTCACAGATTTTATGTAGATGTGACATCCAAAGGCAAGTTATGCGGTGGGCTGAAAAAAATGCAGCAGCCTGGCTGAGGACCAGAAGCTTCATACAAGTGTAAGGGGAGCATGTTGGGTAATTCAGACAGGTACTGATACTCCACAAAGGAAAACCACGTAGTGGGAGGCAACTCTGATAGTACTTTGGGGAGAGTGAGCATACTGAATGTGACAAACTGTCAACCAAGGAATTGCTACTTCAGCAGTCGCATAACGATGCACCCCAGGTTTGCTGTGACTCCATTTGTGCACACCACATGTCTCTTCCCTGAAGACTTTTATGTTGCATTACTGAAAACTGTACACCCAGGATTTCCTCCCTGTTAGCAATTTCAGTGGGACTTTCCTTCCTTCCTTCCTTCCTTCCTTCCTTCCTTCCTTCCTTCCTTCCTTCCTTCCTTCCTTCCTTCCTTCTTGCCTGCCTGCCTGCCTGCCTGCCTGCCTGCCTGCCTGCCTTTCTTCTTTCCTTCCAAAGAAAGGGTTTTTGGAGGCCTTACCATGTACGAGGTACTTTTCAGATGCTAGGGATCCCGTAGCAAATAAAATGGTCAGATTCTCTACCCCCAAAGATTCATACATCAGAGGTAAGTGCAGACAATAAACAGAAGTCCCACTAGGATTTCTATTGCTAACATCTGCCTGATATATCAAACCGGGCCAGACCAAGGAGGCTACGTTGAAAAAAGTTACCTCCCAGATTCTACGAGTCTAGTTTATAAGTCTCAAACCAGCTAACTACTCCTTCCTAAATATCTACTTGACCCTTTTTTCCTTATAGTTGGGTTTTTCTTCCTGACTCACTCCCAACAGTTTTAAAAACCTTTAATATGCTTTCCCTCCTTTAATATGCTTTTGATCCAATATATAACATGAACACAGAACTTCAGAACATTGAGCAGAGAATAGGAATCTTTGATGCACAACAGGAATCCCCTGGATAGTCACAGATTTTATGTAGATGTGACATCCAAAGGCAAGTTATGTGGTGGGCTGAAAAAGATACAGCAGCCTGGGTGAGGACCAGAAGCTTCATGCAAGTGACTCACTTCCAACAATTGTAAAAACCTTTAATATGTTTTCCTCCTACCCTTTTACTTGCTACCCTAACCTGCCTTCATAAAGTAAGAGGAGTCAGTTCTGTACACCCCACGGTGACTCTGCACCAGTGTGGAGCCTCTTAGAGACAGGACCATCTTATTTCTTAGTTTGAAAAGTTTTGATGAAATGAACTTTCCCTCTCTAAAGAGGTTTGAGAAGGTATGATCTTAATGAAGTAACTGCTGGGAATAAAACCTGTTCAAATATTCTCCTTCTGCATTTCTTTAAGGCTGGCTTTCACTCAGTGTTTTCCATGATATTATTTAGAGGTAAAAAGCACCTCATGTCTTCTAAAAATACTCGAAGGTAATGAGGAAATAAGCTGTCTCTTCCTGATAAACTCGAGCTTACATTTCTTAATTACAGCTTCTGCCAGCAGTTTTCATTAGTATGGTGTCAGCTGCAACAAAAGGAGGTATCACGGGGGATCAAGCTGTCTTCCTAGGGGGAGACAGATAGTTGGAAGCCGATGTACCAGTTCTAAGAGGGCATTACATAAACACAAAAGGGGTCCAAAGTAAACACAAATAGCTGAAAAGAAGAGTGTCTTCCACTGTCTCGTGGCAAAGCTAAGGCAAATTACACCTACTAATTCTTGACAATTTAACATCTCATTAAGTAAATAATTCTTGGGGCAAATTAATTGTATTTAAAGCGAAAGCACTCATCATTGCATTTTTAAAGGATGGCCTTATTATTAGAATCTTTATATTTTATATCCTGCATAGGGTGGAGACAGAGAGCTTTCTCTGTAACTGATTAGGAAGGACTTTTTTTGTGCATTGGAGTCAGACTAAAATGTGTCCAACTGTGTACTAATAGTAACCTAGTTTCTACAAATAAAATCTCTGCATGTTAGTTACAGTCTTGGCTTCACTGAGAGTTCAAGAGAGAGTTCAAGAGAGAGAGATGGTTCCTAATGCAAACACTCTTGAAAGTCTTTTTGATGATTTTATAAGACCCATAAAATGCCTAAACATTACTCATACATTATTATTTTCAGAGTAACTGAAATGATCATAGTTACTGTTTTTAACCATCTACAGATGTTGGAAAACGACAACTCTAATGCCTCATAAAAAATATCTCTCCACTTAAGCACGACACCTGCCTTTATTTTAATGAATGGAATTCTTTAAAAGGTGGAAACTGTGTACACTTGTTTTTTTATTTTATATTAGTGTACATTTGCAGTACATAATGATTACATCCTGCGTTGGGAGTTGATAGATGTACAGAACACATCTTAATTCCTTTTTTCAATCCCCTTCCTCTCCAGTTCTTCATCCATCCTTCCATCTCTTGAATCCATTCCCTGATTTCACAAATGATCTATACTCCTTTTTCTTATTAGCTTTCATTTTTTTCCTTTATTCATATTTTGGATTTCTATGAAAGAGAAACCATGCAATATTTAAGCTTGTGCCTCTGATTTATTTCATTTAAAATTATGGTTTTAAGGTGCTTACATTTTCCTACACATGACTCAAGTTCATCTTTCTTTATGGCAGAGTTATACTCCATTATGGAAAAGTACCACATTTTCTTTATCCATGCATCTACTGAAGGAAATGGAGGCTGTTCCCAAGATTTAGCTATTATGAACTTGATGCTGTGAATATCTGGGTTCTTTAGGCAATGATTAAATTAACTAATATTTTGTGTACAGCTGTAGAAAACTGAAACCAAGTGCCTATATTTTCAGGAACAATAAAAAAATAAAAGATGCAAGAGCTTGTGTTTTTCAACTTTTGTCGCCCCTTTCCATCCTTGTAGTTTATTGAACACAGATAATCATGCTTACTTTCATAAATTGGGGACCAAAGAACAGAGGATATTTTCCCATTTTCTTCCCCTGCTTCATATGCATGGGAAACTTATGCCCAGAGTGAGGAAGTGATTTGTAAAAGTGAAAAATTCAATGAGAAAAGAAGCATCGCTCAGTTCTACGTTCTCCAGGATTCTGATCTTCTGCTCTTCAACAATAAACTTCTGAACCTGTGATTTTGGCAGGAGGAAGAATATAAAAAATAATCAAATCTAGGTAAATTTTACCTTTATGGTGAAGAAAGTTCTATACTAAATTCATTGGAAAGCCTACATATAGGAGGAAAAACTGAGTTTATCGTCTGAAAAAAAATAAGAGTAACTGAAGTACATTGGTCCCTTGAATTTTGCTGATTATATAAGGAAACCTCTGAAGAAGCTAGAATGAGAACCCAGAACCCAGATCTATTTATAACTGATGAATAAAGCTGTTCCTACACATATCTCCCCAGTAGTAATATATAGTAGAAATTTATTTATAGAAGTTTATATTCACTGACTATCCCCAGGGCCAGAAAACTAAGACTAATTTCTCTATTCCATGTAAGTACTATGAATTTTTTTCATCCTAAGCAACCAAAATCACCTTGAAAGTTTTTTTCTGAAGAAGAAATCTGAAAAAAAATTTCTGGATATGCAGCATTTCCAGCAAAGCTCAGGAAGTACTAAAATGACTCGAGCAATCACAGACGTGGGGTATCACACACAGCCCCTCTGAAGCCAGTACTGTTGCCAGTGATGGCACTGGAACTGTTGTCTCTGCTGCTTGCATCAGAAAAATTTTCTTTGTTCCTGCATCTTTGCATCATTACTTCAGGATGACAGTGGCAATGTCAAGATCATACACTTTTATTCTGTTGTTGCAAAATCTGCCACACCAATTATCTGTTACTTCTTATATTTGTGAACTTCTTATATTTTGCCCAATTCCTGGCCCCCTAAAAGAGACAAATGCACCTAAAAAGCAGCCAGCATCACCAATGATACTGGCCTCACAAATCTTGTTTGCATCATTCAGTTAAGAGTGGACAAACACCCTCTTTTAAATAATATGTGCATAACAGTTAAATAGTAAAGAACAGAAGCTTAATGACCCGGTGAATATACAACAGACTCTCCCTCTCCTGTCTAAACCAATCGTAACAATTCCATAGCTGTGCTACCTACCTTGAACAAGCCCGTTTACTCCGCAGCTCCCCATCTTACAAATGAAGAAGTTGGACAAATTGATCATAAGTCTCCCTCTTGGAGCAATGCTCTCTAATCAAACATGAACATATCAAGGCAAGTGCATACTTTGTGATCTAGAAACAGTAAAGATTAAAACTATACCTCAAAACTTAAAATATTTCTGTTACCAATTAGAAAGCAGGATATCACATACTGGAAAGGTGACTGGTATGGCCAACTTGGACTCACAGTGAAAACGTGTTCTGGTAAAGTAAAAGGATACAAGAGTACCTTGTAAACCAGGATGTATTTGTTTCTGCATCATTAAGAATATCACTATGGTTGCATTCGTTGACGCTGCCCTTATCTGGTTTTGATTTCTAATGCATAACTTGCAGCTACTTCCTATAATCTGACACTTTTTAAAAGAAAACGGTCTCTCATTTTTAGCTATCAAAGTACCTGGTTACGATATAATACTTGAAAGGATTACTTTTCCTTTTCTCAGATCTAATCTCTATTCTTCTTATTGTTTACTACATGAATCTTGTAATGTGTAAAAATATAGGTTCTGGAACTCTGTGACTCTATATTTTCATTAAAAATAACATAATTTCTAAGGCTAGACTCAGTTTCATCACTGCCTCAAGTCTTGAGTAGAATTTACTTTAAAAGACAATTTACTGCGGGTTAAGCAAGGTAAGAGAAATGAAGTTAGCCTTTGGTGATGCTACTGTTTAATTCCATAGAAAGATAATAAACCTCACAGTGACTGAGCTTTCTTCATCTTTAGGGAGTAAAGGAAGTAACTTTCATATGTTTATAGCATTTATAAAGCTGACTTCTGGGCGATGACATGTAGTATGCCATCTAGGAGAAGGTGTTTTACTGAGAAAAACCCTTCTTTATGCTTTTTGTGTGTGTGTGTGTGTGTGTGTGTATTGGGGATCAAACTCATGACCTTGTGCTTTCCAGGCAGGAGTTTATGCCACTAAGCTAAATCCCTGGCCAGAAAAACACTTCTTTATGACTTTATTTTCCCCATATATAAGATTTACAAATTGAAGCAATCAGTTAACACATTTTAGCTCTTAATTATGTGTTCAAAACAATGAGTTGGCATATAAATAACTAATTTTATAGTATTATATATACAAGTCAAGCTCATAAGGGAAAATCCTGGACTATAATGACATGAATTAGTAAATAGGCAGCATTTAGTCTTTCATATTAACACAAACATTTGAACTTGAAATATGAACACTACAGGTCATAGTATATCTCATTTTGTACCTTCTCATGTTAAATGTTTTTAATGAAAGATGATAAAAAGGAGATATCTGAATGATAATTAATAGTTATGCCATCCTTTGAATAAAAACACTAAATAACTTCAAATAATATTTCAGTAAAATGATCACTAATTTTCAGTCATTATCTGTAGGGAATGAGGCATACCATGGAGAATTATTTGAATAGTACTTTATGATATAAACACTTTAATTAAAAATGCAATGGATATTTAAAACAAAAGAGGTAAAGCATTTGGCAATCTAAGGTCAAGGCAACTAACATTTAGTCATAATACCATGTTTTATATACTCATCAAATTGTGAATGCAAACTGTAGTTCTTTTTCCTATTTTTATCTATTCTTCTTTGGCATTCATATTTAATTGGCTAGTTATTTGGTACAGACATCATGGTTTGAGCTTTTCTCTTGGAAATGAATGTTTATTTAATCAACCTTTTCTTAAGGATACAATTATCAGCTGTTTTTTAGGGTAAGCTAGATAATTTTCAGTTATAAAACAGAATCAACTGAGATGTGAGAAGTTCATATGGGTTAAAATTAAACACAGAATTTTGGCATTTTTTATAGCTGAAACTAAGGATAATCAGAAACTTCACTAATCTTTTATTTTTCCCCCAAAATTATAAGGTCTTTCTATTTTGGAATGTGAATACTATTGAATCTGTAAGTCACTCCAAAGAAAGTCTTAATGTGAGTCTTTTATTTTTTGTAATAAATCTCAGAGTATGTCCTTGGTTCCCCAACATCCATTCCACACTCAATGTTGACTATTACAGACAAGATTAAAAAGGTGAACGTTGAAAGAATGAGTCCTTCCATCTTTAAGAAATCGAGTCAATTCATCTTGGACTAAGATGAAAAATATATTATGGCGTCGTTCTGATGAATTATGCCAGCTTTTAAAAATTGTTTATAAAAGTATCCACTTAATATGAAAAGCATTAAATTCAACTTTAAAATACTTGCTTAAACAATCAGTTCATATTCAGAAATACTTAAAAAGAACATAAATAAGGATTATCATCTTCTATTGTATAGAAGAAAGTGGTAGTAATCATTCACTGGTCTATTAACACTAGAAAACAAAGCCCTGTAGAAAAGGTTAGCATTTAGTCTTGGCAGCTAGGGAGAGTTTAGAAAGCTAGAAAAGCCATAGTAAGACAAAATGAAAGAAAAAATTTAAAACTAAAAACAGACCAGATGTTGATGTCTGGATGTCAATGGCAACAAGAAAAAACAACACATGTGGATTTAATGTTCTTTCCACAGACAATTAGAAAAACATATTCTCTGGGAGATCAGACCAATTACATTTGATGGTAAACCACTGCCACACACACCCTACCGCATTCCTATGGCTGGAGAAAGAGGGATGCGGTAAACAAGGCCTGAAGGAGAGGTGCAGACTTCACGAGCTCAGAATTTAACAATGAATGAGATACAGTGCTCTTCCTATTATCCGAAGGGATACATACCAAGAGCCCCAGTGACTGCTCGCAACCACAGATAGTACCTAGCTTTGTATATACTGCTTGTTCCAATTCATACAAAGCCATACAAATACATAAAGTGGGAGCAGTGAGAAATTAAAAGCAATATGTAATAATGAAATAGAATAAAATCACAATATACTATAATAAATGTTACTTAAATTGTATAAACTGTTCATTCCTGGAAACTTCCATGTAATATTCTGAGTCTTCTGTTGAGCACGAATAACTAAAACTGTAAAAGCAAAATCACAAGACTACTAAGGGACGAACTACTTGAAATTAAAGTTCACACTTTATATGTGTAACTCACTATTATCATCACATCACATTTTAATCTGCCTGGAAGAAAATCAATGCATTTATGGCCCAGATACTTACTATTGTGATAACAATACCAAATTAGTCTTGTGCTTAGGTAAAGTATTTAAAATAGTTCAATACTCTTTCTCCACAAAACTATTCCCTTTTCCATAATCCCTTGCATAATTAAGGTCATTCACAAGCAATCCTATTCTAAAACCCTTTTGGAAAAATCTTAAAATGGATTTCTCTCTCTCTTTTATTTATCTATTTATTTATTGTATATTTGAGCTGAGTTTAATTTCTCTGTACTCTTTTTATTACAGGGTTCCAATAATTGAGAGTTACTCCAGGCATTCAAGGCATAGTACCATTAACAAGATTGGAAACACAGGTTCCCTCTATTGCAGTGTTTCATAGCCCACTGCATGACGATAGTAAAATAATTAACTCTAAAATATGTACTGAAAGACAGGAATGCACAGGAAGCTTCGAAAGCAGAAAGATGTGCACTTAACTGAACCTTGGGAATGGAAAGAATGAGATGGGGTAGGCAGGGAGGGTGGATGTCACAGAAATCTTCCTTAAAGATGCAACCATCTTGTTGAATCTTGTGGAACTGATGCAAATCAGGTAAAGAAATGAGAGAAGATGCATTCTGGACAGAAAAAATAGCCCAACAAGAGAGATCCTGTGGAATTACAAGATCTGCAAGATGCTGTATGAGAAAAGGACATGACTGTTCTCTGATGTATCTATTGTGCCTTGCAAAGTGCCAGTCTCTGAGTAAGTTCAATACCCTAAGTGATTAGATAGTGAATTCAACCACTGATCAACAAACATTGTTGAGTACTCATTGATAGCAAATTTTAAAAAAGCAAAAGCAGGAGGAAGGTTATTCAGGATGATTTTGCTTTAGTTCCAGTACAGTATCCTGGAGAATTAGACAAAAGCAGAATCAGCAGAGGCAAAGGGACATGGATGAATTTGAGGTACGTTTTGGAAATACAGTAGAAAGTGCTTTGTGTTTAGGAGAATAAGTGGAGGAAGAGAGGACTCATATGTGGTTGATGGAAATTTAAATCTAAATACGCAGTAGTAATGCAGCTTTAATATCTAAAAACTAAGTACTTAACTGATGTCAATATTCCTTTTAATCTTGCTATCATACCAGAAGGCAAAGAAATACTAATTAATACTTTGCTTCATTATTTTAGTAAATTTTTAAAAAATTTTAAAGACAGTATTTGTATTCCCTAGTGATTAGTCAATGATTTTTCACTTTCAACTTCATATATTTAGATTGTCTGGATATTTTACAATGACCATAATATTACAGTGTGGGTTGCATCTTACATAGTAAATGTGTTCTTGAAACTCTTGCTTAACACTCACAAAATCCAAGAACACAGCTAGTATTTCTGTTTCACACCTACAGTGGTGACATTTTCAGCAATAGCACCAACACAACTTACAATCCACTATCATTTTCAAAACAGTAACATTTTTTAAATTTATTCACATAAATCATTTTGTAACAAAAATTCATAAATGCCTAAGAACATAAAGAGTAGCAACAATGTACTTTTTCAGATTTTGTTGTTGTTCAATTGTATGTGTGAATAGGACACAACTCTTGGTTTTGGTTGGAGATTTTTTAATATGCATACTTATACTCAACTCAGTCAAGGATGCCCTAATCAGGTGCCATAAGTAAATCACTTATTGACTGATACCTAACTGAAGGTAGATTACTTAAAAGAAAAATGAAGCTCAAAATATGTTTGGTATATCAAAACTCAAAGAAGGTATAAATGTTAAAGATATACATCTAAATTTCTAGATATTAAACGCCATATAAATTATGATTAATTTTGTATAATTTTCTTGACATAAATGTTTTTCTGATTATTCCTGTATTTTTCAGTCTAATTCAGCTTCTGAAAACCTCAGAAACTAAAAATATATAATAGAATTATGCCAGGTCACTTTGGTGGCCATCTATAAACATACTGTATCCTCTGAGTCTAAAAAAGTTACCCTGAGAAGTTTCTTTGTTCACCTGAGTTATGTATAAGGTGGGTGTGGGGTGATTTCGCAGTTTTAATTCTATTGCACTGGACATGACAAAAAGTATTTAAAAAATGAGCTGCTGAATGAACCGAGAGACATTGGTTCCCAGAGATCACATGCTCATGGCTGATCACCTTCCTTCCTGGCACATCACACAGCTTACACAATGATTTATTTCCATCTCCCTTTTCTCCTGTTAATTAATCATAGAAGTGTTCTTGATCATTTTAGTTCACAATAATCAAATTTTTTCTGGGCTTTTCCCACTGTCGAAAAGTGTCTCTTATTCTTTCTTCTCCCAACAGAATGTTACTGATATATAGGGCAGTTTGAAGAAAACCCATGCTTTACTTCTTTAAGTCTCCTGGTATTGGTCTCAGGACAGAAACACTTAACTAGATTCCTTTTATGAAGAGCTACCCTTCTCAAACAGATGTACCACTTCATAAAATGTGGGAGGTGAAAGTCAAGAGACCGCTTCAGTAACCTTTTTGTAGGATGGTTTATGGAATGAAGCAAAAGTACACATCAACCTAGACAGACTTACAAACACATACTTGTTTATCCAAGTAGAAACTCTGAACCTTCTAAGTCTGCCATTCATGAAAAGGTATTTCATTATTCATAGACCAGTTATAAAGTACGTACTTATTTTCCAGGAAATGTAAATAGAGAAAGACATGCCCATGGGGTTACAAAAAACCCTATCTGTGTGAAAGACATTTGACTCATTGTTCAAAACAAATTTGTACCTCCACAAATATGACTCCTGTTTAAGCAAACTGCAAGGCTGGTGAAGGTTGGCTGCTGCTGTAAGTGCTTTTTTCTACATCCTATCTGAATAGAGTCTGGTAATTAACACTGTATGTCCCTGGGTCTTTAGAATATTGTAATTTATAATTTGGGAAGGGTGTGTATTTGCATATATTTATTTTTATAAAAGGTTTTATTTTGCTGTTCATCCCCCTAATTTTATCAAAATATTGTAGTTTCAATAGTGAAAATGTACATAAAAAGATCAGCATGAAGTTCTTTGGTATTTTCCCTCCATTTACAATCAGTGGTTTATAAGAATAAATATTCATAATTTGCCACTTTGAAGCTTTTCTGGGAAATATTCATTATCCTCCTTTTCATGCCACAATGTTATTTTTAGTTTATGAATGAGGTCCATTACAGTAGTCTAGACTAATCAAAAGCAGATTTAAGTATCCAGAGATTATTTTCAGGCTCACAAATTACACACAATTTTTCTTTTAGCCTCTGAAAGACTTGATTTTCTTGTTACAGAACATAAAACAAAAAATAAAATTAATTAATTGGAGACCTAATTGTATAACTCAAATGCTTCTCCAAGGAAGAAAAACAAAAGTTGTAACATTCATTTTTCTTGGGGTTCTTCAACTTCTCTATTAAAATATTACCAGTAATGAAATTTGAAGATTGCATTTCTCATGGCATTATTTTTAAAAAGTCAAAATAGCATATGATCACATCACAAACTTGTGAAATATAAGTTATTATTAGTAAGATGTCCTGTTACACCCATGACTCTAAAGGCTCATGCAATATACACTGAAACATTTCCATCTGATTGGAATGTATCAGAGTGGTTTTAATTTAAAAGAAAATTCAGCCTATATTAAAATTTATTAAACATAAAAAATAGTGAGAGATAAGAGAATATTTGATACAAATAAGAATTATTCCCTATAAAGAAAATGGGAATCAGAGCAAAGGGCTTTTAAATGATTTTGGACTCCTGTCTCCACCCCACTCTCCCATAATCCTAACCCAAAATTAGAGACCAAAAAAAGGCTTTGGGAAATGTTTTAATTTTCTTTTCCTTTTTTTGATGAGTAGAATATATTTATTGAGAGAAAGAAAGCTTCTGTCTGAAGAGAAACAGAAGGGGTCCTGATCTGGTTAGCCAAAATGTTTTAACACTAAATCATTTCACAACTATGATTATCATATACTACCTTTTGAATGAAGATGTAAAAGTATACTTTCTGTTATTACCAGTGTAGTAATCATGCTTGATGTTCCTTGACCTCTAAAGATGTCTTCCAGAAGCTTAGTTAGCACCTGCCACTAAAATTATCTTGTCTCTGATGTGGGGTTCAATAGAAGAGTACTCCTTTGAATAATTCCTCAAATTATACTGCAATAGCAAGAAATTCAGATCATTCTTTAAAGAAATAAAATATCTGGAAGAATTGTTACTGGTTTTCAAGATATCAATGGAAATATAGCATAATTCCAAACAAGATTGATGTATACGTTGCTATCTTAATTAAGCAGATGAAGTTTTTATCAAATATGCTTTTTACCTACACTACGAGTAAAATCCAAATTTGATATTAAATCACAACAAAGTCTCTATTTCTACTGAGTCTAAACATTAGATTAGGTCACAATGGTACAATCAAAGTTTCCAATCATCATAATATGTGAGTTTGACCACTGTATTGTGCTACCATTATTTTTATACTCATTACTTCACTGTCTCAAGGGGGCTATTGAAGCTCTAGGAATCAAATCAGAAGCTAGATAAGAAGATGAGATAAGCATAAATGCAGCGGAGATTCATGACTCTGTACTTACGTTTATCTTTTCAGTGAGAGCTAAGTTAGTAAATGCCAATGTTTTCATAACAGAGGTGAACTGAGAAAACAATTTTTTTCCCATATAGAATGGAAGAATTAAAAAAGAACTGCTGTTACTAGCATTCCTCTAGTTACGCTGACATCTTTTATGCCCTATTGAGCCACTGGGTTTGAGTCAATGAACCTTAAAGGAGCATTTTAAATAGTATTTGTTTAGCATTATTGTAGACATTACAGATCATATCTTTAAATCATTATTGTATAAAAACAGCAAAGTATTGAGCAAGATATTGGAAATATGAATTTTTAAGAAGTGTATAAATGAAACAAAATAATGTTGAATAGGAAAAAGCTGCAGGTGTGTTTTATAATTTAATTTAAATAAAGTTCAAAAACTCTAAATTAAGACATGGTATTAAAATTCAGATGGTCATGGTTCCTTCTGGAACAGAGCAGTGAGTAGAAGGAAAAATGGAGGAAACTTCTAGGATATGATATTATCCTGTCTTTTTATACAGGTACTGGTTGTATGAGCACATTTATTTCATGAAAAGTTATTAAGCTATACATCAATGATCTGCGTACTTACATGTGCATACACGTAAATATACTTGCATTATATGTTATATAAAGCTACCTATAATATTCTTTGAAACAAACAAATGCAAAAATAAAATTATTTTATTTGAAACATTATGATCAAGTACTGGTATAATAAGACATGGAGGTTTTAATCAGGCAGAAGTTTCCAGGACCTACATTCACAGCTGAAATGTGTCATGTTTCTGGAATTCAGTGAGAATCAGATTGATTTCATTTCAATTAATCTATGTAAATTTGAGATAAATAAGAATAAGTCAATAAAAACATGTGCACATACATAACCTTCACAGGTTTGTGGGCGTCTATGTAAAAGTTGTAGTTCTGCTCTAAATATCTTTAATTTCTGAAAACATATTGCCCTACATAAATTTTTATACATATTCAAAGTATCCTCCATACAAGGAATGAAACTGTTCACCAAGTGAAATGAACAGAGTATGGCTTTTTAGTGAACACTGTAACTATTGTATTACATGATGAAAGCACTCCTGCTTTTATATTCACTCTGAAATAGTCTTAAAATATTCTCCTGACTTGTAGAGAATGGAGCTAGAATTCAGTAACCCTAGTCAGTGTCAAAATAAAACTCCATTTGCTCCTAGTATATTACATAAATTACCAATTTAAATCTTCAGATAAATATGCCTATACATAAGTCATCAAGGAAACTATGTTTTACCAGATGTTACAGGAAAAGCAAATTTCTAAAAACTGTGTTTAATTCTATAATCTGTATCTAATCTTATAATCTTGTATCAGTTAACTTTCTAGGGAGCAAACTCAAAGTTATACTTCTAATTTTAATAAATGGAATAAAGTCTTAGGGATCAGAGAAGAAAAAAATTCTGATATAGGAACTATATTGTGCTAAAGCATTTTCTGTAAAGATAATGTAGTAAAAAAGAAGCAGAATATTAATTTGTTCCTATCAACTTTCTACTTATTAAAACACACATTTAATCCCCTGGACAAGGAAGCCTTTATTCTTGAAATATCTCAAATACATCTTTAACATCTACAAAACCATAGATAGTGATGCAATGAACATTATAAACCTATAAAGCAGAGAGTCTTCCATAGGAGTAAATACACCCTAAAATCACGTTCTCCATGTCTAGCACTTGGAAAGCATTACATAGTAGTACAGTTCAATGGTGTCTTTTTTATTGTACATGCTTTAATGAAATACCACATTATAATTATATCTGGCATTTTAAAGAGTCAAGAGTTCAAAACTGGAATGTGTTAAAATGAGAGAAATTATAACCAAATACCTCCTGTCTGTATGCAGTTTTTGGACAAGCACAGCATTCAGTTTTGGAAATTCATGAGTGATTTGTTTCATAATACAGTTTCCATTTGTTTTATTAAAAATTTTTTACACAAAAGCATGTTTAAAAATAAATGATTGCTTAAAGTATTTTAGTAATATTTACATTCATGTGTTTACTGCTTAGGATAAAATAAGACCAGCCAATTTTTCTGAAGTCCTCTGTAAATCTAGCCAATTACATAATACTCTTCTTCTTCACTCAGAGGTTTTCATCATTTTTCCTATAAAGCGATATTATAATCATTCCTTTCCCTTTTCTTTTTGAATAATTTTATCACTTATGAATATATTTTCCCCATTGTTTAGTTTTTGGGGTATAAATACCTAATGAACTACCTCCTTATTTTGCATTTCATTTTTTATTGTATATGAAGTCTGAGTAAACTTATTAGGTGAAGCTTTCATGTAGCTGCCCTTTACCTGCTTTCCCTGCTGAAGAGTATACCACTTTAGGGTTATTCTACAGTGCACTTTTCATTTGTCCACTAATGGACACTCTGGTTATTTTTGTAATTTGTGTTTTCATATGCTTATACACTTGCTCCAAGAAAGAAATCCCTGCAGCTAATGTTACCTGCATATGCAGCTTTCTCTTGGAAAGAGAATCTAATTCTAAAAGTATTTGGGTAGATTTGCACCATGCTATCAATACACAGAAGTTGCTATTATTTCACATATATGTTAACATGTGCCAGTATCAGATTTTAAGTATTTTGCCTTCAAGTTGAATGTGGCATGGTAATTGTAGTTTTAATTTCGTTCTGTATTGTTAATAAAATTGAAAATCTTTTTCCAAGTTTATTGACTAATTTGCATTTGAAGATATGTAATTTAGGGCATTTGTCTCATTTTCTATTAATAATTTCTGTGAGAAGTTTGCATAATATGAGATTAATTTTTCATTGATTATAAAAATGAAAAATTGCCATCTCAGATTTTTTTAAAATTCTCTTCATGGTCGTTTGATGAACATAGCTTAATTTTTTCTTGTACCAGGAATTGAACTCATGACTTCACATTTGCCAAACAGGCACTTACGCTGCTGCGCTAAACTCCTGGCCCGCTTAAATCTTGACAGAAGTGAATATTTGAAATTTTCTGTGGGATCTATACATTCTAAAACTCTTTCAAATTTTGTAAAATATCCTTAACTCAAATTCTTTAAGATAATTTCAAAAATTTCCTTCCAAAATATTGTTATTTTGGCATTTCACACTTAGATCATTATATATATAAATATATATATATATACACACACCATATATATATACTGTATATATACCATATATATACCATATTATGATACCATATATACATTGTTTTACCATATTATATCATATATATATATATATATATATATATATATATATGCAATGAGATCAAAATTCCATTTTTTGATGAAATGGTCATATATAAGACCATCCTTATATCAAATGCAAATGTGATTCTAGATTTTATATTTGATTCCACTGGTCAATTGGTGTACATACTACATGGATAGTCTACAACTATGATTATTATCTTCTCTGAATCAAGACTTCTTGGATAGTCTCAATGCAATCTATCAAATAAATTTATAAACTGCATGTCAAATATAATACAAATACATTGACAATATAATTGGAAGTTTTAATTTATTGATTATTGATCACTGGCATTTTTGTCATAATGGAATGTTGAATACTTCAATATGATAAGCTTCTATAACTTAATAATTTTGGGCATGAAAATCTGTCACTTTTTTGTTAAGCTTACATCTAGATGATATAAATTATTATATCATGGTACATGAATTTTCGATTAAATTTCCTATGTTGTTTTTTGTCTGAGCAGAGAAGCTGATGTTGCATCCACTAAACTTGTTAAATAATCTTGTGAACTTTGTAGATTATCTGTATGCTTTTTATACTGTACCATATCACTCATTCGCTTATCAGTTATGGAATGGTAATCCATGATCCATTACGGGTTACAGATGATGTGTATAGTAACAAATAAAATATACAGATTAAGTGAACGCATTGTGTAATACATAATATTGTGTAATATTATGAAGAAATATGAAAGTCACAGGCTGAAGGTAGGGAGTGCTGGCACTGTGGGGGTGATTTGGGGATTTAAGTTAAGTAGTTAAAGCAGGACTCAAAGTTTAACATCTTATCAAACTCTTTGAAGTTGGTGAAAGAACAAGGTACTCTAAGACTTGAGCTATGGTGCCCAGTGTAAGGAATTTGGGAAGATGAAAAATAGCCAGTAGAGGGCTGGGGTATAGCTCAGCCACACAGCGGCAGGCAAGGGCGAGGTGCTGGGTTCAAAAAACAAAACAAAACACTGTGAAAAGTAACCAACAGAGACAGTGAAGAAGTAGTCAGTGATGTAGGACAAAAACTAGGCAAATGCTATGTCCTGCAAAATACCTGAGGACATGTTTAGAAGATGCTAGAAAGTCAGGAAGGTTGAGGATCTCTAATTGACTTAAATTTTGTAATGTGAAGTTAATTGTAATTTCAAAAGAGCAGTTGAGTGGAATGATAAAGACAAAAATTTCTTTCTTTCTTTTTTTTTTTTGAGACAGAGTCTTGCTATGCAGTTCAGGCTGGCCTTGGGCTCACTTTGTAGGATTCTCCTGACTCAGCCTCCTGATTGCTGGGATTACAGAATGTACCACCATTCCCTATTAGGCAAAAAATTCTTAACAGAATTGATTTTAAAAAGAATGAAGAGACAGAAACATGTGTGTAAATACATATTTCAAGAGATTTTATTTAAGAAAGAAGAAAAAAGATCATGAATTAAAAGTGTGCATTCGAATATCAAGAGTTTTGAGTTTCTTTTAAATTGTGAAACATTATAAACTTATCTTTTCCTTTTTCTCTGTATCTTTTCTTAATCTAGAAGTTTCATTTTTCTTAGGCTTTTAAGTACAAATTCAATTTCTTTAAGGAAGGTCACTCATCTAGTCTATTTATTTTGGATTTCTCTCTTATTATTATTTTAATATCTGTGAATTTTGTAGTGATATTTTTGTTTTCTTTCGTGATATTAGTAGTTCAGATCATTCAGATCTTTTATTTACTTATTTTATTCTACTTTGTAAACTTTTCTAGACTTACAAAATGTATTCATCTCATCTAAGAGCCATGGTATTTTTTTCTTTGATGGTCTGTATTTTTTCTTCAAGTTTATTTATTCATGATGTTATCTTTATGATATCTTTCTCCTTGCTGTGAGTTTATTTGATCCTTATTTTTATAGGTTTAAAAACTATACACTTGCAAATTTAGAATACTGTGATTTTTCTCCCTTTATAAAATAAGCTCTTATATATTGTCTCTTAGCCATTGCTTCTACTGAATTCTACAGTTTATGTTCCATTTCATTTCTCTGTCAGTTAAAAATATTTTTTCTAATTTTTATTGTAATATGTTTTGCTTACATATTACATTGAATTGTGAGCTTTAATTTTCAAGTGTTTGGAAATTTTCTTGCTTCTTTTTATTCCTAACATAATTCTATTATGACAGAAAACATACTTTCTATGACTACAATTACTATATCTTTGTTAGTGTGGGGTGGTCATGGCTCACTTGCCTGAGCCAGCCACACTGAGAAGAAGGATTATCATGGGCCACAAATAAAATATATAATACATATTTCCTTTTTGATATATTTTTATATTATTAAAGGCGTGTCCAAACCATGGGGTCAATTTTGTGATATTAACATAGTCACTCCTGTTTTTTTGTATTAGCAGTTGTTTTCCATATTTTTAACATATCTGTACAGTGTATTTTAAGTGATTTTCTTTTATACAACATATAAGTTACTTTTAAAATGCATTCCAAACTTTCTCTCTTTTATTTGGCATTCAGACGATTTACACTTACTAAAATGATGGGGGCTCTTAGGTATAGGATATTCTGGGAGCATTTGTATGGCAGTTGTTTTAAAGTTGTTGCCAGGGGATTCAAACATCTGATGTTTGTGTGAAAAATAGCCAGTGGAGGGCTGGGGTATAGCTCAGCAGCATAGCTGTATCTCTTTATATCTCAGAATTGGTGTCTGTTGATTTTGTTTTCCCATGTGAATGGAATGTACATGATTATTTCTACATCAAGTCATTTTAGACATTTTGTGAGTTACTTTAAAAGACTCAGAGTCTTATTCAACAGTCATGTTCTAACCCTCCTCTTGTGGACTATGGTTCAAGTGTCAGTTCAATGTTCAATACCTTCATTTTGTATTTGGTTCTCTCTTCTGTATGCATCTTATAGTGGTGGATCTGAGGCCTAGACTACCTTTTCCATGTTCAAAATCTCTGGAACGCTAAATAAGATCAAATCGATATATACATATAGGTTAAGATTAACTCCTATAGTTCCTAACTTTCCTGAGTGGCTTTTCTGAACTTCTCTCGCTCCGTCATCTCCTCAGTATTTTGACTTCCTGAGTTTCTGGGTTTTTTCCCTGGGCTCTCTGTGAAAGCATTCTGCCCAACTCTGTAATGTGTTTGTCCTACTGGAGCAAGGGAAACAAGAAAAAATAAAATACAATAAAAACACTGACGTTTGCTCTGTTGTTTTGAAACAGCAACTACACAAAAAGCAAGGGAAGATGTCCTTTTCTGAGAGTTTTGACTTCTGAGTTTTCCAAAAGCTACTCTTTCTATCTTAACAAAAGAATCTCCTGGTTGCACACAATCAATACAATAATACCCAGCAAAAAGAAAAAAGCAACAGGTTACTTTTTTGTATTTTCTCTCAATACTTCCTGTTTCCGGTCTTCAAGGGGAACCTCTGCAGCTCTCTTGCTCTGCACCATGGCAGGTCTCTGCCAAACTGCTTCCAGGAGGGGTTCTAGTGGAGAGGAATGATAAACTCATTGTCTATTCAGAGTGATTTTGAATTCCCCAACCTGGTTGCCATAGAAAATGCTCTGTTTACAAGTAGTTAATCTAAGTGTTTGATTCCAGCTTCACAGTTGTGTGCAGTGGAAAAAGTTGAAGTCTCACCCAGAATCAGAAAAAGGTATTTAAGTCTTTCTAATTTATTTCTGGAAGAATGTGTCAAGATTATGTTTATTTCAGTAATTATCATAAACATTTTTGTTTTACATTCTGTGACTAATGTCAATATATAAATTGTGTCTTCTTGCTCATTCTAACATTTTATTAGAAATTGTTTACACCAATGAAATAAATTCAAAGGAGCATCATTTTTACACAGTAATATCCTACTATCTGTGCTGTCTTTTAACAAAATCTTTAATAAATTCTAGGATGCCCCTGATTTGGGTATCAAAGAGCTTGCATGGCTTGGAAATAGCTCTAAATAAATATAAAGCCTAGCATCTAAAATAACCATCATTACTTTAAATTGATTTCCAATGCCTTGAGAGCTTCTCCTAATACATAAATACCTTGGTTTGGCTGCAGTGCCAGTTGAAGCACAATCCATTTGAAGCTAAGGTAGCAGGAGGTAGGAACAGTGATACAGCATCTCTAGTGTGGTGCTCAATTTTCAGGAACTGCAGTATATAAATTCTTTCCCTGTATGTTGTCTGCTGTTGCTACTCTTTCATTCTTACTGTGGTTTGCCTTTAAATTTTTCAGCTTCTTTGGAATCTCACTTGTTAGAAATACTCTGAGGCCTAAAATACAGATAGATTCTTCTTTTGAGAATCTCTCTTTGTTTCTGGTAACTGTCTAAGTATAGTAACATTTTGAGACCACTTAAATTCTTGACTTTATCATTTGTTCAGGTAATATCAGTAATGAAAATTCTAACCCCAAACTGACAAGATTTAGGCTTATTGTTATAACATTAAAGTCTTAAAAATTATTCTAGCACTTATGAAAACAGGAAGGAAAATTTACTAAGAATTGTTGCAATATATCACAGAGATTGGGTTCAAGGCTTAATACAGAAAATATAGCTGAAAATCTATAGGCAGAGTGAAAGAATCATGCACAAAAATTGTCAAAAGAAGGCATCAAAGGTAAATGATTCTAGCTAAACTGTTTAGGTAGTTAAACACAAGTAGTGCTCTGATCAGTGTCAAGGGTGGAGCATTCAAAAATTTTCATGTTCCAGTCCCTTTTTAATGATAGAAGGGGTTAAAATTTATCAATAAAATAATTTTTACTCCTGTACCAGAAATGTATACAGTATTAACACTGAAAATTCTTTACAATGATTACTAGAGTATGGAATAATGGGTCATTATTTTATTGATAGCAATTACTTGTAACTTTGATTAACCTTTTGAAAGTAGTAGATTAATGCTGTGATGATTTCATAATTACTCTGGCTTACTAATAATTTCCTAAATTGTTCCCTTACTTAAAATAATAAAATTTATTCTACCAGTATAATGTGCGTAGTAATATATCCAAATAAAAAAGTAGAGCTCGTAAAGTCACAGCTAATTTAAATTAAAATTTAATAAAACATATGGCTATAAAACAAAATGTATCTGGTGTGAGAATACAGAGCACTATTGCAGATGCTTGAGTTTTTTCTTATAGAAAAGTTTTACTCTCTTCTAGTGTGTGTCCCATCTTCAGCTATTTGACATTTGAATAATATCTTATACTCAGTTAAAGTACAAATTGAAGTGACAGATTTTTAATCTTTTGATTTTTCAAACATTAAAATAAGAAAACGATTTTTGCTAATATTTGCAAAAGGGTTTCCTTGAAATGTACGATACATTGCTTAGTAAATAAATCCAATCTGCCCGTGTCACAGAATGTTTTGCAGATTTGTCTGCATATGTGTAAGCAATTTTTCTTGTCCGAAATCAGGACAAGATTCCTTCTACTCACCATGAGCAGAAACACGCATTTCTTTTGTAGAATATGTTGTGAATAAACACAGAGACATGTTTTAACTCCAAACGCAGAGAATTACTATACCATAAGCTACATAAATCATTTTTGCAGTCTATCCAGATGTTTTTATAATTTTCCAAATTTATGTTTGACTGATACACAAAAGTATAGATATTATCCATATTAATGAGTACCATGTAACATTTTAGTACATGAATACAGTGCATAATGTTTAAATCAGGTTAAGCATAACTATCTCCTCCTCCTTTTTATCTATTTATCTTTTTTCTGTGCCATAGAAATGTGAGTTCTTTTTCTAGTTCTGTAAAGAATGTCTTTGGTATTTTGGTAGTAGTTACACTTAATAGGTAGATTTGCATACTATGGACATTTCCATAATATTGATTCCTCCAATCCATGAACACAGGATGTCTTTCCAATGTTTGAGGCCTCTTCAGTTTCTTTCACCAGTGTTTTAAAATTTCCATTATACAGTTCTTTTGACTCTTTAGTTAAATTTATTTGTAAGATTTGTATTTTATAGCTATTGTAAATTAGATTGCTGTCTTGATTTCTAATGCAGAAAATCTGTTATTATCATAGAGTAATGCTGGTGATTTTGGGGTGTCAATTTTGTATCCTGCAACTTTGTTGATTTATTAATTCTAATAGATTTTGGAAGAGATTGGGGGATTTTCCTTGTGGGATCATGTCAACTTTAAACAGTGACAGCCTGACTTCTTTTCTGATTTGAATGGCCTTTCTTCATCTGGTTAATCTAGCTGCAACTTCCAGCACTATGTTGAATAAAAATGTGAAAAGTAGGCATCTGTGTCTTTCTAATTTCATATAGGGGATAGGAGATTGTTCAGTTCTTCTGTTCAGTATAATGTCACTTATACTGATAGGCTTCAGATAAATAGTCTTTATGTTGAGGTGTGTTCCATATACTTCATTTGTTTGACCTGGCATTTTATGAAAACTTTTTTACATGAAGAAGCCCAGTATTTTATCAACTTGTTGTATCTAATGAGCATTTATCCTCATTCCATTGATTTAGTGTATTGCATTTATTGATTTGTTCATATTGAATCATCCTTGCAACTTTGATATAAATTCCACTTGATCATGGTGAATAATCTCTTTAATGTGTCATTGGATTTTGTCTCTGAGCATTTCGTGGAATACTTTTGCATCTGAGTTCATCAGGGACATTTGACTGCAGTTTTTCTTCTTTGCAATGTCCTAATCTGATTTGACCATCAGCATGTGTCGGCTCAAAGAATGCATTTAGAAGAATCTCTTTATCTTCTATTTCTTAGAATGAATTAAGGAGAATTGTTGTTACTTTTTTATAACGTTGGTGCAATTAGCAGTGAAGCTGTCTTGTCCTGGGCTTTTACTTGATGAAAGATTTTTATTACTGATTTATTCTTATCATTTTTTATTTGTTTGTTTTCAGATTTTCTATTTTATTGTGCTTTAGTTATGATGTTGTGTATTTGTCTAGAAATTTGTCCATTTCTTCTAGGCTATAAAATTTGTTTGTGTATAGCTGCTCTTAATAATTTTTATTTCTTTCAATTTTTTGTGGTAAACTATAATGCTTCTTTTTTCATCTCTGATTTTATTTGAGTCTTCTCTTTCCTTTTCTAAGTTTGCTTCTTTCATTCCTATTTTCAAATAACCAGCTCTATGTTTAATTGATGATTTTTATTGTTTTAGTCTCAATTTAGTTTACTCTGATCTTTATTATTGCTTTTCTTCTACTAATTTTGTATTTAGATACTTGTTGTTTTGCAGCAAACCATTATGTGAGATCTTTCTATTTTACTGATCTAGGGATTGATATAAATTGCCTTCTTAGTATTGCTGTTGTTGCATCCCACAGGTTTTGGTACCATATCTCCTATTTCATTTGTTTTAAGTTTTTTGTTTTAATTTTTTTCTTTATGTCTTCCTTGATCCATTGGTTGTTCAAGAGTAAATTGTTGAACTTGCATGTAGTTGCATAGCTTCCAAAGTTTTTCTTGTTATTGACTTCTACCTTTAATGCATTGAGTCAAGAAGATTATTGATATGATTTCAATGTTTTATAAGTTTGAAGAATTGTTTGTGTTTTATCATATGATCTATCCAATAGAAGATTCATGTTGGATGGGATATTCTGTAGACATCTGTTAGTTCCATTTGGTGTAGTGTACAATTTAACTCTACAGTGTTTTGGTTGATATGCTGTCTGATTTGTCCATTGCTAATGTGGAGTGTTAAAATACCCTACTATTACTGTCTTATGGAGTGTCTGACCCTTTAGATTTATAGTTACTTGTGTTAATTTTATAAATTTCACTGCCTTTGTTGTATTTATATTTAAAAATATTTCCTTTTGTTGAACTGACCCCTTACTCATCATATAATGACCTCATTTGTTTCCTTATTGCCTTTGACTTAAACTACTTTATCTGATATCAATACATTTACTCCTGCCTTTGTTTTGATTCCATTGACATAGATTGTCCTATTCCATTCCCTGATTTTTATTCTATTTGTGTCTCTAGAGGTAAAGTGAGGTTCATGTACAAACCATACAATTGCTCTGGTTTATTTTGTCTACTCAGACATTCTGTGCCTTTCTTTGAAGAATTTAATCCATTTATATTCAGTGAGTATTGATAGATAGGATCTTACTGTAGCTATTTTAAAATTTGTTTTCTAACTTGTTGAAGTTCCTTTCTGTTCTCTTACAGTCAACTTTTGAGTTAACTGATTTATTCTAGTACAGGAGTGTGTTTTGATTGCTTCCTTATTATTTGTAGTTCATTTAGTATAAATTTTGCTTTGTGACTATCATGAATCTTAAAATAACACAGTTTTGAAATGATTTCAAATTAACATAATTATACAAGCCTCAGGATGAGAGCTGTCAGGATTTGCCATTGCTCATTTCAGATCTTATGAGGTCAACACTAAGTTACAGAGAAAAGTCTTTTACTCACTACCTTATGCATCACATTATGCTTCCTGAAGTTGGTAGGTATATTGTTGATAAAGGCAGACTTTTGGCCTCTTATTCAGATGTTCAATTATATCTCACAACTCCAGGGGTACACTGAAATCCATGGTGTAGATGGCAGAGACAAAGACCAAAACGCAAGTCCATCCTACTGGACCGCGGGGTTTTCCTTGGTGCTCTATGCTATGCAGGACTCTTGCCTGTGAGTACTGGTGTGTTCAGAGTTATACTGCAGAGACTAGAGAAGCAGGACTGAAGACAGAGACAGTCTTTTGGGTACTAGGTTAATTCCAATCTAAGTCATATCTGAATCTCACAGCTGCTGAGACCTGCCTCATCTTGAGAAGAGGACAAGTGTATTGAAGCCCACTGCAAGGAAGGAAATAATACAGTATGATCAGATCTCTGCCTGTGTGGAAGTGTGTCTAGGGGCTCTGACTATGAGCTCTTAACCATGGACAGTTTCTCACGGCCCTTGGTCTCACTGTGGCAGAGCTAATATTGAGCTCTAAGCCAAGGCCCTGTGCTGTTTTTTATATCCTATCCCCTTTAAGTAGAGTCTTGCTCTTTACTAGGTAGCCCAAGTTTGGAGAAAAAGTCATAGAGATGGATAGACAACTGGCTTAACACAGTTCCGTTGACCAGTCTGTAGATACTGTCCTAATAGTAAGGGTTAAGAGGCTTTTCCCAGTGTTGGAATCCTCTGTGGCAGGCCTGTTTTGAGCTGTAAATCTAAAGTTCAAACTTATCTTTTCCTTTCCAAGAAAGAGGCATCTCTCTCCACACTGGACTGCTTGAAGTTGCGAGAGAAGTGATCTAAGCAACTTCCCTCTTTTTTTTTTTTTAAATATATCTTTCACTTTGTTATACTAAACCAAGACACTATGGTCTCTTACCTTATGCACTTATTTCTTATCATGATAGTTTGATGAGTGAATAGTTGTTCATTTGGTGCACCTGTATGTAAATAATCACCAATGGGTCTTACTCAGTTGCCATTTTGTGCCATTTCTTTAGCTGAATGAATCTTAAAATCAGTAAGACAAAAATACAGAATCCCAAAGTCAACTTCTGATTTATTCAAAATCATAAATATTTGCATTTGCCATTGATTATTCTGTTCATTTTCTCTTTCTTTTTTCAATTATTATAATGTTCAAATTGTACCTGAATCTCCCAGCCCCCCATCTGATGGCCAGCAGAGACACTATTCTCAGCAGTGAACTCAGCTCAGAACCAGTGCAGGTCTCAGCAGCTGTGAGATTTAGATATGACTTAGATTGGAATTAACCTAGTACCCAAAAGACTGTCTCTGTCTCCAGTCCTGCTGCTCCAGTCTCAGCAAACACAGGATGTTATAAAGAAAATAAGATAGGAAAAACGAATTTTGCAGGTCCTTGGACATCTGGACACGTTGAAGACTCTGGTCACTGTGGTGCAAAGCTGCCGGAAAACTTTGACTACTGATGTTTATTAAAATCTTCCCACCAAATGTCCCTTGACTTCTTTCCAACCCCATGAAAGGAACTCATTTCCCTTTGTTCTAGACAGACAGCCCTTTTGCCCTCTATCTGCCTGCACTCAGGCACAATAAACTGCATGGCTTAACACAAGCCTGGTAGGCTTGGCTGGTCTCTACCTCTTGCATTTCTTACAGTTATCACATATATTTATGATATTCTGCCCAAGTCACTGAAAAACTTTTATTCATTTTGATCTGGTCTCATTACTCTTCATGAAAAATTTAACTTCATCAAAGAATTTCAAATTATTACTTTATTGCCCAAGATATTACTTAACTGCATCGTTTCATAACACAAACTTTTCCAAAGTTTCAGACTTGTAGAGCTTCATCAATTTTCTTTCAAGAGGAATTTTTTTCAATATAATTAAGCATTTACATCCTGAAAGTTAGTTTGCTGTTTATCCTCATTTTAGCTTATTTTACATTTTTTAAAAAAAATCTCTTTTCTCCCTCTGGTTATCAGCACCTCGTCAAATATATCCCCAAAGATGCAGTGACAAAACTAAATGTCTTTTATCTACACTTTAAGGAGATTCTTTTAGGTCCTAAAACAGTTTTCCAGGTCAATTAAGAAAATAACTTTAGTTTGTAACACATTTCTATTGGGACAGTATTTTTTTTCCTGCAGCATTCTTCCTGAATCCCTGACAAAACTGCCCTCCAAATGTCTACACTCAATTTTTGTTTCTTTTCTGCATTCTGAAATGAATTCCAAACACTGAACTGTAACAGATGCAAAATACGAGGAAAAGGTAAGGTAAATCAATGGATCTACGTAACAGAAAACATTCCTAAATAATATACTATGGATCATTCTGAAGATTACTACCTCAGTCTAAAGATTCACATCCTTAAATTATATTCTCCATAATTCTTGATATTCTATTCTTTCCAATGAGAAAACTAAGGTTTTCCAGCTCCTCTTTCCCAAGTTTCCTCCCTTGTTCCAGAGGCTTTATTTCCAAATCAGCATCATCCTTGTTAGTTTTTCTTTTATTCTGGGCTCCTGGTATATAAACCTCATTGGTTATGAAAAGTTAGACTTTAGTTGATTAAACTCTGCAAAACTAGGCTTAATTTCCAGTATTTAAAATTATCTGCTTGACTATGGACACAGTGACCCTGACTTCAGAGTAGCATATCAGTACAATACACATCTGGTTTTTCTTTCACTGCAGGCTCTATTAAGCATGAAATATGATTTCCTGTTTGAGCATGGTTTGGAATCACTTACAGGATTCAAAGCCTTCCTTCTCTACCTCTCTCTGATAAGGACTTTCTGATGATAGGAGTTAAATTTTTCTTTCTGTTATTTTCTACTCTCTTTTCTAACCTGGATTTTCCTTCCCAATGAATTCCTACAAGATAATAGACTATAAGCAAAGGCATTCACATCTACTTCTTTATACATTCCAAACATTTTTGACATGAATGTATCTCAAATGCAGGAAAATGAAAATTAACATGATAATTAGGAGTTATTTCACATGAAGAAAACTAGTAAAAATCAAGCTGTCTTGAAATGCTAAAGAACACAAAGGATACAAATGACTGGCAATTCACATTACTAGTGGTAAAAATACATACAACCTAGGAAATCCAAACAGAAGTACAATTCAATGAAATCTAGTAAACTACACACATAATATAATTCTGATAGCCCAGAAATTTCACTGTCATGTTCGTTGGCACATTTTGCATGTGTGATAAGGAGATTTTTAAAAGTAAATAAATAGAAACATTGCTTTTAAAACCAAAATTGTGCAGGATAAAGCATATTTGTCCAACATGAAAACTGGTATATTAAGACAACAGAATACTATTAAATCAATGATAATTTTAAAATGCTACCTGGGGTCAGCCGGGAAAACACATGCTTGTAATCTTAGCCCTTTGAGAAGCTGAGACAGAAGAATCTCAAGTTCAAGCCCAGCCTGGACACTTAGCAAGACCCTGCTTCAAAATCAAACATAAAAGAGATCTGGCGATTTAGCTCAGTGTGAAGATCTTGGGTTCAGTCCCTAAAACTGAAAAAAAATAGAACCACGGAGATAAATCTTAGAAAAGCATGTTGATAAATACATCAAAGAAAATTAGATATTAAGCCTCTTTCAGATGAAGTTTAAAGGTATGAAAACTATAAACATATCTACATAGTCTAGAAGACCAAGGAAACAGATGGGATTGAAGGAGCCCATGGGGAAAGTGATTAGAGGGAGGAGGGAACCAGGGCAAAGTTTGTTAAAAAGTTTCAGTTCTATCAATAATACTTAACTTTCTTGACTGAAAGGTAAAAAACAAATGGATCATCAGTTTTTCTTTTAACTTTTTCTCTCTTACAATTATAACTGGTTTTTCCTATTACCTAAATGAAAATCTCTTTTCTTTTATTGGTAATTTCTTGGGTTTGGAAAATTCTTTTTTCAGCAATTAGGGCTTCTTTGGAATGACAAACTTTTGTAAATACAGCATCAGTTTATTTCTTTTGCTTATTTGCTTTTAAATTCCTAACATTTAATGATTACATAGTTTTTTCTTACTTTGGTCTTCTTCCTAAACATAAATAGAACATTACAATAGCCTAATTATTAGTTAGTAAGTGAATTTTTTATTATTTTAAAGTAATTCAATTATTCTTTCATATATTCATTTATAGCAAACAAAAAACATACTAGATTTTTATCTTAAAAATTTAAGTGTACCAGTAAAATTTATCAACGTGTTTAACCACCATTGTTATTTTTATTTCAAAACTTTCAGGGTCATTTTTGTTCTGGTTAAATGGGATAGATTCTCTTTATTATATGCCCCCAAATCATTTCTCTTTTTTTTCTTATTTTGCTGTTTTTTGTTTGTGTGTTTGTTTGTCCTTTGCTTTTACTAATACATCTTTCCAGTACATAATCATTGTATTCATTGTAGGAAATTGATACATGTACATAGCACATCTTAGTTTCCTTCTTTCCCTCTTGCCTCCATTCATTTCTACTTTTCTAGTATCAGATGCATTTATCTATAGAGCCTTATAAAGTTAATTATAGTAACTACATTTTGAAAATCAGGCTAATAAGCCCAAAAATATATAAAAATGTAAGTCAATTATATTAAGTAAAGGTACACTTTTAGATACATCGTTTGCACTGGATTAAAATACCCTTTTTCTTTTTCCTATTATCTTTCATTTTGTCATGTATTGAGTTTTTCATAGAGAAGAAACCATATAGTTTTAAGCAATTTGTCTGAGTTACTTCTCTTAATGTTATGATCTGAAAGTACATCTATTCTCCTACAAATGACTCATTTATTCTTTTTATAGCAGAGTAGCACTCCATTGTGTATAAATACATTTCTGAATCCATTCATTTATTAATGGCCTTATAGACTGTTTTCAAGATTTAAATATGAATTGTGCTGCTATAAATACAGGTGTGCATGCATCACTGTCCAATAATGTCTTTTATTTTTAAGTGGGAAAATACTACAGAACAAGACAGAACAAAGCCAATTGAGACAGTGTAGTGAAATTTGTACAGAACTTCACAGCAGGTTACCAGAATAACAGTAATAGGTATCTCATTTTCTTCACAATAGTTATTCTTTCAACCAGATATATCAGAATCAAAGGAAATGCAGACAATTATAGAACTTATCAAAACAGAATATTGAATAGAGTAATACCTTTAACCAGAACAAAGCAAAACAGCGGTAAAAATATTTGCCTTCAAAGATGGTAGAAGGAAATCCCCCTTATTTGTTATACTGCATATAGTCAACCTGCTCAGATCTCTGGCTCCCACTTGCTAATGAGGTGGGGGGGATGAATGTTTGAATCTCAGCCGGTGCCAGAAGGCTCACAGACACTTATCAGGGCAGCGAGCTGGTTGCTTTGTTGAATGATGTCTTTACCTCTTCTTGGAAGATACCTAGAAGGGAAATAACTGGGTCAAATGGAATTTCTATGTTTGGGTTTTTGAGGAATCTTCATACTGACTTCCACAGTGATTATATCAGTGTTGTTTTAATTTGCGTTGCTCAAATGGCCAGTGATGCTGAATGCTTTTTTTTTTTTTTTAGATAGGGTCTTATTGTGTAGGTCAGGCTGGCCTTGAACTTACTTTAGAGCCCAGACTGTCCTCTAAACTTGCAGCGATCCTCCTGCCTCAGTATCCCAAGTGCTAGGATTACAGGTGACTACTGCCACACCTGGTGATATTTTCATGTATTTGTTGCAGGCAGCTTAGTTAAAAATATTACAGGCAGTGAGACAGGGCTAGGTCCTCAATGGAGCCAGTGCAGATACCTGGCAACTTCAGGAGAGAGACTGACGCCTCCTGCTTTGGCCTCAAGACAAAAGACCAAACAAATGCACCCATATCCTGAGGACTGATACCCTAAATAGTTCCCATCCCCCAAGAAAGAGTCACTGCTCCATAAAAATGCCCGCTTTCTATGTGACTGGCTTCCCCATTTGTCCCTAATGTAATCAATTTACCTGAACTATTGATCCTATTGGCTAACTATAATTATATCCCACCTTATGTCCATCTGTCTTGTGAGTTCCCAGTCTTCCTCACCTTGAACCCATGGTTTTCCTTTATAAAAGTCCCTGGAAAAGACAGAGTCCTTGGCAACCCATTCGGGTCCCCTTCTGTCTCTCTTCAGACAGAAGCTTTCTTTCTCTCAATAAATATATTCTACTCTTAACCTCCGTTGTTTCTAAGATTCATTCTTTGATTTTAGAGAACATGAACTCGTGGGCGTAGTAGGTTGGGAGTTTCATTCCCCTATATCATATTTGTTGATCATTTGTATTTCTTCATCTAAGATGTAGATTGTCTATTCTGCTAATGGTTTTATTTCCTTGGTTTTTCTTTGCTGTCTTGTAATCGGGGTTTTGCTCAGTTTTTGCTTACACCTATGCCTCCAAGAGTTTTACCTTTTTCGTCTTCCAGCAGATTGATTCTGTTTTGCTGTTTAATCTTTTATCTATTTTTATTTTAGTTTAGTGCATGATGAGAGATATGGATCTAAATTCAACCATTAGTATGTGAATAGCCAATTTTCCCAGCACTTTGTTAAATTGGTTATCTTTCCTTCAGTGGAAGGATTTTGCCTCTTTGTCAAAGACAGCATAGCTGAATGTGCTGGCTTTGTTTCTGTATCTTCTGTTCTGTTTCCTAGATCCAGGAATCTGCGTTTCCCTGAAGAGTTCAGGCTGGCCTTGAAATCATTACATAGCTCTTGCTGGTCTCTAAATTGCTGTGATCCTCCTGCTCCTCAGCTGTGAGATTACAATCATACACCACTACATCTGGTTCATTGTCTTTTTTAAAAAATATGTTAACTTTTAATGTCCAGAAAGTAGGGGGAAAGGCGGGGATAAAGCTAAATATCTCTCCAACTTCATGTAGATTGATATGCAAGAGATTCTATCAAAGCTCATATGATTGATATGAGCCAGTTGATGTAATTTCATCTCTGTGCCTGACAATTATTCTAATATTGGACACTTATACTGGCAATGGAAAAAGAAGAGTATCAGGATATCATTTAAGAATGCCTTCTCTTCCTGATTAAATTAGAAAATCTCATCAAGAAAATGTGTAACCTCTTCCTGCCTTCTTGCTTTGAATGTAAAAATGACTAGACACATGGTGGCTGTTTTGTGACCATGAAGTGATATGTACAGATATTTGTGGCAACATTCTCTTACTTATTTTAGACTGTATAAGATGCTTCCATATTAGTTTATCTGAAATTCTCTATTATTAAATAGTATATGTCATCTTTTTTCTTAATGTTACTACAAAATATACATAAATCACATTTACTATGATAATAATTGTTAAGTGTTTAGTATAGTGGTACTAAGTGCATTCATGCTGTTGTACAACTGTCATTCCAATTTATCTCTAAATAATTTTCTTCTTTTTTTAGGGAACGCAATTCTTTATAATGCTAGCGGGCTGGGAGAAACTGAACTCCAAATCACCAGGCCCACCATGGAGTTAAACAGACACTTAAATATGTTTTAGGAAGGAAGTACAAAAGGCTGATAGCAGGTTATTCTATCATTGGTTACGATCTCATGTTGTCAGGCAGACTTATTCTGTGTTGAAGGGGGTTTCTTACTGTACAGGAGGAAGGTCAGGGGCTTTGGTGCATGAATAGAATCAATCATTGTCTTTAACTGAGCTAGTTTGTCCCTGAAGCAAGTTAACACAACAAGATGTGGTTTGTAACTGAGTTATGTCTGTCTTACAAGTTACAGCTGGCACTGGAATCTCAAGGCTAGCTGAGTCTAAAAACGCTGGGCCTGACTTTCTTAATACACTGTCAGGCTTTACGCTTCAAAATTCCTTTATACTTTGTTTCATATTTTTGTGATTAAAAATAAATACATAGGACTGGGCATGGTGGCACACACCTATAATTCCAGCACTAGGGATGCTGAGGCAAGAGGATCATTGTGAATTTGAGAACAGCCTGGGCTACATAGCAAAACCCTATCTTCAAATAAATAAAGAAGGTCCCAAATGGGTTAACTTTATTTACATTGAACCTCATAGGGAAATTAGATTCAGTTCATGACCAATTTAGTTTGTGACAAGAATCATGGAATGAATTAAGTTCATGAACTGAGGTGCCACTGTATAGCTACTGGAAGCCTCAAGTCAAATTTTCTATTGTGAATTTTTTTTGGAGGGGAATACTGCAGACTGAGCCTTCATACTGAGCTATATCCCCACCCTAGGCTTGTAAACTGCCTGCCTCAGCCTCCCAGAGTCCTGGGACTTCAGGCCCTCATCAACACAACCAACTATAAAGATTAAAACAGAGGCCTTATTACCTATTCAAATAATTTTTTTTAGTATAGTGTGACTTAGTAGTTAGGTTCTTAATTTCTCATATTTTTGTACTTCTCTCAATTGTTGTTTGTAGAGAACATTTCATTCCTATATTGGCTTGTCTATGTTTTTGTTAAATTAAAGTGATTAGTTGGGTACGGTGGCCCATGACCATAATCCCAGCGCTCAGGAGGCTGAGGCAGGAGGATCATTGCAAGTTTGAGGCCAGCCTGGGCTACAAAATGAATTCAAGGCCAGCCTGAATTGCATAGTATGACCCTATCTCAAAAAGACCAAAGTGGATTGGGAATATAGCTCTGCATCAAGGTGCTTGTCTGATAAGTGAGAGGTCATGAGTTCAATTCCCAGCACAAAAGAAAAGAAAACAAAGTTACTACTTGCTATTGGGTCACAAAGACCAAAAAAGACAAATAAAAAAATTAAAATGATTATATATGTATAGTTCTATTTTTGGTTTCTATACTGTTTGATTGACCTAATTGCCTATCCCATCTCCACATTGAGTTATCTTTATTATTGCAGTTTTACAAGTTTTCTTTTTTTTATATTTTTAAAGTAGGTGATATCTGGTAACTATGTTTTTATAACAATATTTTTTCAGTTTTTCTATATCCTCTGAGTCTCATATATATTTGAATTAACATGTCAAATTCATTTTAGAAACCAGTCTATTAAATTTATGATTGAGATCAAGATTTATGATTATAGAATTGACATTTTAATAACATTGAGACTGCCAAACCACAAACATAGTACATTCCTTCATTCATTTAAATTTTCTTTAATTTTATATTTTGGATTTTTCAGTGTAAAGATATTGCACATTCTTTCTTAAATTTATTTCTAAATATTTTGTGTCTATATGCTATTGTAAATAAAGCTTTGTAATTGCTTGTTGCTAGCATATAGAATGCATTTACTTTGTTTATATTAATATATTAGTGTAACTTAATGTTCTAGTTTCAGCAGTTAAAAGATTTAGACACTTTATACATATGATTGCTGAATATAGTTTTGCTTTTTTCCTATTTCTTATTTATTTAGATAGCTATTTTCCAAATTGTATTGGTTAGGACCTCCAGTACTATTTTGTACCAAAGTGTCTTATTCCTAGTTTTATAATTGTTCAGTATTTCACAGTAGGTTTGTCATAAGTGTTATTGTTGCGATACCTTTTGTCAAACTAAGGAAGTTTTCTGTGAACTAAATGAATGCTGAGTTTCTCAAAGGATTTTTTTTAATGCATTAAGCTGATATTTCCTGTCTTCTCCTTTCCATTGCTTTTCCTTTGTCTTTTCTTTTGCTTTCCCTTTCTGATGTACCAAGGATCAAACCCAGGGACACTCTACCCTGAGCTAGATCCCCAGCTCCTTTTTGTGACAGAGTTTTGCTAAACTGCCTAGGTGGGATTCAAACTTGTGATCCTCTGGCCTCAGTCTGAGTGCTGGGCCCACTGGCACAAGCCACCGTGATGAGCTTATCTTTACCTTTGTAATGTGGTGAATTATACTGATTTCCAAGTATTAAATCAGCTTTATATTCCTGAGATAAATGTCACTTGATTAAGATATATTCTTATATATTTCTGGATTCAATTTCTTAATATTTCACTAAGAAGTTTTATACCTATGCTCATGAAAAATTTGGCATGTACTACCCATACAACTATTATCTGGTATCTGGTTTTAGCATAGATTCCCTTTGCCTTTACAAAATTGATTGAGGATTGTTACACCCTTCTATATTCCCCCCCCAAAAATAGTGTAAGTTTGATGATATTTATTGGTAAATGTTTATCAAAGCTCTTGAGTAAAAACTGCCAAGTCCAGAATTTTCTTTATGTGAAATTTTGATTACAAATTCAAATTTTCTAAAGAGCATACATTTATTCCAATGTTCTGTTTCTTGTGTTAATCTTTTTAAATTGTGTGTTTTAAATAAATTTGCCCTTTGATCTTCAGTACAAAAAAAAGGGAATAAATAAATTTGTCTGTTTCAGCTGGGAAACCAAGCAGCCAGTTCGCTGCCCTGGTAAGTGGCTGTGGCCTGGCAAACCGCAGCTGCCCAAGGGCAAGAACCATCAGCATCTCCTAAGATCCGTGCCATGTGGGAACTTAGGGTGCTGGGAAACCAAGCAACCAGCTCACCACCCTGGTTAAGCGGCTGTGAGCCTACTGGCACACAACCTGAGATTCAAATATCCATCCTCCCACCCCTGTTAACAAGTGGGAGCCTGAGATCTGAGCATCTCTTGCAAGGTTGACTATATGCAATATAACAAATAAGGGGGATTTCCTTCCACCATCTCTTTGAAGGCAAATATTTTTACCGCTGTTTTGCTTTGTTCTGATTAATGGTATTACTCTATTCAATATCCTGTTTTGATAAGTTCTATAATGCTCAGTATTTCCTTTGATTTTGCTATACCTGATTGAAAGAACAACTATTGTGAAGAAAACGAGATATACTATGGTACCTGTTACTGTTATTCCGGTAACCTGCTGTGAAGTTCTGTAAAAATTTCACTACACTGTCTCAATTGGCTTTGTTCTGTCTTGTTCTGTTGTATTTTACTACCTTCAAAAAAAAATTGTCAATTTCAAGAAAAAAAGAAACACAGCCTCTCTTTCTTCTGGCATCCAAACTTCAAATCTCATGAGAAGCTCTGATTAACTGTGCTTCTAATACATACTTAGTTCTTCAATCTCTCAACAGCGTCCAGGGAGCAGGATCCTCACATCCGAGCACTGTGACTGACAGCCCCACCAAGAGCACAAAAACTGGGAAGTGGAGCTTGAGTCTGGCGCTTCAGACCTCTCAGCCATCCAGATACTGACCACGTGAAGTGGGAGAGGCCTTTCCTCACAATAGTCTGCCCTAAGAGGTTTCCTCCCCTAGTCTGTCTCTGGGGTCTTGCTGAGCAGTTCTCCAAGTATCAATCCAGTCCTGCTCTCCGCGACACATTTCCTCACTTGTAGTTCTCAAAAATAACTAGTAGCTGAATTCGTCCTGGGAATGAAGAGAGGGGCACCGGGGGCTAGGAATACTTGGTCCAACCATGCCGATCCCCACGAGAGGGTTGGAGCCCAGGATCTGATTGAGGAGATACGAGGTGGCACTGGAGGCAGAGGAGAAGTGATGGCAGGGTGGCTTCCGCAAAGAGAAACCAAATAATTTTCTTCTTAACCTGAAACTCTGCATGCATTAAACTCCCTGTTCATCTCTGCTTCCCATCTCTGTGCATTTGAGAGTTCTAGTGATTCATAAAAGTGAATGATGAGTATCTGTCCTTTTATGACTAGCTTAGTGTAATGTCTTCCAGGTTCACTTAGGTCATTCCATGTCAGAATTTCCTCTCTTTGTGAAATAAATAATCTTCTACAGAATATACAAGATTGTAATATTCTATACATATATGTCACATTCTGTTTATTTATTTATTCATCAATTGCTTCATAACTTGGGCTATTGTAAAGAATGCATCAACAAATATAGATTTTTATAAATGTCTGAGTTCCTTTTGTAATCACTTTGAATATACACATTGAGAAGTGTAATCCTAGCTTATGTAGTAACTATGCATGGCTCATTCTTTCTTTTTTCTTCTTTCTTTCTTTCTTTCTTTCTTTCTTTCTTTCTTTCTTTCTTTCTTTCCTCCTTCTTTCCTTCATTTCCTAACACATGTTATTTCTGTCCGATTTTTAATGATTATAAGGCTAACAGAAGTGATGGCTTCCTTTCTTATCATTGGACTTCTTGTTGTATTTCATGTTGATTCTGTAACTTCATTTTGCATAAGAATTTATTTGGATATTTAGGTTTTATTTTTAGATTTATATTCTACTCTTACCCTTCTGCACATTTGCTCTTAGCTAGCAGGTTTGTAGGACTCAAATCAAAAGTTCTCAGTCCAGAGCTAGGTTTTAAAACAGATGCTCAGGCCACTGACCCTGGTTAACTTGTAGCTGTCACTCACCCTTGCCTCAGTCACTGATTATGAGAATGGGCAAGAAATCTCTTAGCTTCCTACTCTTAGCTCTCTATAAGCCAGAGTTGCCAGCATACTTTCTTTTCCTTCTCTTTCTATCAGTAAAAGAGTCCCTTATCCATATTTCATAGTTTTCAAGGGACCTTCTTTCAGATCAGTATTTCTCATTATGGCTTTATTACTACTGTCCTGAAAATTTCCATTCAGCTGTCATTGCCTGATTGAAGTTCCCAGGGTAAGCAGATACATTATTCTTCCCTACTCAGTTTTTTTCTTTATCACTTTTTATATTCTCATATATTTTTACCTAATTGTTATATCTTTGCTATTTTTATGACTATTTTTACTACATGTTTGATACAGCTTAACATATTTGAGCATTGTCTTGGTTACTTTTCTCTTGTTGCTGAGACAAAATACCTGATGCCCAAAATGAAGGAAGGAAAAGCTTATTTTTCTTTCAGTTTGGGGAGGTTTCAGTCCATACTCAGCTGGTTCCAAGGCAGAGTAAAATTGCTCATGGGCAGCCATTCATGGCAACCACAAGTGACAAGCCCAAAAAGGGCAAAAAGGGAAAAGCACACCTGTTTCCCTCCCTTATATTGTGTGCCAGCTATCTGCCCCTGGGTGGGCACAGTACTTACTGGCCAATCCCAGTGCTAGACAACAAATCAACCACAAATGCTAGACTCAGCCACCTCCATGATGGCATGAGGCTTTGGGAGGACAACTGGACACAAGCCATAACAAGAATAACCTGAGCATAATAACTGTGAACTTTTCTTGTATCTTTACTGGAAGTCTAAAGATTTTAGAAAGCTAATGATTTCTCTCCTATTATTAAGTGTACTGAAGACTCACCTTAATAAATTTCCTATCAGTGCACTCACTCAACCATATTTACCTCTGCCTTAGACTATTTTAAAACTAGACCTAATGAGTTTTAAAGACTTGAATTTGTAGTCTTTCCTACTTTCTTCTCTCCTTTTTTGAGCCTGTGATCATTGGATTATTGAATATCTGTTAGGGATCCATCCACTTTCCTTACTTTGCTTTACTTCTTTTTTTAAAAATAGTCTTTAGGCTGTATTTCTGTCTTCTAAATCACTTCAATGCTGTAAGCACTAGTTTTTGTTTGACCACTGATTTTTCTTTATGTTCTTGATTGAATTATGATAAGTTTTTCACACTTTTTCAAGCTAGCAGTTAAATTGTATTTTTGTTGAGAATTAAGGTTTCTCTTCTGCTGATGGATGTTATACCATTATCCCTCTCAAGTCTCCAACTTTCTTTTATGAGGAAGATCCAGTAAGAAGGCTCAATGGCAGAAGCCTAACTTTTAGGAGTAGCCAGAATAAAGTAGTACTTGGTTTAAATAATTCTGCAAAATACATATTCAGACATTTTATCTTTGTAACTTTCTTTCCTTTGTATATTTTCTTAACTGTGCAGTAGTAATTATTTCTTTAGAACTTGTGCAAATAACAAATCTTGTCTCTAGAACATTTATTATTATATTTATATTTCAAATGGGTCGTAAAAATGCATGTAGGAATCACGAAAGATCCATTTACTCATTCATATAGATTTAAGGAGCAGCCATTACTCTTGTTTTAGAAATATACATATGAATAAATAGTCTCAGGATTCAACTCATAGTCTAGCACAACAGACATACAATAAGTAATTCCATATGTAGTGTGATAAATGTTCAGTATTCATGGGGAGATCTGCTCAGTTAGTCAAGAAAGACCTCATGCAAGTACAAAAAAAGTACTTATTCTCCTGCAGCTTTTAAGATGAATTGAGTTTGTCACAAATTCAATACAAAAAAAAGTATTCTAGGAAAAAAGGATCAGTATATGAAGACTATTTAAGGTCAATTTTACATTCAGAGGATGACCATAGCAAAGATAGTAGCATTTAGAATTTAAACAAGAAATGAATGTTTGGGTGTGATTGTTAAAATCCCTGTGTACAGTACAAAGAGTTCTGAATGTTTTCATGAAAACTTCGGAGAATTTGGATAAGTATTATAAAAATTTTTTGAGGGCAATATCATCCTTTATGTAAAGGTAAGAGTTTGAAAGGAGATACATAGGATCAGTCTACTTAAATACTCTGTATATTAATAAGAAAAATGATGAACACAATCAATTCCACTTTAGAATTGTGGTTGAAGTTGAGTTGTTGGACTTTTGAGGTAATTCTGCTGGGGAAACAGGCTTATATTCTTTTACAATGTTTACAAATTAAGGGAAAATAGATTTAATGAGAAGAACAATATTAAGATTGAAAGGAAATGCTTGAAGAACAAGCTTAACAGAGAAGACATTAAAGGATGGAGTCAGATTCCATTGATGGAAATGTTAGTAATCTATTTGAAATCTGTGGAAAGGAACTCTTAGTTATTGCATGTTTACAACCTACAAAATGGAGGAGTCAAGTGCAGAGCTGCCTGCAGCATGTGTGGAGGCTGTTACAAATATTTCTGTGTGACCTTCGGTTAAAATATATCATAAAATTTAAGGACTGTATGATGATTTATCCATGAAGCAGTACAACTGAAGGCAAAGAATAGCTACTTATAGTTGTAAATGATGTCCAGTTACTGTACTAATTATTCATGACAGTATCCAGCACCATCTTCTCTTGATCAGGTCTGGAGATTTGCTTGTCAAATTTAGTTATTAAAATGAATCGTGTGGCTTCTAGCTATTTTCGTGTCTCCCACCATGGAAAAAATATGGTAATGCTGCTGTTTCTTATAACACCATATTCTTTTGAATCTTTCTGTATTGACATAGCAGACATATCTTAATTCCTCATACCATTCCTGTTCCTGTTCCTCAATATCATTTTTTAAATGTGACTTACTTCTTTATGTGTAGTGCTGCATCAGTCATTGTGTTCCTGAGACTATTGGGGTCTATTGATTATTATGCTTCTGTATGATAACCGAAATAATGTAAGCCATATCAGACCATCCTGAGATGTGAAGCATAATTTTTCTGTTCACATTCAATTCATCATTCAGAAGGTTACAGCATAAATATCAAACAACACATCGTCCAATTGTGTCTTGTTTTGAGCCCCTTGGGCTTCAGTCTCTGCATTTCTGGAGTATTATTTCTCCCATGACTGACTGGATCCCTGCTGCTTTTATGTACCACGAACACGGAACTGAGGGTCTTCAAATGAAAAGAAAAGAGCACATCTTTTATACAAGGCATCTTAATTTTTCACAAAATACATTTTAAGAGCAACCGTGAGGACCACAGTGTTAATATGTGAATCAGAAACAAGAGGGACACCAAACAGAAGAGACAGTTGGCCCTGCAGGTGGCAAGTATTAGATGTTCTTGGAGGAGAAGGTATAGCTAGCTACATCCAGAGTTCTATGTGACCCGTGGAACACAAAACCTGTGGAAGGACAGATGATTACCCTGGGTGTGTACAGTAGTAAAGGAGTCTGGTTATTCCCCGGAGGTGTGTAGACCAGAGAAGCCCTTCTGCAGAAACAGATGTATACAAAACAACTGCCCAACCCACACTCATGGTTCAAACCTAAAGGTCAAAAATGAATTCCATTATCATGTACAGTTTTTATGGTTTTATGTATAAGTTAAAAATAAGAAATAAATGGTCTATCAATAGCCAAGTCTAAAATGATCCTGGTTCTAGCATAAATGGGAGTCACCCCAAATGAGCATGTCAGCACAGTTCTGGAATACCAACCTCACATGATCCCATGGCAGGAAGACTGCACCAGCCAGCAGAGGGAATTTGGCCACAGGATGCCCACTTGTTAAAGTACAGACATGACACTTATAGTTTACTGGGATATTTGGGTAAAAACATAAAGAGGCTTAAAAAATACAGTGTGTTATATCCAAGAGCCAGACCCATCCACAAACAGGTCCTATGCAGATGGTACTGTCAATCCAGATCCTCCCAAGATTAAGAGAAGAAACTCAAAAACTTAAAGAAGGCACTCAAATTTATGGGCAACTGAGGAAAGTGAAACAATCTATTTCCTCAGGTCTAATAGTGATTCTAACTGATGGTGCAAATTTAGGGAATACATGAGGAGTTTCTTTAGAATTTCTCATATTGTAGTTAAAAAATGAAATCTTCATAAAATCAACAGCTATGAAGTATTTCAAATGTGCTAACCATTTTGTTAACAACCTCTAATATATTGTCTTTAAATTTACTAATAGTTTCAAGTGGCAGTTATTATTAACTCTGTCATGTGTAGAAGGTGACTTTACAAATTAAGCAAACTTTAGAAAACTTGAAAAACAGAGGACAAAAAAAGCAAGCAGTGACAAATGACATTATGTCAAACTGAGAAGTTTTTGCACAGCATTGGAAATAATTATCAGCGTGAAGAGAAAACCTATATTATTGGGAGAAAATATTTTGAAAACTACAATTTTGACAAGGGATTAATATACAGAATATATAAGGAATTAAAGCTTCATTCCTTGACAGCAAGAAAATAAGATTTAAAATGGAGAAAATATAAATAATTATTTCTCAAAAGAAGTTATACAAGTATGCAAACTGACAAATGTTTCACATCACTAATTATCCAAGAAATGCAAAACAAAATCACAGTGACCTATCACCACAATAATAGTATTAAAAAGACAAGATATAATAAAAAATAAAGAGGATGACATAAAGGAAACATTTGTACACAGTTGGTAGAAACATTAACTAGGGCAGCTATTATGCAAAATGGTACAAAGAGTTTAGAAAATAAAATTACATGTGATTTAGTAATTCTGCAACTGGTTATACAGTTGTGTAATTGAAAATTAGAAAAACACATGTTTAAGTAAACATAGAAAAAAACCAAAATCATCTCATTGCATACTAGCAGATCATAGGAAAATGAAATTGGAAGTCAATGGTAGAAGAAATAAAGGAAATTATACACTCACGTGGATTTCAAACATACACTCTTGAATAATCAATGGTCATGGAGGAAATCAAGAGAAAATTATAAGCATACTCTAATGCCAGTAGAATACATCACAACCTATGGAAAATAATGAAAGCATTTCTGAAAGAAATTTGAGCTGTCAATACGCACATTAGAAAAACAGGCAAGCTCAAATAATTTACCTAATGATGCATCTAGGGGTAACAGGAAAAGAAAAACAATCTAAACCCAAACTACTGAAGGAGGAGAATCCTAAAGATCAGAGTGTAAGTTAATGAAATTGAGACCAAAATACAATATAAATAAACAATGCATTAAAGAGCTGTTTCTTCAAAAGAATAGACACTTAGCTTAGCATTAATGAAAAAAAAGAATGAAAAGACGCAAATATTACAATTGGAAATGAAAATACAAAATCACAGTGGACATTGCCAAAATCCAAAAAAATTATTAGCAAGTGCTTCAAAAACCTATATTCCAATAAGCTGTAGAATCCAGAAGAAATAGATTCCTAGATACATATAAATTATAAAAACTTAACAAAAAATGATATTAAAACCTTGAAAAATTTGAAGTATGCAATGAAATTGAAACAGTAATTTAAAAAAACGTACAAAGAAAAGAGCAGCACTCAGTGCATTCACTATTGTATTCTACAAGATTTTTAAGGAACATCTCACACAAATACTCCTCAAACACTTTAATAAAATTGAGTCAGAAAGAGTACTCCCACAGACATTAATTTTTCCCTAATGCCAAAACAAAGCTAAAAAACAAAACTACAAGCCAATCTTTTTCATTAACACAGGTGCAAAAGTCCTCAACAAAATACCATAAAGCCAAATGTAACTAATCAAAAAGATTATATATCACGACCAGGTAAGCTTCATTCCAGGGAGGAAAGGATGGATTGGCATACACAAATTAATAAATGTAACACATTATATGAACAGAGGCAAGGGCAAAAATCACATGATCTTCTGAGACCCAGCAAGCCTTGAACAATATCCAACATTCATTCAAGATACAATACATGAAGAAAATAAATACAAAGGATCTTATGTCAATCTAATAAAAGCTATTTATGACCAACTTACTGTAGGTAATATATAAATAAAGAAAAGGTGAAAGCTTTCTCTTGAAAATCAAGAGAAAGTCAAGAATGACTATTATTGCCACTTTTGTTCAGCATAGAACTCAAAATATTAGGTAGAGCAATTAGGCAAGAGAAAGAAATAAAAGTGATATGCCTAAGAAAGAAAGAAGTCAACCTATCATTCATTACAGATGACATTATCCTGTACATAGAAAATCCAAAAATCTCCACCAAAAGATGCTTAGAGTTCTTAACCAAATTTAATAACATAGCAAGATACAAAAATCAATATTACTGTACATCAATAATATAGCTGCTCAGATTGAAATTAGGAAAACAATATAATTTTCAATAACATTAAGAAAATACTTTGGAATTAACCTAAATAAGCAAGTGAAATATTCTGCAATGAAAGCTATAGTACTTTCAAAAAAAAAAAAAAACATATCTAAAAGGACATCAGAAAATGGAACAGCATCCCCAGTTCCTAGATAGACAGAAACAGCGTTGTCAAAGTGGTCGTACTTTTGCAGATGATACACACATTTAATGCAGTCCAAATCAAAATTGCCAACAGCATTCCTTAAATAAGTAGAGAAAATAATCCTAAATTTGTTCTGAAACCATAAGAGACCCAGAATAGCAAAAACAGCTCTGGGCAAAAAGAGCAAAGCAAGAGGTACCACAATTCCAGATTTTAAGTTAAATTACAAGGCTTTTGTGTTTGAAAAAAATTTATACTGGCACAAAAACTGATGTGTATCAGTGGAACATCAGGGAGAATGCAGAACAATTCCATGCACATTCAGCCCTTACTTTTACCTAAAGGGACAAAAATATATACTGGAATAAAACAGGTGCTGTCTGGGACTATTGACTATGCATGTGCAGAAAATTGAACCAAGACCTATATCCCTCACCATATACTAAACTAAAACCAAAATAGATCAAAGATCTAAATCTCACAACAGAAATAATTAACATTCTGGAAGATAAAATAGGTAAAACATTTGAAGACATAGGTATTGCCAAGGGCTTATTGAACAGATTGCACAAGAAATAACATCAAGACACAATGAATGGGATTATACAAAATTTAAAAACATCTACACAGCAAAAATAACAACCAATAGTGAAAATATAATATATCAAATGGAAAAATTATTTTCCTGCTATTCTTTAAATAGAGAACTGTTATCAAGAACACATAAATAACTCAGAAATAACCCAAAATAACAGATCCAGTCACAAACCAGCAACTGAAATTGAAAGAGTTTTTCCCTAGAATAAATTATTGTACGGTTATGGTGGTGGTCTAATGTGGCAGAAGGCCAAGGCAGGAATGCTTACCACTTCCTGCTTCTTCCCCAGCCTTAATTGCAACTCCCCTTCCTGTTTGCTTGTGAAGAAAATTCCAATCAGCTCCTTGTGCTTCATCAATGCCCACCCTAAGCGCCACCCCTGGTCAGAGGCCATATATACCATATATATATATATATATATCCCATACCCCATATTCCATTCAAAGAAACCCAGACTGCTATGGTCATGAGCTTCTCTCCATGTTGTTGGAATAAAGGCTACTTTTTACTTTATATTTTGCTCTTTATCGCATCAAAACCCCTAACATGATGGTGCCTTGAGACACAGATGGCAGAGTGCATTATCTCCCAAAAAAAACCCTCCCCAGTTGGAGGTACCCTGCCTATGAACCACCTATTTTTTCCTCTGGGACTGTTCACTTGCCATTGCTAATCCGCATGCAACAGCGCCTTTCCTCACTCATCACAGGTGAGCTGCAACGCAGGTTTTCTGTTTCCTTTCCTAAAATTTGCAAGCTTGCATCAGAGAATCTATCCTTGCCATCTGTGGACAGAGATAGCAGTTTTCACGTTCCTTGGGCAGCACAGCCTGAGGCAAAACTGTTATTTTTGTTGCCTGGGACTCTGCCTCGCACTCTTCAGTGACAGTCGGTAGAGGAGAATGGGTGTTAGGGCTTTCCATGTCACACTTTCAAAACAGTGAGGACTTTTTGATAGGTGTGATCTATCTTCCACTCCACTGCACTAGTTAGATGATGTGTCTCCTGTCTTATGGCTCCTCCCCTGTATCTCCCAGACCAAATCCTGCAGCCTTCTCAGCCAGCGGTTTCTGTGCCCCTGCGTCACCCTCTCCCCCTTCTGCACTCCCAGTGGCCTCTAATCCTTCCTTTAGTTTCTCTCCTCAGTCTCAATTTCTCAATCCCCTCCACCTGAGCCATCTATTCTGTCGGACAATTCTTTGTCCCCTACCCCTTCTCAGAGCCCCAAGTCCCACTAGAGGTCTCAGGCAAGACATTCTCTGTACTTAGGGATGTAGAGGCCATATGTAGTGTTCTTCCTGAGTTTTCAGGCCCTTGTATTAAGTCCTCAGTCTCTGTAATGGGTGTTAATGGCCAACCTATGCAGCCTCTGCAGACAGGGCTTACTATATGCAGGTTCCAGACTTCTTTACCCATGGCTTCCTAGCAATTCCTACATGTCCCACAACCATTTTAGGTAGGGATCATCTTCAAAAGCTTAACTTCTCCTTTACCTTCTCCTTCACCACAGCTTTCTGTCCTCCAGACACCCTCACAGTGTGCCACAAAGCCATCCCTTCCCCTCCCTTCTTCTCTGGTTGATCCTATAGTTCGGGATACCTCCCATCCCACCTACGCTACCCATGCCATACCTATTTTAATTCATTTCAGGGATCCTTCAATTTTTCGTTGTGTTCCCCAATATCTCATAGCTCCAAAACATTTACAGGGACTTAAACCTATAATCAAGCGTTTTTTTAGACAATGGTTTCCTTAAAATGCACCCATTCACCCTATAATACTCCCATTCTCTCAGTACTCAAGCCTGACAGGTCTTATCATCTAGTGCAGGACCTTAGGGTAATCAGTAACACTGTTACCCCAATCCACCCCATGGTGCCAAACCCTTATACCATGCTCTCTCGTATCCCTCCCTCACCACCCATTTTACAGTCGTAGATCTTTAAAATGCCTTTTTTTTACAATCCCCCCTACACCCTAATTGTTAAGATTCCTTTGTGTTTATGTAGACTGACCCAGACACTCTCAGGTCTCAACAACTTACACCTGTCATCTCTATAGTAAAACCTCTCCTCAGGGACACATATCACCTCCTTCCTTTCCTATTCATCAGTTTCACAGACACATCCCTGGTCAGGACTAGCAGGTAGATTTTACACACATGTCCCAACACAAAACTCTCAAATATCTTCTCACTTTTGTTTGTACTTTTTTTAGGATGGACAAAAGCCTTTCCCACAACCAGGGAGACTGCTGATATAGTTACTAAAGTCCTGTTACAGGAAATCATCCCAAGGACTACAACTAAGGTGGAGCGGCCCCTGCTGGTCTTCTTGGCAACTCCAACAGCAGTCAAAGTTGCTGGGCTGCCATTCTATTCCCACATCACTCAAGCTAAGCGGTGCTCTCCCAACCCTGAATCTAACCATCCTGAGTGGCCACCTCATCTTCTATTTCCCTCCTGTCTCCATCTCACCAAGGCCTCACAGTCACAACAGGCTAAGTCATGTTTTGTTATCCAATTTGGTTCCTAATCCCTTACATTCTATTAATCTCTTTTTTTTTACAGTAGGACTCTTGACAGTCTTTCCTAAAGACTCCCACCTCATGCGTAAAATTGTTTTCATGTTGTTCTACATAGCAACTGTCTTAGTTCTCTCTGCCCTCAGCTGTTTAGTTAAACATGAGATCCCTGAGGGTCTAGGCTCTCATCTCCCTTACAGTGACACAGCCATGGCCCTCCCCACCTCTACTCTAGAATTTCCCAAATATGATTCAATCATCAGGCCTTATGTTTCTCATGCTTCTTATTCTTTCCTGCTCAACTCCTAGAATAAAGACAAGCCCTACCTACCTACACTTTTAACTTTTACCCTTTCAGATGGGAGAATAATCACCTCTCATAACTTCACTCCTCCTAACCCCACACTTATTTTTCAAATTTACCTCACCATGGCCCTGATGGAATGGCATATTTAAATCAAAGACACCTTTTCTTCTACCTCTCCTGGGTCCTTAAATATGACAGTGGCCTGTCTCCTCATAGCACCTTATCTCTTTGTCTTTCCAGTCTAAGATGCCAGCATTCACCAATGATAAAGTAGTCCTGGCTGAAACACGTGGTACCAGCTTCTGCTTGGCCATCAACCATCATCCCATCAACCTTCCTAAACCCCAATACGCCCCTCTTTCAGCAGGAAGTAGTAAGAGACTTTGCCCTTTCCCTAACAATAAAAAGATGGGAATGAAAGAGTTTTGCCCTAGAATAAATTACTGTATGGCTATGGTGGTGATCTAACATGGCGGAAGCCCAAAGCGGGAATGCTTACTACTTCCTACTTCTTCCTCAGCCTTAATTGCAACTCCCTTTCCTGTTTGTGTGCAAGGAAAATCCTAATCAGCTCCTCACATGTCATCAATGTCCACCCTAAGCGCCACCCCCTCATCAGAGGTTATATATACCCCACATTCCAGTCAGAGAAAGCCAGATTGCCTATGTTCATGAGCTTCTTTCCACATCCTTGGAATAATGGCTACTTTTTACTTTATATTTTGCTCTTTATTGCACTGAACACCCTTACAGAAATGACTAGACATGTCTCAGAAGAAGTATAAATAGTCCACAAACTCATGAAAAATATGTTCAGCATCTTTGGTCACTGGAGAAATGCAAATTAAAACTGCACTGAGGTTTGATCTTATTCCAGAAAGAATGGCAATATTCAAGAAATAATAAGAAACAATATTGAGGCTCTGAGGGAGAAGAACACTTCTACATTATTGTTTGGAATGTGAACTAGTACAACCACTAGGGAAATCAGTACAGAGAGTCATCAAAAAGCGAAACCTAAAAGTGCCATGCAACTCAGCTATTCCCCTTCTAGGCATCTTTCTGAAAGTTAAAAACATCATATTACAAGGACACATGCATACCCATATTTACAGCAGCACAGTTCATAATAATCAGTCTTGAGAGCAGATTGTATGTACACCAGCAGAAGAACAGACAAATGTATTTATACACAATGGAGTAGTCCATTGCTCTAAAGAAGAATGCACTTGGTCATTTGTAGGAAAATGGGTGTAACTTAAAACAATATATATTCAGTGAAATGAATGAGACACGTAAGTTTAAATGTTACATCATTTCCCATAGAAGAAAAACCCAAAGTATAAGTAAATTAAAGAGAAAAATAAAAGATAGATCAAAGGATACAGGGAGGTAGATCTTTTGAAAAATGGAAGTGATCATGAGATGGAGAGAGGAGGGATGAAGGAGAGGGAAAGAATATAAAAAATAATTAAGATGTGTTGTGTACATATACTGATTCTCCCATGAGGAATGAAATCATCATGTACTATAAACATGTACTAGTGAAAATAAAAATTGTAAAAAGGAAAACTACAGTGAAGGTTTAAATATTTTAAAACTTAATACATTGAATGACATATTGTCATGATTTCCTCAAAATAATAACCATCTTTTTTCAAACACATCCCATCATTCTTGGCACTTTATGAAACAATTATTGAAGTTTTCTTTCATGAAGGTCTTTAGTTACACTACCATGGGTGCCTTGATGTCCTGGACTGATTCAAATCTTTCACCTTTTATGGACACATTGAGCTTGGGGAAGAGCCACGTGCAAGATAGTGCCAGATCAGGTGAATGAGGGCTGCTGGGACAAATTGCAATGGTTTTCTAGCCTGCTTTTCTGATGGATAATAACTGGCATTCGCGATATTTTTTATCACACCTCATTAAAAAAAAACTCATAAAAGAAGACTTCCAGAACTGCTTCAGAAATGGAATAAATTGCTTAAAGCAAGGCATAGTATTTTAAATGGGGGTAAGGGCGATGTGTCTTTTACTGTAATACATATTTAAAATTTATGTATTTGCTATGTATTTTGGCCCCAAAGGAAATGAAATCAGTATTTTAAAGAGACATCAGAATCACCATATTTATTACAGCATTAGTCACAATGGCTATGAAATAGAAACAGTCTAAGAGACCATCAGCCAATGTGTGAATAAAGAAAATGTGGCACATGCACACCACAGAGTGTTACTCAGTATAACAAAAGGAAGAAATCTTGTCATTCAAAGCAACATGGCTAGAACTGGAGACCCCTATGCTCAGAGAAATAGGCCAGGCACAGAACCACAGTTTCCCCATAAATTCACGCCTGAGGCGAATCTAACATCTTTGGTAACAGAATCTGAGAGCAGACTGGTGTTTACCAGAGGGGAGAAAATTGCGGGCCAGGGTTGGGAGAGGTTGGTCAGTGGGTACTAAATTGCTGTTAGACAAAAAGTAGTTGAGGCGAGTTGCTGTACAGTCCAGTGACTATAAATGATGACTGTGTAATATATGTCTCTGAAAGTTACAAGAGAGGATTTTGAATGTTTTTACCATATGAAAGTGACAAACGTTTAAGAAGCATATATTAATCTGATTTCACATTATATACATGTATTGAAATATAACCCAGCTGTAAATATGTATAATTTTTGTGTCTGTAAGTTAAAAATAAATATAACTTTTAAAAGGAAAACTTGAATTTCCTATCCAAAGTCACACAAATAATAGATGTCAGAACCGGGACTCAAACTTGAGTCTATATAAAAATCATTGCCTATTCTTAAAAATGATTTTAAACTCTTGTGTTCTCTGGAACAGGAGATAAAAACAATGTATGATATGTAATAAGTGTGGTAAGAAAGGAAATCAATTGACCTCTCTTTGGGCTGAAAATAAAAACTGGGTTATGGGTGGAGAATAAGGAGACAGATGGTGTAGAATGTTTGGAGATTTACTGCTGTGGTGTTAACTAGGGCTGGGGTACAACGTGGGGAAGGTTTTCCCAGCAGCAATGAGGAACTAGATGAGAGGGAAAATAATTAGCAAATATTGGCATAACCTAGATAATGCTGGGGCTTATTCCATTAAATATTCACAGCCACTGACAAGCAGATAAATACCACTCTGGATTGATCTAAGAGAAACATATGCAGGATAAACTTAGAATAAACACATACAGGAATCAGGATCAACTCTTCCCATATATTTAGTACATACTTCACTAGTGCTGTGAGTGGCCTTACGTACATACAGAAGGCCCAGCCTCCACATCCCACCTCCCTCGTCGTCCTTTTTATAAATATACCCTAACAGACTTATCCCGCTGTTAATCTGGGGTAACGCATACCAGTGACACTGTCAGACCTGTGAAGGACAGATCTCAGGAAAAGGCCTGTGGAAGGTGAACTTGATGTTGCTCAGGTAAGAAACTGTAGAGCCCTCCATCCTGAAAAGCAATCTAGGAAGAAACATGTATATTTTTTCACCCTGTGTGCATAAGTCAGGATGGTTATCCACTTCTAGTGACAATACTCCAAAGGTCAGTGTAAATTAATACACTCACCTGGAACTTAAAAGTAACAGAAAAACACTATCTCATGATTCAACAAAAAAGAAACAAGAAAGGAATTGATTCAAGCACATGAACAATTTTAAAATGCATTTAGATGAGGCATTACTGAAAGTTCAAGTGGGATATACATTTTTCAGCTTTGCCATCTTGGTACCAGTTCCATTCTCAGAGAAGGCATTAATCAAATTTGGACTTTATTTATTTTTTTTTTAACTGAGGATCGAACTCACAACCTTGCTCTTGACAGGCAGGCATTTTGCCACTGAACTTTATCTCTGACTCAGACTTCATCTTTTAAAAAACTGGAAATTAAAAGTTCTTTCTTCAGTCTCCCACAGAATAAAACTGCATTGACAACCCTAGCTGTTTCATGTATCCTTTTGGAATCAACCTCTTACTGGAATTAGAAGTCGTTTGACATGATCAGAAGTACTTCAGGGAAAGTAGTAACACTCAGTCCCAAGAAAGTCACTTATACTTACACCTCAGGATTTCTTTATTAGAAATATAATAGGTAAGATATATAATGAGAGACAGAAATTTTATATATCATGAAATAATAGTGGTATGAGAAGTACCTTATTTTGTTTTGTCTTTAATAAAAGCAGGACCTGGGAATTTAAAATAGTTTAAAACAGCAACTTGCACAAAACTTAATACAATTTTTAAATTCAAAAGACTTCAAAGGTTTATTTTGGAAAGACATCTATTTTCCAGGCTTTTAGAAAAGGATATCATGTGGCCTTGATTAAACAAATTGTCTTCTTAATCTTAGTCTGGGAATAAGTGGATTAACAGGAAAACAGTGTGGGAGAAAGAAAAAAGAACTTCCAGCAAGAGTCCAGACCTCAGGGCTGGAGGTGTAGCTCAGGGGCAGGGCCTGCCTGGCAAGTGTGAGGTGTAGAGTTTGAAAAAATAAAAATAAAAAATAAAAAAAAAGAGTTCAAGACTCTTCCTTTTCCCTCTAGTCTCTTGGTCTGAACTTGTGTCTTTTGTGGATTCAACTCTTTTTCAGGTGAGAGGCAGAATTCATGCATCTGCTGTAATGTGCTCCTTATCAGTCCTATCGATTATTTAAACTTTTCTCTCTAGGCTTCTCTACCCTGGCCCCCACAGTGACTGAACCCATTATCTCTGCAGCCTCTGCAAGGAAGCTTTGCCGAACTTCTAGCAAGGCTCAAGAGTGGCAAAGAGATTAGTAAGAAGTGCCAGGTCGATCACCCAGATTTTCCTGTATCTGGAGATCTCGGTCATTTGCCTCTGGCTGTTGGCTCCTCTTTTTCTTCTTAGTGCAAGGAGTTGAGCTGAGGCACTGTTATGCTGGAAGTGGAGCTTCCCCCACATACCTTTCACCATCTTCTAAACTTGCAAGTCAGTCTCCCTTCGTGGCTACTTTAACTTTGCTCTTCACTGTGGAAATTGCACTTACCCGTATGTTGACATTTGCACCCCACATTATCATACATATATTTTCTATTGGTCCTGTTGCACTAGAGAAGTCTAGCTAATATAGAGGGATTCTAAGCAAGAGAGAGGGAGACATGGGGAAGGGAGAGAGGGAAAGAGAAAGAGACAAAGACAAAGACAGACAAAGAAAGACAGTACCGTTTGTTTGTTCTAAAGTATTTTCTGCCTCAACTTAGTCCAAATGCCTTGGAATTCAGACCACTACACATTCCCTGGCTTATACAATAGATAAGACTAGGTACTGAAGTTCTTTCAGGAAACTATGGCTTTCTTCTTTTGCAGACCCTGAATATCCTTGGTTTTTCTGTGATGTAAATATAGCTACTTGCCTACCAGCTAGGAAGAAAGGCCAGGGAACGTTTTTGACCATAGTCTTTTAGGATAGTGAAAGGTCTTTTCAGGCAAAGGTTCTTGAAGCATATCAAGTAATGGGGAGTGGTAGCAATTCTACAGGCTCAGAGTGTTCAGTAGAATTAAAAGCATTCAAGATATTTACATGCGTCAACACAAATGTCCCCACCCCATTTAAAAGGAATTCTTTCACATCTAAATAGGCACTACACACAACTTTAACCAATAGACTTTCCCTGAAACCAAACCTTTCTTGGAACTGGGCTGACCTTAGGATTAAGAATTGACCCTGTACTTCGCATGCTTTTATTTTCTGAGTACAGGATATACACTATGGCTTTAAAATTATTAAAATTAGATTGCAGATTAATGGTTCAACTTTTTGTTTTCTTTTCCAAGAACTTCAACAGCATCTCACAGTAGCTATTTAATGCCATTATCTTCACAGATGATACTTTTCCATATTTTAAATACCTGTTATAGCACGCCAGCTAATATATTCTCCATTAATAGAAAATCTCACTTCGCCAATGGTGAGCAATTTCACTGTGACCTTATTCCAGTGACTACCCATTCTCCCTGTCTGAACAAAATTGGGGTCCCTAATGATGGTTAGGATGTTCTTAAATGACATATTAGAATTTTCTTTCTTGCATTACTTTATTACAGACTATCGCCTATCGATGTTGGCTTTACAAAGAACAGACGCTGAGGTAAACACTGTCATCATGCAGTATGTGAAGTCGATGGCCTGCACATCTGCGTAAGAGAGAAAAAGCAAGCAAAGGGGCATAAGCTGAGCCCTCTTGGAATCTCTCGGAATGACTCACTTGATTTCTTGGTGAGCTTTCGGGTGATGATGGCCCTTCAGAAGCATCAGAGTTGGAGCTAGAAAGGCAAACATTTATATCTCTTCAGCTGATCCTGGAAGGACAAAGGACTTTCTTCCAGCACAAGACCATTCATCGAGGATACATCATCAGGTGGCATCTTGTAGTAGCACGCTGAGCAATTAGAGAAGTGCTTCATTTCTGAGGAGCAGCTTGGATGACCCATCACCCTGTACGTCACGACATGCAAATAAAATGTAACTTTCCATTGAATTCGGTGCAGGAAACTTCCATTCAAATCTTGAATTGTTAAATTTGGGAATGGACTACATAGCAGTTCTGATCCTGCCAAGAAGAAACTGTGTAATTTTAAAAGAAGATTTCAGCAAGATGCTTTGTCTTTTTTTCTATAATAAATATTCCACTGGAACTTTGGTTCTATAAACATTAGAAATAAGAGAGAATGGAATATATAATGATTTTTGCTATTGAAAAAAAATAATGGTGGGAATATGCTGAAATGGTGATTTTTCCCTCCAAAATGAAAGGATCAATTAACATAAGGGAAATTTAAGAGAAAGGACTCAAGTTATATATAAGGTTTTATTGTCCATGCTAACAAATTTTAATATTTATATGGAGAAATTCAAATATATTAATAGCACAATTTTGACCTCATGATTATAATTAGAGCAAAAGTATGAAAACTTAAAGTGAAGTATTTGTTCATTTAATTTTTCATATTTCCATAAAACTTCATGGTTTCATGATATGTGATTGATCTTCATTATAGAGAGATTTTAAAATAATTCAGATTATTACAAAAAATAAATTATCAACACTGAAAGGAAATATAGCAATCATGTAATGTAAGCAGCTTCATTTTTCAGATTAAAAGCCTAAAATCCAGTTATATTATTTAAGATCCTAAATTAAATAGAAAGACATAGAACATAGCCTTGGGAAAACAATGAATAAAAGATCTATCTTTTCAAATATTATTTCTTTTAACCTGCAATATCCTTTGCAATACAGGGTTCTATATATTCTTTCATCTTGTGCATTAGTATTGTCAGAAATTAAAACTGAATTTTTGCCAGGCATAGTTGCACACACCTGTGATCCCAGCATTCAGGAGGCTGAGGCAAAAGGATCACCATGAATGAATTCAAGGCTAGCCTAAGCTACATGAGAAAGTTCAAGGCTAGTCTGAACTATATGGTGAGACCTTATCTCAAAGAAAAATAAAAGAAATATTTTATTCGTACATATTCATGCTATCTAATGACTATGTTCGTTGTAGGTGTTTGATATATATGATGCATCTTCATATTTTTATGGCTTCTTCCCTCCTCCTCACCTCCTACCTCCGTTCTTCACTTACTTCCCTTTTGCCAAACATTCATCTCCACTTCTTTTTAATCACTTTTTATCTTTTACCATTCTTTGAAGATGAAATATTTACTTGGAATACCCAAAAAATTCCACCAAAAGACTTCTTGAATTAATAACCAAATTCAGCAATGTAGCAGGATTCAAAACAATACACAAAAATCAACAGAGTTCCTATAGACCAATACTGAACCACTTATAAACTGAAATTTTAAGTATAAAAACAATATGCTTCTTTCCTTAAATTTTTGGCAACTCCCTAAGTGAACAACAATAAAAACCAAAGATGTAAATTCTAAAAGAAAAGTAAGAAGCTTTTAAACATTTTGCAAATACTCATATTTGATCACATTTAATTACTGATTTCATGGACTGTGTTCACAAATGCAAAACAAATGTAAAGGCTTGGATTTGATCCAAAACAGTTTAAGCACCCTTCCTCCCCGGCTCTTCCTCCTCCTCCTCCTCCTCCCCTGCTCTTCCTCCTCCTCCCCTGCTCTTCCTCCTCTTCCTCCCCTGCTCTTCCTCCTCCTTCTCCTCCTCCCCTCCTCTTCCTCCCCTCCTTTCTCCTCCTCCTCCCTCTCTTCCCTTCCTCCTTCTTCTTCTTCATCTTCTTTTTCTACTTCATCTTTCCTTGGAAATACTGAGGTTTAATTCAGATGACAAATTTTAAGGTGTCCCTATGGTCATTTGAGGACAAAAAATATAATTCTATTAAACTTGTGAATTTATTAGTAAGAAATACTTTAAGAGAAAAAAAATGTTTCTACATTAGGAGCTTTGTTAAGAAGCAAGGCTCAAACTTTCTAAAAATACATTTGACAAAATACACCAGATAACATTCACAGAGTGGTGATGGTGACTCAGAAAAAAAAGCATTGCTTAATTATTCAAAGGCTGTAAAGTTCTATGTTGACTTATAGTAAAAAGAGCAAAGAAAATATCCAGGTTAATAAACTACCCAGTAATCCCTACAAACCAGTATGTTGCACCTGTTTTAACATTTAATCTCCTGAGTACACAAAAGCAATAGGAAACATTCTGGAAATTTCTACTGTGATTGGTGTCTCTTAATGCTCTCTCTCTCTCTCTCTCTCTTTCTCTCTCTCTGATTTTGCTTGGTTTTTAAAATGTGACCAATTCCTCAGATCTCACTTTCATCTTGAATTATTGTACTTAGATTTTATGCCTTATCACTTCTCAGTTCTCCTTATTCAACCTTCTCACAGTTTTCTCAGTATATCCCTTATATTAATTTGGTTTAAAAAAATTAATTACTTAAAATAGTGATTGTTCCCTAGAGCTTTTTGAGTATCTAATGACACCTCTAACTATTGCCTTGATTTCCACCTGCAAGATGAGAGAATACATAAATTTTCTTTTCAATGACAATCTTGGTTATAGCTAATAAAAAGAAATTAAGGTCAAGAAACACAGTTTCAGGAGTAAATAATTCCTAGGCCACCAACACAATAATAATTTATAGGAAAAAAATACCCAAACTTTTTAAAATTTTATAAAAAGAAATATTGAGGGAAATAAATTTATTACGACAAAGCATCTATTTGTTTCTGACAATATTGAGATTTTATTTCACCTCACTCTAGTTCATGTGCCTGCAAATCATAAAACTGATTTCCTTTACACAGGTGTGATTGCCTCTTATTATTTGCACAGGATGACTGAATGTTTACAGTAGAAAGAAAATATATTTTGAAAGACCTTTGTCATTGAATCAATTGTGAACTTTTAATCTATTAATAGACATTTAGTGCCATGAATATTTTTTATCTTTCTGTGAATTACTGTTTTGTTTGCTCAAAGCAGACATGAAAAGGGCCTTGAAGTTCCCCAACAGTTAAATGGTCAAGCCTCTGTAGGGTATATGGTAATCAGTTAATAAAATTCTGTTCAAAGCCTGTATTCCAGAGTGTCATGATGACAGGAAACACATCACAGGTAGGATACCTTTCTGGAAAGACTCTGCCACAGTTGCCCTCTGTAGTCAGAGCTGAATGGAGTACATTCTACATTTACGTTTAGCTTCTCAGTGTCAAACACACACCAGCATCTTGCTCTGGGTGCTGTTCTTTGCTTGGTTGCTTTCTTACTTCTTTTGTTAAGGTTTGTTCTTTTCTAGCAAGAGATATGTGGTGGCTGGGAAAAATATAGATTTATGAATTCAGAAATGTACTTGACCTGTGTTATCTCACAAGAAGATTTTCCTCAGGAACATCTATACTGCTCCATGCAATACCTGCCTATTTATTACTGCTTTTGTTTTACCTGTTCTGCTTGAAAATGAAATGACCAGATTTCACTGTGTTTTTAACCCACCATAACAGCTCCAATGAGGCCCCTCCTAATCTAACTTCATCTATGAGAGCCATAAACTGGAAATATTCCAGTTCAACTACAGAACACTGAGTCAACAGCCTGTGGTCTAATTACACAATGGGATACTTCTCAAGAATAAGAAAGAATTGTGACTAATTATCCAAGAAATAGTAAAAAACAATAACATCATTATGCCTGCTTTAATAGCCATCATATCATTACTTAACCTCTATTTTTACATACGATTAGTGTACTCCACATCCCTAACCCTATTTCCCTCAAAAAGCAACACAAAAACCAAAGGACACCTACAAAACATAAAGAAAACACCACTCCTACCTGCCACCCTCTCCATCTTCCTCCGGCCACTTACACCATAATTATCGTCTTATACTAGAGGATTAGGTCAAGCAGACCAAGAGCCTTCAAAGCTCTAAGTAAATATTAAATATTATTTATCCCCTGTATAAAGACTGCAAGTTTCCATCTCACATCAACTGAATGCAAATCAGACGCTTTATTTAAGCTAAGCCCTTACTAGATTGGTGCACCTTAACCCCAGGAAACTTTAGTTAACAGCTAAATACCCTAATCAACTGGCTTCGATCTACTTCTAGGGCGGAGAGAAAGGGCGGGAGAAGTCCCGGCAGAATTGAAGCTGCTCGTCTGAATTTGCGATTCAATATGAAAAATCACCTCAGGACTAGTGGTAAAAAGAGGGCTAAACCTCTGTGTTTAGATTTACAGTCTAATACCTACTCGGCCACTATGTGAACTATTTCTTACTACTATTTATAATTACTTCATTGTGTATTTAATGAAATGTTTAAATGACACTTAGATATGTACAATTAAGTAGCCTGTGAATTAAATGTAACTTTGTTTAAGAGTTTAGAATTTACTAAATAAAGTGGAATAGTTAATTTTCAAAATTTTTTTTAATAATTGTAAACTTTAATACTGAAGATTGTAATACCACGTGTGATAAGAACGCATCTCAGACATCTTTCCTACGGGGTAGAATCCCACACTGATCATAATCTCCTTACCTATAATTTCCTTTAATGTTTTATAATATCATTAAAACTCCCCCCCAAAAAAATTTGTAACAGACCTGTTGCAAACTTTATTTAGTGGTCTTTTTGTAATTAATTTTCTAAACTGGAAAATTTGAAAAATTTTTAAAACATGGAAAATACAGAAAAGAATGTGACAGAAGAAAATGAAATTAATTTATAGTTAACCAAAACATTTTATCTACTTCTTTTTAAAAAACTTTAATTTTAGTAATGGCCAATTGTGGATTTGTTTTTATATTTAATTTTGCATCAATATTTGGCTTTTCCTCTAAATATAATGACAAGAGCAGTTTTACCATTACACTCATCACTATTGTTTTAATAACTACATAGTATTTTTTTGAAATCAATGTGTTATCATTATTTCCCTAGCACTAACTTATTGGACCATTCATTAAAAAGTATTTACTCATTCTTTCATGTACAGTCTACTCTGCTAGGTTCTGAGAAAGCAAAGTCCAGCTAAACAGTGGTGATGCTTTGTGAAATTGATAACCTTATAGGGATACTAGACATTTAAAAGAAAATTACCCAAGTCAATAAGTTCAAATTGCAACATAATAGTTAAAAAATTTTATAAACTAGCTGAGAAAATATTTTAGGCGCCCAAATATTTATTCACATTTTAGAAGGCCTAACATCCAACACAGTATGATCTAGTCTTATGTGCTTAAATTTCAAAAGAATTACAAATCAAGAAAATAGATATTTTTCATTTATCATGTTTATATTCCCACACAGCAGTAAATATAGCACGCTGAATGCTATACAGTCAATAAATATGCATTCAATGAATGAATGGATTTTCTATGTGCATTGAGTTACTTTCTTGGGGATTTCGCAATTTTGTGGATAATTTGTTTTGTTATTTGCTCTCCTTCATTTCTTTCAGCACTTAGAATTATTCATGAACTCAAAGTGTGAGTGCAATATTTAAAGACAAATGTGAAGCAAATAAAATGAGAAACCTAAAATACATTACTAAAGTCCTATTTCTTAAGCTTCTTGACTTAGATATTTCTCTTGTTTTATATATAATGTTTTGTCAAAAAATTCCGTGTTTATTTATGATAGTCTACGGTGTCATTATTCTCACTCAGAATATCAGTAAGTGTTTATTCTAGTTTTTAAATACAAACTCTTTAATTACCTTAAAATAATTTAAACAGAAAATAAAACCTTACAAAAGAAATGATACAATACAGTATTTTAAACCTTATAAATATTTTGTATTTTCTATTACTTTAGGGTACTATGGATGTGATCCTCATTAGTAATATGATTATCAAGAAATTGTTAAAGAAATATGCTACTAATAAACAGAATACAAATATGGCTGCTTCATGATGATCTAACATGGCCTATGGGACTTTAGTAAAGATATGATCCCTCGAGAATAAAATTGGAATCATATTTATAATGGGATTTACTTGAGTTCTTGTTTCTCCAAAACATATTATTTCATTGTGAATAGTTTCATGGCCTTACAAGTACTTCACAGTCCAAAAAGGACTTGGATAAGTGAGGGATATCAGAAGAATATTTCAGTAATGCTAATGCGCACAAATATTTTATGTTTCATTTCTTTAATAGTGTGCTGAAATATAAAGTAGTATGGTTTATAGACATAATTTTAAGCACATGATAAAAGCCCTAAAGAAAAGTATATGTTTAATTTTATTTCTCATAGTGCCATAATCAAAATTCAATTTTATGTTGAATAATATCAGAAAAATATTTTCAGTGGTTTAATGAAAGATTAAAATATTGATTTATTTTTAACATAAGAGGATAAATTCTATTACATATAAACTCTGGATACAAGGCCTTGCTGGCATCTTGTAAATGGAAGATATTGGTAATCAGTGAATGGGTGGATGAATGGGTGAATGAATGAATGAGCAGAGTAATGCAAAATGATTCTCTCTCTTAGAGCAGAATATTATGAGACACTATCTCATCTAGTTTCCATACTGCTAGAATTTTTTTTTTGTCAAGTTTAATAGCACTCCTAGGCATTGAGCAGAAAACTGGAAAGATCCTAACTTTAACATGAAACCAAAATTGGCCTTTGATTTCTATTTCAAGGTCACTGGAAATACTGTAGAATTTAGACTACAAATCATTTCTCAATCAAGTCTTTTCTTTGGCTATTCTTTCATCCTCCTGCTTCTGAGATGTTTTCTTAAATTATCCTGGTGATTGTATTCCCCAGAAAACCATTTATTTACCAGTCTGAATAAATGGTAGTTTAAGCCTCCTCAGCTTCCTGGCTGAGGAAAGTAGCTATTAAAATACTAACCCAAAGATATTGGAAAATTCCCAGTGGAGAGTTAACTGTACGGGAAAGCAAGCACGCACACTACCAGACTGAATGCTGTAATGAATTCCAGCGAAGTCAGAGCTGCCTCTATAGTTTAGCTGAAAAGCAGTCGTGATGCATATCCATGACTCATGAAAACCACAGTTCAGTTGACTTTTTTAGCTCCTGCTGCTGTTTCAGATGAATGAAGTACTAAACTGGTTGGAGAAGTCACAGGTTTCACATGGTTAGAGACAAAGTTGACCTATTTCAATTGGCTTTCATTTCTGTGACATTATAATTGCAGGCAGCAATTTTACTTTCTTGAGTTTAGGCTTCTTCCTCTTAAAAATGAAAACATTAGATATGGGATTCACAGGTTTCAGTGTAGGATATGATTGCTGTAAAAATAAACTTTCTTAAAGAGAAGATATTTCAGTAACACTCACATCCTCCAGATGACAACCAGAAAAGGCTTGCAACACTAGTTAGAAAACAATACTGTATTTTTTACACATATCAAACATTACTGATGTCACAATAGCACTGGGCATTCCCAAAGCCCTCTTGCAATAGAAAAAGTCCCTCTCAGCTAGGGAAACCAGAACTGTATGAAACTGAGTTGACCTCTGTTCTTGAAAATGGTTTCCATAGAGACTATGTAATTATTTCAACATTAAAGATCTGATTATATTTTTTTATTTTATTAATAGGAATCATTTATTTTCATTATAGAAATCATACCTGCAAAATTTGATTAATTATTAACAGCACATAAACGATCCACAGATACTAGGTTTGTTAGGAAAAAATGAAATTTTTAATACCCAGCCCATGGATTACATTATTAACAGAACTTGCATTTGTCCTGTACAAACTATTTGTTGAAAATCTTGTATTTTTATCTTTGCCTTGTGTTAAGTATATGTCATATATGTGTATGTGTAAAAGCTATATTGTGGATTTTACTATGTTATTTCAGTCTTCTGAAAATGCTTTTTATAAATTCAAATTTGGCATACTAAAATTCATATCTACTGTTGAATTTAGATGTAGTTCACTATTTTTCATTGCTGTGTAATATCCCACTGTGGCAATATATCACAATTTACTTACACTTTCATCAAAAACATTTGAAATGTTTTCAAATTAGTTGTTTTCACTGGGCACAAAATGCTGCTATCAACTTTATTATACAGATCCAAGGAGAATAGCTCAGGGGTAGAGCATTTGACTGCATATCCAGATGCCTAGGAGTAAAGTACATACAGAATGGCTGAGTCATGGAGCATAAAAATGTTACACTTTATGGACGATTCCCAGTGGTTTCCTTAAAAAGTGGTGCTATGTGTATTTCCACTATACGTTAGAGAAGAGTGTATTGATCTCCTTCTTCTCAACCTCTTAGAAAAGCAAGACTTCTTTTTTTGTGTATTCCTCTTCTTGATTTCAATTTTCTTGGGGTTATTGAATAAGTTAAAAATATTTTTGCTGATTTTTATCGACTTTCTATTTTCTTTGAGAGATCTTTTGATGAACAAAAACTGATATTAATATATAATAATGTACAATAATTTACCAGATTATTTTCTTTACTAATTAGCAATTTTTTAACATCTATAAGAAAACCTTGTCCTATTAAAGGCAGAAATATTTTAGACTATAATTGTTTCCACAAGTTTTTAGTTTTTATCTTAATACCCATAGAATTGATTTTATGCTAAGTATCATGAATTATAGCTACTTTTCAACTCCATATGGCAAATCAAATTATTTCAGTTGTTATTTTACAGTTCTCTTTTTCCAACTAATTTACTGTTTCTATATCATCGCTTTCATATATCAAAGTCTCATTTATGCTTGGATTCTTTTCTAAGTTTTATGGATTGATTTGTCTGTTTTTGCATCAACACTGTGATTTTAGTTGCTAAATCTTCAGTTATTCACATCAGGTAAAATAAGTATTCATTTCCATTGTCTTGCTTCAAAAGCTTGTTGGCAATTTTTGAGGGTTTTTTTATCTTCCATATACAATTTAGAATCACATTGTCAAGTTTCAAAAATATCCCTGATGTGACTTTACCAGGAATTGCATAGGATCTTCAAATTCATTCTGGAAAACTTTCATCTTTACAATACTGTGGTTTGTACACCAGAACATAGAAGGAAGGTTTGAACAGCATTTAGATCCCTTTGAAGTTGTTCATTACAGCTTTATGGTTTTTTTAAGAATAATTGTTGTGTGTGTGTTACTCGATTAGCCTTACTTATTTTAAATGTTGTATTAAAAATAATGATTCTAAATTACTGACTACTTTAACCACATCTTCCTGGCTCTCCTTCCATCCCCAGTCCTGTGCAAGTCTTTTTTCTCGCTGCCCTGTTCCCCTTCTCAAAGGCAAAACCTTTGACGCTCCCCAGGACCCTGTTCAATGCCAGTCACCACCTCCTCATGTTAACATTATCAAATTTTTCCTAGGGGGAAAATCCCAGAATGCTTATATTTTTATTAAATAAGTAAAAGTCAACATTTCCTTTTCTCACCTCTTTTGGGAAAATACTAGCACAATGATTTCCCTGGCTGCTTCTTGGGCAGACTCCCTCAACCTTATAAGTCCCAGTTCCAAATTGTACTGTGTTCCAAATGGGTGTTGCAACAATTCTCAGATGATTCAGCTTTTAAAAATAAGTGTTCCAGAATGATCAATGAAATTGGAGAAATTTCATTTTTGTATCATCTGCTTGAAGAGAAAAAGTACACATTTTTGGATAAGGTATCTAGGCAGTTTAGTGGTTTATCCAGTATATCCAAAACTGATTTAACAATATAGTAATTAACTATATATACTATATATATTGGCATTCTTCAAGAGACTCTTCAAGAAATTCAAGAGCAAAAACGAAGATGCTCATGTCTATCAAGATATGCAGTCTAATATGTATGCACAATAGTTCCTAAAGGAAAGTTTTATATTAACTCTTCATACTGACATTAAATGCATTTCTTATTAAAATAACAAGGAGCAATATTCTCTCTTAGATGAAATTCTTAATGTGTGAGAAGAAATAGCCTGCCTCGAGCATATTAATGACAGTGTATCCAAGCAACAAGATTGGAACACTTATTATCTTATCATATTTGGATGTTTAAAGTTGCTGTCATATAAAAAGAGATGAATGAATACCAAGAAATGGCTTTCTGATTTTTAAGGAGAAAAAAGTATTAAATGCAATCTGACCTACTTCTTAGGTAGGACACACAGGGAAGGCATTTTGGGTTGGGGATATAGCTCTGTGGTGCAGAAAATGTTAATACATTCAAGGCCCTGGATTTGATACCATTTTAAATGTACAATTTATAAGCAGTAAGTAAATTCACATCGCTATATTACTATCACCAACATCCACCCATGCAATATTTTCATCTTGAAACACTGTAGCTCTGTACCTATTAAATAAAAATTCCATATTTAATTATTTCTCAAGGCCTGACAGCCACCATTCTTTTCCTCTGAATTTGATAAATTAGATTTCTCATATAAATGGAATCATGTAATATTTATCTTTTTGTGATTGCACTATTTTACTTAGGATAATATCCTCAAAGTTTACCCATGCTATATAAAATGTCAGGCTTTTCTTTTTAAGACTTGGTAACACTCATAAATATGTGGAATTTATGTCTTGATTCTTCTGTCAATAAGCATCTAGATTGTTTCCACAGTTTGTCTATTGTGAATCACACTGCTAGTAATGTCATTATGATAATATCTTTTTCAGTTACTGTTTTTTAATACTTCAGGGTGTATTTACTCAGAAGTGAAATTGCTTGATCATATTATAATTCTGCATTTAATATTTTGAAAACTGATTGTGCCCAATTTCCTAGCATCAGTAGCCTTTTGCATTCTCACTGACAAGTTGTGAGTTTTGTATTTATCCACATCTTGATCTGCACTTTTCATTTCTTGTGCCTTTGTTAATAGTCAGTCCTAATGTGTATGAGGGATTCTCTGCTATTACTGCTCATCTGTAGTGGGTCAGAGATGTTAAATACATCTTCATGCACTTCTGGTCACTTGTATGTCTTTGTTGAACAAGCATCTATGTAAGTCTTTCTACCAATCCTAAATCAGATTTTCGTTGTTGTTACATTATAGGAATTCTATGTATTCTGGCTATTAACCATTTATAAGATTCATTATATGGAAATATTTGCTCCAATCCATGAGTTACTTTTATTACTTTTTTTTCACAAAAGTCTTAAATCTTGATAATGTCCAAATTGGGCTTTTCGTTTTGTTGCCTGTATCTCTAGTATCTTTTCCCAGAAAACACTGGCAAATCCAGCATTATGAACCTTTTTTAGTTCTGTTATGGGCTGAACTGTATCTCCCTAAAAGCCAAATGTTGAAGTTTTAACCCTTAGTCCCTCAGAATATAAATATATTTGGATGCAAAGTCTTTAAAATGAAATCTTTAGGTTAGACTCTAATTTAGTATGATCTATATCTCTATAAAAAAAGAAATTTAGACACAAAATGTGCTTGTAAGAAGGTGGACATAGTGAGAATCCACGAAGTTGGCAGCCATCTGCAAACCAAGGAGAAAAGTCTCACTGGAGCCTGCCAAAGACCTAACCTTGAGTTTCTAACTTCCTGAACTATGAGGGAATACTTTTTTGTTGTTTAAGCCATTTGTCCCATGGTATTTATTATGGCATTCCTAGTAGACTAAAAGATGACAAACAAAGTTTGTTTTTAATAAAACTTTTCATTTAGAAATAATGGAAATTTACATGCATTTGTGTATCTGTGACCACATTCCCCCATTGGTAAAATCTTATAGAATGAGAATGTTGCATCCCAAGCAAAATGTTGACATCAACACAATTCACAATATTTAGATTTCTTCAGTTTTACTCTCACTTTATATCCATATGCTTACATGTACATGATTATACCCTATTTTTTGTAGATTTTTTCCAAGTAGTAACTGTAGAGATTCTAAAAATCAATTTTCTCGACTCAACTTTAAGATAATAATAGGTATCAGTGTATCACAAATAAGAAACCAGGGCTCAAAATAGTGTACGGTATTTCCAAGGTCACATAAGCCGTAAATGCAGAGCTTGAACCTGAGCCGAAGTCTATCTGACTACAGAGGTTATGGCCTTCCTCCCACAACACACTGACTGCAGGGCAAATTGTGAATGCCTCACCCGTGTGAGTCATCTTACTGGGAAGAAATCCACAGATTAGACAGCACTGATTTTGCCTTTTGTTCTTTGCATCTGTGATGCCTCTTCTTCAGCCCTTATCTACCTGTTGTGACGTGATTTACTAGAATTCAGCAACCTTCAGCATCCTTCTCCTATTGCCTAATCTCATCAACAGAAAATATACTCATCACATGTTATTCAAGCTTTCATTTTCTGCATTTTCAGACACTCCTTGTCAACTATGGTCTGAAAATATTCAGTGGAAACTTCCACAAATAATTTTTATAAGCTTTAAAATGTGTACCATCCTGAATAGCAAGATGAAATAATGTGCTATCCCACTTCATCCTATCAAAGACATGAATCACTCTTTTTTCCCCCATAGTTTCCATACTATACATTCGACCCAGCCACATCACTTAGTAGCCATCTCATGTATCAGACCAACTGTGGCAGGATCACAGTGCTTGGATCAAGTAACTCTTACTCAATAATTATTCTGACGTGCAAGAGTAGCATTGCTTGAAATTCTGGAATGCCAAAGAAAGACTTATAGTGCTTCTTTTAAAAGAAAAAGTAAAAGCTCTGGACTTTGTAAGGAAATAAAAGAACACATATGTGGACTTTGCCAAGAACTACAGCATAAGAAGACAATGAGAAAGCAGGAAGTGGAGAAAGAGAAAACTTACTACTTTTGTTAATCTCTTACTCTAATTACAAATTAAACTTTATCACAGGTAGGTATGTACAGAAAAATACTATATGTAGTAGCATATGTAAGTATTGATACTCTTTGCATTTGGGACATACTCTGAGAGTCTTGTAACCTCTCTCCTGTAGCAGTAACAGTAGTAGCTATTTTCCTTTGGGTTCTTCAGAGCAGTTTGTTTAGACCTTTTTTATGTGACCTGGATTCTGGCTAGCCACTTATCTATACCTTTATTCCTGTTTGACTGAAACTCTTTGAGGTAATAAAAAGACATAACTCATCTTTTCATCTCCCCAGTTAGAGCAACATGGAATAGTTAATCCAGAAAATACTTGATCTCAGTGAAACTGAATGAACACTCAGTAGCTTTGAGTAAATATTCCGAGTAAATTGGAAAAGAAGTTAATAAGAACCCAAATAATAATCATTAACTTATCCACTTGATAGATAATATCTTTTAAGTGTGCTATAAAGGATTTTTAGTTGTAGGCGAATCGTAGTAGATCAATTGAATTCATTAACAGGCTACTCAGTTCCTCACTGCTACTTGGAAAATTGCTCTGGTTCTAAAGCATTCATTTTTCACTTATGTGAAGCTCAAATTGCTGGTGCTGAAGAAAAAAATGTTTAATATATGTGTGTTTAATTTTTATTTTAATTCTTATTGATCAAATGGTAAAATACTTCTTCCAAAACTGTCTCTTTAAACTCAGGAGAAGGGCAAGCTAGGAAGTATTTACCAAGCTCAGATATTCAACACCGACTCTATGGGAAGAAAAGTCATTTAGTTGACATAATGACCCCTTTATACACTTAAGCTGTTCTTAGCTTTATGAAGCCATAAAAATATATGTACAGTAATATACCCATCTCTTGTTCTAAAACAACTACTATAAACCATGATTTGTAAGTTTTAAACATAAATGCTTTTCCAGGCGGACATGTATACAATTTATATTGCTGTACTATCCCTCTCTAAGTGCTTCTCGAAGTCCATTTTCACCATGAATTATGGCTTCTCAAATAGAATGGAAGTACTATCGAACATTGTTAACGGAATTCTATTTTTAAAAGACAAATTAAGTTTTATTATTTGAATATAATTTGTCAAAAACAAATGATTTCATAAACTTTTATTTCTAATTTAACTAGGAATATGTACAACAATGATTATTCAAATTTAAGGTTAAAAGTCATCAATCTTTTAAATTAGAAGAGACCATGACCATAGCTCCATGCTCCTCAGTGGGAACTGTCTGACTGTACACTGCAGAATGCTGTAAAGTGACCAAAGATTCCTCAATACATTGTGTACATGCTTTATACTTTAAATGCATTTAAATAACTATGATAGGAAAGTATAGACTTGAAGATTAAATTTAGGGAAACTGTTCAATCTCCGGGAAATTTTATATCTTCATTTTTAATATGAGATCATCAATGATTCATGACCCCAACATATAATTTTCCAAATGTTTCTCTCTGTTTTCTCTAGCCCAAAGCACCAGTATCTGCCCTCCTCCATACATCGAGGAATTCTCTATTTTTCAACCAACCTCACTTTCCTTCTTTCCATCAAACTAAGGATATTTAATCCCAAATGACAGCCTGAATCTCGTGTCTTTTATAAAATTGTGTAGCGTATATTAGCTTTCCATTAAGATCGCCTTATTATACACTCCATCTATTTGTTCAATAAACATTTGAATTCATGGGAACTTTGCCACCTATTGTAAGTTACATTTTCTGATCACAGCATTTTCAGAAATGATGTTTTTCTTCTTGCTCCAGTGGAGTGGTGGAGGGTCACCTAAAGATCATTTTTCAGTTGACCAGGTGGATTGTAAAACAGGGCTCTTCCTTTTGCATTCAAACTGTTTGCTTTTTATTTGTTCACTGTGAAGAATTTCTGAGAACAAATGTATAGGGTTCCACTGCTTTGTTTCGTTTTGCTTTGCTTTGCTTTGCCTTGCCTTGCCTTGCTTTGCCTTGCCTTGCCTTGCCTTGCCTTGCCTTGCCTTGCCTTGCCTTGCCTTGCCTTGCCTTGCTTTGCTTTGCTTTGCTTTGCTTTGCTTTGCTTTGCATTGGATGTGAGGGAGATCTTGCTGCAATTACCTGTCACCCCACTGATTGCCAAGGTTGATCTAGTTAATCTGCTTGTCTAGGTGGTTGTCCCATGCTCCCTCATCTCCTAATGTGCATCCCTACAAAGCTGCATACTGGTCACAGAGGATGATAGAGCACTTCTTCAATAGAGAAGGACTGTTTTACCATCAAGTTTACACAAGTAACTCTGTCCCCTCTAGAAATTCCAAATAAGCTTGCAATACCCACTGATACTTTTAAAACCTGAAAATTAATGTTTCAATGAAAGAAATGACAAATAAATAGATAAGTATAGTTGGTTGTCATAGCTTTATTCACACTTAGGAAGCATTGGAAAGGGGCAATATTTTTTTTTATTTAGATTGTCTCTCTATAACTATTTTCCTCTAAGTTTTCTTGAAAGCAACATATATTCTCTGACGGAATATAAACCCAGAGTTCAGGAACTGGGTCTTTTTGTTTTCATCCCTCCCCCACATATACCAAGATCAGTAGCTATTACCATGTAAATATAGAATTATATTGGTTGAAAGTAGAAATCTTAGTGATTATCTGCCTCACCTTGCCTACCGTGGGCAATGTACCTGCAAGTATTCATGGCATATTGACAGATGAATAAATGAATCTTACAAAGAAGCATGGTCTATCTTGGCCATTTTTAGCCCTTCATATAAGAAATATGCTTTAAATCATCTAGAGAAAATATATAGCAGAAATACAAAATCTTCAGTAGGTATATTCTTTCTAAATATATTATCTGAAAAGTAATTTATACAAGAAAATAATTGAATGTTACTCTTTTATTAGTTTTTTTTTAATTTTATGCTTTCATTAGGTTAAATTGTTCATCTTAGTTTTAAGAATTTCACTTTTAAGGATACTACTAATAAAAAACAATGAAAACCAGCCTTTTTTGGGAGACAATGTTTTATATCATTATGAGAATTAGGAACTTATCCCTAACTGCATGAAGTGTCAGCCATGCCTTGTTTTTATGTGTCAGGCACGGCCTGAATGACAAGGGACAGCAGCAGTAGGAGTCTAAGTAGGAGGGAGAGTGATTACATCCTATCAGGAGAGTGGGATGGCAATAGCTAGGCAGAAATTTCAGAAAGTTAGGCAGAAACTTGCAAGGCATGAGATCATCAAAGTTTATTCAAGGCAAAGAGAAATTGGTGATCACAATTAAGCACTTGCCAGTCCAATTATTTAAGCACAGGGTGGCCAAAATTTGTAATTTTCCATTAATTCTTATAAGATAATATAATGGGAAATACAAAAATGATGTTTTTTATCAAATTTATTCAATACCAGAATAAAGGACTTCCAGGAAGATGGTGAGTGTTAAGCAGCAGAGAAAAAGCTGCCCCAAAATATAACTAGACATTGGAATATAACAACATGAGCAAGAGAAGAAGGAGAAAAGTGTGTCCCTGGGACCCAGGAAGGAACTAAAGCAAGAATTGAAGCCCATAGGAAGAGCAAAGAAAGAAACTTCAACAAAGAAGGAGGCAGAAAGCAGTGTTTGATCTTGAGCCAAGACTCACTGCAAGGGAAGGGCGGCCTGAACCTGCAGATATGTAGTGACTACCAGCAACCCCAGAGAACTTCACAGAAATGCACCAGTGAACAGAGCGGCACACGCAACAGACTGCAGTGGCTGGTGAGTTATTCAGATTCAGATGTCCTGCAGGAGAGGATGATGGGCCAAGAGCCATTTAGGCAAGGAACAAACTGAGCTTGCAACTCAGAGTAACTGCTGGCTCCATCAAGCCACTGCCAGTTGGGAATCGAGAAGCCCAAGTTCAAGTTGGCAAGAGAATGGAGAGCTGAGTTCTAGCTAACAGGGAGCCTAGGTCAAGGAAAGTTTGGAGTGAAGTATTTCAAGCTCTAAAAGAAAACAACTTTCAGTACAGAAAGATGTACCCCCCACAAAGTTACCTTTCAAAATTGATGGAGAAATATAAGATACTTCTATGACAAAGAAAACCTGAGGAAATTCATGAACACCAAACCAACACTGCAGAATGTTCAAAAGGACATTCTAAAAAGAGATCACAAGGACTACAACACCATGAAAAGAAACAGGATAAGTCCATCAGGCAAGGCAAACAATTAAACAGAAGGGGAAAAAGAGAGACAACAAGAAGAAAATAACATGACAAGGATAAGTTAAAGTATATCAGTTAAAATCATCAATGTTAATGGTCTCAATTCACCAATCAAAAGAAGATTCAATACAGTTCTACATATAAGAAATACATTTTAGTTTCAAGAGGAAATTCATAATAAAAATAAATCAAAGGATGGAAGACAACATTCCGTGTGACTGGAACATGGGGAAAAGCAGGGATAGCTCTTCTGTTTGGAGACAAAGTGGATTTCAAGCCAAGACTGGCAAAGTGAGACAGGGATGGTTCAACATATGCAAACCAATAAATGTAATAGACAACAATAAGAGAGCCAAAGACAAAAATCATAGGATCATCTCAACAGATGTAGAAAAAGCTTAGGAAGAGTCAAACACCCATTCATGATTAAAAAAAGGAATCTTACAGAAATTTGGAATAGATTGTCTTTACCTCAATCTTATAAATGCCATCTGTGACAAACCAGCAGTCAGCATCATACTAAAAGGACAAACACTAAAATCTTTCACTCTAAGATCAGGAACAAGACAAGGCTATCTGCTACTCCTATTAAATATAGTTCTGGAAACATTATCAGAGCAACTAGACAAGAGAAGGAAATAAATAAAAACAGAAAAAGAAGTTAAATTATCATTATTTGTAGATGACATGAAACTCTACATAGATGATCTCAAAAAGTCAACCAAAAGACATCCAGATTTTAATAAGCAAATTCAGTAGCATAATTGGATATAAAGTGAACTATCAGAAATCAATGCCCTTCTTATATGCAAATAACAAACTCATCAAGAAATTAAAGAAACAATACTTTCACAATGGCATCCTAAAAAACGAAATTTCTAGAAATCAATCTAATGAAGAAAGTAAAAGACTTCTACTTTGAAAACTGCAGTGCTCTAGAAAAGGATATTGAAGAGGATATCAGAAAATGGAAAGATACCCCTTGCTATTATGTAGAAAGAACCAATATAGTGAAAATGTCCATACTTCCAAAATTTGTATACAGATTTAACACAATTATGACCACAATTCCAACAGTATATCTCACAGAATTAGAGAAAATAAACCTAAAATTCATTTGGAGTCAGAAGAGACCTAGAATAGCAAAGTCAACTCTGGGCAAGAAAGTCAAGGCAAAGGCATCACAATCCTTGACTTGAAATTATAATATCAAGCTGCTGTAATTTTAAATAAAAAGCATGGTACTGATACAAAAAAAGACCTAAAGATCAAAGGAAGAAAATATAAGATGAAGAAATAACTCCAGACATACTTAGCCACCTTATCTTTGACAAAGGAGCCAAACATTATCACTTGGAAGAATTATAGCCTGTTTAATAAATGGTGCTGGAAAAACTGGCTTTCCACATGCAGAAGAGTAAAAGTAGACCCATAGCTTTCACCATGCACTAAACTAAAATCAAAGTAGATCAGAAATCTAAAGATTAAAATAGAGACACCTTGAAGAGAGAATAGGTAGAACTCCTGAAGACACTGGCATAAGCAAAGACTTTATGAACAAAACCCCAATCTTACAGAACCTATCACATAGAATCAACAACTTGAATCTCATAAAACAGTTTTGCACAGCAAAGAGAAACCACCAACAGAGTGAAGAGACTATTCAAGGTGTAGGAAAAATTTCTATCAGATGTTCCTTACACAAAGGACTGCTATCTAGAATGCATAAAGAACACAAAAACATTTCACCCTCCTCCAAATTTAAAGACCCAATCCAAAAATGGGCAACCAAGATGCATAGATACTTCTCAGATGAAGAAGTAAAAATAAATAAATATATGAAAAAATGTTTGACATCATTGGTCATTCAAGAGATGCAAATTTAAAAAATGCTGAGATCACATCTGACCCCAGAAAGAGTGGCTATCATCAAGAAATCAACCGATAACAGGTGCTGGTGAGGTTGTAGGAATCCTTCTGTACTGTTGGTGGGAGTACAGCCTGGCAAAACCTCTGTGGAAATCAGTGTGGAGATTCCTCAAAAAAACTAGGATGAGAGGTTTCATTTGACCTTGGTATTGTCATTCTTGGTATTTTCTCACAAGAATTAGAAGCATTGTACCACAGAAATACATGCCCACACATGTTTATAGCAGCACAACTTGTAGTAGCTGAATCTTTGAAACAGCCCAAATATCCATCAACTGATGAATGGAGAAAGACATGCTTTTTTTATAATGGAGTGCTACACTAGCTTAAAGAAGGATAAGCTTGAGACATTTCTACCTAAATGGATGAACCTGGAGACCATATCGTCAAGTGAAGTAAAACAGATACACATGTATAAATATGTTGTTTCTCTGGTGTGAGAAATTGAAAGTATAAACAAGGACCAAAGTATACAACAAATATTTTGAAATAGCAAGAAAATTTTGAAATAGGAAGGGAAAAAAGAGGCAGGGGGAAGGAAAGAAGGAAAAAGAAACAAATGGAAAAAGGAGTAAAAGACTAGAAACAAAGCTTTGTAAATAAGGAAGGGAAAAGGCTTGAAGAAAGTGTGGAAGACAGGAAAAAGAAAATGATCTGTCATGTATAGGTACTAGTTCCCTTCGAGGAATGTGATTGTTATGTATGTCTAAAATGTAACAATTAATTAAAAATACTTAATCAATTTTTTAAAAATTAACTGCGTGAAATGGCAACTACTGAACTTCCTCTGAGGACCATCAGTAGGTAAACAAACACAATACCCAAGTGACTCTTGAGGTGCCCTGTTAAGTAGTTAATGTGCAGTCAAGTTTTGAACAATGTACAACATCAATATCCTCAAATGACATTCCTAAGGGAACTCTTGGAGACAAGATTTGAATTTCCAGACCTCTCTTCATGAAGGAGCACTTGAAATTTACACATGATTTTCTGCCTTCCAGCCAAAAATTCAGTTTAAGAAACATCAATATCCTTGTCAAGAGTAAAACAATGTTTATGCAATGATTTATTTAAACATATTATCTTCATGTCAGTCTGTTTTTCTGTTTTCTTCCTCTCTTTCTTCCTCTTTCTTTCTTTCTTTCTTTCTTTCTTTCTTTCTTTCTTTCTTTCTTTTTTTCTTTCTTCTTTTCTTCCATTTATTTATTTATTGGCTCACGTGAGTTCAAACTTAAAGACTCATATGTTAATCAAACACTCTAACAATGAATAATATCCCTAGCCAGACTTTTGTTTTTTTGTGGGTTTTTTTGGGTTTTTTTTTTTTTTTTGGTTTTGTTTTGCTTTTTTGGTACCGGGGATTGAACTCATCACCTCATGCTTGCTAGGCAGGTGCTTAGCCAGTGAGCTAAATCCCCAGCCAGACTTTCGTTTTGAGAGTTTCATTAAGTTGCTCAGCATTATCTCAAACTTGAGATCCTCCAACCTCAACCTCTTGAGTAACAAGGATTACGAGCATATAACTCTGTGCCCTGCTCCAACACTGATATTACAGCCCTACAAATTTTGAGAAAGTGTTACTTACCTAGGAAGGTAAGATAAAAGGTAAGGTGGTGGCAGTCAAGAGGAAGAGGGGCTGGGGCTGTAGCTCTGTGGCACAGTGCTTGCCTGGCAAGTGCAAGGTCCCGAGTTTGAGGCCAAAGAGTAAGTGTAATTATTCTCTTTAGTTAATGTTTAGCACTTTATGTAAGAATGTATTTGTTTAAAAAACTATTTTTGATGGTAAAATGAATTGGAAAAATCACTAGCTTTTAGTGAACACAGATAATTGTAAACATTGATAGTAAAGATACAAATCACAGGTTATATGCATTAATTGCTGCAAAGGTATAAAACAATAGTCTTGCCAACAGCAACGAGTTTTTAGCTGGAGCTGGTGCTCACTAGTGTTAATCAGTACTTTAACAATACATTAACAAGTACCTATTTATAAAATGAATAAAATATTACAAATATAGCATGACTACATCTATAAAGGGAGGAGATTTTTTGAAGCATTTTAGCTTTTGGAAACAAATTTCCATAGTCTAAACATTAAAAAAAAGTATTGAGACTTCTTCAGAGCTTCAGGAATAGGCTATGTTTGAAGGAAGGCAGACTAAACTATAAATCACACAAATAGGAAGCATTCACACCCAAGAGACTTCATTACCAGCATGATCAGAGATTTTTTTAAAGCATTTTTTTTTAGCTTCTGGAAACAAATTTCCATTTTTTTTAGCTTTTGGAAACAAATTTCCATAGTCTAAACATTAAAAAAAAGTATTGAGACTTCTTCAGAGCTTCAGGAATAGGCTATGTTTGAAGGAAGGCAGACTAAACTATAAATCACACAAATAGGAAGCATTCACACCCAAGAGACTTCATTACCATCATTGGCTTAAAAAATTATAATTTTGCAATTTTCACCTAGGTTTGGCTGTTTGTTGGTTGGTTGGTTTGCTTTTGTTTGAAATCTTCTGGAACTGCAGACATTAACATACAGGGCTTTTTCAGGCTTGACCCCTTGACACTTGGGGTAGGATGATTATGATGAAGGCTTATCCTAAGCTTTGTAGTATGGTTAGAAGCATCCCCAGCATGATAGAAAGCAAGTAACCTCTAAGTGATGCTAGAATTATTTCAGCTCCTAGATTATATATGTATAAATAAAACAGGAACATTAATTAATTAAAGTGACTATCATTAAGCAATTTAAAATATTTGGTTTTATTTCCTATTATTTATTTAACATTATTACTAAGTGGCAAATTCAACTAAGGTTGCTATTAAATATAATGGTCTTTATAAATTTATGATACATTATTCTATTTTGTATTCCAATCTGGTGTTTTATGACCTATAAAAACAAGACATAGGTGAAAAAATTATTATTTTCATTATCAATATTCTTCATAAGCAAAATAAATCATATATGTTTTAATCTCTTGAATTTCACTGGAATGCCACAGATAATTTTTAAAATTTTCCTAATCAATTTTTAACAAAGTTCCAACTATGTCAAATTAGGAATTATGGTAGGTTAATTTTCATTCTATGAATAATTTAAGACAGAAGAAGTTTTAGTTAATAATTTTTAAGATCTCGATAAATACTGAGAACCTATCAAAGCAAAGTACTGAAGTAAATTGGATCATGCAAGTGAAATGTCTTCCTCTTAAGACCTCTCCATCTGAAGTTTGACTGTCACATTTCTATTTCTCATGTGTAAATTTTACTAATTGCATATTCTCTCCTTATATATTTAGGACTTGGAGGTCAGCTCTCTGCTACTGCAGTTTCTTGGAAATAAAACTTATTTTTCTAGGTTTAGTGACTATGTCTTCTCAACCAAAAAGGATCATTCTGTGTTCCAGAACTTCATCTCTAACACTTTACTGGGTAATTCATTTCAATTTTCATATAGCACCTGAAATACAATAAATCAAAATTACCTTTACCCCATTCTGTACTCCTTGAGTTTCCATCCAATAGGCATTACAAAATTTCTAGTACATATATTATGAGAAACTGAAATGTCATTATTGTTACTCCACAGACTTTGTCTAAATATGATTTATTACAATAAGTCATCCAAGGTACTTCTTAAAGTACAGTAACCTTACCTCTATATTCTGTTTGATATTAACTGTTGATCTAAGATTCTGCCTTTAAATAGTAAAAGATCAAGAGCAAGTTAAACTAAAACTATGAGAAGAAAGAAAATAAAGCTGAGATAAGAAATCAATGAAATATAAAAAAATAGAAGAAAATCAATAAAATCAAAAGATGTATTTTTAAAACAAAAATAAAGTTTATGAATGTCCATCTATGTAAGGACAAGAAGAAAAAATACATAAATTCCAGCATCAAGAAGGAAAGAGGAAATAAACATGACAGAATCTAAAGACACTAAAATGATAAATATGAAAAACTTTATGTCAATAAATTTGACAACAGAGATGAAAGGAAAAATTTAATAGTACAAATAATATATGAAATTTTCAAAATACCAAAACTGACACAAGAAAAAATGGAAAATTAAGATGCATCTTCAAAAAAATAAATAAAATCATATTTATGATTATCTTACAAACAAAAATCAAAGCTTGTATGGTTTTATTGGTTAAGTTTGTTAAGTATATCAGGCTGATATAATTCCACTCTACAAAAATATAAACATCACAAAAAAATCAAGACATTGAATCTAACCATATATGAAATGAAATGTGACAAGAATGCTTATCACAAAATTTAAGGCTGATATGCGGCACATAATTTAACAATCAATGCATGTAATTCATCATACTAAAAACTTAGAAAACCCACATATGTAGAGTAGGTAAACACTATATTAAGGAATAATAATAAAGAAAAATAGATAAGCAATACCTTTCTGCAATACATAGAGACTGGATTTTTCCCTATCCAGGAATCCAAACAACAAATTCTCTCAGCCTCAAAATTCACTTCCAGGCCCCAACCACTAATTTGTTCAAGAACATATCTATTAGTCACTTTCCTATCCCTAGTACAAAATACCAGACATCTATAATTTGAAGGAGGAAAGCTTTAGTTTGGCTTGTTGAAGTTGAAGAGATTTCAGATCATGGTTGGCTGTATCCAAAGCAGAACTAATTTAACATGTTCTGATGTAATCATCCCTCAAAATCCATCTATTAATACATTATCAAAGGATGATCAGTAGAAAAATGGAGAAATGTTGGTCAGTCTACTATGTTTCAGTTAGACAAGACAGATTATAATTTGAAAGCTATTGAAATAGTGACTATAGTTCATAATAATGTACTGTCTTTAAATTATTTTAAGAAAATAGGTTTAAGATATTCTTGCCAGACAAAAAGGCAAGCATTTAAGGAAATGACCATTTCAGTTAACTTGATTTACTGGTTCAACATTGTGAATTACTTCAAAACACATCATTTTCTATCTATCTATCTATCTATCTATCTATCTATCTATCTATCTAATATTAAACATTATATTGTATATTATATATAATTATATACATTATATACTTTTTCAACTTGTACTATTTTAAGGCTTTTCCAAGAATACAATTAACACATAAATTGTGGTCAATAACAGTAAATAAACATTTTTAAGGTAAAATGGAAGCACTAAAACTCTTTGAAAGTTTTCCATTATAGTTTTAATTTTGAGTTGGAAGAGAAATTAACATTTTAATAATAAGGACATTTAATAAAAATTTCAATGATAAACTAGAGAGATGATGTAAAAAAAGCCATTTGTTAGAACATTTCAAATTTGATTTATCTTTCATCTTTTTCCTGTCCTTGGCCTCTTTACAGGGAAACAGGCACATTTTATAGAAAAAAAAATGTAGTTTTGTTTGTTTTCATTTTTTAGTGATATAGACCACTGTAGAATACATGCTTGAGATTTTTACAAAATGAAAGTATAATAAAAATAGGAGTTAACTGTGGAAAGAGAATGTCAAGTAGATGGGGGAATGTTACATGTGATGATTATCTGGTGAAAAAGAGAATGGTATTTTTTTAAAAAACTATAAAAAAGGCAGAATGATTGAAAGACACTGAAAAATAACAGCAATCAAAAATGAACCTGTAGAGTTAGTCAAAGCCCAGGTCAAGGAAAGCCTCAGGCCATGTTATGAATAAGGATCTTTATTCCAGAAGCAACAGGAAGCATCAAGGAGTCACATGAGTGAAGAATGACACAATCCAATTAACGCTCAGCAGCATGAAAGATGGAGGGACTCCTTAGAATGCCACTGCAGCAATTCAAGTGGGGGAGTTCAAAATATGATGGCAGAGAATTAAGTAAATCCAGATAGATTAGATATAGGGGCTTGACAGGAAAGGCATGTTTGTTGGGCTCTAGGGTACTCAGGACTACTTCGTATACTTTCTTCCTCCATGATATATTGTTTAAGAACTAGATCCATTCTAAGACCCTTGATTGAGGTCACGAGCCAGTCCTGAGCCTAGTAATTTTTGAGGTCCTTCTCCAGCTCTTGCTTCTTCTTCAGATAGCCAGTCCCATCAGGCTGCATTTACTCAGCTCCTGTTCCGGCTGACTTTGACGGGGTTCTGTTGACAAGAGGCCTTGACAAGACAGAAGGATGAGAGGAAGGAGAAGTGAAGGCAATTTTTTCCTTTATCTAACTCCGGTGATGGATGTGCTTCCCATGACTCCAGCTCCCAGTAGATGTGTCTGACAGTGTTTCTAGCTTTTTACAGGGAATTTAGTTCTAAAAGTCCATGAAGTTCCTGTCATCATCCTCCCAACCCTGAATCCATAGCAGCTTTCTTCCCCTGCTAACTGCTGGGTTTCTACCATGTGCATAGTTTGACCTTGCATCTATCTCATCAGTGTTTTAAAATGCCTTAGTTTCTATCTCTGTCATGCATTCTGAGTGACATAAGCTTCAAGGCTTCAATCTAGAACTATTAATCATAAGTTTGAATACACATTTTAGGCTTAACACCTTTTGCCATCCAGGTTAATTTAGAGGTACTCTTTATGGATTAAGGGAAACGGAGTGTCATAATTTAAGCATTCAAGCTTTTTTGTTCATAAACACCCTTTTACCTCGTAATTCTTAATACATGGAAAACTTTTAAAGAATAAAAGAGTAATTTATATACACTCAACAATAAAGAAGCCAGTTTTTACGTCATTTAGAATACTGTAGCTTTATGATAGCGATTTCTCAAAACTGTGTCCGGTAAATATTCAGAGTCAGATGGGCACTTCTTCAAAATTTTGATCTCTTCCAAACTTATTATTAAAATTATAAATAAACATAAAAATAATAATTTTATCAAAATGCATGTTACTTTAAAAATCAACCATTTATCAAGTAACTACTAAATGAGAGGCACAATTGTATAATTTACCTATATTTTATTTCATCTCCCTTGCCGTCTCAGTAAAAAATTTAAAAACTGATACCCAGAGACTGGTAGAAATCCACAAAGTCATCACAATATTCCTAATATCTCTTTTATCACCTGATGTTACCAATCCATTTTACTGTTGGTATGCTTTTGATGAAATCTTCCATGTGTATATATATACGTGTGTATATGTATGTATGTGTGCATGTTTGGTCTAGTTAGACCAGATAATAACTGCACACCAAACAGAAATGACTTTAGATTCTGGAGCTTGAAGGAAAACAGTAAGATTAAAGTTGAAATTCTTCAATGTATGGGGCCAAAATGGAATTGTCAGGGAGAATTAACATCACACTGAAAGACAAAGATTTCTACTATTGTTAAGTCTAGCATATTGAGCAGATTTAAAATGTTTCTGACTCAGCTTTCTGAGTTTCATAAAACAGGAAGCAATTCTAGCTAAAGTACCAAAGTAAATTTTTCAAAGGAAATTGGTCCCATAAATCCATAATAACTCTAACTTTCAAAAGCTGTTTAGTTAGACAAAGACAAACTTGACCAAATGCTGTAATCAGAAAGTATGGCTTCCATGAGGAGGGGGTCGCATGACAGGTGCTATTATTTTTCCTTAGGAACAAATTCTAGTTTGAGGGAGATTAACAGTTTAGAGTCTGTGAGTCAGCGAACATCAAGGTTATGTCTCAAATCAACCACCACCTTGAGAAAGCACTGTGGCATAATCAAAACAGGTGTTTAATAAAAAATCTTCTTAGATTCTTTAGGTATCTCCATGTCTGACACATCACACACAAGAGGACCGTGGGATTTCTCAGACCTCTTAGGGAAGACGTTCCTAAAGCAAGAAAAGAACAAAATCTCCGTCAATCTTGACATGTGGTCACTGAAACAATTAACAATGACAACCTCAAATAATAGTAATGGTTAGTGCTTTTTTCTCTACTACTCTTTACACCAAACTACTGTACTTCACAAGTTATAATATTCTTATTTTATAGAAAAGGAAACAAAAATACGTGAAGTTACAAAACTTTCTCAGTGTAACTTGGGAGATGCACTCCTAGCAAATGCAAAAGAGCACAGGATATCTGTCCACACATTAGAGACTCAAAGAATCCAACTGAGGATCTGAAATTCCATGCCAGTATCCTGCATGGGTTCAGCTAAAGATCTAGAGCTCATGGCAATGTTCTCCAGCTGGAGGCTTAGAGTCCAGCTGGAGGCTTAGAGTCCACAACAATGTCTCATGCAAATCTGTATCAAGGACCTTCAAGGGAGGGCCCAAAGGTTAGCAGTAGAGTTTAGAAAGTCAGAGTCAGTAGGATGAAAGATCTGTGCCAGCAGGCTGAGGGGTCTGCACTGGAGCCAGGAAGTGACTTATAAGGTAAGAGCTCCTCCAAAGAGAACTGTAGACATCCTTAGCGACAACTAGGATCTGAGCTCCTCCGATGATAACAGAAAACCAGCATAACAAACTTCTCCTAGAGAATCAACAGCACACCACCTTCCCCTCCAGCTGTCTTTTTATGCTGCTGGCAACAGTCCTCAGATGGGCCTTCCACACCTAGACCCATGCTAATTCAGTGTGGCTCTGTGTTACAAGTTGACCATGAGTTAATCTACCACAATATCCACTCATTTTTCCTACAAGAAAAGGCTTATTACATATGTATTTTCCAGGAGCAGAAACTGAAGCAGAGGCAGATTAAACAACTTGCTAATGCTTACAGCAATGAATGCAGGAATCTGAACTCAGTTCTCCAAGATCACAGTATTAACTATTAGGCTATACTATTGGGGGAAATATTTGTATTCCAAATGGAAAGCAGGCTAAATTTAGTTTATTAAAAGCTCAAATTTACATGCTTTATAAATAAGTCTTGATATTTTCTTGAAATAATACTTTATTTTTAAGACACTCTCCAACAATCATTCAGAAACTTGGAAAGGGCTGAAAGTCCTAGGATCTACATTCACGTTAGTATTCTGCAATGTTGAGGTAATATTCACAAGAACTACAAGATAATGACAACTGGAAAAGATCTTATAAATTTAGTATTAAGATAACAACTTACTACAAAAACAGTTGTATAGATATGACCTAGGACAACTTGTATTGTCTCTGTCAAATTTTCATTTGTAAACTTAGAATAATGATAGTACATATTTCACAGATTTATTGTGAGGACTAGCTAAGAGAGTGCATTTTAGGTATTTATCACAGTAAACACCAAAATAATATTAAGAGATTTTAATTCTACTTCTAAAAAATTATTAGTATTAGTCATTAGATAATTTTCAGTAATCAGTCAGGTTGTCTATTAACTTAATATTTTTGTACATTTGATACATGCAAGCCTACAATTATATGAGGAATTGAAAATGAATATGTGTTAAAATTATTCATAATTTCAATGAGGTCAGATTCAAAGAACTTCTTTATAAACATTTATAAATATCACAGTACCACACTTCAACAAAGGAACACAGTAGAAAAAGACAAAATAATTATTAATTTAACAGTATCTAGTATTTTCACCATTTCTAAACAATTGCATATATTTTTTCAACAAATATTTGAAATCTCTGTATGGAAAATGAACTATGATTTTAAAAAAGAGTGGTGTTTTACTATTTGTTGTCAGAGGTAAAAAATCAGTTGGGAGATCTTGATAATTGTTGTAGGAAAGGCACAAACAAAAACCTATGAAAGGGAAAAGGAAAATTAGCTTGGGTTTTACACTGCAAATCTTCAATTCGGAAAGTAGACAAGCTGGTCTTGTGATTGGCTCCTAAGTTTAAGTGTAGGGATTTACTTTGTCTGAGGAGGTAGCTCCAGGGTTGCACTGCAAGTTGATGACTCAAAAGCAAAGTATGGAGGAGGATGTTCTCAGTGCCTGTGCTCTGCTCCAGCCCCTGGACTCAGACTAGAATTCCGCTGCCCCTCTCTCAGCCCCTTACAAAGCACAAATGGCTTGAATCCAGTGGCTGCCATTCCAACATATTTCACTCTGTCATGTTTTCTGGAAGAAAGTACTCATGCTTCATTGCATATTTGTACTTACTATTTAGAAATCAAGAATGCAGTGAGGGAAAGCACAACTGTTATTCCTCTCTCTTCCCCCTCCCATAGAATAGGGGCAGGAAGACACAGAACCATCATAGATGTGATTATTTCCTTCCCATCTGGCTTCATTATGGAGAAGAAATCGCAGACTCATACACTCCTACCCAAAAAGCAAGACTGATTCATGCCCCTCCCCATTATGCGTGATTATTTATGAGATAATCTCTTCTGCTTCCTAACAACTTTAACAATAAGGGCTAATGTTTATGGACTATTTACCCTCTATCCAAAGAGTGTTATCAGTCATATTTTAAATAATCTACTAATTCATTTACTCCTCAAGATGGTTTAATGGGTTGGGTGCTACTACTTATGCCTGTTTTACAGACAGAAAAATTGAGTCATTCTGGGTGTGGTGGTACATAAATATAAACCCAGCACTTGGGAGCTCCAGCAGAAGGATCACTGTGAGTTCAAGGCCAGACTGTGAGTTCAAGGCCATAGTGAAACCCTGTATCAAAAAGACAATAAACAAACAAATAAATAAATAACTAATAACTCAGGGAAAGTTTAACTTGTCAGTTATCACATGCTTGTAACTGGCAGATGTAGGATTTTAACATAATGTTTTATCTGAAAACTGTACTCCCATCCAACTATGATACAATTTTGTGTATATTTTATGTTGCGTTCAAATGAACTTAGTCATTGGATTCTAATTCTTTACACAGATGAGACATAATCTTTATCTTTTACAATTATAAAATGTTAGACATAGAAGACTCCCCAGAAATCAGCTGGGTTGCCAAACAAGCCTAATTTATGAACAAAGAATCCTAATCTAACACCTACAAACCAATCCTTTCAATATTAAATATATTGAATCAACCATTATAATCAACTCTAAATTTTCTTATTCCAAGATAAATGTTATTGAATCTATTCCCTATTTCTCCCATAAAATGATCTCCAAATTTTCATTACTCAATTTACTCTTCTACACAAATATCAATTTTCATGTCTTTGAAATCACAGTGCTCAGATTTTCACATAGCTGCCAAGCTGTGATACTGCCCAAAGCCAATTGGGATAACTAGATAACACTTCTGTAGAGTTGATATCAATGAGGCAGCCATTTTCTTATTGTAGGGGAGATGTTGATTCAGAGTGATTTTAAAAGCAATTTCCTCAACCGGACTTCTCCTACTCTTCTATCTTTTCTTTAAAATTGTTGTAAATCATGCACAAATACCCCCTAGAGGCACATCCACACTTTGAGGATATTTTTATTCTCTCTTTCTCTCTTTAATTCTGTCCTGTACTTGAACTACTGAGAAGCCTTTTGATACAATCTAAGTTTTCAGTGGCCATGCCAGTTATGACATATAATAGGTTTACAATTATATTAAGAATGTAGTGATTTTTCATTCAATATCTCCATCAGCAGATTCCTTGAATATCTCTCCTTTTGGGATTAAGATAGCCGATGAATCATCTCATAAATCTCATAGAGGCAATATCTATCAGTTTATTACTCTGAATTACTTTACTCTTGTCTAGTTCTGACTCATTAATTAACTCCCAACTCATTGTGTTGAATTACTGGAGAGTTTTTCTTTCTACAACCCATTGTAACACTTTGTAATTTATTTATGTATGTACTAGTCATATTTTGATTTAATTTGTGTCATGAGACCATACAAGAAAATTATTTTTAAAATTCTGACTATAATTTTGTTGAATTTAGGCATTGAGATTATCTGACATCAGCCTGCAGAATTTCCTTTTGGGAAATCAGGCTATAATTTATAATCACAAAACTAAAAATTTCTCATATTTAATTATATTACAAAGAGTGTTAACAACGGTGCTGATAACACATCTGAGAATTATAATATCTTCAGTTAAAGTTTATATAAGCCTGCATTACCATGTGAAAGGACTAATCATTGTAGGGAAAGTAAAACTTCATATCTACTCAGAGTTTTCAGATAGGTCTAAGAGTTAAATTAACATGCAATCAATTACCAGAAGAAAATTATGTACAAGGGAACCTCAAGGAGAAAATGATGACTCAAAGTGCTTATGTACTTGGTTAAACAAAGATATCCTTTTGGAAAAGTACTAAAACCTATGAGATAGGTAAGTCATTTTAATAAAGTCTATTTGCATAGAATTATCTGACACACATCTTTTTCACAGTCGTTTAATCTCCTGCTTGCAGGAAAAAGGCGGGAAGATCGGTGTGCCCTCATTGACCTACTATTTTTCAAAAGCTCAAAATAAATCCTTAGGTTAAATGGCATATTTTGATGGAGCACATTTTGCCCCCTTTCACCAACTTAATGAGAACCTACAAGATCACAGTTTTCTTGATGAATCTATCATCATTTGGGATCTGAACTTTAACCTTGGATACTGAGAAACATGATTAGTCAGCAAAGTAAGAATAGCTCCAAGAGAACCAGCTAACCACTAACCACTTACAGAAGATGACCTGTAAAATCTGTACTTTACACCTCTGAAAAGATCAAACATGGGCAGAGAAGAAATAATTCCAGACCACTGAACGTAGTCAATAAGCAAAAAAAACGAGGTTCTGTAAGAAAACTTGGAAATCAATTTAAAGTATCCAGGAAACTTTAAAACAGATCTGAAAAATTTTATCTCAGACAAAAAGTGGCTCATAAGATACTGCCTTGTACCATTTGAAACATTAACAAGGCTGAGTTGATGTATTAAAAAGTCTCTTTGAGCCACTGTTACTTGGTATTGGACTCAATTTTGTTCTCCCTCCATTAATATATATATTAAAGCCCTAACCACCAATACGGCTGTATTCAGAGATAGGACTTTTAGGAATTAAGGTTAAATGAAGCCATATGGGTGATTTTTCCATCCAAAAAGATGAGTGTCTTTCAAAAAGAAAAAACCTGAGAAGATTTAAGCTCTGTCTCCCTCTCCCTCCCCCCTACCTCTTCTCTCTCCTTTCTCTACCTCCTCTCTCTCTCTCTGTCTCTATTTCTTTCTCTATCATCTTTTCCTTCACCTCTACCTTTTCACTCTTTCCCTTCTTCCCTAGCTCCTTTTGTGCACAAAAGAGAAGCTGTATAAAGACATAGCTAGAATTAAACCATCTGCTAGCCAAGCTGAATATCCTCACCAGAATCCAACCTGAGGACACCAACATTTTGTACTGCCAGCCTCTATAACTGTTAGAAAATCAGTTTTGTTTTTCAAGTCACAGTACCTGTGGTACTCTGTTAAGGTAGCCTCAGCAAATGCACTCAGATTTTTAATATAATATTACTATTTAAGATCAGAAGTAATTACAGTTTCTAACTATATAAAGCCATTGATTTATAAAATGTTTTATTTCTTTTAAAGTCCATTCAGAAAGCTGGCAATCATTTTTTTCAGTACTAGGAAATGAGACCCAGGCCTCCAACCTGAGTTATTTCACCAAGCTTTTAATATTTTTATTCTCAGACAGAGTCTGGCTAAGTGACTGTGTTGCTTAACCTGAGCTCAAACTTGGAATCCTGCTGGCCCAGCCTCCCAGAGTTCATGGATTAGAACTGTGCATCATAACACCCTGCAAAACCTGACAATCACTGCCTAAACTCATATCTTCCCTTTCATATCAGGCTATGGAACTCTGTGGCCCTTTACATTAACAGCTAATACTTCAGTGGACATAGGATCACTCACCAAAATATCAGAAATGACAGTTTAATGAATGTTTACGTGTTGCACAACTTTTGCACATTTTTGTTTCTTTCTAGAGCCACACAGCTAGACTGTTTTCACACTTTCCTTGCAGTTAAGAATAGCATGTGACTAAAACATAAGCAAAAGTAATAACTACCATTTCTGAAGCTATAACATTCTCCCACAGTCTTCTATCTTTTCTTCCTCCCTCAAAAGGAATGGTGACAAACTCCAGAGCAACCCAGGAAACCAGATATTTAAGATTCAGGCCATAGAACAGAATGATATTTTATCCCCATATCATTATTTGGAGAATTTCTGGCTTACTAAATTGCACACGTTGAACTGACACATACACAAGAAGTACAATTTTTGTGCGTTATGCCATTGTCTCAGTAAGTTCCTCTGTGCAGGAACTAGTGTTATCTAATACAGAAAGTGAGACTGGAAATGGACGCTGCTGGCCTGAAATACTAAGATGTTTGGCACTGACTTAGCAGTCAGACTACGGGTGGTGAGAAAACAGATGCTCCAGCTGGATTCTCTGCCCAGCACCATTCCCTTCAGCAACTGGTGTTATAAATGTGCTGTGCGAAAGAAGAAGAAAAAAAAAAATCAGCTGCAAAAATTTTGACATTTTTGTTTTCAGAACATAATGTAGCACTTGTATTTATTTGGATATATGACTATAACATACATTTTAAGAAAAAAAAATAAGATAAACTAAAATATAATAAAATTAACAAAATACATAAGGTTCATTAAATACCGCTGAGCATAATATAACAAAAGATTACTAAAAAGTCACACATCTAATTCTTGAACAGAAAGACAATATTTTGATTATGTATGTTCTTTCTAAATCCATTTATTTTATGTAATTTGAGCCAAATGATATTATTAACATGTTATAAACTTATATCGATAGGCTTTATTTCCAGTAAAAATAAATAATAATCGGGAAATCTAATGAAGAAAAAATATTGATGAGATAGCCCTACCATTTATTAAAGTGTATGTTTAAAACTGTGATTTAAAATTTTGTGATATGAATAAACATTCAGATTGCCAAAAACTGAAAAGTTTGAAATCTTATTCTGTTTATAAACTAATACGTAACGTATTCTGTTCCATGAATTCCTTTCAGATAAGATACTCCTAGGTCACAGAAAAGACCTCATTATGAGCCAGAAAAGAAAGCAAGCCCAACATTTCCTCTGCCTCTGACAGTCAGAGGAGAATGACTCCACTGATTAGCTGTCACTCACCCACCTTTGGTTTGCCTTTGGGCTCCTCTAGGCTACCCTGGGGAAAAGACCCCAGAGCCCTCCTAACACCTCTGAGGCTGCTTTTTTGGCTGCCCTCTAGGCTGTACTAATTTGAGCCATACCTAAGCTGACAGCCACACCCCCCACACACCCCCACTTTGGGCTGCTCCAAGTACTGCTGTTGCTGCTTCTCTGAGGATTAACTGGAAAGCCTCCTCTGCCAGGAAAAAGATCTGAGAGGAATCAGTCTTGTTGATATCTTCAAAGTCCTCAAACCCCCATTGTCTGTTATCAATGCCACCTAGTTTCCTAGAACATTCTTAAAAGCGGCAGCAGTCATTTCGTGCTGCCATTTTCAAAAAATTCAGGAGACATAAATGAAGTAGTTACTTCCGCCCGGGGAGGCCCACCCAGTTACCTCCATTACAGCTGCAGGGTCCTACCTACCCCACCGCAGCTCCAGGACGGATCTGCCTCAGCCACAGCAGACTTGAAACATAGTTTCTTCTTTTTACTTCAAAATTTGCCTAATTTTATTATTTTTTAATCAAGTTTATTGGTGCATTTTAGATATACATAATGATCACATTCATCATAAGAAATTTGTACCTATATATTAGTTTCTGTTTTTCTCCCATTCTCTACCTTCTCTTTAACCTCTCTTCCCCTCATTTACAAAGTTTTGTTTCCCTTTATCCTTTTTCTCTTATTTTTCTTTTCTCTTCCACTGCCCCCCTCACTTACCCCTTTCTTTTGAACAATTACTTCCTTTTGAACAATTACTTTCACAATACCTGCTATGCATTTTGGTTCTTATTTACGCTTTTAAACAGAAAGAATGTGATATTTATACATATGTGTCCAATCGATTTCATCTAGGAGTGTGGTCTCAAGGTTCATCTATTTAGCTATAAATGTCCAAGTTTATGCTTGTTTATGACTGAGTAATGCAAGGTTTCTGCCCTAGTATAAATAACTGGACAATATGGCAGTGGTCTAACATGGCAGAAGGCCAATGCATAAACACTTACCCTGATAACCACTTCCTCCTCCTGCCCCTTCAGCCCTGATTACAACTTCCTCTTTCCTTTCCTGTGTAAAAGAAGAGAATGCCAATTAGTTCCTCATGTGTCACCAATGCCCACCCCAACCACTGCTTCTGGTCAGAAGTCATAAAACTTCCTGCCATGTTTGTCTCTGGCAGAAGAGAATGCCCAGCCTCACCAGTAGTGTGCGCCTCTCCACATCCTCAATAAAAGCCACTTTTTCTTTCCTCTTGTTTCTCTATTGCACAGGAGAGCTTAACAAGTAGTATCCCTTGTATGAAAAAAATCCCACTTTTTTTGTACATTCATTTGTTGATGGGCATTTAGACTAGATCTAAGAAATAGACTACATACCAGCCCATAGAATATAAGCACATGGAAGTTAAATAACTCCCTCCTGAAGAGCCAATGGGCGGCAGATATAATTAAAGGAGAAAGTAAACAGTATCTACAACTAAGTGATAATGCCAGTACAGCATACCAAACATATGAGATGCAATGAAAGCAATCATAAGAAGAAATGAATAGTAGTGAAATCTTACATAAGGAAAAACAGAACAAGCTGAAATACACAACTTAATGTTTCAACTCAAACTTCTAGAAAAAGAAAAACATCAAGTCCAATGCTTATACTAAGGAGGAAATTATAAAGATCAGAGTAGAAATTAATGCAACTGAGACTAACAAAACAATACAAAAAATAAATGAATCAAAGAGTTGGTTGTTTGAAAGATTAAACAAAATTGACAAACCCTTAGCAAAGTTTATCAAAAAAAGAAAGAAATGGCTCAAATTCATGCAATTAGAGTATAAAGGGTAAAATCACAATGAATCCTGTGGAAATCCAAAAGATCGTAATTACCTACTTTGAGAAACTTTACTTTAAAGGGTTGGAAAACACAGAAGAAATGGACAGATTCTTAGATACACATGTATTACCAAAATTAAATCAAGGAGATATAAAAATTCCAAATAACCCATTATCAGTTAATGAAATTAAAAATGTAGTTAAAAACTTACCAACAAATAAAAGCTCAAGTTCAGATATATTCATTCCTGGATTCTACAAGAAATTTAGATGATAGATAATGCCACTACTTGTAAAACTCTTCAATCAAATCAAAAGAGAAACAATACTCCCAAATTCATTCCTGGGAGCAAGTATTACCCTGATACGAAAACAGGGAAGGACTCAACCAAAAGAGAACTACAAGATAATCTCCTAATGAACACAGATGCAAAAGCCCTCAACAAGATACTGGCAAATAAGTAGGATTCATCTCAGGGATTCAGAGATGGTTCAACATAAGCAAATCAATAACTGCAATATACCATGTTGACAGAACCAAGGACACAAACCATATGGTCATCTCAATAGATGTAGAAAAAGTGTTTGACAAAGTCCAACACCCATTCATGATAAAAAAAAAAACCTACAGATAACTGGAATCAATGGTCTTTATCTCAATCTGATAAAAGTCATCTATAAGAAACTCACAGCCAACATCACACTAACTACTCAAAATTTGAAACACAGACTTATCCCAGATGATTCTGCCAGTCAGGCACTTCTAATGACCAATCTGTCCCACCTGTCATCATTCCAAAAGTCCTCAAGTAGGTGTGCATAGAGAAAAAGTACATGCATGAGTTTTTCCTGCTCTGTTTAAGTAGCATTTCCCCACACTCCTCAAAATGCTTCTTGAGGGCTCCCTCCTATGCCCTAAACCCCTGTGCGGCACCATAGTACTAATAATGGCCTCATTCAGGTGGTTCTATTGCCTATTCATAACTTTAATCTTGTGCCATGTGGGTTTAGTGGTTTTCAATAAAAGGAATTGGTAAAATAGTATTTATTAGGCCTGAAGTGTTCCAGGCTGGCATCAGAGACCATTGGAGACCAGAAACAGTATCTAACATCAAACATCATTGACTGACAGTGACTCATGGTGACTAGTGGCAACTGGTGGAGACTGACATAGTCCTGTATTGGCATGCAGAACCACACCTGAGGCATAGAAACTGCTAGAAGAGCTGCAGATAACTGAAAATGGTGCTACAAGCCTATCAGTGGATTAGTCTAATGATGAATCTATAGCTAAATGTGATTTGAGAGATGGCCCTTGGTTGAAGGAGTTTCATGTGTAGCCTAAAAAGTTACATCTCCTTTCTTCTTTCCTCCCTTCCTTCCTCCCTCCCTTCCTTCCTTCCTTCCTTCCTCCCTTCCTTCCTTCCTTCCTTCCTTCCTTCCTTCCTTCCCTCCTTCCTTTCTTTCTTCCTTTATCTCTTTCTCTTTGCTTTACAGTCATGCATGAGCAACCATCCTCTATGCTTCTTTTCCAAATGATCCTGTATTGGAACCAGCCTGCTACAGACTGAAACATCTACAGACTGTGAAAAAAATAAACTTTTCTCCTTTCATTTGTGAGTGTTGGGTATGATATCTCAGCAATGAGAAAGCAAGACAGACTTTGGTACAGGGAGTGGAGTCATTGCAACGGCATTACCTGACCATTTGGTTAAGAAGCAGCCCTGGAATGCTGCAATCTGAGCCAAATGGGAGATTACAGTCAGAGCTCAGAAGACCAGAGTGATGATAAAAATCTATCTGTATATATCAGACTCAGGAGGTTCCAGTTAAGAACAAAGACTGTATTGGAAGTTGGACTCCAGGCTGTGTGTGTTATGCTGTGACAGAAAATTTGTCTAGATTTTGCTCCCACCCTGAGATATTGTGCGATACTGGCATTAAAGTTGGTTAACTAATTAATCTGGTGAAAGAAATTCTAAGGGCCTCTAACGAGAGGTAGTGGCATGGCTGCTGTTTAGGACATTTAGTCAGCTCTGCCTTGAAAGTCCAAATAAAATGGCTGAGTGCCATTTTACAATAAATAAATACAATAAATAAATGGCTGGTCTTCATGCCTCCTTTTGTGCCAGTATCATGCTGTTTTAAAAGTTTTGGGTTTTACCAGAAAAGAAACTACTACTTTGAAATAGGATAATAGAAAAGATAGTCTGAGGGTATCACAAGAACCAGAAAGACTTCACCTTTTGTAGGCTCAAAATTATAAGGGTGAAAAGATGCTTTGAGAAGAGGCCACCAGGTATGGTCTGGAATGAGAGCAGTTTAGGGAATGGGAATTTATTCTCTTAAATTTAATTCACTATGCTCAGCCATCCAGACATCCAGAGAGGCCTCTGCAACCATCAGCAAGATGCAAAAGGGCTCAGCTACTGTTCCTTCTTACAACAGGGGTTTAGATTCATGCAGGATGCAGGAATTGTGGGGTCAAGCAGGGCTCCACTTAGATTTGAGAAGGGCTAGAGACAAGGATGTGTGCCCCTGAGACGGTAGTTTTTAAAATTGTGAAGATGAAGCCAGTGCAGTAGATACTCTGGGATATTCAAAGATCCAGAAATGTGGAATCCCTAAGGAAAAAACACAAGAAGTGAGCAAAACCAGCTCAAGAAAGCCATGAAGGCTACAACTGCCAGCAGCAACTCTAGAGGGGAAGGGCTGAGCAAGCCCTTTGATATTTACATCTTTCCACAGATTTCCTTGGGTGATGGACATGGAACTATAGGATTTAATGTTTTCCCTAATGAATTTCTGTCTTTTTTTGATCCCACTTCTTTCTAGTCCCCTATTTTTCCCTTTTGGAATGGGAACATTTACTCTGTGTCTTCGTATGCCAGCAGCACTTAACTTTCTTTTCATTTTTAAAGTGGCTTGCAGTTAGGAGTTTGCCTTAGATCACAGCAGAGATGCTGTATTTGGACTTTTCCTCAGTGGTAAAACTGTTAGAATTTTGACAATTCTTAGAGATGAACTAAATGTATTTTGCATAGAGATTCACATGAGTCTTTGGGACAGTGGTGGTATCTTAAGGATTATATCTAGATGTTCCTCCCAATTCTCATGCACTCAAAGACGGGGCTTTTGAGAGATGATTAAATGGGAGGAATGATAGTTATCAATGAATTAGTCCACTGGTAATGTGAGTTGGGATGTGAAGCTTTGTTGAAAGAGTTGGGTCACTGGGTTCATGGTTTAGAGGGATGGAATTCTTTTCCTCTTCCCTTGATCTTCCTGCTTTTTTGTCATGCTATAAGCAATACTTCTCTGCAATACCTTTCTGCCATACCATCCTGCCTTGAGACTACAGACTGTGGACTGAAACCTCTACAAACTGTGGGCCAAAATAAACCTTTCCTTATTTAATTGATAGATGTTGGGTATTGTATCCTGATCACAAGAAGGTAACTGAGACAAATATCATAACAAATATTTAATCTTCTGATATAGATAGATAGATAGATAGATAGATAGATATAGTAAAACTTGAAGACACAGAGATTGGCAAGGAATCTCTGAACAAAACCAATAAATAGTTCCAATAAATAGTTATACAATAAATAGTTCCAAACATCAACAAATGAAATCATGTCAAATTAAAAATCTTCTAAAAATTAAAAATCTTATAAATAGCAGAGGAAATAATCAACAGAGTGAAGAAATAGCCTACGAATGGAAAAATATTTTTATTTACTGTTCTCAGACAGAAGACTAACATCTAGTACATATAAAAAATATTAAAAAATTGAATCCTCCAAATTAAAGGTTCAAGTTAAAAAATAGCCAACCAATATGAATAGACATGTTTCAGAAGAAAAAGATAATTATTGGTACAAATGACCAATAATTACATGAAAAAATGTTGAGCATTTGGCCATTAGCAAAACACAAATTAAAATAATATTGACATGCTAGCTTACTGCAAAATGAATCAGTATTATCAACAAATCAAATAAAGCAAAAGTGGTGAGGATATGAAGAAAAAAGCAACACTTCTACATTGTTGATGGCAATGTACATCATACAGGCACTGTGGAAATCAGTGTGGAGATTTCATCAAACTTTAACAATAGAAGTACAGACTGACACGGATATTCCCCTTCTAGGTATCTTCTCAGCTTAAAGACATCATAATACAGGGATACATGAATACCCATATTTATAGCATCAGAAATTTAATAGCTAAATCTTAGAAATGACCTATTTTCTTATCAAAAGATTAATGGATAAAGAAAGGGTGGTATTTATATACGGTGGAATCCTATAGTGCCACAAAGGTAAACTTGAGCTATTTACAGGCAAATAGATGAAATTTGAGACCATAGTATTAGGGAAAACAAGTTAAATACACAAACTTAAATGTTTCTTGGTTTCTCTTCAATGAGAAAAAAACAGGGGTTAAAATAGAAGATAAATAATAGGAAGCAGAGAAATCTTCAGAAGGATGGGGAAGAAGAGGAGTAAAGGAAAGGGATAGGAAAAAGAGAACTGAAAGGGAAAGAAGAAAAAAACAGAGCTTCTAAAAATGGAAAATGAACCAAGATTTGGAAGGAGTAGGGACAGTGGGGAAGGGCAGGGCCTATAAAAAAAAAGAGAAAGAGAAAAGAACTGAGATGTACAATGTGCTGCGTACATACACTAACTCACTGCATAATTGTAAACATTATCTACTGCAGACATATACTAAAAATTACCTTGGAAAGCATAGTGTAATTTCAAAATTGATTCACTAAGACTGAGGATAGAAGGGCAAAGAAGTCAAAAGTTATGCAGAATCCAGTTACAAGGGAAGCAACCTAGAATAGAGGTAGATTTCAGTGTGACCTGTTTTGGAGATAGTATGAAAATTATGTTAAATTTGACCTAATTGTGGAAGAAAATATCAGGACAGTTAGGATATGTTTTAATTGAAGGGGATAGACTTGAAAAGTGTAGAGTTTTCTCTAAGCTTTATGTTCTACTTTGGGGAATATAGTTGTCATTCAAGAGTTGTGTGGACCTCCAAACATTGTTTATGATTGAGATATTATGTGCCTGTGTGGACTAAAGATTTGGCCACGTTAAAAAGTTTTCTGAAAGTGATCATGACTCTTTTGTGACAACAAGAAAACAATAACAACAGCAAGTTTACAAACATGGCTCTATTGTTAGATATTAAGTGTAGAAGCTCTTTAAGGCACAGAACTCGACTTTAATTGAAAACTTTAGGTCTACTGATATAAATTGTTCACTTTCGATCTATACCATGAATAAAACATGACTAAATTATAAAATATTTTAAGAAACAGCTTGGAAATGTTGGCATGATGAGGAGAAAAGAAAGCTCAGATTTTTATTCATCTTCTCATGTGGTATCAAAAGCAATAGTCTCAAAACCTTGGCACATAGAATTTCTCACACCCTCTCCAGCCCTTTCCCCATTCAGCTTATTCTTCTAACCAGTTGATTTGAAGACCATTTAACTGCATCTCTGTTTAGGGTTTGTGTGCACTGGGGAATGTCATCCTGCAGCTCAAATTTTTGTTATAAGATTTATCACAAAATGAGATCATTGCAACATAATCTGTAGACTAACAACACCTTCTCCCATTAGAATTTAATTTCTCCATTAGAAATTCTGATGACCAAAAGAGAGATAATAAGGAATTTTTAAAAGTATGTAGAAGTGAATTTCAGCAATAACTCCCGTAATAGGAAACCTAAAATAAAAAATGAACTAAAATTGTTTTAGTATTCAAAAAGTTTAGTTCCTTTCAAACCAAAATCTCTAGGCATATAAAATCACATGTAAATCAAAACTAATTTACTCCACCAACTGTGTTTGTTTACTTTGGGGTGTTTTACAACATCCTTCTCATGTTTCCAATTACCAAAAAAAGATAATTATCTTTAAATTAAGGCTCATCTGTCAGCTGATTTTGCAGTAAACTAATGAAAACAAATTTGTACTTTCCTCTAGAAATTCTATAGGATGTGAAAACATCATAGTATTGTGGTTTGATACGACCACATGTTCTTGTAAAATGTTAAATGTTGTCTTTCTTGACTACAAATCACTACATAAATTATAATCTATAAAGCCTAGAACTTGGGGGAATGCATTATGTGTGTACTCAATTGAAATTTTCAGGGTTGTTCTGCTTCCGCTGGAAGCTTGTAAACTGATAACTGGATGTACCTGTGAGTTGCCTAGCTGTCTGCACTCCCCCCTCTGCACTCCCTCAGGCTTCAGGCCAGACAGTTGTTTGGAGCCATAATGGAGTTCTACATCCTTGTCTCTAGGTCCTGGCACTGTTAGTAAATACATCAACCAGGTGATCCTTAGAGTAGTTCTATTCTCTCTTAATGAATTCTCCTACACAAACTTTTCTATTCTGCTTAAATGAAACCATTATATCCAAAGATGCATGCCAAGTTTAGTGGGTCTCATTGCTTTTCAAGATCTAAGATGTCTAACCTCTAATAAAAGTTCTATTCCATCTTCCTTTAGCCTCTTCACTTTATTTGACTGAAGGAAATGTGTTTATTAAAATATGTGTAATTATCTATCTATCATATTATCTATCTATCCAGAGAGTTAACAAGAAACACCTCATTTCTGTACAGCATACCCACACATTAAATATTGATTTTTCACTACCCGCATCTTTTTAAAAATTTTCATATCTCTTATTAGTTTATTTTATACTAATAAAACTCTGGAGACAGAGGGAAGGAAAATTATTGCACCATGAGTGTAGAATTTAAGTTTTCAAGATGAAAAGAGTTACATCAATGGACAGTTCTTACGGTTTCACAACAGTGTAAATGTCCTTAATCCCCCTAAAGTGTACACTTGAAAATGATTAAGATGGATCTGGTTGTCTAGGTCAGTGGGCTAGTGAGCACAAGGTGCTAGTCGCACTCATCGGAAACACATACGAAAGGTAAAATGGTACCTTTAGTATCATATACATTTACCATATTTTTAAAAAATCATTTTGTTAATGTACTATAGTTATTTCTTCTTTTATGAAAATGTCTCAAATTTAAGTATTTGCTTATATGTTCTCAAAATATTTTTAGAACCACTTGATGTTTGTTTGTTTTTGCCAAAATAGTAACAGTGTACCTTATCACTGCTTTCATGGCCTTCTGTGCTATGATCTGATTTCTCTGAGATTGTACAGCAAGATAGTTAAACTTCCCCATTTGAGCTCATTTTTCAAATATGTCATTTACTTCCATATTGCCAGGCTTAGCCTGTTCCTAATCTTCACCCATTTTTAAAAATCACTATTCTACTTCTTATAAAAATTGTTCCCATCTTCCAAGATTCAAGTGGAAATATTTCTTCTGCCTGGAATTCTTCTGGAATTGACAGAGGCCCAAGTATGTCATATTTCTCTATAAACTTCAGATTTTGCATACAGACCACTACAAAAAATTAACTTATTATATTTTCCTATCTTTCATCAACTGTCACAGTATATCTGAGTTCTCCTCCATACACAAATTTATTGTCTTTCTAACTTTTGTAAATTGTTTTAAGATAGGAGACACAAACATTTATTAACTTGAATAATGTATTAGAGTACAGCAACTTTTGCATATGTATTATTTAGAGCACTATTTTAGAAAGTTTAAGTTTATGTTGGCATAGTATACTGCCAAAAAAGCAAGAAAAAAATTGGCTCTGTGCTACCTAAAAGCATTTTTAAAACTGCGAGTTAAATGTATTATAAAATAGCCAGTTTATTGAAATTAAGACTTTGCCAAATTTAGACAACTAAATGTTATATTTAGTAAAATGCAGTACAATTGCTAATGAGGGAAAATTCAGATCCCTAGAAAGTGTTATAAAATACAAACCTCAAAAAGTTATCCAGACCACATCATAAATAAATGGACTAACTTTGGCTCACAACAGTAGTAAGCCATGTTGTTCAACTTGGGTTTTTGCAGGGAGGTAATGAGCTAGTTTTTGTTAGAAGGTCAGATTTTAAAACAGCTTTAGGAAATTTTGTAAGTCTCTGTGAAAACCAATATGCATGAGTGGTATTTGCTTTGTTAATGAGAGCTACTTTGAAACATTGACCTTTTTGGTGTGATTTTTTTAACTTGATATGAACTTAATTCTGGCCCATTCTATCGTGCTTATCATTTGAAATCTGTACAAATAGTAATCACAGCGTTCCTCTCCTATTCCCTCCCTTTGTGATATGAGGAGGTTTACCCATTCCTTGTACAGGACCCTCTAGGTGAGAAGGTCAGGGACAGAATGTCTGGGTACTTTGTTGCAATACTCAGACGGTGTTTCTTTCTGATTCATTTTGATAAATCGTAGCATTCCGATTAGTCAGAAAATTTGGATAGGGTTTTATGATTTATTTTTAAATTTCAATTGTAATTATTACAATTGTTATATGTATTTGCTCAGTTCAAGAGTTGAAAGCTACAGAGAGGCATTTAATGAAAATTCTTCCCTATGCTTTTTTTGTTTTCCAGTAATTTATCTTGAAAGTTGTGACATTTTAATATATATAATGGTCACCTCATTCTTAACTTTTTCCTTTCCTATTAGTTTTTTCTTACACTAAGATTGTACCCTGAATATATGTCATACTTACTTGCAGATAGATAGAAAAATAGATAATAGATGATAGACCAATGTTCTTCCATATTTAATTTGTAATATTTCATATATTTGTTGATCACTGATAATTTTTGTCTTCTTAAATGGATGTACCCATGAGATACACTGACAAAACGGACTGTACAACACATATGCAGAATTTAAAGACTTATTATAAATTACAGTTGTGTAACCACAACTTAAGTAAAACTCATAATATCCCAGTATTCCAAAATTCCCCTCACATCCAACTCTAATCTCTTCATTCCTTTGAAAATAACCATTGTAGTTACTTATATCTTTTATATTTTATATTAATGGTCCCCTAGTTACTGTTTTTCTCTTCCTCTCTCTCTCTCTCCCTCTCTCTCTCTCTGTAATTCATAATATATGTTAGTTTTACCAATACATACATTCATTTTAATAAATGTTATAAAGTGGGAAAATATTTAAGTCTTTTGAATCCCATGTTTCATTTCACATGCATACAAGAGATACACATTCTTACATATAACTTCAGTTCATTCCTGTTGAAAGCTGAAAGGATTTCATATCACTTTTAAGGTCTCCATTACTCTCCTTTTCATTTTGTGTTAGTACATGTGTGTAGTATACTATGCTTATATTTCTTGTGGGAAATTAGTACATGAACATAATACATCTTAATTGTATTTTTAATTCCTTTTCCTTATTCTTTTTGCACATATTTGCAGTACATGTTTACATTCTTTGTGTGTAGTTGGTAAACACACGTGACACTCTTTCCACACTTTGTACCAATAGTACACGGACACTCTCCCATGCATTTCCTGGAGCACAGAAAAGAGAAACTTAGGCATACACGGAACGGGGAATAGAATTACTGGTCTCAGGATATGCCTGTGTTTAGTTTATTTAGACAATGCCAAATTGATTTTGAAAGTGGTTGTAGCAAAATTATATGTTTACTCATCGTCTGTCACAGTTCCTGTTTGCCCAAATTTTATGACTTTTTGGCCAGACAGATTTTTCTTTTTTTTTAAACTTGTCTAGTAAGTATTTGTTGATATATCACTTTTTCTGACAGTTTCCATTTTTATGTCTTTTTAATCACCACCTCATATTTTTGTTTTCCATCTGTACCTTTCCTGTTTTGTGATATGTCTCTTATGTGTTATGTTTTTTAAGGGATCTAAGTACTTCTGATAGTCTAGATATGAATCTTTCTCTGTATGTGCACTATAAATATCTGTAGCTTATCTTTTCATTTTCATTATGATAGCATTTGTTAAATAGAAGTTTTTATTTTACATAGCAAAACTTGTCATGTTCTTTATATTTAGTTTTTGTTTTGCCTTTCATGTTTTAAAACCTATCTTTATCTTGAAATTATATGCTATTGTTCTAGACATCACACAAAATTGCTATTTACCTTTCATTTGGAATTGATTATTTTTATAGTTTGATGCTGAGATAAAATTTTATTCTTTTCAATTTCAGTCCCCAATAAGTGGTTTATCTTATCCCAAAGATTTGACATGTGACTTGTGTGGACATATGTTAGGCTTCCAATGTTCATAATTTTGTACATTTTGAGGGATCTTTATTTCTTACTTCAGTGGTTTTAATTTTTGTCCCTTTCGTTTCTTGGTTTTTATTGCTTAGTTTTATTCCTTACACCACCATTAATAAATTTCCCTGCAAAATGTCTCATTTTTATTATATCTATTCTAGATTATTTTTTCGATTCTAAATTTTATTATTTTAAGAAGTAAACATTTCCTTATGTTCAGAAAAGCAGATGATCTTTTTCTATTCTAAATTTTATTATTTTAAAAAGTAAGCATTTCCTTATGTTCAGAAAAGCAAGTGACATTTTTACATATTGTTCCTGACTGAAGCAAACTATTTTACTTTATCTCATTAACTCAAATCATCTGTTGTATCAGTATTTACAACTAATAACAATTTTATCTATTTAAAAGTTATTTTTTAAAAACACTTCATCAAATTTGAAGTTACCATAAACTTTAATAGGTACGTAAAACATTTTAAAATTCTTCTGAAGCCATATTTTCTACATGTTTTGAACATGAATTAGTAAGTGCAGATTGAATGTTCTTCATTGCAAAGGTCAGTGAGGTGATCATATTTCTATGTTCGTAAGTTAAAAGAGTGAGGTTAAATCAAATTTTGTTCTAATATACACTCAACTTACTCATATCTGATTTAATAGAAGTGATCTTTCCCTGCCTTTTCTTTTCCTTCTCAATTCTGAGAAGGAAATAAACCCAACACTACTTTACAGTACAACATTGACTTGATATATTTTCTGTCACCGGCGTAGTTCAAATTTGAGTGAAACATCTGTGTGTGCTGACTTATGATTCCGTTTTCTAAGAGCAAATATTTCATTCTTTGGTCTACGACTGTGATCAATATAGATATTTTCCAGATATTTTCAGGGTCACTATACCCCCCACCCTGCCCCACTCTTCTCCTCACCCTTATTAAAAATTTTATTAACTTTATTGCCCTTCTGGGTGCCATATTTTAAGAAAGCCTTTAATTTAATGCCCCAGAATACACGAGTCTGCACTTTTCTCCTTTTTCACATGATACTTAACGCTGTTGGTTCAGGTCACCAAGAATAGAAAGTTCTTTAAGCAATTACAAATCGTAGCACTTTCTTCCCTCTGAATTTGTGCTTTAGCTTGATTTCCAGTTTCTAAGGAAGTCTCCTTATCACAAGTTTAGTCCTATATGTTAAATATTTTAATATTAATCCTTTATGCCTTTCACACTATGAAATTTTCTTCAATATCTGAAATTGAGTGAAGTGAAAGTTGCTTTTTATATGAACATTGAAAGAATAGTATTCAATCATATGTCTGTAACACATATATGTAGTCTTTTGACTACCTTTAATGTTAACCAAAAGTACTTTAAAAATAACTTCACAGAAGTGAAAAGTAGTATAAATGTATAGACAAAAATGATACACACATTTGTCACTGTGATAGATACTGCTAGATTAGTCTTTCCAGAAAATGTATTACATTGTTCTCCCTAGCAATGTATGGAAGTACTTATTTATCTTCACCATTATGGAATATCTCTTATCAAACCTTGGTTTTCATCAATCTTGTTGAAATAGAAAAGTGTCATGTTACTTTTGACTTAATTGAAATTTTCATTCTCTAGATGAAGTCTTTATGGTTAACAGCTCAGAGTTCTATCTCTGTAATTTTCTGTATATATATTTGTGTATATACTCTTTGCTTGCTTTGTGATTTACATTACTTTTATATATTTATCTCACTGCTTATGATATGAGTTACCAACATTATCTTTTTTTAAATATGATTTTGCATGTTTTTGTTATGAAAAGCTATCTTAAATATCTTGCTTTTCTGTTGTAAATCAGTATTGGTATAGCCCTCTAAATCGGAGTGTTATAAATGGACACATTTTTCATTACTTACATTTTTTTTATCAATTTAAGTGCTCTTCCCTAAAAAAATATAAGTGCTTAGATTTAGGATATCTTTAAGTATTTTCCTCTATTCATAATGATTAGGATAGACAACTGACCAGTTAATAAAAAATTAAAAAGGAATATCATTTTAAATATATATGATTTGTATTTCTACAGATACATTTAAAATATATACGAATGAATACTCATGAAGAAGCACTTTGATTTTTTACCAACAACCCAATGTGTTATTCTTTAACAACTCTCTTTTGAACAAAAACTTGTTTTATAATAGATCAATACCCCCCAAGGCAGTATTGCTATTTCTCTGCCTAGGTTATTTTAGTTTTCTTGGTTGGCGGGAAGTACTCTGGATGCCAGACTCTTCTAGAATTTCAGCTTCATTCTAATCATTCATTACTCCCCACTGAACAGCATTTATTTTACACAAAGGTCAGGTTAGAAAGCAACCCACTAGCTTTAAGCCCACAGGATTATGTGAGCATCTGCCATCATGCAATATAGCAAAAATGAAGAATGAAGGTTAATTCAGTGACTTGGTTAAGTGGAATTAAATTAACTACACTTCTACCTGTCATGAAGAGTGATGGTTAATTCAGTGAGGTGATTAGTTGGAGTTTGATTAAGACAGTTTAAAACATGTCTGCCATTTTTACCTTTCTTAGGAGTGCCAGATACATTTTCAAGTCATTTAGTCTTTTGATTTTTCAGTTCTTTTTTAAAAAGGCAGATTAAAATGAGGAAATATAGACATAATTATGTTCTTGAGAGTGTATTTAAAACAGTTTTGGCTATTCAAAAAATCTGGAAAAATTACTAAAATACTTTTTCCTTTGTACAATCAGCACTATTTGATTCAAAATGTGTTTTGTAACAATTTATTTATGTCCCTGTGTTTAGATATCAATAGTTTGCAGAATTTGAAATAATAGTTCAGATTCTTAAATTGGAAAAATCACTTTTCATTTGGTTTTGTTTTCATCTGAAAATCTGGAAAAATACTGACACAATAGATCAACTAAAAACAGATATCAGAATATAACAGACACCAGTATCTGCCACAGTATAATCATCATCTTCATTATCATAATTAGAACTAGCATTTACTGAATATATACTGTACATTTGTCATCTTTTTCTATGTTTTATTTAGTTTACTGTTAAAAACTACAAAAACAGTGAAAGAACAAGTTATTAGTCACATTTTCCAGATAGGAAAACTTTTACGATTTTCTGAAAGGATTATACAACACATGGGAGAACAGCGTTCATAACTGTCTTATTTTACTTTTCCCCTTCAGCAGACATTTTTCATAAACACATCTGTATTCATTAAAAACTCACTTAAAGACACCAAAGATAGCTTGAGTTAGTTTAATCAACAGGAGACTTAATTAAAAGGATATAAATTCATCTAATCAATAAGACTAACTAGTCAGCATTTGCAAAGGATCTAAGATCAGAAACTGGAAAGTCAACAGAAACTCAACCCTTTTGTATCCTTTTGGTTCATTCTGATCTTACCCCTGCCCCTTCTGACCTGGACCTCATTAATTTAATGGGTATAATACCAGCCAAAAAGATTGCTTTAGAATTTCACTTTCTGATTCCTGGAATCCAAATTTAATTGCCCTAGCTTGTAATGTGTCACTTATTCACCACTTACCAGTGAAGGTGGGAAGAATTTATACATTACTAAAAAGGGCATCTCATCCCTGGAAAAGGAAGGGAAATTTTATAAATGAGGTTGAGTTTAAAACTTACCCAACAACTTACCAAAATCTCCCTTTTCTTCTGTGTATGCAATTGAATTCAATGCTTCTTGCCGGGCATGGTGGTGCATAGCTTCAATTCCAGCACTCAAGTGGCTGAGACAGGAGTGTAGCCTCAAGTTCGAAGCCAGCCTGGGCTACGTACTGAGTTCAAGACCTTGTCTCAATAATAATAATAACTATTGTATAGTTCAATATAGCAAGGTGATATTTTCCATCACAGAATGTGACTGCAAATGATGTGTATCTATTCTAGGCTCAGGTCCTATCAGATTCACTCATACTTCCTTCTGTCAGAGATGACCACAGTGGAGAAATCCATACAGTGGCCAAGAAAGTTATATTATGAAATTGTTAGAACTCTGCAGCTTAAATCTCTAAAGGACAAGGTGGAATATTGCTGCTTGGCCAAATTTCCAGCCTACTCATTTCTCTTACTTGGAAGATATCAAGTTTCAGAATATTTGAGTAATACATTTGGGGAACTTTTTTTTTTTTCCAGTACTGGTGTCCAACCCAAGGCTTTCATGCTGTGTTACATCTTAGCCCTTTTTTTATTTCTTATTTTGAGACAGTGTCTCACTAAGTGGCTAAATTGCCCAGACTACACTCAAACTTGTAACCATACTGTCAGTGGGGTGGGATGGGGTGTAACTTTATAGTTGTAAATACATTTGTCTTAGTTTATACTCAAGAGAAGCTTCATGGGCTGAAAAATATTTTGGAAGATATTTTCTAAATACCTGAAAACTATAAATAGTAAGGGAAAAATCACTGGGGAACTATAAGTCAAAGTGACATTTCTTTGAAGTCTCCTATTTAATCTCAAATACTTATTTTAAAATGTCTCTATGAGTTTGTATGCATAACATCACTTTCTTTAATCACGGTTGAAGTGCAAATCTTTGTTTTCTCCTCTGTGGTTGTTATGGTTTGGGTCTACATGTCCCCAAAGTCTCATGCAGTCATGGGGGTGCTTTACAAAGATTGCTGAATGTAGAGTATGTGATTAATTCATGGCCCAATGCTGGGATTAAGGGTGTGAATGCTGCACCCATCCTAGAGCAGATAATCTGCATACAATTTAATATCTCTCTGTCTCTGTGTCTCTCTCTCCATTACTCCTCTTCCTTACTTTGGGGTCTTTCATGAACTGTTGCCCCTCTGACATGCGCCATCCTGCCTTACAGACAGCCATTTATGGGCTGAAACTTTCACAGACTGTGAACTTTCCTCTTTTAATTTTGGGTGTCAGGTATTTTGTCTCAACAATGAGAGAAAAGCAACTAAGATAGTGGTGTTTTGAGACAGGATCTCCTTAAAAACTTAGTTTGTTAAATTGTTCAGTCTGGGCTTGAATTTGGGCTCTTCCTTCTTTAGACTCCCTGAGTTGTGGGATTAAAGGTGTGGCTCACCACAGCTACAGTGGAAATTTTTATTTTAGCTGCTTGGACTCATTTTGCTTTGTTAACTCTCACTCATATATTAAGGCGACAGACTCTAGTTGTTTCCTTATTCTCCTTCAGGACATACTTTCCAAAGGAAGCTAATTATCAAAAAGTAATTAGATTTTTCAAAAATTCTCAGCAAAAATTATTAATATAGTTTTGTGCCTAAACATAGATTCAAAATTATTTTGGCTCAGCCATTGCCCCAGAGGAGATTTCTATCTAATTGAACAAAATAACATAATTAGTCAGATATTATACACCTGTAATGTCAGGGTAGCCACCTGTAATCTCAGCACTCAGGAGGTTGAGGCAACAGGATCACCACTGAGTTCAAGGCCAGCCTGAACTACACAGCGAGACACGCCCTCCGCCAAAAGACATATAACTGCACAATGATTAAATAGATGTAAAACATTTTCAATACAGTATACAAATTTTTCAGTATGTACAGTTAGAAAACCAACCCCAAAAGCATACATTCTATCTCCTACAACATTAAAAAATAAAATGAAAATCTTAGGATTCCTATGTTAAAATTCTAAATATATATAACTCTTGTGTAGATATAGACACAGATAATACAGCTATATATTTAGGGTTTATATGCACAAAAATATCTGAAGAGTAAACTTCCCAAATATGCACAATCATTGTATCATTATAATGGGATTATAAGTAATTTTAATGGTTTGTTTATTTTAATCTATAATTTTCTTATTTAACAGATTCATATTATGTATACCAAAGAAAGATTTAATGGAAAAATATGCGACCAAAAAGGGGAATTCTGTTCATTGCCTATGAGTTACATCTAAAATATTTTTAAAAGAGAGGTCAGGGAAAATGTCAAGTGCCAGGCCATGTTTATTTAGCAATAAAGCAAAAGGAGTTAAAATAAGATAAGAAAAACATTAATGGAATAACCACACCTAAGAACTCTTCAAATATTTGAGAAAGGAGTACCTTCTGTGAGAACTTATCGCCCTCATGAATATATATTAGAATTTTAATACCGAGTTAGTTTATATAATTCTTCAGTCTTTCAGAGCTTAATTTCTTTTTACAAGTCATATGTGTATATGACTGGCCCAGGAGAGGGCAGACCAACACATAAAGAAATTTAATTTGATCTTTTAAAGAAATAAGGTATATAGCAGGACCAAATCCCTACAAAAGGACACAGCAATTTGCTTGCAATATATGCAATGTTCTTTTCCCTCTGTATTTTAATTGTAATTTGTGACCAACTTCAAATGCAAATGCTCCTTTCTGAATAAATGATTACCATGATGACTCTGGTGCTATGAGTGCCTTTCCAGAAAGAGGTCTGCATTTATTCTTAGACATTTCTCCTGTAGTAGTAAATCCCTTTAAAATCAATTTACTGATATTTATAAAAAATAAAAATAAAAACACTATGGAGGTGAACCATACTTTTAATTAAGTAAGGAAACAAATATCAAATTAATTTTTTTAAAAAGGGAAAATACGATATTAAATGAATAATCTATAGTTCACGGAAATTAAATTTTTTATAGAGAAAAGTTAAACTATTTTCAAACTGTACAACTCTGATATTGTTATATGTTCAGTTCACTGAAATTAAATTTCTTATAGAGAAAAGTTAATCTATTTTCAAACTCTACAAGTTTGATATTGTTAAATATTTGTTTAATATTACAAAGAGTTTATTTCTTTCAAGTATTTTAAAGACAAATTCTTACCGTGTTAATTTTTTTAAAATATCAAGTGATTTTATTACTTGCACAACAGAAAAAACTTGACTGTATAATATACTAGTAAAGTAACCATACCCTATTATATTTTGGGTATCCTAGTGTGATTCACAAGTAATTAATCACAATCTATAGTGCCCTTTTGCCATCTGGTTTAAACTATGTTTCAGACCAAATTCTAAAGTACAAAATGTTAGGTTGACATTTAAGGTAAATTCAAATTTATAAAAGTTTTCCACAACTTATTTGCTTTTACTGTTTTCATTCTCTGTTTAATGAGCTGATATTAAAAATGATCTATCATTATTAAAGTAAGGGTTTAAAAATTACAAACATATGTCCAAATTAGCATACAACTAAACTCTAAAATTAATGAGAAAATAAAAACTTTGGTGGCCAGAATATTTATTTTTGTGAAATTTTCTTTCTTTTTTTTATTTTAAAAGTAGAAATGCAACAGAACAAGACAGAACAAAGCCAATTGAGACAGTGCAGAGAATTTGGTACAGAACTTCACAGCAGGTTACCGGCATAACAGTAATAGGTACCATAGTATATCTCGTTTTCTTCACAATAATTATCTAGTCAATTAAGGTATAGAAAAATCAAACCAAAGAACATTATAAAATCAATTGAAAGAGAATATTGAATAAATCAATTAATCATAATGAAACAAAACTGAAAACAACACCTGCTTTCAAAGAGAAGATAGAGGTGACCCCCCCCCATATTTGCTGTATTGTGTACAGTCATCCTGCCAAGAGATGCTCAGACCTCAGACCTCTGTCCCCACTGCCCCCAGTTGCTAAGGGGGAGGGGGAGTTTGGGTGTTTGATTCCAAACCCACACACGGGTAGGCACACAGGAGACACTACTGGATCCCTTCCTGGCTCATGCCGGAGGGAGGCTCTTACCAAGAGGGCAGCGGGGGAATTGCTTCTTTGTGCAGCCTCCTGGGTTCCACCATGGCTGTGGCGGGGTCTGGGGCGGCTCTCTGGTTCTCCTCCTCTTGGCTCACGCCTGGAGGGAGGCGCTTACCAAGAGAGCGTCAGGCAAATTGCTTCTTTGTGCAGAAATTTTCTTTCTTAAACATCTGCCAATGGACATTTCATAGTAACTGAGTACATCAAAGATTTTGGTTGTATTATGACAATTTTTTTCCAAAACCAAAAGAAAAATTTATAACACCAAAATTAAATTCTACTACACTCCAAATTTAAATGTTTACATTTAGTCATGTCAATGAAAAGTGTTACTTACTAAAGTTGACTAAAGGTATTTTTTCCCACAGTTTAGATAAAAATTAATCTCATCCATTCTATGTATAAAATCATTATTCATAGTTTTATCATTTTATATTCTAATAAGCAAAAGTTTTTAAATTTGTCTACATACCTGTGCTCTTGAATAACAAACATTTCTAATTCTCATAATGGGTTTTTTTAAATAAACAAGATTAACATCTGAATGTCAAATAGGAAAATAAACCCCAGTTCCAATCTTCTCTGCTGCTGGGTGTGGTTCAGAAGCCACAAGGAAGGCACAGAGAATCCTTGGTTTTATTACTCATTTGATTGATTTTTAGAGATTTATTCATTGGAAAAATGCTTTCATTATTTTTGTGCAGTTTGATAACTTTACCACTTAAACATTTAAACCCAAAGTTTTCTGAACAAAGAAAGCTAAATGTTTGTTAACAAAAGATCTACAGCTTGTGAAATTTACCAACAGAAAATGTTTGGTTCATATGTTTATTTATACATTTTAGAACTAGATGGTATTTTTCCCCCTATGCTGCCACCACAGAATTTAAAACATGGCACTCTAGTACTTAATTTTCCTGTATTTATCATTTAGCAAACAGTTGATTTCAAAACTTGAAGGAAACAAAGTAAATCTAGTCTCCCTCCCTCAAACTGTAGACAGAAAATAATGTCCTGGAAAAATACAAGAACCTGTCTATGGTTTGAATCAAGATGTTTTCATGCTAAAATCAAACACACACACTCACTCTCAGTGGCTGGTTAAGTAGTAAGGAATTCAAGAGCGCTTGCTGGGAGCTCCGGGATGAATGTTCAGTCCTGGGGAAAGCAGACGTGGTCAGCCACTCTGTTACACTTTGGGTTACCCACATGCCTCACTCATACTCAGCCACAATCCCTAAGCCTCAGACAAGTCTTGTTTCATGAAGAAAACTGGGCTGTGTATACACCAGTTAGCAAATTATGGAGACTCTGCTCTACTACCTGTTTAGAAGCTTTACATGAATGCTGTCCAAATAAAACATAAGGTGTGCTTCAAATGCAATTTAAATTACCAAGAAGCCTCATAAAAAATTGCTGCAAACATGTTTTAAAAGATGTTGTAGTTAGCACTCTATATACAAAACATCATTTTGTTTATGTCAAAATGTAATTATTATAAAAATTATGAATTAAATAGTTTACTTTTTATCATGCTGTGTATGTTACACTTACAAATGAGCGCTGAGCTCTCATTTCAGTCACTTATTGAGCACTCCGTAGCCTCCTGTGATACTGCTTAGCACACTGTACAGCGCAGTCCAACACCTCTATTCTAACTTTTACAGGTTCTAAATATTAAACTTGATAATAGATTAATATAATTAGTAAAAATAAGCTAGTGGCAAGTTTTCATATTAGGTCCCTTAACCTCTGCATTACTTAACCTCTGCATATTTTCACTTCCCCATTAAAAATGTAGCAGAAACATCATACTACCTAAGTTAAAGGGTTGTTGGAAGATTAAATCAATTTCTCTAAAGCACACAGAATACTGTTGAGAAATCAAGTGTTCTTCAAGTGATAGCAGTAATTACTGTTGTTGTTGATTCTGCAGCTATTAAGGTTTATGTCTAGATGACCCCCCCACCATCATGATGTGCTCATGATGGGGCTTTTTGGACCTGATTAGATCTAGGGCATATTATACTGAGATTTGTGTTATACTAAATTAGTTCATTGATTGGTTTAGCGTAGTTCTAGGTGTGGATAATTGGTAGGCCCACCCTGGTGTGGTTGGCACGAATCAATAGGCTTGTAGCTTAAATGGAAAATAAAAGGAGAGAGGGAAGATAAGCTTTTTGCTGCTTGTTTGCTACTTGCTTCTCACTGCCTTCTGCTTAACTCCCCTCCCCCATAGACTGGTTTTCCTCTGGATGCCCCTCTGCCATCCTAACCTGCCTTGGAACCAGCTGACTATGGGCTGAAACCTCTACAAACTATGAGATGAAATAAACCTTTTTTCCTTTAACTTAGGATGTTAGATATTTTGTCTCAGCAATGAGAAAAATAAACAAGACACAAGATATCATTTTAACAAGATTCCCAGATCAAATATGGATCTGAGAACCACAATGCTTAATATGCAAGAAGAAAGACTAGGAAAAATAAGTGAAGGAAGAAGGACACTGTAGAATACATATATATATATATATATATATATATATATATATATATATATATATAAATACACTACATACTAAAAGCCCAGGGAACTCTAGCTATTGGAATAAACCTCAATTTTAATCATCAAGAATCAGTAAGACCTGGAGAAATCTGAGCTTTGCTATATTACAGAGGATTAAATGGCAGGGCTAAAATTAGCATGACTAAAATGGTGTGACAATAAAACAACATGACTAAAATTTATTCAACCAACTTCTTACTACATAAGAATAAGGAGAGGAGCTAAAGACGGATGATCAGTGAGCAGCAAAATACAAAGCCTCCAGGGAGAAACAACTCATATGCCAGAATAAAACATCCTGGAGAGACCCAGACAGAGGGAGATGGATCCTCTTGACACAGGAAGAAATTAATACATAAAAAAGCTCTTCAAACACAATCAGGACTTCAACTGGAACAGCTGAAGATTGCGGGACACAGCGTTTTTGCTGCAACTTGCCAAGTTTGCAATGGCCTGAGTGTGCACTGGCTTGGGTCCGTGCTGGCCAGCAGAGCCACCCAAACTGGTTCCCGCCACCACTCACTGGAACCACAGCAGTGCTGAAGTCAGGGGTTAGTGAGCCCAAAGGAGAGCAGAGCAGGTGAAGGGACCTTCACTAATCCATGGTCAGTGCTGGAAATGAGACCCCCCCACACGGGAAGGGCATGACCAAATGGGCGACATGTTGGAATCTGGCAGGAGGAACCTGAACTGGGAGTGACAGTGACTTCAGTTGGTCCCCAGACCAGATTCCTGGGATTTGCTTGGACTGGGCCGCGCCCCTGGCCAGAACCCAATGAGCTATCCCAAATCGATTCCCTGTGCCTAGCACACACTAACTGGGTGAAGGTCCCTGAAGTTTGGTTGGCCCAGTGGGGAGGGGCAGGCAGGAGAGGGCGGGAGTCTCTCACCAGCATGCTTCAGAGTAACCATGGCCAACGGGAAAGGGGGCTGGGACCTAAACTGTACACCTGTGTGGAGGAAGCCAGGGCCTTAACAGAGAGAGAGGCAAGAGGAAGCCCCTGGCCCAGAACCCTGAGAGCACTGATCCAGGAGAGGGAAAAAAAAGGGAGACTGAGGGTGGCAAACACGCAACATCAGTCATGGCTTCAATGGACATTAAGAGATATCTTCAGGACCTTGTAGACGAGCTCAAAACTGAAATATTAAATCAGGTAAAGCAAGATATGATAGAATAATAAAAGAAATGCTCTCAGGAAGCGTCTCTCAGGAAGATACAGATGGAAAAAGGGAGGAACACAAAAAAAGGAGAGAAACATTCAATAAACAATATAAATAAAATATACAATACATGAAGCAGATTCAAAGAGACTACCAGGAAATTAAAAACTCTGTTGAAAGCTGGCAAAACTCCTTAAAAGAAACTGAGGATAGACTATCAAAACTTGAAGACAAGTTTGCAATGTGTGATCACGAAAGGAAAGATCTCTTAAAAATAACAAGGAAACAGGCAGTAACAATAGAAAGGCTAGAAGGTGACAAGAGAATCTACAATTTAAGAACAAGAAATGTGAATGAAGAAGCAGGAATACAAATAGGCAAATTACAAAGGCTATTCAGAGAAATAATTAAGGAAAATTTCCCAGCATGGGAAAAGAAAATGACATTCGGTTATGTGATACATAACCGAATTCCAGCCACCCAAAACCAAAACATATACATCTACACCCAGACATATAATAATCAAGATGCCAGAAATTCAATATAAACACAGAATATTAAAAGCTGTCAGAAAAAAGAAACAGATTACCTATGAAGTTAAACCCATCAGGATCACAGCTGACTTCTCGACACAGACCATCAGATCAAAAAGAGCTTGGAGCAAAGTATTCCAAACCCTGAAAGAAAATAACCTCAAGCCCAGATTGATGTACCCTGCAAAACTGTCACTAGAAATTAATGGAGAAGCAAGATGTTTCCATGACAAAGAGGAATTGGGGGAACTTGTGAGCACCAATCCAACCCTACAGAGAATACTGAAGGATATTCTAGAAAGAGAGAAAAAAAATACCAGGATTTTAGGAACAATGGCAGAAAGGCCTCAATGAGTGGGGCAGGAAGGAAAAAAGTAGACAAACAAAGTCAGAAAAATAGCATAGCAGAATTGAGGCAGTTAAGGATGGCTAGAATCTCTAACATAGATGGCCTTGATACACTATATTGTTAATAATGCACCAGGATTTAAAACCCACATTACTCACACTACTCTGCCTAGATGTATTATATTCTGTTTCAGTCATTCTACCAGTACTAGATTTGAGGGCATGGACAGTAATCCTGAAAATAACAGGATATAGTATAGTAATCATCCTTAATTTCCTATTAACTTAATATACTTAATCTAAAGCTCTGTAAAACCAACACTGTTTTACCATGACTGATTGTAATCGAATCTGGTTTGTTAGATCGCTGTTTTGTATTGATAGATTTTCAAAGCTGTTATGATTGATAGTATCAAGTCTGAGAGTATAGGCAAGGCAACTGTACTTAAGATGATAAGATTCATTAGAATATCCACTATGGTTTGATTATTACCTGCTTTTGAAGTTTTATACTGTTTTATTTTACAAATATTGTTATGTACTGCTATATTCAATTATACTGCTATATTCAATTATGCCTGATGATATAGACAATTCTATTGAAGATAATAAGAAACAATACAGTAATCATTGTAGATCACCTTGTACTGTGGTTTTATATGACTTTTTGGTTTCATGTTTTTATAGGAATGTTTTGTTTTGTCTTGCTATGTTTTGTTTTTCCCTCTAATACAGAATGGATAGAAATACATGTAGAGATTCATGCATGCATAGCTGTTTACACTCTCATTGTTTGAATATCTACTTTTTATGCTTTAATTTTGTAACTTGAACAACTATTTCTAAGAGGACAATATGTAATTTATCAACTAATGATTTCTAATTGTTTATCTTTTTTTGAAATTCTGTATTATCTCTACCTTTTACATGCTTTTGTTTCTCTTTAAATAAAAAAAGAATAAGGAAGATAGGATAATAATAACAATAGGATAAGAATAATACTAGTAGTAGAACTTAACATTGCTAAATGCTAGGTACTGTATCATTGTATTTGGGATATTTAACTTAATCATCGCAGCAGCCTTGTGAGGCAGGTATTCACATTATTCTTATTTGACAAGTGAATACATTTTTATATAAATGGATTTAGTTACTTGAACAGATTCCCAAAGTTGAGTCCCTCTGTGCTTATGATGTCCATCTCTGAAAACAGTATTCTCAATCACGGTACTCTGACACCCTATTTAACTGACTGCAATTGGAGCAAGACAATATTTGATGGGCAACAGAAGATCTATTTGCCCAAAAAAGAATAGAATAATAAATGTATAAATAGTTGCTAACTCTATAAATATTGTCTTCAGGAGTCTTAAAAATCCAAACATATGTTCCTGCATAGTACTTTCAGAAAATATCTACTACACAAAATAACATGTGATAAATTGGCTATTCTAGTTCAATGAAGGCAAAATTTGAATTTAAAATAATAAATATTTGAAAAGTATTATAGATTTGACTGAAGAACCCCATGTCTATGTTAGATAAGTAATAATGCTATTTTGTCCTTTTATGGCTTAGATCTAGAAGGTTGCCCAAAAGTTTCAAGTGTTTAAAGATGAATCTTTAGGGAGGTGATAGGATCATGGGAGTACTACACACATTAGTTACGCTGATGAGTTCTTAGCTAAGATTCCCTGATGAGTTCATAGATAAGATGCATGATCATTTCATAACTGAGGTGCATTGATGAGTTCAATCAGGTGCATTGACAAGTTCCTAGCTAAGAGTGCTTTCCACAGGTGGCACCCAGTTGAAAGAGGTACCACAGGGTACATTCTCCCTCCCTAGCTCCTCCTTCCTCTCTTTGATTCTGGAGGTCACATGCTGAGCAGCCTTCCTTCACCATGCCCTTCTGGTCAGAAACACACAGTAATGGACTAAGTCCTCTGAAAATCATGAGCCAAAATATCTGATTTTACAACCTGTGTTCCAGTGATGGGAAACTAAGCAATATATATCTTGCATCTACAAGGTCTAGTGAATAGGGTAATAAGAAATATTAATATTGCCAATCAGTGGGTTTTCAGACCTTTTAATACAGTGACTTAAAGTTTGAAAAAATATTGAAAGCTAAATATCTTTTATATCATTAATAAATCAAGTTACAGCTTATTATTCCCTCTTGGCACCTAAATTGGTGATAAGGTACAGATGATAAGGACAGAGATTATATCTGAAATATTCATGTCAATAGCAGGCATTTACAGCCTTTCCCCATGACACACACTTGTTTTTTTTTTTTTCCTTTTGGTACTAGGTATCGAATTTATGACCTTGTGCTTGCCAGGCAGGTACTTGTGCCACTGAGCTAAACCCATAGCCCAGGGGTTTAGCCTTTTTAACACCAAACTAATCCTGGATGTCATAGTGTAACCAAAGCACAAATTCTGGCCTATTCATGAGTTTTATTCATTTTCAGCCATTTTAGCAGTTCCAAAGGTCTTTTCCAGATGCATATAATACTATAAGTTTCAGGGAACTAGCACCATGAGTGGGCCACTGCCTGACCAGGAACAGCCATGCCCAGAGAGTTAGTGCCATTCGCAGACTGAAGGGACAAAGAACAAGGCCCGCAACAGTGAGCAAACCCGTTTTGGGAACCAGCACCTTGTGCAGGCTACTGCCAGACTGGGAACAGCCAGACCCCAGCCCCTTCCAGTTTGTGGGCAGCAAACAAGAAGTAGCAACTCCCACTACCGCCACCCAGTAAGTGACCAGCTTATCCATTGAAATACAGGCTGTGACGATAGCTATTGAGGTGAAATGCAATTGGATGCTTGTGGTGTTTGGTGTTTCACTAACATTACAGGTCTAGGGCCAATGGTCTGATCATAGGTTCAGAGGACAGTGGTACATAGTGTGGTATCTAGGGGGGATTCTCCTTCTGAGAGTTGTAGCCATTGTTGATTCCTTATGGTCTTGTTTTGAAGTCCTATATTGTTTCCATTGTTTTGTTGGGTTGGGTTTTATTCTCTTTTGTTTTCTTTTGTTTTGTTTGATTATGTTAAATCCAATAGCAGGAGCAGCTATTTCAAAGATAGCAAGATACATTATGGTAGCAATTTTGGATTTATTATTGGCTTGGTTTGAAATCTTTTATTGCATTCATTATTTTGTTTTTATTGTTTCTATTCTATTTTGTTTTGTTTGATTTTTCAAAGTTATCTGAAGCTATTTTGAAGACACTGAAAGGCATTATGGTAACTATTGTTAATTTCATAATGTTTTTGGGTTTTTTGGGGGGGAGCTTTTCTTTTTTATTGGTATCATGTGCTTGAAAGGCAGGCACTTATGCTGCTGATCTAAATCCCCAGCCCTACTTCATAATGTTTTGAAGTATCTCTTGCACTAGTTTGTTTTGATTGGTTGTATTGTGCTTTATCCTCTTTAAAATTAAATAAAAAAAATTATAAGTCTTTACTTCTTTCACTTTCCGGTGGGTAATTCATCCCCATAGACTTGCTGCTGAGTTTTTCTCACTGTCTATAAACAGATTTCTTAGGGTATTTTAAAGATGCCTGAAGTCTGAGCTTCTTTGGACAATTTTCATTAATAGGATCTCATGGATTCATACCAGTTCCAACCTGGATATCCCTGTTACACTTTGCACCCCACATTGCTGTCACATTAGCTCTAAATTATGTTTGGGGGCTAAGTGACTTAGTAATAAGATATCATTCATGCTGATCTAGGATAGAACATGCAGCACTCTCTGGAAAATTGTTAGAAATGTAGACTGTCAGACAGAAAAAAGGCATTATCCTTAACCCATTAAAAAGGAAAAAATGAGCAATGCTTATGCCTTCTTGAGTACTTTTGGATCCCAAATCAGTCCCCTTCTGGCACCTGTCCCTCTTATTGTAGTTCCTTTTTTTAACCAACTATCAACTTATTCTTTAATCCAAAGACTTTTTATTCTGAGCATTGAGCTGTCTTCAGCAAAAGTCCACAATTGAGTCATGGACTCCAGGAATCAGGAACAAATCTTAGTATCTGTTTTCTTTTTCTTTTCACTTTTAGTCACTAGACACAATGTGCAATACTAACACTTTAAAAGAGGAGAGATTAAATTTTCTCACGTTTACAATCTATGAAAGGCTATGTAAAAGGCAAATACACTGTGGCAGAGGACAAATAAGAACAAAACTGCTTAGTTCACAGCAGCTAGTAAGCAAAGCAGAGAAACAGTATCAAATAGCAATGCATAAAGGACTGTGTACAGTACTCACCAACCTCTATAACCCACAAGTTAAATGACACATCCACAAGTATGCTTTACTACTCTACTAGGCTTCACTTAATCCAAAGATATTAATATAACAGGACTTGTGCTCACAAGCTTCTTATTGTAAACTTCTCATGCAAAGACATCTCCTTAAACCATAATTAATCTCCAAAGAAAGATAATAGCAAGTTCATAATTCCCATAGCATAGCCCACCTATCTTGTTTACAGCTAGAATCAATCTCAAGAATTCCTTTCCCTAAAATCTCAACAGCTACCATTTTTCAAGGTGTAAGTCAAAGTCTCTTCTGAGACTCAAGCTAAATTCTTAGCTATAAACCTCTGTAAATGTCAAAAAAATTACAAAAATCCCAAAGTACTATAGTACAATATAAATATTCTCATTCCAAAATGGAGGAAAAAGGAGGTTAGAAAAGAATCAGAACAAAGTAAGATCAATCAGTATCCAGCATGGCAAGCATTAAAGATGATAGCTAAATATTCAAAATTCAGGGCATGGTGCAGAGATGTGTGTTGTAGAGAAAATAAGTGGCCCCACCCCCACGCTATACGTAACATTGTCAGTTGTAGCCCACGTGGCCTTTCTCATGAGTTGGCTCCATTCACTGAGTGCAGCTTTTGCCTGCAAAAGTTCCATGTCTCAGGTTTCTCAGACTTTCTAGGGTCCCAACTGCATCTTTAGCCTCTTCACCACAGCTTCACACATTAGCCTTAAAGGAGTTTCTTGCTTGGCCTCCCAGGCCTTCTTTGGAAATATATGGTGGATGCCTCTCTGATCCCACAGTCTTTTGTTCTACATACTGTTAACTCCTGCATCACATGAATGATACCAAGGTCTGCTGTCAGTGGAAGTAGTTGCCAGGCCTTCCTGCGATTGTCTGTGTGTGCCTGGAGGTCTGAGAAGAGTGCAGTAAATCCCAGGAAACCAGTTTCCTAGAAGGCTTTTCTTGAGCAAGGGTCACAGGCACTCTTTTCTCAGATGAAAGGTTGATACCTTTGGGACCTTGAGCATGTAATGGAGAGAGATCATGATTTCCCAGATGCCCTTGAGACGTCTTTCTTCTTATTCCTGTACAGCCTTGGTTTTTAAAAATTATCTCTCTTTATCAACTTCAACTTTTTGGCCTCAACTTACCAAACTCTTCTGGGTCAAGTTTTCCAAATTTTTCTGCTCCTTTTTTTGCCTCCAAATTCTCACTAGACATTAAACTAAAAATAACCACAGTACTCATGCCATGGCCCAAACATTGTGCTCTTCTAAACTTTCCTGCCCTAGATTAATAAATCTACCACACTTAATCTCAGTTTCCTACAAAGTCTCTGAACATAGGCAAAACGTAGCTAAATTTTCTACCATGATGTAGCACACAAAGCCTCTATTCCAACTATTGATGGAGTCCTTGTTCCCAACTGAACTGAGTATGGCCTCTACTATCTGCATTCCGAGGTGCTGCCATGTGTATGCTTTGCTAATCTGATAGTGTGTTTTTTAATGCAACAAAATTGACACATTAGGATTAATGGTCACACTTCATTGTTATAGCAAATTTCCAAATCACAAAGAGTTAAAAATGTAGTATTTAAATATACAAATATTTTTTTTAATAATTGCTCTAAATCAATAGGCACAAATGTAATACATGAATATAAACATGATGCCAAGTACAAAATGCTTTTTTAGGCTGAACAAGAATGCTCATAATAAAATTTAAGAAATAAAACAAATATTTTGTTTGTTCTAATCTCCTGTTTCACTAAGATTTAGAATATGAGAATAGAAGTATTTCCAAAGTTAACCAGCTACCGTCATCATAAACTTTAGAGATTATGGTTACTATTATCCCCTCTTTATGCATGAAAAATATGAAACTTAAAAGTCATTTTTCTAGCTCCTGCCTTGCAAGCACACGGTCATGAGTTCGATCCCTGGTACTGATAAAAACAAAAACAGGAAAAAAGGACATTCAGGCCAGGGATTTAGCTCTATGGCATAAATGCCTGCCTTGCAAGCATGCAGGGTCATGATCCCCAGTTCTGGAAAAAAAAAAAGTCATTTTTCTAAGGCTTTGATGAAAGATAGACTCTCTCAAATAATTGAAAGCATCTTGATATTGGCCCATATTAGAGGTGGTTGTGGAGTTTATACAATCTTAATTTAAAATAGCTATTTCTATGAGCAATCATTTTTCTATAATTACTAAGTGAAATTAAAACTTAAATTGCTATGTTTTGAGTCTAAAGTGTCCCCCAAAATTTCACATGTTCAGAGGTGGGATTTTGGAAGGAGATTGGATCATGAGTGCCGGTGCTGATCACGGATTAATCCATAGGGGAGTGCAGTAGCTAAATGTGCCACATGGAGGAAGGGCCTGGACAGAGGGCTGGGCACTGGGAACATGACCTGGAATGGGTTGTCTCCCTTCCCTCTCTCTGCTTCCTGGCTGTCACGGATTGAGAAGCTTTCTTCCACTTTTCATTGTGTCTTTTCTCCCTGGCATTAGCCAACTGTAGACTGAACTTCTGAAACTGAAATCTAAAATATACCTTTCCCTCTTTAAATTGCAGGCATTGTGCATTACTCTACTGGAGAATTTGCTGAGATTCATATTCCTAAATTTCATAAAAAGATTCAGTAGATATTTATAAATTGTGAAATTTTGGTCATAAAGAATGAGAGAATTTTTTTTTAAATTTCAACTATCTAAAGGCATATGAGTGATATATATTACATATTATTTATATATATATATGATAAATGAAATTTGAAAAATATCATACAAAGACAGGATGTTGTTAACACTCTTCACCCCTAGAAACAAGGTACTAGGATACACAATAGTAAGGATCTACCTTTCATTTTGGAAATACTATGATCCTCTGGTTGTTAAATTATTAAGTAGCTCATTAGATTTAAACAGGTTATATTCAAATAGCAGCTCTTCAAAGGCCTGGCTGTATACTAGAAATCAAACCTTCTACAGTATGTTATGGTCACAAGTAGAAAAGAGAAGGAGAAAGAAACAGAGAAGGAGATACAGAAGGGGAGTGGGGAGAATTATTGGTATTTCTATCTAAACATGGCCCAAAAAAGGACGTAACTTCCAGTCCGAATGGACTCTTGTCCATCCGACAGAAACATGTACTGTGAAAAGTACATTCTTAGTCAGAAAAAAATCAGTAATCATTTTTTTCTGTAATTTTTGAAATAGAAAAAAGAAGCAACTAAGATAATGATCTTGCCTGAAATTATCCTGTTAACAAATAAAGCTATATTTCATTAATTGTATTTTAATGAATACACATCATATTCTTGTCAATTAATAAATAATCAATTCATCTGACTTTGCTAAATCTGGGACAATAAGAATCTATACCATAGCCAGCAAATATCAGGTCTAAAATCTGGGTCATTATTTGATTCTTCTCTCATTTCAAGTTCATTCTGTTCTAAAGCAGAGGTTCTTAGGGTTATCATTGTTTTTTTAAACTTAAGGACCACTTTGGGGATCTGCTGAACCTTAGAGGTGAGATGCTCATTAATGTGTAGAGTCCCCAAAAGGATAAGATTTCAGGAAATTTATAGAATTTAAAATTTACATGCAGAACTTCACTTAGAACTTCTCATCCTCAAAAAGCTTACAGATTCAGTAAGATATTCACAGAATTTTAACAGAATACTTTAGAAAACATTATTTTACTTATGCATGTACATGTGTCTACACTAACAGAAAGGAAAAGAAATCGCATTTTAAGAAGGCTCTGTCAGTGAACTGGAGATACTTTAGTTTAAAGAAGAATAATAATGGTTTTGAGTGTGCAAGTTGTTTGGAGTAGCCTGGAACAGAGGGAGATCTGAAGCAAAGAATTATTCCATACACAATTAAGCAAGCTAGACTGGTAGCCACACAATGTCCCCAGCTCAGTGACTTACCTGTTTTAATTTAATGACAGGTTTTCTCAAAAATTATCCTACGGTGGCCATGCAGCAATCCAGGGCAAATCTCCCCTTTGTCTCTACTCTAAAAACCTAAGACCTTCTCATGATTGCTGTAGCTCAGAAAGAGAGTAGGTTTTATTTGTCCAATAAAATGCTTCAGCTTTGAAGTAACACATTTTACACACATCCCGGCCCTCTGACTGAAACTAGTCAGTCATATAAAAGAACCCTGCTCAAATGATCCAGGAATTAAGGACTTCTATATATCCAGAATGAGAACAAATTTTGATATCAGTAAGTTCTAAAAATAGCTATGGCATGATGTGTCTGATATTGGTTGGTTTGCTTAGGGTGTTCAAATTTAAATTTCTGTATTTGTTGTCCTGTGCAATTCCCAGAGGAGGTACAGAGAATCCCCTCTTAGGAATGCGCAGAGTCAGACAACAGCGAACAAAAGACTCTGGCATTAGGAGACAGAGTGCTAAGAATGAAGTAGTTTCTCATGATTGTAAAAACTGCCAGCTACATGCTATGACTTTGAGAAGGCAAGTGACTTTCCTATCCATAAAATGAATAAATTTGATGCAATAATTAGTGTTAAATTTTGTTGCACGGCTAATAGGTACAAAACCAATTAAAGAAAAAAATAATTTGGCAGAATAACACTATTTTGTGAGGTAGCCTCGTTTTTAGAACATCTGGTTAATATACACTTTTGATGATCGCTTTTATTAATAAGAAATTATTAGGTAAAATATATGAAAACTCTAATTGTGTTGTTCCTTGCATTCTAATGCTCAGTATAAAAATATTCCTGACTCAAATTAAATAAGATAATATATTGACTTATAGTCCACATTAATTTCAATAAATTCACTAAGATAAGTAAAGTTTGGTACAATAAATTTTTCTCATCATTTGGTTGATGCTTTTAGGAATTGATATATTTAAAGATGACCATTCATCCAGACTTGTCTAATTCAGAGTAAAATTATTAATAATACTCCATTTCTTTCTTAAAAGTGTCCCACTGTACAATGCTGTGTGACACCTAGTATGTATGTCCTATGATTTTCAGCAAATGGTTTTTGCATACACTCAACCCTATGGCTTTTATTTGCTACTGTTATACTCAATCCCCACATTACTTTAAATCTAATTTTGGAACACTTAGAATTCATGCAAGTATCAATTGATCTTTTATCTTCCTTCTTTTCGTGCAAGACAGAATATCTTTCATATTTACATCACCAACTACAGCAATCAGAATGAGTGATTGTTCCCTGTTGGGTCGTTTATAAGAGGAAATTCTCTGCTTGAGGTGAACAATCACTCCTAATTTCTCCAAGGTAAGTAGAAACCAGTAATAACAAGCGTTACCCTGTTGCTGCACTTCTATATTGGTCTGAAAAAATACCTGATACATGGAACACAGAGAAACATAAACACAACCTGTGGACTTCGGTCTTCAATCAAGGAGAATCTCATACTATTCCCTGTGATAACACAAATTCCTTTTTTCTAACAAAAATTTTTTAAAAAGTTGCACTACCTTCAATTTAATCCTGATTTCCCAAATGACCTTCTACATAATTGGAATAAATGATAAATAAATGATAAATTTGCTATAGAAGCGATAACATCTCTGGTTTTGCTGAGAAATTCATTACCTTTTACATGAATTTTATGTTGACTACTTTTTTGGGTACTGCTTATGTCGTGCCCCTTAAATGTTATATGGGGCTCGACAATTAAGTCAAGACCACCGAATGTCAGTAATAGTTACACAAAACTGATGCCAAACTATTGTTACCCAGAACCAAAGTTTGTGTCACCATTATGCTTTGCTCTATTCACTCTAGCTTACTGTTTTCAGGATTCTACAGACAAAGATCTGCTGCTTCTCATTCACTCAGTCTTGGATGGTCTATACATGGGTGATAGTATAGCATGAGACGGATACAAAACCAGTAAAGGAAGTGACGTCCTGGTTATACCCTTGAGTCACATTAATTTAATTCAAGAAAAATTGGGGAAGAAGTAGGAATCATCAGTCTCTCAGGAAATCTCACAAATATTTGAAAAGAAAAAATTGCCCTCTATCATTCTTCTTAATTTCTACACGTTGGTCATAGTTTTCTGGACAGAAAAGCTTTATCTCAGACTTTTGATTTAGAGTTTGGTATGCTTCTCTTAGTAGAGTTTATTTCTGTCTGCAATTTAAAAAGTTTCCACACTGTTATTACTGAATTTAAGAGATGGTAGGTAGCAATGAGTCTAGGAGAGAAACCATGACTAGCTTTATGTGGTTGTGAAAGGGTTGATGTTTTTTCATTACTTCCACAATCAGTTGATATTAAAAAAGAAAAAACACAGAAGGGAACTTAAGATTTTTGTAGATAACTAAACAGCTAATAGGAAGTTACTTTTAAGAGAATTCCAGAAAATATTTTGTTTGTATCTCTAAAGGAATAAGAACTCTCTTTAAACTGACCACAATTTCATAATTATACCTTTAAAATAATAATGATTTGTTAATTATGGCATACTTACTAATTAACTCATTAAAACTTAATTTTTAGTTTGTTTCTTTAGATCTAAATAAGGGTCATATTTTGTAATTAGCTAATATGTTCAGTGTCTCTTTTAAACTCTTTTCTCTCTCTCTCTCTTATTCCATCCTTCTCCCCTACTTTTTGCAAATTATTTCTTTATATAAAACAAAATTTTCACTTTGTACAGTCTGAATTTTGTTGATTACGTCTTGCAGTGTCACGTGATATGCTCATGGACTTCTAACGATCAATGTTCATTAGCTCTTTAAATAAATTTGGTAAAATGAATGTAAGAAAAATGCCTAAAAGCTTCTTAGTGTGCCTTCATTTATTTGTTTATGATCATGCATTAGAAACTGAGAATTGATCCCAAGTGCAAGCTTCTTTCCAACACCCTTTCAGACATTCAGTAATGTGTTTATCTTCTTATTCATTGTTTGGATTTCAAACAGAGGGACTCTGGTGGGTAACTGGAGGAATGTTATGTGGTCATGAAAGAGTTGATGTTTTTCCATTACTTTCATTCAGCCAGTACTATTAAAGAAGGTGGAATTGATAAAACCATTCTTCACAGTGGGACACATAATGAGTTAACAGTGAGGAGCTCTTGGTGAGCATGTCAGTGTGTTTTCTTCCTCTTACACTAATGAGCTGAAACCACACCCAGTAGCAGTCTGAATAACAATCCCAAAACAAGTATGTTGTTCAAAGTAATACTGGCTGTGTAACTTCAGTGGGTTTTTTTCCCAGACATTACTTCATAAAATGTGACCTCCTCATATAATGAGCTTTTCGTCCTTTTCTAAAAATAACTTTCTAATATACAACTGCAGAAAAAGAGAGCCAGTACTTTTAGACCCTATAACTTGGAAATACCATGTTTTGTACGTGAATATCTGTGATCAAAGTCCATCTATTCTAGATTAACTCTATTATTTACAGTCTAATTTTTTACATCCTAGCTGACTCAAGTAGGAGAAAGACAGTCCTTGTCTTGATCTTTTTCTTTGTTTTAAATTTTCAGTTTGTTGATATTTAGGAAGAAAGCTTGACTTTCATTATACATTAATATTATAATATTATAAAGTTATACATTAATATTATAATATTCTGTGGGAGGCAGAGTTAGGAGGATGAAAAGTTTAAATCTGGCCTAGACAACTTAGCAAGACTCTCTCTCAAATTAATTTTATTTTTCAAATAAAAGACTCAGTTCAAAGGACCCAAGTATACTCCACAGTGGACAAAAATGTATAACATTCATTTCAGAATGTGGATAACCACAGAGGTATTGGGGCTTTATGAATGTGTTTCTTTGAAGGACTTTATTTGACCTTGGCAGTGTTCATCAATAAAACTGAATTAATACCATGGTATTCTTTTACTGTTCCAGTTTCACACAAAGAAATGAGTGGGTCAAGTGTCAAATAACACATTCATCCTGTCAGCAAATAAGCGTTGAGGTAAATGCAATCTTGCTATTGTCACAGTGCTCAATAGTAAGATGCGTACACAGCGGTGCCTGGCAGCCTGGTAGAGCTGTCTTGTCCTTACATAAAGAGCAGCTCTATGCATGGCTAGGACTATATGACACGCAGTCCCAGGGTTCTGAGTTACTAGTTAAGCAGCTCAAACAAGACTAAAGCAATTTTGGTCATTATCAATTACCTGGTCCCAACTGAACCCATATCAAGTGAGACTTGAGCAGACACAAGCTACACAGTAGGTACAGTGAACTATGATGAGTATTGTAACAACTTAATATCAAAGAGACACAGGATGGAAAATATTACATCTTAAGTGATGAATAGAACTTTGCTAAAGAGCTAACAGAATGCTTTGGTTATTTAGAAAACTATTGCAAAGTTATAGACTGGGTTCTATGTTTCAAACCTCAGTTTTAAATTGCAAAAGTCAAAGTATTAATAATTTCACTAGTGAATTATATATGCTTGTATTCAATTAATAGCGATGACTAACAGAATATATGCATGAAAGAATACATAAAAATATATGTATGCTTAAAAACCTAAATGTATCACCTCAAAAAATACAGTGATATAGTTTCATGTTTTTCAAACTCTAATTTTGTTAATAAAATAATTCTTCAATTATGTTCTTTCATACTGGCTATCACCAAAATGTGCATATATGTCTACACTCATATTCGTCCCCATGTATGTTTGCCAATGAATTTAAACTATTTTCCCCAAAAATCTTATGTCAGCATCATACTTCTTCAGTTCATGATTAACCAACCAATTAATATAAAATACACCTCTATTTTCACCTTCTAATTACTAGATAAGACCAGTTAAGGTAATTTAAGGGATCTAACAGTTTAAATTTCACATGTTTAAAAAGATGTTTGCAAACAAGAGAAACTTCTTTAAAGAAGTTAAGCATTGAATTTGTGAATATGGTATGGATTGAAAATACTTTGATCACTGAGTATAAGGTCTTAATATTTTTGTCACATCATGATTTTTAAAAATATCACAAGTAGTAATAGTTTAAAAAATTGAGGCACTGGCAAGTTTGCAAAGATCTGAATACTTTGATTTTCTATCCTTTGATCCTATTTATTTTCTGTCTGTTTAATCTTCTAGGTGCTGATTTATAATCTTTTATTTGTATGCCATAAAGTGTCAGAAATATTTTGTAACATGATGGAATTATTCCCTAAATTACATTATTGAAAGTCAACCCTGCTATACTGTTATGTTGAAATAAAGAAATTTCATTTTTTTAAAAAAAATTAGTATAACAAAAATTAGCTGATATAAAGTACCCAACAAACTGAAATATCTGTCTCCCAAGTGAAACTGGTAATACAGTTTGTCCTTGACATTGATACATGTGGTTATTTTGCAGCCAACTTCTCTGTTGTCATCTTAGTTACTTTACTCTCCTTGCTGAAACAAAATATTCAACACCCAAAATCAAGGAAGGAAAGGTTTGTTTAGATCACACTTTGTGGAGGTTTCAGTCTGTAAGCATCTGACTCCAAGGCTTGGTAGCATGGTGGGGGCAGTGGCTCAAGGCAGCAGAGGACGGTAAAAGCAACAAGAGCAAAAGGGAGAGGTGAAGCAAACCTCTTTTCCTCCCTTAGATTGTATGCAGGCTACATCTCCTAGGGTAGGTGCTTTGCAACCACCATCTCTGAGCCCTGCTCTTGCATAGGCTCAGTATGTTTACAAAGTGAGGACCGTAGCCCCTGCTGAGTTACTCAGTTAAGCTGGTAAACTCCTCAAATTGACACAATGTATCAACTATTATAGTTGCCTTTTTCAATATTACAATTCGAAGTGAGAAATGTGTGGAAAGTGGTGACAGTAATATTCCTTACATTCTCATAAGGTGGCTTTGACTCTTTTCCATTTATAGTAAGGTTTACATTTAATTCACTGAATCCTGTGCAGGCTTGAGAATAGAACAGTGTAGACAAACCTGTAAAAATGGCTACATTTTTAAAAGGCTGTACATATTATAACTCCTATTAGCATGTTTACTTTGCTGTTTATTAGGAAATAAAAGCAGAATTGCCAAAGATATTTCAAATATAATTTTTGAGCACACCTAACCTCAAATCCCTTCTTTTGCTATTTCTTTCAGGTTTCTTCTTTCCTCCTATTTACTCAAGACTTCAGGCGATTCGCACATAATAAAGGTCTTAAACAAATGGATCACAGCACATGGCAACCTGCATCAAAACACACCCTTTCCTCCTTTCTTTCTTTCTTTCTTTCTTTCTTTCTTTCTTTCTTTCTTTCTTTCTTTCTTTTAGTACTGGGGTTGAACTCAGAGACTTTGGATAGAGTTACATCTTCAGCTCTTTTTATTTTGATGCCAGATCTCACTAAATTGCATGGGCAGGACTCAGATTTCAGATCTTCTTGCCTCATGCTCCCACACTTCTGGGATTTTAGGTGCACACCACTGCTCCTGGCTCTGTGTTTCTTTGAGAATGTTCTTCAGATATGGTTGTAATACTGTGAGGAAGCATAGGCAGCCACAAAGACAGGCTCAGCTTACTTCCCAGCTGAGTCCTAGGATTAACACATTCATCCTGTCAGCAAATGAGCCTTGAGGTAAATACAATCTTGCTATTCTCAAACCATTCACAGAACTAGAGACTTCCAAACTGAGTATCCAGGCATAAATCAAAGTCCATAGGTCTGCACTGAACCCTTTAAAGTTCCTGATCCAAAGAAATTATGAGCATAATAAAGGAATTACTGGTATGTCACCCTATTCAGCAGTTTATTATGGTGCTATATTAACTGGAACACTGTATAGTCTCCAATAATCTTTAATATTTTTGAGAATATATTGATTTATTTTTTTAATTTTCTTACAGAAAAATTTAAAGATATGTAAAAGTCAGAAAACATATTGAATATTTAGGTATCTATCTTCCATCATCTACAATTATATTAGTATATTTATGTTTATTTTATTTTTATTTTATTTTAAAGAGAATAAAACAAAAGAGGACAGAATAAAGCAGATCAGAACAATGCAAACAACACAGCACTTCACAGCAAGAGAATTGGATATCAACAATAGCTACTATAATGTCTCTTTCTTTGAAATAGTTGAGCATAGCTTCACACACAATAATATCAAACGTAACAAAATAGAATAAAATCATTCAAGAGAATGAATGCATTACAAGGCATTCTGAACCAAATAACAGAAAACGAACAATGGCTACTATAATATCTCATTTTTCATAAAAATGTGTTTATATTATTATATATATTAAAATCCAGTAAGACACAACATGATAGAACCAATGGTAATATAAGAACAAAAGCATGTTAGGACTTCAAAAGAAGATGATATTAAATCAGCAATGGCTGCCATAATGTCTTGTTTTCTTCAAAGTAGCTGTTTGTACCATCACACATAATAAGATCAAACAAAACAGAATAAAATCATTCCAGTCAATGAATGAAAACATTATAAGGTTTTAAAGCAATATAATGAGGAGCCATGATTACCATAGAATCTTATATACTCTTACCATTTCTTACACTAGGGAGACTATATGGTGTTTATACATATGAGTTTGATTTATTTTGCTTATGAGTATAGTCTCGTTTCATCCATTTATTTATAAATATCTCAATGTGATCATTCTTTATAGCTGGGTAATACTCCATTGTATAAAAGTGCCACAATTTTTAAATCCATTCCTCAGTTGATGGGCACTTAGATTGTTTCCAAGATCTGGCTATTACAAATTATGCTGCTATAAATATGGGTGCACATATATCACTGTGGTACGATGTATTCAGTTCTTCTGGGAATATACCTAGGAGTGGAACAGCTGGGTCAAATGGAAATTCCAATCTCAGCTTTTTGAGGAATCTCCAGATTGACCTCCACAGTGGTTGTACCAGTCTACACTCCCACCAACAGTGCAGAAGAGTTTCTTTTACCCCACAGCCTCTCCAGTATTTGTTGTTGGTAGTTTTCTTCTTTTCTTTTTTTTTATTTAAAGAGAAAAAAACAGAAAAAGTATAGAAATATTACAGAATTTCAAAAAAAGATAAAAAGTAAGAAATTACTAGTTGATAAATTACGTATTGTTCTTTTAGAAATAGCTGTTCAAGTTACAAAATTAAATCACACAAAGTGGGCACTCAAGCAGTGAGACTGCAAACAGATCTGTTCAACAATCCAACAAGAACTTAGAAATATGGTTATCAATCCTACACACTTAAATATTCATGAAGTTATATATTTTATAGCACTTCCTATTTCCTCTTTTTTACAATAGCAACATTACATTTTTAAAATTTTATTTAAAGAGAAGAAAAAAGCAAAACAGAAAAAGGGTAGCAACAATACAGAATAATAAAAGAAAGAAAGAAAAAGAAAAAAAGGAAAAAGAAACAACACACTAAGAAATCATTAGTTTTTAAATTACATAATGTCATCTTGGATGTAGTTGTTCAAGTTACAAAGTAAAAGTACACATAGTAGACATTCAAACAGTGAGACTGCACACAGTTCCGCTCAAAGATCCAACAAAGATTCAGCAATATGCTCATCCATTTTACACACTCAAACATACATGCAGTTATATCCCTTAGAGCCCTTTCTTTTCCTTTCTTTTTTGCAATAGCAACTACACATTTTGGGTTTTATTACTCTTATAGTTCTTGTCACTTTTTACACTAGATACACAATATGATATTTATAAATATGTTTCTTATTTATTTCACTAATGAGGATAGTCTCAAGTTGTCTCCATTTACCTATGAAGGCCTCAAGATCATCCTTTTTTATAGCTGAGTAATATTCCATTGTGTAAAAATACCACATCTTTTTCATCTACTCTGCAGCTGATGGGCAACTTGGTTGTTTCCAGGATTTAGCTATCACAAATTGTGCCACTATGAATATGGGTGCACATATATCACTGTGATATGGACTTGTCAGTTCTTCTGGGAAAATACCCAGGAGGGGGATAGTTGGATTGATGGGGCTTCCAATCCTAGTCTTCTGAGAATTCTCCAAATGGATTTCCACAATTGTTGCACCACTCTACATTCCCACCAACAGTAGAGCAGTGTTCCCTTTTTCCCGCTTCCTCGCCAACATTTGTTATCGGTTGATTTCTTGATGGCCACTATACTTTCCAGAGTGAGGTGAAATCTCAATGTTGTTTTAATTTGCATTTCTCAAATGACCAGTGATGGTGAACATTTCTTCATGTACTTATTTGCCACTTGTATATCTTCCTCTGAGAGCTGTGTGTTCATCTCAGATGCCCATTTTTGGGGAGGGTCTTTGAATTTGGGGGGCCTGATGTTTTTCAATTCTTTATATGTTCTGGATATAAGTCCTTTGTGTGAGGGGTTGCTGGCTAAAACTCTTTCCCATTTGGTGGGTTTTCTTTTCACTCTGTTGGTGATTTCCTTTGAAGTGCAGAAACTTTTCAATAATATGAGATCCCAGTTGTTGATTCTTTGCAGTTTGCATTTTGTTCATAAATTCTCTGCCTACCCCTATGTCTCCAAGACTTCTACCTACCTTGTCTTCCAGTAGATTTAGTGTTTCTGTTTTAATATTTAGGTCTTTGATCCATTTAGACTTTAGTTTTGTGCATGGTGATATGCATGGATCTAGTGGAGAGCCAATTTTTCCAACACCATTTGTTAAAGAGGCCGTCCTTTTTCCAGTGGACATATTTAGCCCCTTTGTCAAATATCAGGTTGCTGAGTGTCTTTGTAGTTGTTCTTGCATCTTCTAATTTGTTCCATTGATCCTCAGGTCTATTTCTTTGCCAGTACCATGCTGATTTTATCACTGTGGCTTTATAGTACTGTTTCAAGTCAGGAATTGAGATGCCTCCTGCCTTGCTTTTGTTGCCTAGAATTTCCTTTGCTATTCTAGGTTTCTTCTGTTTCCAAATGAATTTTAGGAGAGATATCTCTAGATCTGTGAGGTATGTCAATGGTATTTTGATTGGGATTGCATTAAATTTGTATAGGAATTTGGGGAGTATGGCCATTTTCACAATGTTGGTTCTTCCTAGCCAAGAGCAAGATATATCCTTCCATTTTCTAATATCTTCTTCAATCTCTTTTTTCAGTGTAAGATAATTTTCAGCATATAGGTCTTTTACATTTTTAGTTAGGTTGATTTCTAAGTATTTCATTTTTAAAATGTTATTGTAAAGGGCAATATTTCCATATTTTTTCTCTCAATGAGCTTTTGTCTATGTACAGGAATGCTATTGATTTTTGAGCATTGACTTTGTATCCAGCTACACTGCTGAACTTGTTTATTACCTCTAGTAGTCTTTTAATGGAGATTTTTGGGTCTTCTATATAGAGTATCATGTCATCTGCAAATAGTGATAATTTAACTTCTTCCTTTCCTATGTTTATTCTTTTTATTTCTCTCTCTTGTCTGATTGCCCTGGCTAGTGTTTCCAGAACTATGTTGAAAAGGAGTGATGATAGTGGACATCCTTGTCTTGTGCCTGATTTTAAAGTGAAAGTTTTCAGTTTTTGTCCATTTAGTATAATGTTGGCTGTAGGGTTGTAATACATGGCCTTTATAAGTTTGAGGTAGACATCATATTCTGAGTTTCTGAAGGGTTTTTATCATGAACATGTGTTGGACTTTGTCAAAAGCTTTTTCTGCATCTATTGAGATGACCATGTGGTTTTTCTTCTTGGCTCTGTTGATGTGGTGTATTACATTTATTGATTTGTGTATGTTAAGCCATCCCTGCATTCCTGGAATGAACCCCACTTGGTCATGATGTATAATCTTCTTGATGATTTGCAGCATTCTATTTGCCAGTATTTTATTGACAATTTTTGCATCAATGTTCATTAGTGAGATTGGCCTACAGTTCTCCTTTTTGGTTGGATCTTTCTCTGGTTTTGGTATCAGAGTAATACTTGCCTCCAGGAATAATGATTTAGGGAGGATTGCTTTCTTCTCAATTTCATTGTAGAGTTTAAGGAGTATTGGCATCAAATCTTCGCTAAATTTATTGTACAATTCAGCTGTGAATCCATCAGGACCTGGGCTTTTCTTTTTTGGTAAGTTTTTAATTATATTTTCAATTTCAATAGCTGATATTGGGTTGTTCAAAATTGCTATATCTTCTTGATTGAGCTTTGGTAGTTCATATGTTTCTAGAAATCTGCCCATTTCCTCTGTGTTTTACAATCTATGTGGGTAGAGATTTTCAAAGTAGGTATTCATGATCTTTTGAATTTCCATGAGATCTGTATTAATTTCTCCCTTTTCAGCTCTTATTGCATGAATTTGCGTTTTTTCTTTCTTTTTCTTGATAAGGTTAGTTAGGGGTTTGCCAATTTTGTTTATTCTCTCAAAAAACAGCTTTTTGATTCATTAATTCTTTGTATTTTTTTTTTTTTAGTTTGAATTGCATTGATTTCTGCTCTAATCTTTACAATTTCCTCTCTTCTATGAGCTTTGGGTTTAGCTTGCTCTTCTTTTTCTAGAAGCTTAAGATGGAGCATTAAGTTGTTTATTTGTGCACACTCTGTTTTCTTGATATGACAATTTATTGCTAGATATTTCCCATTTAAGACTGCATTCATTGAATCCCACAGATTACAGTATGTTCCTTCTGTATTTTCATTGAATTGTAGGTATTGCTTTGTTTCTTCTTTAATTTCATCTGTAGCCCACTGGTTGTTCAAAATGTTGTTATTTAATTTCCATGTATTAATTCAGGTTTTGCAATTTCTTTTGCCATTAATTTCCAAGTTCAATGCACTATATTCAGATATTATGCATGGTATGATTTCAATACCTTTGCATTTACTTAAGAATGTTTTAGGCGATAATATATGGTCTATTTTGGAGAATGTCCCATGCACAGCTGAGAAGAATGTATATTCTGATGTGCTTGGGTGGAACACTCTGTAAACGTCTACTAAGTCCAATTGCTCACAGGTATGATTCAGTTCTGTTATTTCCTTGCTGACTTTTTGTCTAGTTGATCTATCTCTTTTTGACAATGGGCTATTAAGATCTCCTGTTATAATTGTGTTCTTGTGTATTTGGTTTTTCATGTCCATTAGTATCTGTCTTGTATAGTTGGGTGCACCTGTGTTTGATGCATATATATTTATAATTGTCAGTTCTTCCTCTTGAATTTTTCCACTAATAAGTATGTAGTCACTTCTGTATCTCTTTTAATCATTTTAGGTTTGAAGTTCACATTGGCTGCAAACAGAATAGCTACCCCTGCTTTTATCTGAGTTCCTGTTGCATGTAATACTGTTTTCCATCCTTTGACTTCTTATCTATGAGTTTCCATTTGGGTCAGATGTGTTTCTTGTATACAGCATATTGTGGAATCCTGTTTCTTGATCCATTCTGTCAATCTATTTCTTTTTATAGGTGAATTGAGGCCATTTATATTTATGGATATCACTGATATGGACTGTCTTGACTTTGCCATGTTATGTTCCAGTTGTTTGCTTTCTGCTTTTCCCCTTATTTAATTGCTTATCCTACCCAGTGGTTTCATTCTGTTGTTGTTCTGGGGATTGTGGTCATTTTTATCTCTGTCTAGTATGTCTTTCAGTACTCTTTCTATGGTTGGTTTGGTGGATTTGAATTTCTTCAGTTGTTCTTTGTCATGGAAGTATCTTGTTTCTCCATTAAATTTGAATGAAAGTTTTGCTGGGTACGTCAGTCTGGGTTGAAGGTTGTTTTCTTTCAAGGCTTGAAATACTTCACTCGAAGTTCTTCTTGACTTGAGAGTTTGTGCTGAAAAGTCTGGCATGAATCTAATGGGCTTTCCTTGATAGGTGTGTTGTATATTTTCTCTAACAGCTTTTAGTATTCTGTTTTTATGCTGTATGTCTGAGATCTTAATTATTATGTGTCTGGGTGTGGATTTATGTTGATTGTGACTGTTTCATGTTCTATATGCCTCACTTATCTGCGTATCAGATTCTTTCCCTTTGTTTGGGAAATTTTCTGCTATTATTTCTGTAAATACATATGTCATTTGCCTGGACTCCTATTTCTTTGCTAATGCCCATTATTCTTATATTGTTGCTCTTGGCATCATCATGAAGCTTCTGGATTGTCATTTCATGCTGCTTTGTTATTTTTAAAACTTCTATGCTTTCCTCATCACTAATTGCAATCCTGTTCTCAAGGTCTGAAATCCTATCCTCAGCTTCCTTTAGGTGGTTTTGTATGCTTTCAATGGAATTTTTTGCTTCTTGGATGTCTCTTTGAGTTTGTTTCATGAATTCTGCTTGTTTTCTATATTGTTCATTCAAAGTTTCAATCAGTTTCCCATGCTCATGCACTTTTTTTTCTATTTTTCTTTAGCTGCATTCAACAACTCCTTTACTAAGGTTGTTATTTCTAGCTTTATATGGAGAATACTTCCAATTTGATTTCCTCTATAGCCTGATGGAGCTGTTTGTTTATTTCACTTGTTATCTTTTCAGAGATTCCAAGTGTGTTACTTTTGGGGTCCTCTCTTTCAATGTCTCCTGTACTTGCTTCTGGTGAACTATATGTTTGAGATTGCATTTTACTTTTTTGTTTTATCATTTTCACTTTGCCTGATGTTTTCTATGTGTAGGAGGGGATCACACACACTTTTTTCAGGCACAACAAGGTCTTACAGTTAGTTGGAAGGGGTTTTACTACTGGCCTTATTTATCCACTGTACACCTCCATTTTAGGGGCATACTCACCACACTGACACAGTTAGTCCACTGCAGTCCAAGGTTCACTGCCTGGGAGTGAAGTTCCAAGTTTTTTCACACTGACTGGAGCCTGCTGAGGTCCTCTGATGTTCCAGGTGGTAGGGTGGGCCCGGCAGAAGCAGTCCCGAGCAATTTTCAGCCTAGGGTGAGCTTCTGAGATGTTCTTGGTGGCAGGATGGGCTCACAGGGGAGACCCCAGGCAGTTTAAGCCTGAGGCGGGCTTCCATGATGTTCCTGGTGGTGGATGGGCCCACAGGGGAGGTTGGTAGTTTTCTTGATCCTGGCCATTCTTTCTGGAGTGGGATGGAATCTCCATGTGGTTTTAATTTGCATTTTTCTAATGAACAATGATAATGAACATTTTTCATATATTTATTTTCCATTTGTATCCCTTCATCTGAGAACTGTGTGTTCATCTCAGATCCCCATTTTTGGATTGGGTCTTTGAGCTTTGGGGGTCTGATTTTTTTTTAATTCTTTGTAAGTTTTAGACAGAAGTCCTTTGTCTGAAGGACAGTTCATTAAGATTTTTTCCCAAATTGTGGGTTTTCTTTTCACTCTGATGGAGATTTCTTTGGACATGCAGAAACTCTTTAATAAGATGTGATCCAGTTATTGATTCTGGGAAGTATTTCCCATGCTGTTTGGTTCTTGTTCATGAATTCTCTACCTACCTCTATGTCTTCAAGATTCTTACTTACTTTGTCTTCCAACAGATTTAGTGTTTTAGTTTTAATATTTAGATCTTTGATCCATTTACATTTAGTTTAGTACATGGTGACAGGTATGGGTTTAGTTTTAGTTTTTGGCATATGGATAGCTAGTTTTTCCAGCACCATTTATTAAAGAGACTATCATTCTTCCAGTGAACATGTTTGGCCCCTTTATCAAAGATAAGGTGGTTGAGTGTGTTTGTAGATGTGGTTGCATCTTCTAGTCTATTCCATTGATCTTCAGATCTGTTTTTATTCCAGTACCATGTTGATTTTATTACAGTGGCTTTGTAGTATAACTTCAAGGCAGAGATTGTGATGCCTTCTGCCTTGCCTTTGCTGCTTAGAATTGCTTTTACTATTCTAGGTCTCTTCTGGTTCCAGATGAATTTTAGGAGTGATTTCTCTAGGTCTATGAGATATGTTGGTGGTATTTTCATTGGAATTGCATTGAATCTGTATAGCAATTTTGGAGAATGGCCATTTTCACAATATTTTTCCTTCCTACCCATGAAAAAGTGATGTCTTTCCATTTTCTGAGGTCCTCTTTGATTTCTTTTTTGGGTTATTATAATTTTCCCTGTATAGCTCTTTTACTTCTTTCATTAAATTAATTCTTAAGTATTTCATTTTTTTTTTTTGGATGCTAGTGTGAAGGGTGTGGTTTCTCTTATTCCTCTCTTGGTGATTTTGTTCTTTGTGTATAGGAATGCTATTGATTTTTGAGTATTGACTTTGTATCCAGCCACATTTCTGAATTTATTTATTATATCTAGGAATCTTTCAATGGAGTTTTTGGGGTCTTCTGTGTAGAATATCATGTCATCTGCAAATAATGATAGTTTAACTTCCTCTTTTCCTATTTTTTACTCCTTTTATTTCTCTCTCTTGTCTGATTGCCTTGGCTAGTATTTCCTGTACTATGTTGAATAAAAGTGGTGATAAGGGACATCCTTGTCTTGTGCCTGATTTTAAGGTAAAGGCTTTCAGTTTTTGGCCATTTAATATGATGCTGGCTGTTGGTTTGTCATAGATGGCCTTTATCATATTGAGGTAAAGACCATCTATTCCAATTCTCTGTAAGGTTCTTATCATGAATGGGTGTAGGATCTTATCAAAAGCTTTTTCTGCATCTATAGAAATGATCATGTGATCCTTACTTTTGACTCTATTGATATGGTGGATTACATTTATTGATTTACATATGTTGAACCATCCCTGCATGCCTGGGATGAATCCCACTTGGTCATGGTGTATAATCTTCTTGATGATTTGCTGCATTCTGTTTGCCAATATTTTATTGAGAATTTTTTGCATCTATGTTCATTAGGGAGATTGGCCTGTAGTTCTCTTTTTTAGTTGGGTCTTTCTCAGGTTTTGGTATTAGAGTAATATTTGTTTCCAGGAATGACTTAGGGAGAACTGCTTCCCTTTTGATTGTATTGAACAGTTTGAGGAGTGTCAGCAGTAGGTCTTCTTTGTATTTCTTGTAAAATTCCATGGTGAATCCGTCTGGGCCTGGGCTCTTCTTTGTTGGTAAGGACTTAATTACATTTTCAATTTCATTGACAGAAATTGGGTTATTCAACAGTTTTACATCTTCTTGATCCAGCTTTGGTGGTTCATATGTTTCTAAAAATCTGTCCATTTCTTCTGTGTTATCGAACCTATGAGAGTAGAGGTTTTCGAAATAGGTGTTGATGATGGTCTGTATTTCCACAGAGTCTGTAGTGATTTCACCTTTTTCATTCCATATTGCATGAATTTGAGTGTTTTCTTCCTTTTTTTAATTAGGTTGGCTAGGGGCTTATCAATTTTATTTATTCTTTCAAAGAACCAACTCTTTGATTTATTGATTCTTTGTATTGTTTTCTTAGTCTCTATTGCATTAATTTCTGCCCTGATCCTTATAATTTCCTCCTTTCTTTTGGCTTTGGGCTTGGCTTGCTCTTTTTTTTTCTAGATGTTTGAGGTATAGTATCAGGTTGTTTATTTGTGTTTGTTCTGTTTTCCTAATGTGGGAGCTCAGTGCAATAAATTTTCCTCTGAGTACTGCTTTCATTGCATCCCACAGATTCCAGTAAGCTGTATTTGTATTTTTGTTTGCTTATAGATATTATTTAATTTCTTCTTTAATTTCCTCTGTGACCCACTGATTGCTCAAGAGTGTTTTATTCAATTTCCATGTGTTTGTGTGGTTTTTGCAGTTTCTTTTATTATTAATTTCTAGTTTCATGGCACTATGATCTGATAACATGCATGGGATAATTTCAATTCTCTTGCATTTATTTAAATATGTTCTGTGGGTTGGTATATGGTCTATTTTAGAGAATGTCCCATGTACGGCTGAGAAGAATGTATATTCTGATGTTGTTGGGTGGAACACTCTTTATATGCCTATCAAGTCCATTTGTTCACAGGTGTGATTCAGTTCTGTTATTTCTTTGCTGATTTTCTGTCTAGTTGGTCTGTCCCTTTGTGTCAATGGCATGTTAAGGTCTCCTGCTATAATTATGTTATGGCTTATTTGATTTTTCATTTCTGTTAATACTTGCTTTGTATAGCTTGGTGCTCTGGAATTTGGTGCATATATATTTAAGATTGTTATCTCTTCCTCTTTGAGTTTTCCTCTAACTAGTATGTAGTGACCTTCTTTATCTCTTCAGACCATTCTTAGTTTGAAGTTCACATTGTCTGCAAACAGAATAGCTACCCTTGCTTTTTTTTTTTTCAGTTCCTATTGAATGAAATATTGTTTTCCATCCTTGGACTTTCAGTCTATTAATTCTCTTTTGGGTTAGATGGTTTTTTTGTAGACAGTATATGGTTGGACATTGTTTCTTGATCCATTCTGACAGTCTATTTCTTTTAATTGGTGAATTGAGGCCATTTACATTAATGGTTATAACTTATATATTGTTTTATTTTTGACATGTTACCTTTCTGCCATTGTATTTTTACCTTTCCATTCTGTTTAGTTGTCTGTCTTGCTTAGTGGTTTTTTTCCTATGTGTATCTAAAATGTCTTTCAGTATTCTTTGCAGAGTTCGTTTGATGATCATGAAATTCTTCAGCTTTTCTTTGTCATCAAACTATCTTATTTCTCCATCCATTTTGAAGGACAGTTTTCCAGGGTACATCAGTCTGGGTTGAAAGTCATTTTCCTTTAGGATCTGAAATACTTCATTCCATGCTCCTCTTGACTTCATTGTTTGTGTTGAGAAGTCTGCTGTGATTCTGATAGGTTTTATTTTGTAGGTGATCTGCCTTTTTTCTCTAACAGCTTTTAATATTCTGTTCTTATGTTGGATCTCTGGGATGGTGATTATTATATGTCTGGGTATAGTTTTATTTTGATTATGGCTGTTTGGAGTTCTATAGTCTTCACTAATCTGAATGTCAGTTTCCATTCTCATGTTTGGGACTTTTTCAGATGTTACTTCTATAAATAGCCTCTTGATGTCATTTGTGTTGTCTCCTTCTTTTTCATTTATCCCTATTAATCTTATATTGCTTTTATGTGCATCATTTTGCAACTGTTGAATTATTTCCTGTTTCCTTCTTATTTTTAAAAAATCTTTCCTTTCCTGTTGACTAGCTGCAATCTTGTATTTGACATCTGAAATTCTACCTTAACTTTTGTTGAGGTGGTTTTGGCAACTTTCAATAGAAGTTTTGATTTCATGTATATCTCTTTGAAGCTACTTCATGTATTCTGTTTGTTTCTTATACTATTCATTCAGGGATTCTATCATTTTGCTTTGTTCCTCTAATTTTTTAGCTGTGTCTTCTTTAGATGCATTCACTATTTCTTTCACTACTTTTATCATTTCTTTTACCTGGGAGATTATTTCTGATTTGAGTTCCTTCATAGCTGCCAGTACTTGCTTCTTTATTTCAATTCATATCATTTCAGGTATTTCAGGTGTATGGCTAGTATTTTCTTCTATATATGCAGCTTCCAGGCTTTCGTGGGATGGGCTGGAGGTTTGAGATTGCATTTTGGTCTTTTGTTTTTGTCATTTTTCTATATTTCTATGTTTCTAGCAGTGTTTCACAGCTTTCCCTGGATGTATTGGAAATCACCTCCTGTGCCCTCGGCTCCTCCTGGGACTCAAGTGGCCAAATTTTCCCCAGGCCAGTGCTGCCAGGAAGCTGGAACTCCCCTCAAGGCAGGGGCCTGGCTCCTTGCTCCCTGTAGGCCTAACTCCCCTCTCTGTGTGACACGTGGGCCTGCTCCCCTGGTTGATAAAGGTCACTGGGCATGGTCCACTCAAGCTGGGGAAGCCTCTGCAGGCTAGTCCAGTGTCCTAGGGGGCTGGGCAGGCACCCCAGTGCCAGGAGTGATGTCCCAAACTTTCCCCTGCCAGCACCGGGAAGCTAGAACTCCCTTCACAGCACATGTAGGCCTACTTCCCCTCTCTTAAAGGTGCCAGCCTCATCCTATTTTATTTTATTTTGATTTTTAATTTTATTAGTATGTATTTGCAACATATAATGATTACATACATTGTGGAGAACTGGGGCATGTACATAACACTGTCAATTCTTTTTTTCACCTTCCCTCAAATCTCTTTTATTTGCCAGTATCAGATTCATGTATCTAATAAGTACATATAATTATCATATATAAATGTTAACAAGCAGACTGATAGCCAATAAATTTCAAAATAGTACATAAGACAATTATACTAAATCAAGGTACACTTCTAGACATGCTGTCAAACTTGATTAAAAAGTTTTTTCTCTCTCTTATCTGTCATATTTTTCACAATATACATTGAATTTTTCACATAAGAGAAAACATGCAATACTTAATCTTCCATGTCTTATGTACTTCACTTTACACTAGCTTATGTGAGATACAGTAGAAAGTGGCTTTAGTGACATATAATAAAAAGTGGCTTATGTGACACATAGTAGAATCTATTTTTCCTTAATTTGACCCATGATGTCTCTCATGAACTTGATCAAATCATGGAAAACTCATAAGTCAGAATATTCTGAGCAGAGTGAACTGCAAGTTACAAAACTCCTGAGAAAGAAAGAAGACTGAAGAGTTTGAAGAACTGGTGCTGAAGTGTAGAACAGAAAGAGACCATAGAAGCAGTGGGTTAGAGACCTTTCATTCTATCACTGTACAGTGTATAACAGCCAGGGTGAAGAAATACTTTTCGTTTTTATTTTTGTCTTTGTTTGGTTTGTTTTATTTTTTCAGTGTTAGGACTCAAACCCAATATGTCGCACAAGCTAGGGAAGTGCTTTGCCACTCAAGTACCCCATCTTCCCACAGGAGTTTTAATTGTGTAAATATTCAAAAAGGTTTGATGTAGGGTATCACACACTGTAATTCACTCTCATATGACCATTACCATGTGCAGAATCACCTGAGTGCAAGCCTTACTCCAGTGAAAGAGTGAATGCAGGGTTGAAGGCGATGGTCCAAAGGGCTTAAAAAGGCAGAAATAGAGCAAAGTAGATATATTTGGGGTGCATTTTGGATATAAGGATCACAGAAGGTGATACATATTATACAAGACTTGAGAAAAAGAAATGAATTTAGGAGTATGCTCAGATTTGTCACTGAATAACTGAATAGGAGGGCAGTAATTAAATAGAAGGAAAGTAATAGCAAAAGAAGGGATTTGCGGTTAAATGTAATCAAAGTATAAATTCGAAATATCTTTGACAATTTACTTTTTATGTCCTAAAGAAGTCAATGAAACAAATCCACTGGTAAACATTATAAGAGGTAGTAGTAAGTTAATCTATTCAGGGACCAGCCCGTGCAAAAAAGAAGAAATACCCTTTTTATATCATAATTGTTATAGAACTTATTAGAGTTTTCCTGAGCAATACCTACTGTTCTCCCTCTGTTCTGCAGTCATGCTCTATCACAGAAAGGTGTGGCTCCTGTCTATCCATGCTGGGCATAGGGAAAGGGTTCATCTTTCACATAACAGTTGATTCAAAATCATGTGAAAAAAAAAGGATCACATTTCAAGAACAGAGCCTATCTTTTTCCTTCTTGTTCTTTCCACAAATATATATTGACTTGATGAGCAGACCAAATTAATTCAAGATTGTATTATTACAGTATGTTTAGCTCAGCTTTTACTAATTCAATTCTTTTTCTTCTGACCATACAGGATGTAATGAAGAAAATGACGTATACAGTGCACAACAATCTTTGAAAAAAATACAAATAAGAATGTGTCAAAGTTGATTAACCATTACAAGTTTTTGACAGATTTGGAACACTGTTGAGAAAGTACTATTTGAAGTTGTTAAAATTAGAAATGCCGATTAGGTATCAAAATTGCAGATAGAGGGGAGTGTTTTTAGTATCTGTGAAAACAATATGGGTAACTCATAAACAGGAGCCTCCCCTGTTAAGAATTTTATTCTTGGCACCCTTTTGTTGGAAAAAGTAGACACTTGCGGGTGTGTCCTTAAAAATACTAACATCTCCCTTTTGTGAAATGCTTAGTGGTGTTTGGAAATAATGAGTCTAAAATGTAGAACAGTGTGTGTGTGTGTGTGTGTGTGTGTAATGTATGTACAGTTATAACTGGTATTTAAATTTTTTGAAAAGCCTAATCATACTGATGTAATTTAGCAGAATGTTGCTTGCTTTCTCATATAAACACAATCACCATATTTCATTTGAAAAGGGAATATTTAAAGCTATCCATTCCTTATGTTGTTCAATTACCATGTAAGAGGAAGAATTAACTCTTAAGCTACAGAGAAGTCAACAATGCTCCCAGACAGATTGTTGTTGTGGGTTGAAATTCTACTGTGTGTTAACTTTACATATCCAGACAAGCAGTTGAGAACCAATTAATCCACTTTTAAATTATACAGTTTCAGCATGGACAATGCATGTTTTGTGTGCGTATGTGTGTGTGTGCATGTGTGTGTGTGTGCTCATACACATATGTATCCAGGCTAATTAATTAAAACTGAAAGAGTAGTAAGATCCAAAGTGTATATTAGATATTGTAATAATGAAAGGGAAAGAAAGTGGTCTAAAGGATATAACTGTATGTATAAGTGAGCAAGATGGGTAACCACACTACAATATTTTTGTTAGTTCATCTAACAGAAAGGTTTATGTTGTCACTGATTGTCCACTTCTTATGCTTTGATTTTGTGACTTGAGCAACTACTTCTAAGATAACAATATGTAATTTATCAACTAGTGATTTCTTACTGTTTTTTTTGAAATTCTGCATTATTTCTCTTTTTTTCTGTTTTGTTTTGTTTCTTTCTAAATAAGAAATAAAATAAAATAAATTGTAACAGGAAACAACTGTATATACCTTAGCATTTGGCTCTGTGTAGTACCAGACATACACTACAAGCTAAACATTTGTCAAGTTAAGTGCAATTGCTTTTTCTGATAATAATCTTTTTTTTTAATCCCTTTGTCTATTTTGTAAGAGCAATCATCTCTCATTTGTTATTATCTCTATTTTTAATCAACATTCTTCCCATTACAATGAAACTGTTTATACTTAACAAAAGTGAACTATAAGTATTTATTTGCTTACTTCAATAGCTTTCTAGCAGCCATCATCTTGTGTGACCTTATTGTAATATTTAGCAGAGTTACCCACACCTCATATTTGAAATTCCTTTTTCTGCTTTTGGGTGTTGTTAACCCATTCCATTCCTTTCCTATTCCTATGTAAAAACATATCTCCCTTCTTTTGTTGGTCATTTTGTTAATTACAAAGTTTTATCCTCTTGTACCTTCTTTTGTTGGTCATTTTGTTAATTACAAAGTTTTATCCTCAAATTTATTCTTTTGTCACTTTATTTGCCCTTTCTGGACTTATTCATCCACACCTACAGTTTTGTTTCCCAATTCTATGCTGATGAATATTTTCCAAATATTTTTCCTTGCAAAGTAAGCATCTACATTCAGCTGTAGTTTAAAAATCATTTCTCTGTAAAACAAAATAAAACAACAACAACAAAAACAACACACAGGGATATTAGCTAGCTTAGGCAAAAATCTAAGGGAAAGAAGTAGGTTTATTGGAGAAATTACGGAAAAATTCCAGGGAGCCTAAGGGCTGGAATGGATGAACAGAACAAGAAGCCATAATATTTCAGTTTTTTATTGTTATTAATAGATATTTTAACAATGAAATGGAAAGAAAGTGCTTTAAAGGATATAACTGTGTGTATGTTTAAGTGTACAAGATAGATAATCATACTGCTAAGTTTTTGGTAATTTATCGAACAGAATAGTTTGTGCTGTCATTGTTTGATTGTCTTCTGTTTATGCTTTGATTTTGTAACTTGAACATCTACTTGTAAGATAACAATATGTAATTTATCAACTAGTGATTTCTTACTGTTATTTTTTTTGAAATTTTGTACTATTTCTACCCTTTCTTCTGTTTTGCTTTTTTTCTCTAAATAAAACAAAAAAGAAGCTATAGTCCTAAGACGGAGTCAGAACATGTCCCTTCTAAATGTCTAGCATAGCCCCCTCTGTGAGCATCTGCTTATACCCTCTCTCACAACAACCTTATTAAACAACCAATGGTCTCCAAGTTCTTGTACCCTCAGTAGTAGTCATTTAGGGAGTGACCTACTGTATTTTCTCTGTTCTACTTTAATAATCTGAGGCAAAGACTAATGGTCATCCTAGGAAGGTATCATTCAAACACATCCATTCTGGACACGGAAAATGATCCATTGTATAAATAACAACTACATCAAAACCATGTGAAATGAAAAGAGATATGTTTCAAGAACAGAAAGTTGTAAATCAAATTTATTTGGTTGGACTAAATAATAGACTTCCATTATAATGTCCATATTGCCCATGGAACTCATATGTCAAATTCAATTGTTGTCCACCAACCCAGGCCTACATTCTGAAAGAGAGAAATAAAAAAATGTAGATCTCTTCCATCAGGGACAAACTTGCAGAAGTGCTAAAAGTGGAAATTGCTGGATTTTCTTGATCCATCCTAGTGACCAATCTCCACACATTTCTTGTCTTTCAGTATTAATGCTAAACTGTCTTAGGGCTTCATCTTTCTCAACCTATTGTCATTGTCCTGTCTCTTACAATAACCTTCTGACTGATCTCTTCAACCTCAGTATTTGTTTATCCAAGCTTTATTTGTACTAGATCATCTTTATTTAATAACCATCACAGCTTATAGAATACAAAATGTGTGACTCGTGATTGTGTTTGGCACCTTCTCACCCCAAGGATACCACTACTATCCATAAGGATCTATTATTCAAGCTCAGAATCTATATTATTTATTCAGTGCCCCGGGCTGTCTTGTATGTCTTTTTCTAAGCTGGAGATCCCTCGTTTATTTAACAAAAATTTTCCTTACCTTCTGGGCTTACATCTTTGACTCACTTCAAATATCATCCTCTCTGGGAAGACTCTCTTGACATTTCATGTAATCAAGAGACAGTAATCTTACCTTAACCTAGAATAATGCCTTCAGCATTTCTCAGTTTTCCTACATTTATTATTTGTTTTTCCATGAACATGTGAATTCTCTTATTCATTTTATCTCTCACCCTTTATAACCTCTCACAGGATCTGGTACAGAGAAAAAATATATAAATGAAAATAGGAATTTTTATCATGAACTATAGATTTTAAAAACACTTCTTTGGGTATGTATAATTCCAAATTGTGAGGGATCTATTTTCACTGATTTATCTTATTTAAAAATCTTCAATTTAAAGTTACTAAAACTCTCCCCCTCGTAATCTCTGGCACTGCTAAAGTGGTGCCAACTTGAAGCAGCTCACCCTGTAGAACTGAGAATGATGCACAAGCAAATACTGGCATTACAACCCATACTACAAATACTAGAGACTTAAGAGAAAAGGAAAGGAAGAATTTGATAGTTACACAGACTTACATGTAGAGCCATATAAAAAGAAGAGGCGACATAGTCATAAATGGCACCCAAATGGTCAACTGAAAAATGGCACATTGTTTTATCCTGTTTCTGAACAAACGTGTTAATATACAAATTCTAGGCCTATTAAATTATTTTTAATTTACAAGTGCAGTTATGGTTGATAATGCTTATAAAAACCAAATCATAACATTCTCAAACATGCAAACTGTCATACACACATACAGAAAAATGCCACAGTCAGTAATTTCACTGGCTGAGATTTTGCTGTGGCATTAGAGGTAAAGTGAGGTTTAACATATGCTACAGTGAAGGTTTGCTGAGAGTTAACTATGGGTTTTAGATTATCTGTATAAAACAGCAAGTCAAATACCAGGTGTTGGGAGCCATTGAAATTGGAGATTGAGCACGTGTGAATGGCTGCTGCATGACTGGGGCAAAATAAGATTACAGCTGTGGACACCTGGCTCCAACTCCGGTTAACTAAATAAAGACTGCAGCCACAGCATTTCACCGCTGTAGTGAAATGCAACATGGAGATCTTCTCCTAAGATACTTCTGGTTAAGATGATTTGTTACTTGCAAAGTCCTTGAACCACTCCCAGGGTCTGTTCAGTTTCCTGTGTTGCATGAAAAAAGTAACAAATACAGGCTGCCCAGTGAAATACCCTGTCTTAGCCACCAGAGTCCCCAAACTCTATGGAGGATTTTGATCCTCCTGGAGCCCTAAAATCTTACCACTCATCACATTTATTTAAGCCTTTGCAGTACACTCCCTTGGGAGATTGGGCATCTTATCTAGGCCAGGTCCCTGCTAAGGAAGCCTAGGCTTTCAACCTCAGATACCAGGTACTTAAGCACAAACTTAAAAGACAAACTTTCAGAAAGTAGCTCACAACATTGCATGCAACCCATTACCAATTAAAGTAACTAATTTGGAGAAAAAAATAAAAATAAACAATCAACAAATAAAACCCAGTATGTGATAATATCTTATTTTTTTCTCATTCCTTGGCTTTTTTCTGTATCTCATTTGTCAAGAACTGGCATTAAGTGCTTTATGGGGTTTGATCAAAAATGCCTGGGAATTTAGATCTGCTGTAAGAGGACTTGCCCTGTAGCCTCCTTGGGTTGGCAGCAGCTTTCTCAATGAGCAGTCCATGTGATTCTAATGAAGCACTCCTGAGACTTTGCAAATCCCAAATCTAATGTGTGGAAATTCTAGCCCAAGAGGTAAGAATCTGAGGTGAGGGTTGCTTTGAGAAGGTAATTAGTCCTCACATTTCTTAGTGGGATTAGTGCTCTTACCGACAGGCTAGATAAAGTTCATTTGTTCCTTCGAACGTATGAGGAAACAGCAAGAAGATACCACATATGATGCAGGAAGTAGGTGCCCACCAGACACCAAATCTGCTTGCACCTGACTCACACACTTCCTTGTCTCCAAAACTGTGGGGAAGAGATTTCTGAATTTCCCACCATCAAAGAAGATCCAACCTCCAATAAGCTGCAGGGAAGATGCTATTAGATGGTTTTTTATTCATTTAATTCTATAAATAGTGCTTTGGAGAACAAAGAGAATGATATCTTCACATTTGTTCCATTACAAGACAAGTTAGATGGTTAGACTTAGGAAATTTTAAATTTTTACTTTAAAAGAAAAAAATCTACATTTTTTTCAAGCTACCAAAATTAGCTCTAAAAATATGTAATTTTGCCAGATTCCTTTTGCCATCAAACATTTTGTAAAAGACATTTCAATTTCTTATTCAAATTCACCACAATTGTACTCTATTATTTTCAATTGTGTTATTTGGAAAATGCATTTTTAGTTCATACATAATAAATGAGTGACTAATAATATACAGATATGTTCCTAAGTGCTTCGTTCTTGATTATTCATGACATCTATTTCTTATTCATCTGGCAGGGTAAAGCTGCTGGGGAACAAGATGACTTTTTTATATATGACTCGTAAAAGATGGAAATGCTTTCTATGTGAGTTATGTCTCTGTGGATCAAGATACCACCAAGGATTGTTTCTGGTGCATAATTGTTATTCAGTCAGTACACACCAGTGTAGCACAGCATTAGTTTGCATTAGGCAATGATTTGAGGAACAGTTATAATGATTTGCATGAATATGCATTATGACAGGTATTTATTATACCTTTTCACTTTTAAAAATAAACTCTTTTCCAGAGAAAATGAAAAACTAATACTCATTTTATGGTGGATAATGGGACTTTCAGTTCCTGTACTTGCTTTTCTAATTGTACCACCCTAAGTCATTGCTCAGTCTGACATAAATATGCTCTTTCTCTATTAATTTGTTGGTGCAGGTTTTACATGCTATTTATAATTTTACTTTATTAGTTTAAAATCTTACTATATTTTGCTACATGTTATAACACTATTAAAATTACACATTTGCCACTGTCACAGAAGACCCAAGTGCCAGGATGCTGCAAGGAATGGGTTGTGTTTTGTTACATAACCAGTCAACATATGTTGAGCACATACTCTGAGGCAGGAACAACTTGGAGTGTGATAGTAGCTCGGAAGAAGCATAGTCAATGTGATCAGTGGGTATGTTGGGTTATTGAATGAACTCTTCTACTCTGATGAGATCTTTGATTGGTCTATTTGGAAACCAAGAAATATTGAATATAAACTTACCATCATGATTTTCAAGATTAACATACCTTTTTATTGTTTTTGTTTCTTCCTTACACCTGTTCTCACGAGAGCAAATGTGACAGCCTTTTGTATCACTTCTCAGGGCAAACTTTTTTTTGATATTGATTCTTAGGTCTATAGAATTCTGCAATCCATTAATAAAATACACATATCCTCACAGCAGAAATGTTAATATGTCTACAGATAAGTTACAATGCAAAGGTTTGTTAACTTTCCCGGCATCACACACCAATTAGCAGTAAACTTAATATTCTCCCCCTGATTTCAACTGAGCCTTGACTAGAATGAACCCAGAACAGCCACAGGAATAATTTTTGGTATATGTAGTACATATTCAATAAGCTATTATTAATACATTTATCATTGCTAGAAAAAACTTTAGTTTTAATTTACTCCACTCCTATTTTTAAATGGTTACCAATTTTCAAGGAAATGATACGTACTTTCTTTGTGCACTCTACGATCACAACACTTGTTATCTAGATAAGGAAAGTCAGTGTTCTTCTATCAGTGAGCTTATAGGAGACAAAATGGAATGAAAATTTGCTGTTTAAAAACTCTGTATCCTATTCCCAGATAACAGTTTGCATTTTAAATGACAAAAGGCAAAATAACAAATGTCAAATATTTCACATTCTTCTAGAGCTAGTATTTCAAAATCCAGAGGCTGTTTCACAATGAAAACTCATTTCGGCTGCTTTTCTTACTGACCAGTTTTGTTTTATTAATTACTTATCATCCTTTTGCCAGAAAACATAGTACTTTCTGCTAGAATAACAAACAGAGGAAAACTGGCTTCAGCAACCATTTATTATTGCCTGAAACATTACAATTAACCCTGCCCCATCTGTTCTCATGTATAAACACAATAGAAGGGAGAACTAATGACAGTGAAAAAACAAAATATAATTCAAACATGCACCTAATAATTTATTGATGAACATTGCTTAACTAAATGGACTTGCTTAAAAATATTTGGTTTCTGGATCATAGAAAAGAACACTCAAATAGAGGTGAGCCATAAGCATGTAACACTGTAGGACTCTTTTTAATCCGTAGGATGTAGGTAGTCAGTGGGAAGGAGAGATAAACACAAGGTAGGAGAATTTACTCTTCCTATAAGATTTCTAAAAGAAAAAGTGTTGTCCCACAAGTCATAATCCTAAAGGTTATAAATATTGTTTGTAGCTGATTTCATCTGCCAGTGTTTTAATATCTCTCATATTTCTCTATATCCCTATTTACAGAGAATTTTTCTTATTGCAAAAATCAGTTCTTATAACACAGAACACATTGATTACTAACTATACTCTGAACTTCTGTTTCCATATAACTTGTGGTTCAGTGAGAACAAAATAATTTTGAGACAAATACATCATAGTATGATCATAGGACTATTAGTAATTTAGATAATAGGTATTTTGCAATAATAGTTCTCAAATATCAATGTAACTATCTCCAAAACTATTATTAGTATGTAAAATCGCTAAAGGAATTATTTTAACATGTGTTTTAAAAATAGATTAACAAAGTTTTGTTTCACCAAAACTTAATTTCTGTGTTTTAATTTATCATAAATAATGAGTGTAAAATAATATGTACATAAGTATATAAAATTTTTATTTGTGAAGTGTGACTTTTATAAATAAGATTGAACATGTTTGATCAAATGATTAATAGGAAATAAAATGGAGTTTTAACAATGACGTCTATACTGTATTAGATGATGTTTGCTCTTTTGTTAATTTCAGATAATTTAGATATGAATTGGAGAATAAATTAAGAAAGGCTGAAAGAAAGGAAGGTTTTTGTAGTAAAAACTAAACAGCAAAAAACATTTTTATGGAATTTCTTAAAATGTAATATACATGTAAGGTAGTGAATGTGTATAGATACAAATTCCAAGATTGATGTTCCTATAGGTTAAAATGTTAATCAGGTATTAAAACTATATGGTTACATGCATAATCAATTCACGAATTTTTTGCAGCCCCACAATTATCCAGTAGAGATCTACCTCAGAATATAAACTTCACAGGTGCACAAATAATGATCATTGTAACCATCACTGTACATGTAGCAAATAGCATAATGCCAGACATGTATGACATATAGTCAAATATTAATTACTAAATATTTTATCTATAAGTATTGAATACCCTAATGATGCTTGGAAACTGCAAGCTCTTCCTTTAAATGAATTTAAAACTAATCTACAATTTTTTAACCTTTGTGAACAACTTCTAAATTAAGATGTGCAAATACAGTATGAAGAGGTTTTTTTTTAATGAAAGATTGATTAAAAGTTCATATAACCTAAGGTCCAGAAATTGAGTAAAAACTGTACAGCAGGGAACATGTTTATGAAATTACTGAAAACTGCTGAGAGGAAAAAAAGAAAGTATTAAAGAAATAAATTAAACTAAAGGGGGAAGGAGTACTGATTTTTTAACAGCTGTACTTATAAATCTTTGCATTTTAATGGTATTTTTAAATATTTTGAGTTTTTATGGAAAATGGACTATCCCCTTTCCCAAAATATCTGACAAGAAATAGATCCTGGTGAATCTTCCTAGGATTCAGTCAGGTTTTTGAGTAGATCAGTACTGAGAAGCCCAAGCTCTCCCTCTGGGCATTGAACTAAGAACACCATAAGATAACTTTTTACTTATGGAAATTCATGTACTGCTGAGCTTTTAATCCATTTTATTTGCAAACTTTAATATTAGTGAAATTTTGAGAATCAAGTCCTTTTCTTCTCCTATCCCTTGCCATACAAAAGTGTGCCAAAAAGCTTAAATTAGCCATGGAGATAGCTCAGTGGCCCCAGCACCAGCCTGGCAAGCATAAGGTCAATCAATCAATTCCTGGTTAAAAAAAGCAAAAAGCTTACATTGAAAAATCACATTGTGTATGGATATGAAGCATAATGTGTTTTCTAAACTTAATCTGAATTAAACTACTCTAGATTTGAAGTAAATACTAATATACGAGCCTATGTATAAAGATATCATTTTAATAGAAGACCCAATTAGTTAAAATCATTACACTTGAAATATGTTGTTTCAGGGGTTGGGGATGATTCTCAACAGCAGAGAGCTTTCCTAACATGCCCAAGGCTCTGGGTTTAATACTCATCACTGTAAAACCTAATTAATTAACTAATCAGTTAAAATATATAATTTTGGTTTCCTGATGAGTAAATAGAAACAACTTAGATATTTTTCATAACTACAATGAAATTAAGTTAGTTTTCCAACTATGCTGTAAAATAAAATTCAAAAGCACATTTTTAAATGATGTGTTTCAACATTTTAAAATGAACACCGGTATGGTGGGCCTTCCTGTAATTCTAGTGCAGCAGAACATATAACCCAGCCAGTGTACTTCAGTTTCCGTTAGTTGCCCAGGTAACCTCCAGTTTACTTCAGTTCCTGTTACAGTTCCTGTCACCTCTGTTTCTTAGAAATGACTGGTCACTGTGATGCATAGACAATCAAAGACAGCCAAGTGTTCTACCTCTGTACTTCCCCTTTGCAGCCCCATGATAACCACCCTCCTTGAGATTTCAAGGCTTGATATTTTGATAATGATTCTTTTCAGTACCCATCAACATAAATAAATCTGCCTCCAAATCCTGGGTGAAATTTCAGTGTTTCTATTTGCTGTTGCACCAGCGGTCTGGGAAACTGAGGCAGAAGACTTGAAAGTTACAGTCCAGCATAACTTTCAACTTAGAAAAATCTATATCAAAAAATCCCTGCATTAAAAAAAAAAAAAAACAACTGAGGCAGGGACTTGAAAGTTACATGCAGCAATTAGCATGTAACTGTATAATGTTCAACTTAGCAATACCGTGTATCAAAAAAAGAATCAGAAAGAAATGAAAGTATAGCTTAGTACAGAAGACCTGGGTTCAATTCATAGTACTGGGGAAATAAAGGAAAGTAAGAAAAATCAAAAATTTAAAAAATGATATTTCAGTAGGAACTCAATGCCTTGGTAGTGAATTAATACCAATGTGCCAGTTTTCTTAATGTAATTCACGCACGCTGTAATGTAATAATATTCTTTATTTTATTCCTTATATATCTATTTAATGTAAACCTTTCACCACAGAAAATAAACTCACAATATTATTTCCAAAAAGTAATTTTATTTTATCTTTTTATTTTATTTTTGGTACCAGGAATCAAACTCATGACCTCACATTTGCCATGCAGGTCTAAGCTGCTAAGCTATATCACTGGCCTTGTAATTTCATTTTAGAAAAGAGGCAAAGTCACTTAAAAAAAAAGAGACAGATGTAAAAATGTATTATATAACAGAATTTTAATGGGATATACAGCCTTAATAAGAAAGCAATAAGGAACAATACACAAAAAGAAAAATGTAGAAAAAAATCTTAAAAACTAAAACAGTTAAACAGATTCATTGTTTAATTTGGATAGAATGATACTGTGTATTTTTTTAAAAAAAGAGAAAACAACAGTAAAATTAAGAAGGAAACAAACAAAAAACAACAACAACAGAAAATGGTAACAACAACATCAACAAAAAATGACAATACAGGATTTCAAAACAAGATGGTAGGAATTTAACAATGGTTGTTATATTGCATATTGTTATCCTCAAAGTAATTGCTCAGGCTACCAGATACAGGCATGAAGATTGAGCAAACAATATAATTTCCCTTTGAGCAGTTTCTTTGCCTTTTAATATATCTATTGTAACTTTTGGGTCTATTTACTCTTTCAGTTATTTACACTAACTAGACAATATGGTATTTACACATGCAAGGTTGACTTATCTCACTTATGAGTATGGTTTCTAATTGCATTCATTATAATAAAAACCTCTAGTTTATCATTCTTAATGTCTAAATAGAATTCATTGTATAAAAATAACACATCTTTTTTGTCCATTCCTCAGTTGATGGCATTTGGGTTGTTTCCAAGATTTAAATATTATAAATTTTGCTGCTATAAACATGGGTCCACATATATCACTGTGGTATGATGTTCTCAATTCTCCTGGAAAATATTCAGAAGGGGAATAACTGGGTAGAATGGAACCTCTAATCTTAACATTCTGAGGAATGTCAATACTGATTTCCACATTGGTTGTACCAGTCTAAACTCCCAACAACAATGAAGAAATGTTCCTTTTCCTCCATAGCCCCACCAGCAATTGTTACTGTTTTATTTCTTGATCTTGGCTATTCTTTCTGGGGTGAGATGGAATCTCAGCATTGTTTTAATTTTCATTTCTCTAATGACCAATGAAAGTGAACATGTTTTCATATATTTATTTGCCATTTGTATTTCTACATCTGAGAAATGTATAGTCATCTCAAATGCTCATTTTTGGTTTGGGTCTTTAAATTTTTAGGGCTTGATTTTTTTCTTTATATTTTCTTGATTAAAAAGTCCTTTGTCTGAGGGACAGTTGGGAAAAATCTTTTCCCAATCTGTGGGGAGCTTTGCACTCTGTTCATGATTTCTTTAGAAAACTTTTTAGTAAGATGAGATTCCAGTTGTTGATTCTTTGAAGTACTTCTTGTGCAGTTTGGTTTTTGTTCATGAATTCTTGACCTAGCCCTATGTCCTTGAATTTTCTACCTACTTTGTATTCCAACAGGTTTAGTATTTCTGTCTTAACATTTAGATCTTTGATCCATTTTAACTTCAGTTTAATGCGTGGTGATAGGCATGGGTCTAGTTTAAGTAGTTGGCATGTAAAATGTCAGTTTTTCCAACATCACTTATTAAGGAGGCTGTCTTTCTTCTAGTGAATATATTTGGCCTCTTTGTCAAAGAGAAGGTAGCTGAGTGTGTTTGTATTTGTGTCTGCATCTTCTGTTTTGTTCCATTGATCCTCACATCTGTTTTTTTTTTTTTTTGCCAGTACCATGCTGATTTTATTATAGCAACTTTGTAGTATAATTTCAAGTCTGAGATTGTGATGCCTCCTGCCTCGTTTTGTTGCCTATGATTACCTTTGCTATTCTAGGTCTCTCATGGTTCCAAATGAATTTTAGGAATTTTGCCTTCTTTTCTTTAGATCTGTGAGGTATGCTAATGGTATTTTGATCAGGACTGCATCAAATCTGTATAACAGTTTTGGGAGAATGGCCGTTTTTGCAATGTTAGTTCTTCCTATCCATGATCACAGGATATTTTTCCATTATTTGAATTCTTCAATTTTATTTTCAGAATATTATAATTTTCAATGTATAAATTTTTTACTTTCTTTGTTATATTGATTCCCAAACATTTTTTATGTTATCATGAAGAGTGTGGTTTCCTTAGTTTCTCTCTCAGTGAGTTTACTGTTTGTGTACAGGAATTCTATTGACTTTTGAGTATTGACTTTGTACCCAGCTGCGCCGCTACACTTGCTTATTAGGTCTAGAAGCCTCTTGGTAAAGTTTTTGGGATCTACTGTGTAGAGTATCATGTCATCTGTGAATAATGATAATTTAACTTCTTTTACTAACTTTATTCCTTGTATTTCTCTCTCTTGTCTAATTTCTCTGGACAATGTTTCCATAACTATATTCAATAGGATTGGTGATAGTGGGCAATCTTGTTTTGTTCCTGATTTGAGAGTAAAAGTTCAGTTTTTGACCATTTAGTATAATGTTGGCTGTTAGTTTGTCATAGATGGCTTTTATCAAATTGAGATAGAGACCATCTATTCAAATTTTCTCTAGAGTTTTTTTTTTACCATGAATGAATGTTGGACTTTATCAAAAGCTTTTTCTGCATCTATTGAGATGATCATGTGATTTTCTTTTTTTGGCTCTGTAATACAGTATATTACATTTATTGATCTGCTTATGTTGAACCATCTTTGCATTCCTGGGATGAATCCTGCTTGATCATGGTGAATAAACTTCTTGGTGATTTGGTGCACTCTGTTTGCTGGTACTTTACCAAAGATTGTTGCATCTATGCTTATGAGAGAGACTGGCCTATAATTTTATTATCTGATTGGTTCTTTCTCTGGTTTTGGTGTCAGGGTAATATTGGATCCCAGAATGAATTATGGATAATTGTTTCTTTTTCACCTTCATTAAAGATTTTAAAGAGTACCGGTATTAACTTATCTCTAAGTTTCTTGTAGAATTCAGTTGCAAATCCATCAGCCTTTGTTGTTGTTGTTGTTGCTGCTGTTAAGTTTTAAATTAGATTTTCATTCTTTTAACTGATATTGGGCTATTCAGAAATTTCATATCTTTTTGATTCAGCTTTGGTAATTCATGTATTTCTAGGAATCTGTCCATTTCTTCTGCATTTTTAATCCTATGAGAACAAATATTTTAAAGTAAGGTATTGATGAGCTTCTGTATTTCCACAGATCTGTAGTGATTCCATTCCTTTTTGCATGAATCTGAGTTTTTTCTTTCCTTTTTTTGATAAAGTTAACTAGGGGTTTATCTGTGGTATTTATTCTTCTAAAGAACCAACTTTTTGATTCATTAGTTCTTTGTGTTGTTTTTTTTAGTCTCAATTGCATTAATTTCTGCTCTAATCTTTATAATTTCCTCTGTCATTTGGGGTTAGGGTTTGACTTGTTCTTTTTCTAGAAGTTAGAAGTGCAGCATTCAGTTGTTTATTTGTGTTAGTTCTGTTTTCCTGATATGGGAATTCATTGCCACAAATTTGCCTCTATGGACTGCTTTCACTGTGTCCCACAGGTTCTGGTAAGTTGTATTTGCATTTTTATTTGATTGTATATTTTATCTAATTTCTTCTTTAATTTACTCTGTATTGTTTAGTAGGGTGCTATTTTATTTCTTTGTGTTTATGGAGCTTTTACAGGTTCTTTTGTCATTAATTTCCAATTTCAGTGCACTATGGTCAGATAATATGCATAGGAAAATTTCAGGCCCATTGCTTTTACTTAAGCATGTTCTATGAGTTTGCATATGGTCTATTTTAGAGAACATCCCATATGTAGCTGAGAAGAATGTGTATTCTGATGTTGTTGGGTGGAACTCTGTACACATCTAAGTCCATTTGTTCACAAGTTTGATTCAGTTGTTATTCCTTTGCTGATTTTTTGTCTAGTTGATCTATTTATTTGTGTCGATGAGGTGTTAAGTTCCCCTGTTATAACTGTATTATTTCTTACTTGACTTTTCATGTTTAATATTTGCCTTACATAGCTGGGTACTCCCATGTTTGGTGCATATATATTTATGATTGTTATCTCTTTCTCTTGAAGTTTTCCCCTAACAAGCATGCAGTGATTTTTTTTATCTCTTTTGATCATTCTTGATTTGAAGTTCATATTATCTGCAAACAGAATAGCCACCCCTGATTTTTTTCTGAGTTGTTTTCCTGTTGTTTTTCATCCTGTGACTTTCAGTCTATGAACTTTCTTTTAAATTAAATGTACAGACAGCATATCATTTCTTGATCCACTCTGCCAATTTGTTTCTTTTCATTGGTGAATTGAGGTCATTTACATTAATGGTAATAACTAATATGTATTGGCTTATCTTTGTCATGTTATCTTTCTGCTGTTGGTTCTTTACTTCCCCCCTCTGTTTAATTGCTTGTCCTGCTTGTTCATTTGCTTCTATTGTTGTTCTTGGGATTGTGGTCATTTTTTATCCCTTTCTAGAATGTCTTTCAGGTGCTTCTGGGTTTAGCTTAGTTGGCTAAGGTGCCATTCTGTAAACGTGAGGTTGTGAGTTCTATCCCAGAGGCCAAAAAATAAAAATAAAAAAATAAAATAAAATAAAAAAGTGTGCTTCCTGGTTTAGCTTAGTTGGCTAAGGCACCACTCTGTAAATGTGAGGTTGTGAGTTCCATCCCAGAGGCAGAAAAAAAAAACCACTCCAAAATAGAATGTCTTTCAGTACTCTTCGTTGGTTAGGTTGAAGTTCTTCAAAGTTCTTTTCCATGGAAGTATCTTATTTCTCCATTGATTTTCAAAGATAGTTTTGTAGGGTACATCAATCTGGGTTGGAAGTTGTTTTTTTTTTTTTTTTTCACTACTTGAAATACTTCACACCATGCTCTTCTTGACTTGATGGTTTGTGTTGAGAAGTCTACCATGATTCTAACAGTCTTTCCTTTGTAGGTGATGTTTCTTTTTCTCCAGCAGCTTTCAGTATTCTGCTCTTATCCTGAATTTCTGGGATCTTGGTTATTATATGTCTAGATGTAGATTTTTTGTGGTTATGGCTAAATGGAGTTTATATGCCTTGCTTATCTCTATGTCTGGATCTTTTCCCATGTTTTGGAAATTTTCAGCTATTAGTTCTGTAAATAATCTTTTTATGTCATTTGTGTTGTCTCCTTTTTCATTGACACCTGTCAACCTTATCTTGTTTCTCTTTGCATCATCTTGTAGCTGTTGAATTATTTCCTGATTCTTTATTTTTAAGGATCTTTCCTGTATGTTGGTAAACATATAAAGGTATGTATGTATTTGTATGCAAGATAGATAACTATAATACCAACCTCTTTTGGTTCACTAAAAAGAACGTTTTGTGCTGTCACTGTTTGATTATTTTTGTGCATAGATTTTGTATTCTGAACAGCTACTTCTAAGATAACAACATTAAATATATTAACTAGTGTCAATTCTCTACTGTTTTTTTAAATTCTGTATCATTTCTATCCTTTTTTTTCCCTGTTTTACTTTTTAAACTAAAAAAAAGAGATCTTTCCTGTCATGATCACTGTCTGCAATCCTGTCTTTAGGGTCAGAGAGTCTGTCTCCAGTTTCATTTATGCAGTTTTGCCAGCTTTCAATGAAATTTTTTATATCCTGGATATCTCTTTGAATCTGTTTCATATATTTTAATTGTTCCCTGTATTGCTCATTTAAGTTTTCTATCATTTTTCTATGCTCCTCTATTTCTTTTATCTATATCATCTTTGGATCTACTCACCAATTCTTTCCTTATGTTTATCATTTCTGTTCTCACCTGAGAGGTTATTTCTGATCTGATCTCCTTTACAGCTTCCTTGAGTTGTGTCTTTACTTCTGTTGCTATCATTTCAGAAATTTTGGTGTGTGTGATTTCTAATTTTACACATGTCTGTATCTTCTGTGCTAGATCTGGATGGGCAGGTAGTTTGGGATTGCATTTTGTTCTTTTGTTTTGGCATTTTTCTGTGTTCCTCTGATTCAGTCAGATGTCAAGTCCTAGTTTTTTCCTGAACTGGCAGCCCAACTGGCTGTAGGCTTCTTGGTGCAGACTTTCAGTCCCTGCAGGATTCTGACATGATTCCAAGGTGTGAGTAGATCACTTGATGCAGACTTCCAATCCCTTCCTCACTGAGAGTGGTGGTTGGCTGTGGATCACTGGACACAGACTCCTGTTACACATAGGATTCAGTGATAATGCTCAAGTGTGGTTGGGTACATGTGCACAGACTCCAAAACCCCATTGGGTTTGGAGTCCCCAGCAAGAGTCCCCAGATGACTGCAGGTTTCTGGGTATAGCCTCCAAGTCCCGAGGAGCCTCACCTACAGCTCCTGTGTGTGGGTAGGTCATTAGGTACAGTTTCCCAGTCCTTGTAGGTCTCATGGTGGGTTCCTGGATGACCACCAGAATGGTACTGTCCCAATAGGAGCACTACAGCAGAGGAAAAAGCCTATGTTCTTTCCTGTTTGTTTTTGCCTGTAGAATTACTCAATGATTTTATATCTAAAAGTGACACTATTTATGACACCAGATTCCTAAATAAGTAATTTATAGAAAAGTTGATTCTATTTGGCCATACATATATGATATGATATGAAAATATGCATATATGGGATATGTGGATATATATATATTTAATTTTCATGTGGAGAAATATTATATATGGATATAGTAAAAACTTGAAAAAGTTTTATCCCATTGAAGTGGCTCTATATTCATTTATCTTCATTCAGAAACAATCCATGAATGTTTAAATGGACAAGTGTAGATATGTTTTCATATTTATTATTTATAAGAAATGAGAAATACATTCTATATACTTAATAAGTGTTTATATCAGCAAATGAAGCTACCGGATCATTTCAAAAGTTTTCTAGTCAGTTTTCCAGTCTCTGAAACAAAATACCCAACACCTACAGTTTAAAGGAGAAGAGGCTTTTTGGGCTTAAAGTTTCAGTGAATTCAGTACACGACCACCTCAGTCCAAGACAGATACTGCATGGCAGATGGTATGGCAGAGCAAAAGTGCTCACTGCATGGCAGCCAGGAAATAGAGAAGATAGAAGCCTGAGGTGTGAATACATCCTCCCAAGGCGAGGCACACTGCCAGTGGCCTGTCCAAATAGACCCTACCTCCAAATTGAGATCATTAGTGGAATTTCCAGACATAACCATAACAAAATGTTCAGGAGATTCTATTTTAAATTACAAATATGTATATTTCATAATTTATTTGAATAGTTTATATTCAATTTTTATTTTGTCAACTTCCAGTTCCTTGCCATTAGCAATATTATAATGAGATTCTTGCATATTTGTTTTTGTGTTTTCAACTTTAAGTATGAGATAAATTCCAAAAAGTATAATTATGATTGCAAAGAGTCTGAAACTTTCTTATTTTGAAAATTTCTCTCCAAAGTACTTGCATCAAATTCAGTTCTCACCAAGAACCCAATGTTACATAGTCAATACTGCTTCTGTGTGATTTATTTTACTTTATTGCTAGATTCTTAAAAACCATTATTGTTTTAATATTCTAAAACAGGTTTAACATATTTTTCATGTCCATGAGTACACTGAAATTTTGTTTCTGCTGAAAATCTGTCCTTTGTTGACATTTTTCTTTGCATTAAATTATTTTATATGTTAAAGATGTTATCCTGGGCTGGGGGTTTAGCTCAGCAGCACAAGCACCTGCATGGCAAGAACAAGGTCATGAGTTCAGTCCCCTGTACCAAAAAAAGAAAAAAAAAAAAAAAAGATGTTAGCCCTTTGGTAGGCATTGTGACACATTCCTGTAATCCCAGCACTCAAGAAGCTAAGGCAGGAAGACACTTACAAATTCAATGCCAGCCGTGGCTACATAGAGAGTTCAAGGTCAGCCTGAACTACATACCAAGGTCCCATTTCAAAAAATCAAAAAAATTAAATAATAATAATAATTAAGTTAAATTAAAATGATAGAAGTCTTCATATGCATATGGTGTTGTGAATTGTCCCTCCTCCTCCTTTAAAATTGTGGTTTGGATTTACTTATGACGTTTTTATCATAGCATTTGTGTGTGTGTGTGTATGTGTGTGTGTATATGTATTTTAATTGGTAACTTTTTCCATTACAACCTTTGCTTTACAAATTCCACTTCCCCAGTTAAAGAGGAAAAAAATGTCCTCTTTACTATCCTCTACTATGTCTTAAAGATCTTAGATCTCAGAGGATATTTTTATTAGTGCCACTGAAGTATACTTTCAATGCAAGCAACCACATTTCTTTTAATCGTGCGATGTTATGAGTTGAGAATTGTATGAGATCACTACCACCAGCAAGATGCAGAACACTGCCATCATTCTATTAAGATTCTTTTGGTTCCTGTATATAATTCCAAGTTCTACTGCCATACCAGGCAACTGCTAGTCTTCTTTTTATTACCTAATTTAGTTGATGTTCTTTAGAATTTTATATAAATCAAATCATACAGCATGTGTTATTTTGTGGCTGACTTCATTGAGAATATGATTTTGACATTTGTCTAAACTGTTACATATAGACACTGTTACATGTATCTATATCTTATTCATTTTTATTTACAATTGAATTCATGGTATACCATGTATTCAATTGTAAATGCACCATTAGTTCATCCATTTTACCTACCAACTGATGTTTAAATTACTTCCATGTTTAACCTACAGTTTTCTAAGTAAGTGTAAATCTTTGTGTAGATACGTTTTCATATCTCTTAGGTAAATAACTACAAATGAAATGTGCCAGCTATTGCAAGTTAACTTTTGGATAGACTGTTAAAATTTCCCCAGACTGTACTATTTTAATGTTTTACTGGCAGTGAATGAGAGTTTTACCAGTAATTCAGTAGCTCACTCTTCTTTTTCTTTTAAATACTTGACATAAATATTATTTATCATTTTCTGGTTTTGTAATAGATCTCTCTCTCTCTCTCTCTCTCTCTCTATATATATATATATATATATATAATTGCTCTATATGTGCTATTGCCATATATATGTGCTACTGTTTTTATGAAACAATAAAACAAAATTTCATAACAAAATAAGAGAATAGTAATAGGTAACACACTACATGTCATTATCTTTGAAGTAGTTACTCAAAGTACAAGACATTGATAGAAAAGATTCTCCCTAACAAAGGAGAAGCAGAAAGTTACCAGAAAACTTTCTTTTTCCTGAACTAAGACAAACTAGTAGTATAAATAAAACAAAATGCATGTTTTTACTTAAACTTTGAAATTAACTTTTACTATGCTTTACAATTTCTCAGATATTTCTCTTTAAATTTCAAGGAGCTAATCACATTACCAGTAAATAATTGTGTCTTTACACACCCACTTTTCATTCATCTCTTCTCTTGTTTAAATCCAACATTCCAACAAAGCAGCATTAAATCTATTGGTAATATTTATGGAATGCTTCTGGTGGTTTACAGTTAACCACAAATTGCTATATTTGTTAAATATACTTTTCTCATGTTAAGAAAATCTGTGTTCTGGCTAATTACCATGAGAAAAGAGCAGCACTATCAAGTTCCTTTTCTACAACTATTACTGTGATATACTGAAAAATTATTAGATTTTCAATAATGAACCATCCTTGCATTCTTGAGGTCAAATGTATTTGTCTATGACATGTAACTCAATTAATGTGCCGCTCTGTTCTCTCTAACATTAGTTTTATTGCATCTCTGTTGATGTTATAACTCACATAGAACTTACAAGTTAATAGTATAAAAGCCTTACGCCTTCTTTAAAATTTTAAATGGTTAGGCGTTGGCAAGATGGAGAAATTTTGGAAAAGAAGATTTAAAAGCAGAAACTGGGTTCTAGGAATTACAATTTCACAGTTGGGAGACTCGAGGAGTGTCTAATTCTCATTCAAAACAGGAAAGAGTTCTGAAGAGAATACTTAGGAAATTTTATTTGTGTCTCTCAAAATATGTGACTTATGCCTCACAACCTCAAGAAATCCGTAACAAAATACTCTAGTATCTCAGTTCACATTGTTTGTGAATGATTTGATTCACAAACAAAAGCATTTGGCAAATTTTTGTTTTTGTTTGCAAGCTCTATATCAGCTGACAAATCCAACTGTAGTCATCTTTCCAGCACAAACACAAATGTGGCCATTTTTTCCAAAATTGTGAAACAAATAAAGTTTGTGATCTGAGATACCACTGTAAACAAATTAATATAGGTTAGTCATGTAAGCCAGATATGGATTCCAAGTAAAAATGTCAGCTGAATCTATATCAGAAGCGTTGCCTTTTAAAATGAGGGAAATCTTCCGGAAAATGTGGAGTGTTTATGAAGGAGATAATTCTGTGTGACACTTATGGGGCTGACAATGGAAAACACAAACAGTGCAGAGAAATCTTAGAGAATAGTGCTGCACAGAGAACTTTCAGAGAACCAACAAATGTGTTCTCAAAGTGAAAAGTTGCTTTTATATCTCTATATTGCCCCCCAAATCATGATGTTATCTGCCAAATACAAACATACACTTTCCTGTTTGCCTTATGCTTTCTATTATCTTTAACACTTCTGCCAATTCTAACTCCTATCTTTGACTTTGCTGGTGTTAAATTGACATTCTAGGTGGAATAAGAAGTCAATGAGAAGAAGGCAAAGTGAATTAAGTCTACCAGCTCATATTGCAAGTGGTTTATGCAAAGAAAATTTCAGTAAAAAGGAAAATGAGAGCTTCTGATGAAAGTCAATTTCAAAGATTTTGTCCTTAAATGGAACTGGAGGTTTTACTAATTTTCAACTCATGGAAAGGGTTCAGAATTAATGGTGCTTGTGACACATTATCACAGTAGGCAGAGAAATGATGTGATGGTTCAGCTTGATTGTGCCAACATGACTGGCTTGGATCCTGCTGTATTTCTTATAAATACACTTTTCTTATATCACCTGTAGATTCTCTATGCTGCACCATTCTCTGGGTGTGTCTGGTCCCTCACTCTCCTGATAGTGTTCTCCTGCTCTGCCTTCCAGCCACCATAGGCAAAGCGTCTTTGTAATTCTTCCACCATAATGTCCCTATGTTGGAGCCTGCTGACCATGTACTGAATCCCCTGCAAACATGAGCTAAATTAAACCACTCATCATTTAGGTCATAAATGTCAGATATTGCATGCACCCCGGGAAGGCTTACTAATACAGAAAACTAGCACAAGGAGTTGATTCATTGCTATGACCATATCTGACTATTTGGTTTACAAGCCTCTGAAACTAGTTTACAGAAAGAATTTGGAAAAGTTGGGAATGTGGAATAAAGAAGAATGATGCTGTAAGTAGAGTTTGAAAGATGGTTCTAGTGTGAGCTCAGAAGACCGGAATGACTGCAGAAATGTAGACATTAAAAGTCAGGCTCTGGAAGTTCCAGATGGAAATAAGGTTTACCTTGAGTTAGACTAGAGGCTATGTATCTTATACTCTGGTTGAAAATCTGTGTACATTGTCCAGTGCCCTGTGACTTTGCAGAGAACTAAGATTAATGGCTTTGGAATAGATGATCTGTTGGAAAAAATTCCAAACTAGCCCTGCATTCAGGCTGTGGCCTATATATTATGGACTATTTTTATTCAGCTATGTAGTGAGAATCAGCAGCAAAAGTTAGAGCAGAACAATTTGAAAATCTTAAATATTGTCTCTGAAGGAGCCATGTGTAATGTTGGTCAAAGAAGCTGTTGTTGGTAAAGAGATTAGTACCATTCAAGAAGAAGCCAAATATTATGTACAGAGATAAGAAGAAAGATGCCTTGAGGCCACCCTAAAATTCAGCATAATCTCATCCATCCCAGACTAAAGAATAAAGAAGTGTCAGCCTTTCACTTGAGAAGAGAATCTCTGGGACTCCTACTCCAGAGGGCCTCCTAGGAGGTTGATTCCACAGGATGTGTTGTATGTTGCTCAGTCTTTCAGGCACCCAGAAGCTGGTATAATCATGATCCATGCTGGCAGTGAAAGCAGATTTTGGTGTGGTGCCATCTATATGATACGGGTTGTAACTGTATACAGAATATAGGGATTATAGATTCAGGGAGGCTTTACTCAGATTTCAAAGGAAAGTATGGGAGCCCATGCCAGGAGTTTCTGAGAGGGTGGTATGTGATGTTGTGGGAATGAAACCAAAAGCATAGAGGATTCCCAAGGAAGATGGAGATGCCAATAACATGGAAAGTCTGCTAAAGAAATCTGTAGGCCATGAGTGAAACCAGTCCCAGAGAGAGGTTGGATGAGCTGCAACCAGCAAGACTATATTATAGGACTGCTCAAGTCCTTTGTCACTCACAATGTACCACCTTGTGCCCTGGATGTGGATATGATGCTGTAGCACTTAATGTAACCTTGCTGGATTTCAGTCTTGCTTTGTTACAATTCTTTTAATCCCTCACTTCTCCCTTTTGAAATTGTTTACCTTGTGCCATTGTATCTTGTGATTATGCATTTTTTTAAAATTACAGAGGTCTGTAGATAAAAATTTACCTTGATTCTCACAAGAAATAGACTTTCAAAAAGGCTGAGGCTGTTGAGACTTTGAGTAAGAGATTATTGTGTTTTAAATTATATGCCAGATAGTTGTGTCATGTTTGCAGAGTTGTGTTCTTGCATTTATTTGGAGATAAAGTATGATTTAAGACAGAGGTTTCCAAGTTCCACGTCACAAACTGGCAAAAACTGTTACAACCGGCAGCATATTTCAGTGACTCAGAATGCGTCACAAAGCTTGCTAACTCATGATATATTCTTTCTGCCCAACAAACTCAATCTGTCACATAATGAAAAAAAGAACTGCGTTTAAGTCAGTCAATGAAGTGGATGCATTCAAAGTCAAATTGGAATTGTAATGGGTAAACATTGAGATTTTTTAAATGTTTCAAACATTAGCAGAAATGTGGAAAGAGATAAAGTCAGGACTTTCTTTCTCCCAGCTGGTACGGGGTCAGCTATCAAAACTTTCTAAAGAGTTTGATCATTAGTTCCAAAAAACAAAACATTCCTGAACTGGGAATGAATGGATCTGAGACTTCTTTGTGACTAAGCCAGTTGAATCACTCTCTTCCATGCTAGAAGAAGATCAAATTCCTGAACATCAAATAATGGTGACTTTAAAAGCATGCTTAAAACCACTTTAAAACTCCATGCATTCTGGATAAAGTTAAGGCAGAATATCTTGATATTTCTACCAAAGTACTGGGAAGTCTGCTTCCATTTCAAATATCCTATCTTTGTGAAGCAGGGTTTTCACATGACAGCAACCAACACAAGAGTATAGGGTAGATTTGACATAAACAGCACACTTCACATGTCACTATCTCCCATCACCTCCAGATGGGACTAAACAGTTACAGAAAAACAAGATCAGGGCTCCCGCTGAGTCTGCATTATGGTGCACTGTATAATTATTTCATTATGTGTTACAGTGTGATAATAATAGAAATAAAGTGCACATAAAAAGCAATGGTCTTGAATCATCCCATAGCTGTCTCCCTCTCCCATCTGTGGGAAAACAGTCTTGCACAAAGCTGCTGTATGTTGCCAAAAATGTCTGCTGGTTTAACATGTGTCTGTTGGTCAAGTTGACAGGGTGCTGATTTTGACATTTAGGATGGAGTTTCAGTTTGATAATCTTTGGCATCTTCCCTGATGGAGCACACTTCTAGATGTGTCTGGCAGTGTCATAGAGGAATGACCTTGAGGTCCATGTGTGGTCCCTTATCCTTTTCACTTTAGCACTCTCGCCTATCTTCACTTCTGGCCACCATGAACTAGGTAGCTTTGCTCCTCAGCACCTCCACAATGATTCCTCTGCCAATGAGCCTGCAGAGCATATACTGAATTCTTGAATGTAATTAATTCTTGAGCTTTTATAGTGGAAGGTCACAATACCCCACTGTTACAAATAGATCAATTAATCAAAACCAGCAAGAAACAGCAGTTGATCCAAATCTTCAAACAAATGGACTTTAGAGATATATGCGGAGTGTTATACCCAACAACAACAGAATACACATTCTTTTTGGCAGCACATGTGTCTCTCTCCAAAATAGTCTTAGGGATGCATTTACTTGCGTCCCTAAGTAAATGCAAAAGAATTGAAATTTTACTATGCATTTTACCAGATCACAACGCAATAAAACTACAAATCAATAGCAAAAGAAACTACACAAAGTTATGAAAATTAAACAACACACTCTTTAACATAAAATGATCCCCAGAGAAAATTAAGGAAGAAATAACAATTCCTAGAATTTAATGATAATTCCAGTACAACATACCAGAAAAATGAGACAAATGAAAGAAGTTATACAAGGGAAATTTATAGTTATGAATGCATGCATCAGGAAAACAGAATGAGCCCAAATAAATAAACTAACAATGCATCTCAAGGTCCTCTAAAAACAAAAACAATCCAATTCCAAAGCTTGTATGAGAAAAAAATTATAAAGATCAGCACATAAATTAATGAAGTGGAGACCAAATTATTATGAACAATAATTGAATCAAAAAGCTGATTCTTTGAAAGAATAAACAAACTAAACAAACCCTTAGCCAATATTGCAAAAAAGAGAAAGAAAAGACACAAATCAATACATTAAGAAATGAAAAAGATGAAATCACATGGGCACCACCAAAATCCAGAAAATTATTAGCCACCACTTCACAGACATATATGCCAAACAATTGGATAACTCAGAAGAAATGGAAGGATTCCTATGTACATATGAATTACCAAAACTGAAACAAGAAGACCTCAAATTTTGAAAAACCCAATAACAGGCAATCAGATTGAACAGTAATAAAAATGCTACTTACTGGAAAAAACAAAGAAGGACCTGATGGATTCATGGTAAAATTCTATGAAAACTTCATGGAAGATCTAACACCAATGCTCCTCAAACTCTTTAATGAAATCAAGAGGGAAAGAGTACTTCCAAAATCATTCTAGGGAGCTACATTGTCTTGATCTGTAACTTCACAAATATCCAACTAAAAAAGGGAATTATGGACCAGTCTCTCAAATAAACATAGATTCAAAACTTAAAGAGATACTAGCAATCATAATGCAACAAATCATCAAAAAAAATCATACACCACAAGCAAGTAGGCTTCACACCAAGGATGCAAGGATGGCTCAACATGAATAGATCAGTAAGTATAATTCATTATATAAACAGAAGCAGAATAGAAAAAAATCTCATGGTCATCTCAATAGATGCAGAAAAGTCCTTTGACAAGAATCAAGCATCCATTTTGATTTTTTAAAAAAATGAATAAAACAGGAGAAAAGAACCTTATCTCCAACTAGATAAGACCTATTTATCACCAACCTGCTGCCAACATTATATAGAATAGGGAAAAACTGAAAGCTTTCCCTCTAACATCAAATATAAGACAAAGATGCCTATTATGACCACTGATCTTCAACATATCATCAAAACATTAGCCAGAGCAAGCAGGCAAAAGAAAGAAATGAAAGAGACACATATAGGAAAGAAAGAAATCAAAGCATAATTATTTGCAGATGGCATGATTCTTTACTTACAAGACCACAAAAACCTCCACCAAAAGACTCCTAGAGTTAATAATCAAATTCTGCAATGTAGCAAGCTACGAAGTAAATACACAAACATCAAAGCATATCTATAGACAACAATGAACTCACTGAAAAAAATAGAAAAATATACCATTCACAATAGCATCAATAAATAAAATAGTTGGCCATTTGCGGACTACAAAGGGAGAGAACCAGGCCCCACAAGGAGGTGATCCCCACCTGGAAACCAGAGCCATGTGCAGGTCACTGCCAAATTGGGGATGGCCTCGCCCAAGCCTCTCTCTGTGAGTCAGTGCCACTCATGGAGTGTGGGAGAAAGTCCAGGCTTCACGAAGAGGTGATCCCACCTGGAAACCATATCATTTTCATTGTTTACTTGAGTTGGGTTTTATTCTCTTTTGTTTTGTTTATGTTAAATCTGATGGCATGAGCAGCTATTTAAAAGATAGCAAGACATATCATGGTAGCCATTTTGGATATACTATTGTCTTATTTTGAAGTCCTTTATTGCATTCATTGTTTTGTTTCGATTTTTTAGACTCTATTCTGTTCTTTAGATCTTTACTATATCTGAAGGTATCTGCAGCTTTTTTGAAAACAACAAAAGGCATTATGGTAACTATTGCTGATTTTGTAAGGTTTTGAAGTCCTTATACTAGTTTAGTTTGCTTGGATTTTTTCTATTTTATTTTCCTTGGTTTTATCCTGTTTAAAATAAAAATTATAAAAGGAACAAAAAAAATGAAATACTTAAGCAGTAATTTAACCAAGAAGATGAAAGACCTGTACAATGAGAATTACACTACTTAGAAAAAGGACATTGAGGAGGACATCAGAAAATGGAAAGATATCCCCTGTTCCTGGATAAACTGAACCAATATTTTTAAAATGGCTATACTTCTAAAACTAAGATGTAGATTTAATTCAACTCCAATCAACCTATAAATAGCCTTTCTCACAGATAACAGTAGAAAAAACAATCTTAAAATTCATATGGAAAAAGAAAAGGTCCAAAATAGCAAGAGCAATCCTGTGTAACAAAAGCAAGAAAGGTGATATCACATACCCCAAAATGAAAGATAAATCAAAATGTGGGCAAATAAAATGAGCAGACACTTCTCAGAAACATAAATACAAATGGCCAATAAATACATGAAAAAATGTTCAGCACCATTAAAGAAATGCAAAATAAAATTATACTGAGATACCCTCTTATCCAAGAAAGAATAGATATCATTGAAAATCTAATGATTACAAATGTTAGCAAGGAACATTTCTAACTGTTTCTACAAGCAAATGTTAGAAAGAAACATTTCTAAATTGTTGGTGGGAGTGAAAACTAGTATAACCACTATGGAAACCAATGTTGAGATTCTTCAAAGACCTACAAATAAAAATTTAATTTGACTCAGCTATCCACTTCCTAATCTTCACAAAAGAATTGAAATTGTCATATAATAGGGACACATGCACACCCATGTTTATAGCAGTACAGTTTATAATTGTTAGATTTTACAAACAGCATATATATCCTTCAGCAGAAAAATAGACGAGGAAAATGTGGCACATATATACAATGGAGTACTGTACTGCCACAAAGAAAGAAAAACTTGAGGCATCTGTAGGTAAATGGATGCAATTTGAGAACATAATTTTAGTTGAAATAAGTTAGAGCAAAATTAAATATCACATGATTTCCCTTAATATGAGACACTCAAACTCTACTCACTGTTAGTTTATATAAAGCAAAGAGAGAATCATTTTTATCTATGTCCTGTACTTTGAAAAATATTTTTAAGATAATGATAAATACCATAGTAATGATTGTTATTTCCTTATATTTTCGTGAAATTTTGTTTTACTTTTATGATATCAAAAATACAAACTTCTAGAAAATATTTGCAACCTTTTCACATTTCTTGGGGTTTTAAAAATGTTTTGAAGGATATCTAAATTACTGAGGTTGTTTCAGGAACTATTTGGTATAGTTTGTTTTCTAATTTAAAGTCTCTTTTGCTGTCAGTTACTTTTTAAGAGTCAAACATATATATATATCCTGTTTATTTTTTTAGGTTCACAATCTTCTTGACATTTTTTGTAATGACTATTATGATTTCCCTTCCAGGATCACCAGGAAAGACTTGACAACTAGCAAATTTAAGCTTATTATATCTACTATATCAAGGGAGAAATTTTAACTTGCAAAAGTCTCAAAAGGAGAACAAAAATGGAAATAAAGAATTAGAGGACTTAGGTAGGTATGATAAAACAGTTTAGAATAAATCAGTACACAAATTGAGGCTTACAAAAACATTTTAAGTAAGTCTTGATAAGTAAACAAAATGCTGGTTAACTAGAAAACATTCTTCTATACCAGGACAGTTTTTTTTTTTTTTTCTGGTGCAAGTAGCCAAGTAAGTTTCTCTTTTTCTCAGAAGTTTTAAAACAGGCAAATATGAGTATTCACAGAAATTTCATCATAGAGATAAAAAAATGATTTGTTCCAGTATTGTGGAATGCTAGCTCCAGGAAAAACGACTATTCCAGTTGTCAAATTCAGTTCCACAGATTCAGCTCTTGAAAAGCATTTATCCTAGGGTTGTAAGAAGGAGGTTCATACCCTCAATTATTAAACATCATTTAAAAATTTTAAAATGATACAACCTGTAAATTTATCTGATTAACTACAGATTCACAAAGGCCTCAAAATTCTGAGATTCATGAATTACTTAATAGCTAAGGATAATACCCTAAGATTAAGAAAGATTACCTTCACTTTTGTTTGGCTTTTGCCTTCATATGAAAGAGAATTTGAATTTGTTGCCTCCTTGGAATCGAGGAAGGATCTCTATTCTGTAAAATTTTTGCCAATTTTCTCTGGAATTGTCTTCATCTCCCCTGTTTTGCCCACACATAACTGTAAGAATAAAATGATGGGGAAAAGTTTAGAGTAACAATCAAAATAATCTGTCCAAAACATATTGAATTTTTTCATTTAATTATGATATCTAATCACTATTCCATGTAATCTGAAAAAGAACACCACAAACTTTTCATCAACGATGAGGCAAAGCTAACCCCATGATGTTTGTCATACAAATGGTCACCTTTAGTATTTTGGTCCTAGTGTGCCAATGGAGAATTCCATCTCTAATCCAGACAAGCAGTGGTCAGGGACCAGGTCATAGGGGTTATGTTGTTGTTGTTGTTGTTGTTGTTGTTGTTGTTTTTACAATGGTCAAAACTGGAGCCTTAACATTTTATGTAGTAAAGAACAAATTGTGTTTACATTTTAAGAATACAATGTTTTCAGAAAATATTTCTGGAAAAAAAATTTCAGGGATTAGTCTCTTTAGCATATAAAATTTTTAAAAACAGTTTATAAACCTATCCTAGACAGCAAAATCTGCCATTCAGGAAATTTGTCATTATATCCAGCATTCTTTTGGCTACAGAGTCCTTATATGAAGAGGTACTCAACTGGTCTGAAACTCAGATGTAAAGTTCTGCTCAAAACTCTGAAGTAACAATGATGAATTATTATGCTATCTCTATTCACACAATATAAAAATTTAAAGCACATTAACCTACCATTATGCATAAGTGTCATTTAAGGCAATTTAATGGCATGATCTTTAAGTGCAATTTAATATTTATTTCAAGACATTTTTTATCTTTCCCTTCATCATATTAACTAGAATCATAAATGGTATTGCAAAGATATGCTGGTATTTTTGATTGTTTGTCTATCATTCTGATATTTTAGGGGGTGGATAGCTACCTGTTATGGGTGTTGTGTTGTGATTTAGGGTGGTTAGTAGTCCATCAGATGCCAATAGCAAATACTCCCACTATTATCACTGGTTGTAATGGCCAAAAATTTCCTGTTATTGCCAAATACAGTGGAATGGAAATTGGAGAGTGAGGAAGAAAACATTCTCACTTGAGAGCACTGCTTTCAGGGAAATCAGAGCTTTCCAGTTTCCACATCTTGCCATCCTAGTTCTAGGGTCCTGATTAATTATCACTGATTATGTATCCTAATTGATTTTTAATTTACTTCCAGCCTCTTCCATCTCAAACTTGCATGATATGAACAAAAGAAGAAAATGAGATGCCTCTAAGAGCATCCTTGTATTTGGTTCTTCAATTAGAAGGTGTTATTTTCCTGCCAGAGACTTAACCTGATACTTTCTTCCTGCCATTAGAATCAATTATGGACTCCACATTATAATTTCATGTTAGTTCCTAGTAGCAGAATCCAACAAAACAAGTCTTAACTGTTTTTATGAAGTGCTTTTCCAGTGACACATTTCATCAGTTTAATAAACTGTGCCTTAAGCAAAACAAACCATTTTGAACACAATGTTTTTAACATTGCTTTTGAATTGAAATTTACCTTGGTTTCGTGACTGGCTGTTATTGGAAAATCATGACTGCAGTTCACTCCAGACTGAACTATTAGCCAGAAAAGTCACGAATTTCTCATTTCCCATTGTTCTCAAAGTTCTTCCCTTACTCCCCGGGGGTGAGTTACTCAGTAGCAGAGCCAAGCTGATTTTCCTCCTACTTCATTTTCAAATTGCAAAATGAATAACGTTATTTGATCTCAGTGTCAGTTCATGAAAATTGTGCTTAGTTTCTTATTGCAGGAATATCTTTCACTGAAATATTTTGCTTTTCAAACAGATCTTTGCACAACTTCTTGCATTCAGCTTATTTACTGGTATTTGTCTATGAAAGGAAGGAGAGGGGAAATTGGAGAGGAAAGAAAATGGTAACCAATGATACTGCCCTTCAGGTAGTTAGCTGCTTCTTTGTCTACTACAAAAAGAAACTCTGTTTTATAATTCTTCTGAGATATATTTCACATAAATAAGCATAGTATGATGGGAGAAGAGTAATTGTGCTAGACCCATGGAAAATCTGACTCTTTTTTTCACTTTTATATTTTATGAAAAAATAAAACAAAATCTTAAAAAACAAAACCAAAAGAGAATAATAGTTAACATGCTGTGTACCTTTATCTTCAAGTAGTTACTCAGCGTACGTAAGATACTAACACTTTTCTTTTCGATGAGCAACAAATAATTTGGGGAACCATCTGAACCTGTTTCCTCTTTACCTGTCTTCCATTTTATTTGCATATATATACATTGAGTCTCTTACTAAACAGAAACCATGTGATCTTTAAACTTGTTTGTCTGACTTATTTCATTTATGTTCTCAAGTTTTATCTATTTACTTATAAATTCCTAAAGTTTTTCTTCATGGTATGGTATTACTCCACTGTGTATCAATACCACATTTTCCTTATCCATTTATCTGTCAATAGATATGTACTTTGTTTTTCACTGACTTCTTTTTCAACAATATTTCCTTGGACTTTTTAAATTCATAAATATGGTCAAATTTTTTCATTGATTTATCCAACAAGAATTTATTGAGAACTTGATTTAGTCCCTTGTGTTTTGTGCTGAGAATACAAGTATAAATGTAAATGACTTTATTGTGCTGAGGGGATCTATTTTAATATTTATATATTAACGTTTACAATGTCATCTGATAAAATAATCATGCAAACAAAGTTGAAAATGACATTAAATCTATCATTTAAAATGTCATTTAGTAAAGAATTATCTCATAAACTTGCTCTCTCAAGAGCTACTAAATGACCAATATTTGATATTGATAAATTATAAGTAGTATGATTTGAGTTGATGCAAAAATCGAAATAATTGATTGATAGAAACATTGAAAATTTAAATTTATATAGCTTTATAATATGTGCCTCCAAGTTAAAAAAGAAAATAATTTTAATTTTTCTAACAAATCACTTGCTAAGGGATTGAATGTGTATGTTCTTGGTGTCTCTTGATTGCCATCTTTCCATCACCAGTAAAGCACATTAAAGAGGATAAATGAAAAAATGCAATTCAAAATGTAACAACAGAAAAGTTTTGTAAATGGATAGAACCATAGTCCTTAAAATACTTAAAAAAATAGGATCAAGATAACTGCAACCTAGTTTTTATAATCATTATCAATATATATTTGTGAACAGAGGAGTAAGTGGCTTTTATTTAACATCTTACTGGATTGAATTATTAAGAGAGACACAAAATCAAGGTCTGTTCTTGGTGGTTTTCAGTATGCAATTTGTTTGTTTGTTTTTTGCCAGGTCTCTACAAATATTAGAAGGCAGGACATTGAAGATCTCCTCCTGTAGGTAAGGCAGATGCAAAGCAGAATTTGAGACTAAAGTTTCTGTGGAATTGGATTATTTTAGAAAGTGATCCTAGAAAGTAAAGAAATTGAAAATAATAAAACAGGAAGGAGGCAAAAACTATATAAATCTAACTTGGCAAACTGACTTCTCGTGGTGCACTGGGGCTCAGTCTAACTAGAAAGCTGCTAGTTGCTGTGTAGCAAGTGCCTTGGAATTCTCTGTCCATGCAACATTATAAAGGAGATTTATCCAGCCCTACAATATTTCATTGTATGTTTAATATTTTTGCTCTTTTGGTTTTGTGCATGTAGGAATATGGCTGTGTAGGAATATGGTTGACCAGACTTAGCAGATCGCAGAAGCTGCATTACAAGGAGGTAGAGAAGGCAAGAGAAAAATAAAATAGATATGCACTGTTGTTGAGGTGAGGTGCTATCAAGTTTCATCTGTGAGCAGCTGGTTGCCATGGCAATGACTACAGTAAAAAAATAGGCTGAGAGAATGTGGAGTAGGTACAAGAGTATTCTCAAAATGGGGATGGAGGGTAAGGCAGGGCTCAGGTAACAGTGAATACACTCAGATTCGTGGCAGAGAACAAATAAATGTCAACAGTTTGAGGTGGAGGATATACTCATTTCCTAAGCTGCTATAACAAAGTATCAAAACTAGGGTAGTTCAAAACAACAGACCTTTCTTCTTTCTCATTTCTGTAGGCTTTAAGTCCAAAATTATAGTGTAAATACAGCTGGCTTCTTACGAGGCCTCTGGAGAAGTTCCACACTTCTCCTCACTTTTGATGATGGCTAACAATTCTCACTGATCCATCATTCTAGTCTTTATCTCCATCCTCAGGTGGCATTTTGCATGCATTTGTATTTTCATATGTCTCCTCATAAACACAAAGTCAGATTGAGTTAAGCGCCCACACTATACCAGTATGACCTCATCTTGACTAATTATATCTACAAGTATTCTGTTTTCAACTAAGTTCACATTCTGGGATACTGGAACTTATGATGTCAACATATCTATTTTGGGGAACACAATTCAACCTGCGAGAGTGATTAATCATTCCAGGCTGAGTTCACTAAAAACATTCAGATACTTAAAACTATTTGGAAAGTTGTCATAAAATGTTATGATTGCAATATCAGGTGAGAAAACAGAAGCAGAGTTGAGACATGGGTTAGACCATAAGGGTTTGAAATGCAATGTTGAAAAAAATAGGCCTCGTCATTAGGAAACCACGCAAAGCCCATTTCTAAAGGAGAATGTGGCCAGTTTTATTTTGGGAGCCTCAAGCATATCAGAGAATAAGAATTAGAGAATATTTAATTTATAATATATAAATTTATTTTTCACTTTTATTTAAAATCAAGGACCATCTCTAATTTTCTTTATAACTGTTCAAGTTCTGCAGTATATTTCTAGTAGTATTAATATTTAATAAACTCTTCCTGAGAACTCTTGCTTCAGAATCCTAGATTCCTTCTTATAAAAGAATAACACAAAAAAGCAGTGCTACTTCTATATTTCTGTTTCTTAAATATCAAGGTCAGTTATGCACACACACACATGTACACACACACACACAAAATTAAACCTTCTTGGTATAACTTTTAGTAACTTTGCTCAAATATACCTAGTAACATAGAATGTATACTTGTGTTTTCAAAAAAAGTTCAAATATATAATCTAATTTAAATCATAATGCAATGTAACATTTATTCGTAGTATCAGATGGCTTTAATAATACAGTTAAGTACTAGTTTTAAAATGTATTTCTTACACTCTTGGAGTTCCTTAACAAAACTAAGAAATATCCATGTGATATATTGCCTTTCCAAATTAATTCCAGTGAATAAACATGGAGTGATTGATTCCAAGTGCCTCAAGTATTCATATAATGGTAATTTATGCTCAGAAACTTCCTAGATCTAAAGTCTGTTGGTGAAGAAACAGGAACACGTGATCGAGCTTGGCTTGACTGACATCACGAAAGGGACCTAACTTTCAGGCACTTTGATGTCTTTCCTCTCTTAGGATCTCCTGTGAAGGCCAGATTCTCGGTTGGAAACAGGAGTGTCTGCTCCATGCAGGATCTGGCTTACAAGCACTAACAATAACAGAAAAGAAATGAACTTGCTGTTCAAAGGACTAATCCACATGTGAGCTGGGCTTGCACAGTAAGAAGAGGGCCATTTCCATAGTATCACAGGCCCAGGAACAGTCAGACTTTGACAAGGCATTGAAAATGTGGGGCCTATCTTTCTGGTCCCCATTTTACTCTTGTCACAGACTTTGAAGCAAGTGGTCTTGAATAAATACAAAAACCTCTCCTCATGCTGTGCAGTTCCATTACACACATGTCAATATGTGCAGATTTCTGCCTGAGAGGAAACCATGAAAAATGGAAATGCAGCATATGGCCAACGAAGGCTGCAAAAATCATGAAGAGGAATAGTAGCACTCAAGGTTTTCAGAGATACTCTTAAATAATCACTTAATTGAAATTTTATTCCTGTCATGAAACCTCACAGCTGGAGTGAATCCTTAATTACAAAGCAAGTTTTGATATTTCTTTCCTGCTCTTATATCAGTTGGTGAAGAATGGGCATTAATTAAGGGATGGCTACAAAACAAATTGCTTTGGAGAGTGAGAAAAGGCAAGGGTGTGGGGGGGGGTTAACGTAAATAAAAGCAGTTAAGAAGCAAGGTAGAATTTTCTTGCTTCTTTATGTTGTTAACATAAAGAAAAGAAAATAATTTTTAACTAAAAATAGTTTATTCTTTATGGGTTAGAAAGAGGAACAATAATTATAGTAAAATTTATTCAAAGTCCAAATTGTTTTTGCAGTGCAGGTCCTTGAACAATTCACTCTACCTCTTGAAGCCTCCATTACCTAAAACAAGTTATCTACTTTGAGGGTCGAGTGAGGGAACACATTGAGATACTTCACCAGAAAGCCTGGTGGGAGCTGCTAGGAACTGTGAAGCCTCTGTACTGGGAAACCAGTTATTCAGAGTAATTAACTATTAATTTAATTTCAAATAATGTGGAAGAGGGAAGAAGAAATGGAATCAATACACTTTTTATTAACACTATAACAGACTAACTTTGCAAAAGTAGTAAGTAAAAAAAAAAAAAAGAAAGAAAAGAAAAGAAAACCTCAGTCCTTGTGCTAGCAGCAATTGACCACCAGAAGGAACAGTTTTGAAGTCCAGCCTTTAAGATGCTTTAGGAACTTACACAAATATGTTGCTGATATATGGAACTAGAAATGGTTTTGGGTGACAGTTTGTCATATCAGTTCTCTGCATCTGAGATCTTTAAGAACACACATTTAGTGATTTTATTTGCTAATAATTTTATAAAATTACTATGTAACTCTTAAGTCTTGTATTTTTTAAAGGAACATCCGCAAATTTGAGATTACAAATGAATCCAAATAAAGGTTTAAAAAATTTTTTCACTCATCAAAAAAGTGTACTCATAGGAAATAGAACAAATAGATAATCGATAATTGACAGGCCCAGCAAATGTAAACAGCCTTTCAGTCAATCTGTATATATTTAATCTTTCTCAATATTATATATATGTCTATGGAGTGAAGAACATAAGAAGCAAATAATTATAAAATAATAATTTTACACTGGGATAACTAGAATTCCACTAGCATGTGTTAATGAGAAATATTTAAATAATCATGTTCACAAGTTTCTATTCAAGATAGAGCCAACTGAACCCTTATACAATATCAATTCTCTTTCTCCCTTAGATAGAATCCAGCATCATTGGGAGCAGAAATAAGCCAGACAAATATACTTTATTTCCTGACCTTCCTTACAGTCATAGAGATGTGAAAACTTCTGACCAATCAATTGTCAAAAGACAAAATTACAACAAATTTAAAGATCTTAATTGGCTTTTTTGCCTTTCTAAAACCAAATATCTCATTTTATAAAGAGAAGTAATATTCCAGTGAGGTGAACAGATGAACAGAACTTGGCTTTGTAGATAGCAAAAGACTGAGGAAGCAGAAATGCATGCAAAAAAAAAAAGCAGATTGTTTGTTTCAAAGTTACTTTCCTTAAAGAAATTGAAGCAAAGAAACCTTAAAATGCTGGCTAAATCTGACTTGTTTAGGGATTTGGTTACTAACTCTCACTTTGGTGATTTTGTGCAGGTTGAAATAAACAATTTAGTTGTGGCATGGTGATATAAATTGCAGGAGAAGCGATTACATCTTAGTTTATTCTGTTGATCTTAGCAAAGGAACTCAGTTCAAACCAACTGTCTCCTATAAGTTTTACTTAACAGATTTACAAGTGGAAGTTTTAGGAAAAGACTAAAAGAAAGTTTACTTAGAGGAAAATAGTTTTCTTCTACAATTTTTTCTTTCCCTTTTCTAGCTATCTTATGGTGCATGTGAAAGCTGGTGCCCCAGCAGTTGGTTTGAACAGTGAATGCCTTGAAGATAGAAGCCATTTACTGTGTGATCACAGAGAAAAAATAAAGGTGACAGATGAATATGGTCATTATAGAATTGCCATACCAGCAGGCTTATATTTGGTTTTATTTTGTTATATCATTATTATGCTAAATTTTTTAAATGTACTAATGTTCATTATTATGCTAAAATTTTATTTTTTTATACCATCATTATGCTAAAAAATTTTTAAATTCCTAATGTTCATTGATACCCTGTAACTAGACTTTACATTCTTTGGAAGCAAATGTCTTTTTCATTTTAGTTAAAGCTTTTCCTTGGAAGCAAATGTCTTTTTCATTTTAGTTAAAGCTTAATTCAAAGGTAGCCTCATAATAGAGTCTCAAACATATTTATTGAATCAGAATACATATCTCTCACCTTTTCCCTCTGTTATAAAATGTTAACGCTTCCACTTTTCCACCTTTGAAACTATAATTTATTAAATTAGTTCCTTTACTTTTCCATTTATCTTCTATCAGTCCTTAGATTCTGTTCCTCAAGGTGACCTTTGTAGTTGCTTTGTCCCTTTTTACTTAGGTGAAATTGTTCCCCACTAATAAATGGGTGACATGTAAATACAAAGAAAGTGAAAAGTATCTTCTGCTATTCTCTTTTAAATTCATTTAAAAAGAGACCAGATAGATGGGCCACTGTATCATTCTCTAGCGATAGTCTCATTTAAAAATTGTACTTATATTTTCTCAAAGAAAATAATTATTCTCTCCATCATTATAAATATTTCATAATGGAGCTGTCAATCAAGTTTCATAGTCAGTGTGAATTTGAGAATGCTAACATTTGCATATTAAGAGAGTTAGTGGAGAATAGATTTGAACAGTCTAGAAATAAGCTATAAAGCCCAGCAAAACCAGGTGGAATGCAATGCTGAGCAAAAGTTTAAAAATTGTGCTCAATCAGGAACATAATGTAATCCCCTATTACCTAGAGTAAAATTACAATGGTAAGAGTTCATTCTGAAAACCAGGAAAGAAACTGAATGCCTTTAAATTATTGTTAAAACAAACATAATTTTCTACCATTCATATTGCCCAAATCTAAGTATTTTTTTGTTTCGCAGTTGGTATTCCTTGACAGTTTTCTAACATACTAGATGAAAGGATGAAAATCAAATAATACGACTTTTTTTAAAATGTCTACAAATTCTCTTTAAGATTTTTAAAATTTTAACTTTCACTCATTTCAATAAATTTTACTGTGTGTTAATTCAGTATTTATAGTCTGCAGGGTTAGTCTTTTAAAAATATGTATCTTGATGTCCTTGAGAAAATGTTTGCAGTGTTGCTTCATTCAGTGTTTTGTTTTGTTTTTTGACTTTTTTCTTGCTTTCTTAATTTCTCAATATTTTACATCATGACAATTTCATACTTGATAAATGGGTTCAGACAAGAATTTTGTCCTATCTTCTCTACAAAGCCATTTTCTCTACCCTCCTGGTGCTTTGGGTCTGTACTCTCAGGTAGAAATTACATTTTTATTTTCTCTTCTCAAGGGTTTGACAAAAATCCAGACAGAAAATTTCTGCTTAGTCTCTATGGCATAAACTTTGACTGGCTAAAAATGGCAAATGTTTCAATGAGAAAGACTGTTAAGAAAAGACAACTTCTGTACATTTTCTTTCTCCTTGGGATCTATAATTCCTGATTTGGCTAACCAAAGAAGCTGAACATTTCTCACAGAGATTATGTGAGTTTTGGTGAGAGATTTGCATGATACAGTTGGTGTATTTTTTAAATCCATTTCTTGATCTTGGGGTTTTCCCTCTAGGCCTAGTTTTTTGTTATGCGGACTATGTTTTACCAAGTTAGAATTTTTCTCAATAACTCAGAAAAAAATTTGTAAAATGTTAGAAATCTTGGCGTTTATATAAAAAATGTGTTACTTTGTTTCTTTATTGACAATAAAAGAAGTTGAAAAGGGGCACATAAATTCATCTCTGTGGGTTGAATTGTTTCTATTGTTTATGTGCCCAGAGAGTAATATAAACACACATACACACACACAAACACACACACACAAGTAAAATTTGAGCATTGTTTTGTTTTCCTTAAATAGTAATGTCAAAGGAATTAAATTATATCCTGACTAGTCTCTTACATTTGTTTGTCAATGGACAAGTCCAAACATGGTGTTTTCTTTTTATTTCAACTATTATAATTGGTGTGTCTAGAAAAAGATTACTTATATTGATATATTTTCACTAATGACTTGCCTCATGTTTGTGTAACACTCATTTATAGGAGATAAATGTACTTATAAAACCACGCCTATGTACAGAGGATTGAAGGGAAGAGACAACTGAAAAGAAGAAAAATTTGTCTCTGCTAATTCCTGGAAAAATGGAAGAGTGGAACCAGGAATGAAATGTATCTACCTATAGTCCAATCTCAAAACTGTTATGCAAAACAGGTGTGATGGCACATGCCTGTAATCCCAGCACTTGGGAGGCTGAGGTAGGAGGATCATTGTGAGTTCAAGACCAACCTGGGCTACAAAGTGAGCTCAAGGGCAGCCTGAACTGCATAGCATGACCCTGTCTCAAAAATAGATAGATAGATAGATAGATAGATAGATAGATAGATAGATAACTGATATGCATTACAAAATAAATAACCATGAAGCATATATTAAAGAAAATTCATTCAAAGATATAAGAGAACTATAAGAGAAAAATATTAAACAAGATAGGAAGCTATTACTGGAATTTTCAGAGTACTGATTTATGGATGTTTCTGGTACAACTTTAACTTTGATATAAAAATTTCATTTCATAACTATAGTTCATAGAAATATAATACCTAGTGTATTTAGTGCTGTATTTTTACATAACTCAACTGAAATGCCATATCTGGCATTTTGTTGCTTAATTTGAGAACATAATGACCATTACAGTTTTTGCTGCAAAATTCATTAATATTTTATAATGTACTGACAATGCTAAGAAACTTGTCTCAAAAAACCCTGTATTTTGCTGTGTATATTGACTCTTCTCAGTAATTCTAAACCAAATGAGAGGTCTTTATTCTTGTGTGATAAATTTAAAATAAGGAACTGATGGAGTCTATTCAAACATGGTCTTAGTCACCAATGAAAATAATGATCCCATGTTTATGGCACCTGCCAAACTATAATTAAATATAGCTTCATTTACACAATACACTGACTATGCAGTAGCCTGGAATAAGCCATTATATCTCAGCCTGCATATCAATTTTATATTCTTATAAAAATATTTTTTACAAATATTGGAGAAATTATTACTTTGGATCTTCAGACAATTCTGAATAATTGTTTTCTCTTAATCCATTTGAAAATAAGTAAGAGCTGACTTGTTCACAGTCATATTCTAAATCAAGAATGCAACTCAATTTTAATTTACAGTCCTCTGTTACCCAAATTCTACAAGGCATATTAATTAGTATTAAAAAATAAGCAAGGACCTCTGTTACCCAAATTTCACAAGGCATATTAATTAGCAATAGAAAATAAGCAAGTAAGATACTATTTTTAACATGCTACGTAGCTCAAGCATTTTAAAATGGCGAGATTAATAAAAATTATCAAATTTTTTTCCCTTTTCATCTTTTGTTAATAGATATAATTTGTAATTGATAAAAATAGTTATTCTATTTTTATTTATATTTTACTGTCAAAACTGCAACTACCTACTGTAATTCAGTTTTAAATTCAAATATATTTACATATTTTCTGCTCAAAATGTGTGTGTACTGATATTAAAAGAGATTATGAGCCAGGGACATAGCTCAGTAGCATAGTGCCTGCCTGGCAAGCACAAGGTCCTGAGTTCAATTCCTGTGTACCTATATATATATACATACATATATATATTAGAAATTAAAAATGCAAGTTGCAGAGGTACAGCTAAGATGAGATTGAAAAAATGCAACAGAAGGAAATTTTCTAGTTCTTTCCTTTTCTTTTCTTTCTTTCTTTTTTTTTTTTTTTTTTTTTTACTGGGGATTGAATTCACAGCCTCAGGTTTGCCAGGAAGGTGCTTATGCTACTGAGCTAAATCTCCAGCCTAGTTCATTTTTAACCAATTAAAATGCTACATGAATAGATATTTCATGTAGAAGAGAAATAAATATTTTGATGTCTAGTAAAGAAAAGAAGTCATTTTTTTCCATTAGTAGACTTAATTTAAGTTCTTTGTACTCCTTAATTTGCTGATAAAGCATAAATAGAACTAATGTAAATCTTTTCTGCTTTTAAAGAACTTAAAATTTAGCTTTCATTTTAGCAGTACATTTCTTAAAGTATTGTTTCTTTTTGTAGTTATTACAAATTTTATAAAATGTTGTAAATGACAATTCCATGGTGATAAAGAAGCACCCAGTCATAAATAGTTAAATATGCATGAAAGAAAGTTTACACACTGCTCTTTAGTATATTTAAATTATAGCTACAAATATACAGATGTTTCGTTATGTATTACCTTTTATTGAACCAGTTGCTTATTGCTATAAAAATATCAAAAATATATATTTTCTCTTTGACAGTGGAGCTTTCACATCTTCCTATGAAAATCATGACTGAGAAATTATTTGACATCTCATATAAGAAATAAAACAGAAACAAGAAATCAAGTAAAAATTCAAATCTTTTCCCTATCTCTCACAGGAATTTATGAAAGTGACTTCCATAATTGCAAGATTTTCTGAGAATAGTAAATTAGAATTTTAAGGACGTGTTTATTTCAGTGAATATGACTCAAGAGATTAAAAAAATTCATGACGTTTTGGCATCCTGAATAGGCCATTGTAAGTCGTGCTCATGAAATGTCCTAAAGAACAAAGAATGGTACAGATGAAAATGTTATAATTTATTTTTCTTACAAAATCTTCCCAGAACTTAATTTGAAATTGAAATAACTTCATAATAACTCTGTCACTTTTATAGTCACTACTAAATGTTTACAAAGCACAGAACATTGAACTGTTTCCAGCACACAGCGATTGTAGAGTTGCTACCTACAAGAAACACCATTTGGCTAGTTTTAAATTGACAGATGTTCCTCTTTCATTCTTTGACCTCTTCAGAAACTTAACTTTTTGGTTTAATTGTTTTTAATTCTTTTCTTGGTGCAAAGTAAAAACAATGGAAATGTGGGAAATTTTACCTCACAACTCAAGTTTTCAATCCCTACTGCATTTTTCAGCAGGAACTTTGAGCATTAGTACCTAACTTACAGAGAATTTGATGATCCATTTGTTTCCATTTGTTTGTATTCTGGTGTCATAAGTTCTCATTTGAAAATAACTAAGTAAAATGTGAAATTATTTTAAATAAACTAACTTCCACTTTTCTAACTTTTGTAAAATGTATCAATTCAAAAATATGAATAACATTCAATAGTTATTTAGCAAGTGTTTATTTCTTCTGAAGTGTTTACCTAAGATGTTTTCCTGTGACTAAATTCTATTCCAAATTAACATTTAATTAATTATCACACAGATGTCCAATAGGAAACATAATAATTTAAATTATATCAAAGCAGATGACACATCAGCATACGATAGGGACTAAGGCACAAGATACATAGTGATTTTTTTCTTTTTCTTCTTCTTTTATAATGAGGATTGAACCCAGAGCTTTCTCACTGAGGTATATGTATGCCCTTTTGTTTTGATTTTCTTGATTTTATTTTTGTTTGTTTCATTTTGTTTTGTTTTTACTTTGAGATGGATCTCTCTAACTCAGTGAATTATCTAACCTGGGGTAAATTTGCCATTTTCCTGCCTCAGCTTCCCCATATTCTGAGATTACAGGTGTGAGTCAGAAGGCCTAGCTCCAGCTAGGTGCTTTGTAAGAACTGGTTCACACTCACTAACTTGACACATCATACTCAGGATATGTTCGGAATTTGAAAAGTTGTCGGACTAAAATTCATTGCAGTAGGAAATTAAATCAGAAAAAGCTTAATATGTCTTTTACCTTTTTGAGTGTCTTTACCTTCTATTGTATTGGTCTATTTATATCTTCCTCCCAACCAAACTGTAGATTATCGAAGTGAAAAAGCCTCACTTACCAAGACGTAGACTAAATCCTGAGATAATAGTAAATTGTAAAAATGTTTAAATGAACAAATGAAGATATGAGGTACGCAATATCTATGTGAGAGATAATGAATAGAAAATAAATAATAGTATAGGATCTTAAGGACCATGATTTTACACAGTGTGGTATAATTAAAGAACAACAAGGATGAACCTTGGCATTGTCTAGATGGAAAATCACAGGCTATAGTCTTGCAATTTATTGAAAGAATATTCTGTGAATTCTAAAACATAGAATAAACAATCTCAAGCAACCCTGGCGTTCACAAAGTAGAGTTTCTTGAAATACTACTCAGTCAAAAATTTAAGTCACATGTGCTCTCAGTGAGCTGGTGAGTTAGCTAGCTGGTGAGGGAGCCTGGTCATTAGCTTTTCTGCTAGTGTCTTTCATAGATGTGATCCCTGACATTTTGGCCATTTCAGCTCTCAGGTCATAATACTTTGTATTTACCAAGACACGAGGAAAGGAGAAAAGCGCAAAGTTAACCAATTACTTACCATCAACCTTTCAGCACAAGTGTGATTTTTCTCTTTCTCTCATAGTTTACATAGTAACCCTTGTGAGAAATGTGCTCACTTGCCTAAACCCAGAGAATGAACTCCAAGGCAAGAAGAGCAAAGGCTAACGCAAAGCTGTAATCAATCTGGCAAGGCTGGGTGTTCACAGAGCAGCCACAACCAGAGTAGTTACCGTGAACATTTTATCCCCAGCACACAGATCCCTTAGTTCAGCTCCTCTTTGGCTGAGTTCTACGGGAAGTGCAATCTTCTTGGAAATTGCCTACTTTTCCCTTTATAAGGCAGTTCGCCAGTCCTCCTCCCAATTTGAGTTTGGATTTCTTCCTCATACTGTCTGTTCTTTAGAACTTTCTGAGAAGCAGGTGGCCCTGTTCAGAGATTTCGCAGGAACTTGCATTACTGTTTCTATCTTACCATGAAAATGGACCATTCTCTCCCTTTTGTTTCTTCCTTATTTATGCCTACAATTTTCAACGAAGTCTTTCTAATAATTTATTTCTCCCCGAAGGTTGCATTTGCTTAGGGACCCTCTCCACGCATGAACTTTGTTAGGCCATTAGGCAAGCATAGTTATTAGTAACTTTACACTCAGAGATAACTACTTTGTCTTGAAAATGGATCAGTTTCTTTTTCTTACACCCTCTAAAAAGTCTTAAAATCTACCATTTAGTGGGAAATGTGCAGTACTGGAGCACTTTTAAAGAAAGTTGAAAGTTTTGTGAGATGAATGATGGAGGAATACACTATTTTCTCTGGAAACGTAATGTAGGTGTAGCCCAGTGGTTTCCATGCAAATACTGTGGTATGCACAAACTTCAAGTTTCAAGAAAATTCTGAGCTTTATCGTTCGCAGATGTCACAATCTTATGATGCATGGAGGAATAAAGAAAAAAGGTTTGGGAAAAAGAGGAAATGCATTTATTAAACTTCCACTTCAAAGTCTCAGATGAAGTGCTTGTCTTGTAAAGGATTAGTAATTTAATGAAGTTCAGAAAATCTGACTTATTCCCAAAAATATGATAATAAATTAAACAAGAAGTCTATTTCAGCTCAGATAAAATCAAATGCAGAAAAGATAAACTTGTTAACATAGAATAAACTGACACTGTGATCTTTTAAAATAAATTTAAAAAAATTAAAATAAATTTTGAAATAGGCATAAATACTGAGGCAAAATTGAAAAGAGTGAAATCTTAAATAGAACAAAGTGGCATAATCATTAGAATCATCTTCTAAAAAATATATCAAGAATTATTATCAAGGTTGAATACAAATACCTGTATCTAATTAAGCAAGATTTTTACGTGTATATTTTTCAAAAATATAAATGTTATGCTTGTACTTATCAATAATATATGTTAATGAGATGTAAATGTTAATTGTTTTGATTTGATCAATACAAATTATATACAGGTATCGAATTATCACACATTATCTCATAAAAATATACAATTACTACATGCTAACAAAATTCTTTAATTTTTAAAAATATAAAAATATAAATCATTCTGGTTTGATAGCTACATATTATATGTAAGTATTAAACTATCATGCTGCAACCCATAAATATAATTGGAATAATAGTAACTAAAAATAAGATTAATGACTTTTCTATGTTCTTGTCACAATGATGCTTTATAATTTAAATGACTGTGCATAATGGCAATGTCTTCAATGGACAGAAAACAACCACAGATAAAGGTCATGTCTGACTTGCTACTATTGAATTCCCAGGACACTAAAAGATTATAAATAATACACAGGCACACACACACACACACATTATTCTAGACCTGATAATCTATGTTATTTTAAAATGAATTTTATTATGCCAGTTCTTCTGAAAACTCTCTATGGGGCTCTTTCTCTAGGTTGTTTTGTCTACACAACATATACTATACTGAAAATATTTAAAGTAAAAATTAATGAGCCACCACCACAATCAATATAACAAAATTTTCCATGATCCTTAAGATGTCCTTGTGATAAATCCCAACCAACTTTTGCGGTCCTCTTTCCAACTCCAGGCAACCAACAATCTTTTTTTCTGCTACTATAGAATGTTCAAAAGTTTTTATAAATGTTCAAAAGTTTTTATAAATGGAATTATCATGTATATGTCCTTTCTCATCTGGATTCCTTCCCTCAGCATAATTATTTTGACAAACATTAATTTAGCGGCGTGTATCAATATTTTATTAATTTTGATTCCTGAGAAGTATTATATTAGGTGAGTATAACATTAGGTGAGTATACTATCTTTGTTACTTTTTTGTTGCTGAGACAAAATACCTGGCATGCAAAATTAAAAGAAAAATGTTTAGTTCAGCTCACACTTTGCAGAGATTTTAGTTCACAGTTACCTGGCTCCAAGGCAGTGTTGCATAGCAGGCAGACAGGAAGCAATAAGCAGCGAGCAACTATAGCGGGCCTGCCTTCCTTGTTTCCTTTCATGTTTTATCCAGGCTACAAGCCTATTAGTAAACGTAAATCAAATCCAGAATTGGGTTTCCATTACCCACATCCTTATTCCCAGTATCACACCTGTAATCCACGTTCTTGCATCCTAGTCCTGCCACCTGCAACACTCCCCACTTATGACCAGATGTGGCTTTGAGTGGGACATCTAGAGATAAGCCATAACATTTTGCCTCTGGCCCCAAAAGAAACCACCACATCCCTTTATACAAAAGACATCTAGCCCATCTTCAAGAGTTGCTGAATCCTAAGTTTTAGCATTTCTGAAAAGTACAAATGCAAAATCTCTTTTGAGATTTAAAGCAAACTGTTAGTTATGAGCCCCTGTACAAATGAAAAGAACGTTAAATACTTCCAACATTCAATGGCATGAAATAAACACTCCTATTCTGAAAGTTACAAATGGGATGATAGAAAGAAATGGAACCAAAGCAAGTCCAAAATCCAGCATGGCAAACTTTAAATTCTGTATTTTTGGACCTAACATCTGGTGCAATTTGTGACAAGATGTGGATTGCAACGGGCTTGGGTGGCTCAATTCCTACAGCACTGTTGGTGCTTGTAGCCCCCATACCTTTTCTCTGCAGCCTGCATTGCTCCTTCCTTGTAATTTTCCTTAGGCAATCCATACTTCTGGCTTCTCCAAACTTCTGAGGTCTCCAGTGCACCTTCAACTTTGCATACACAGATGTATACATTGTCCTCTCACCAACACACTGCCTGACTTTCTTGAAGCTTTCTTCTAAAATCTGGGTGAAAGTCTTCCTGACCCCACAACTTGTGCATTCTGCATGCATCTAAAACTAGCACCACATGGATGACACCAAGGTCTGCCAAAAATTTATGACACATGTATAGTGTGCTAGTTCCTATTGATGAATGTTTGAGTTATTCCCAATTTAGGGATATTAAACTACTACAAGCACTTTTGTGCCAGTCTGAGCATGGACCTATGCTTTCATTTGTCTTGGTAAAATACTAAAGAATACAGTAAAAGGACCACCTCATGTGAATGTTAAATAGTTTAAGTAGATCTCAAATTTTCTCAAAGTAGTTGTATCATTTTATATTTCCAGGAGGAGTTTATGAATTCTACTTCATTACCAACATTTGGTATTGTCAAAATTTTTAAAATTTTAGACAGTCTAATAAGTAGCTCATTATTTTTTAATTCAATTTTCTTATTTATTAGTGATGTTGAGCATCTTTCATGGCTTCTATTTTAACTGTATGGAAGAGTTGAAATAAGGCAAACCAGAAATGTAGGTTAGCTCCTGCCCCTGCAGTAAAATTTAACCAGTGAAAGACAACTGAAAGGTCAGAAAAACTGCTTTATTTCTACCCCCTCTACACATCTGATAAGGCTTCATGTATATTGTGATTACTTGAGGCTTATTCAGAGATATCTCATTTGTCTGAAAACCTGATTGTATTTTCATGGGAAGTCACAGACAACTGGACTCATGTCTCCCTCTTTTATCCCTTCACTTCCCCTTTTCCTTCATCTCTCATTAGCCTCTCATATAGACACTCCACCTACCCCCCAAAATAGTAGTACATAAATTTTGATTCCAATTCTATTTTCTTGGTATTCCTGCTAAGAAAGTAGAGAAATAAAATAATATGAGAAAGACAACAACAATGTAACCACTTCACTAGATAATATCTATGAACTCTATTTTTCTACAATAGATTCAAAACCGCCTATGGACAATTTTAATGTTTAATTTAAATATTTTTAAAATATTTTATGTAATATGTTAAAAATTTAAATCAAATTTGCTGAGTTCAAAGAAATACTGTCATTAATTTTTAGTCTTGTCCAAGGAAACATAACAAACCATGAATTCTCATTTTTGAGACCAGCTGCTAAACTGGGGCAGGAAGAATTTCATGGGCCAGTACAATATCAGTGTGGAGGCTGGAATTTCAGGCTTGGAATATAGCTTGGAATGTTTGTGGGAGCATGATGACCTAACAGTTGAAGCAACCTGTAGTTTCCCTGCATCTGAAAAACCAGAAGGACTTTAAGTGGGAGAAGCTAAAAATGTTTTTGCCTGTGTTTGTCCTGTGCCACAACTTTTTGATTTATTTATACAAGTTTCTTTAATACAACAGAGTGATATTGAGCATATAATGCCTAAGTACAAGTTACAGACTGTGCAATGATAGTAAAGAAAAGATAATTGGCTAAGTATAAATCAAAAAAATAGTAAATAAATGGTACTAGTTTATGGACTTTGCACATTTTCTAAAGAGAAATGCTCTATAGTATGAACTTTATTAATTCACTAGATTAGTCCAAGGAGAGTCATAATCAAATTATGATTTTTAACTTACCTTTTTATAAATTATTTTTACTTTTCATGGAAACCAATGAAATGAAGTGCTAGGAAACAGAAGAAGACTCTTCACATTTGTAACATTTTTTTTAAAAAAAGAATCATAAGAGCTAGCATTGTGTCCTCCACAAAGCTATGTTGAAGTCACAAAGGTAGTACTTAAGAAGGTTACCTTATTGGGGAAACAGAACCTTCCACATATAATCAAGTTAAAAAAAAAATGAGCTCACACTGGCATAGGGCCGGCCATAATCTGATGACTAATGAGAGGACATACAGAGACTCTGGCAGAAAAGGAGGCCACATGATAATAGTTAAAAATTGGAGTGACGTACCCACAAGCCAAGAAAACACCAAGGACTGTCCACTGTGACAGGAAGAAAGGAAAAGTGTACATAACATATTCTCCCTCAAGGTGTGCAGAAAGTACAACCTTATCCAAACTTCGACTTTAGATTTCTGACCTGTGAGAAAATAAGTTTCTGTTGTCATAAAACACATAGTTTTGTGATAATATTTTCCTGAACATGGAAGGATTTCATGTAGAAAAATATTCTTATAAACCATCAAGATCAATGGTTGAACTATGACTTTTAATATCAAAATTTAAAATATATTTTCTGCACAGTACCAAAAATGCTGAAAAATATATACAGGCATCTGTTTTATTATATATACTAGTATATTTCAGCTGTCATAACAAAATACCACAGGCTGAGTAACTCAAACAACAGAATTTTTTTCAGCACCGGAAGTTCAAATTTAATAACAAGGTGTTGGCAATTTCAGTTCCTGGTGAAGCCCCTTTTCCTGGTTTGCAGACAGTTGCCTCCTTGAACAGCCTTTCTTGCAGCACCTATGTGAGTTGGCGTTCTGTTGGTTGATATTAGTATCCTTCTTGACTATACAATTCTGAAATTACAGAAAAATAACCACTATGTACCACAATCTTGAATTTTCAAAACAGTAATATTAAATCATACTAGAAGCTTCAATCATTTCTAGGATTTTTCCCCAATGATTCTCACCTTCTGATATTCATCTCCCTGTACAACTTCCATCTCTCAAGTATTATCTGGAATTATCAGTTCATTTTTAATAAATAGAATATATCAGATGAGATGGGGTTGTCATTTCTCAAACTAAGTTATGAAAGACTGCCTATTCTGTCTTGAGTATTCTTTCTTATATTCTCTATTGGATCATTTATCCTGGGTGAAGCCACTAGTCATGATGTGAGACCCGCTTGATGAATTTAAACATGCACTGTGTATTTTATCCTGTCTTGTAAATTTTGTTGTTTTGTTTTTTCCAAAATGGAGATTTTTATTGGTAATATAAAAATATAATATTTATATATTATATAATATAAATTTATTGGTGTCTCTAGTCTCTCTAATATGACCTTTTCTGAAAAAGTGCTAGCAGTTTCATCTGTTTATTCTGTGTCTGATATTTTTCTTATTTGAAATTATACTCATCTGTCCCATATCCCCAGAGGCTATTTAACATAGGCTTATGAATCATCAAGTTGCAAATGGAAAAAATCAGAGCACATAGAGCTCAGAGACATTTTTATTCTTGAAAAATAAAAGACTATTATTGATTTAGAAAGCCCCTGGAGAATTCTTTTTTCTATATACCTTAGGAATTTGTGAAATCAGATTATATATTATATCAACAGAATCATCGATAGTAGTAAATGAGGTTATTTTTCACTATATTCAAACTTGGACAGATCTTTATTAAAACAGCAGTGCCTCATTTGGGGAATCCATAATCTAAGAGCACTCTTCAAATAATAATGAATAATAAAACAATATGATTTGAATGTTAATATGAAGCATAGCCATTGAGTTTTCATGAAGGTGACATCTAAGTGCATTAGCTGTGAGATATGTAGAGGGTTTGTTGGGCATAAGAGAGGTTTTTGATGTTTGTTTCAACAGAGTTTAGGAGCAATAAAATTTTATACATGATTTTTTTATTTCAATGTGTGCTCATTCTATAAAAAGTCAATATCTAGAAAAATTTGTTTGAATAATGTATAATTCCAAAATTCAGAGGTAATTTATTACTACTTGACACATCTTTATAATCTTTCTAAATGAAATTTGCATACAATCATAGATTGTGCAAAATTATAGATTTGTGCAAATTCTATACTTTTACTAAATAATAATGTAATGTCAAGCTAGTCTTAATGCTTACTATGTCATTAAACAGGATATTGTATACACAAATGTAGGAGAGGGATGGCATAAACATAAGGGACATCTCGCAATTGGCAATAGCATACCTCTTAGTTTTGTGTGATGCCTTATTAAATATTCTAAGACAACATCTGGAAAGTACACACAATTATTCATTACTTGATTATGACTCTATTAACCAATAGGCTATTTTTGAATATTTGACTTGTTTTCATTTTTCTTGTAAGTAATGCTATGTAAAATAATCAGCTATTTGTATTTTCTGGTCATTCATTTAAGTAATATCCTTCAAAGCAGAATATATAAATCAAAAAAAATATATTCTGCAAATTTTCTGTGGATATTGAAGTGAAAAATAAATACTTTTGACTAGCTTCTGTGTGTACTTTTCTTTCATTTTAACTTCCACACAAATCTGTTCCCTTGGTTTCAAGTAAAAGAAATACACAATGAACTAGAAAAAACCTTGTATCACTACCCATGTGTTTATGCATTTGAAATGTATAGGTAAATAATAGATTTCAAGGCACTCAAGAGTCATGAAAAAATAGGATGAGAAATTTAAATATCATTCAGAAATTAAACTGTCCTAAAATCTCACTTTTCTGCATTTGCACATGATTCATTTCCCTCCCTTTCCACATCCCTCCTTCCTTCTCTCCCTGCATCCAAATTTTGGCATTTACAATGGCACAGTGTCTCTCATTTTATATCTCCAATCAATTGACCAGGAGAACCAAGTAGTATCTTTGATCCATGTTCCAAAGAAGTCATGAAATTGGCCTTTCAGTACTGGGGACTGAACACAGGGACAGTCTAACCACCAAACTGTTTCCCAACATGCCAGCTATTTTGATTGATTGAGATTTCATTAACTCTATATATCAGGTTTTGAATTGTGGCCATTTTGACAATGTTGGTTCTGCCGATGCAAGAACTGGGAATATCTTTCCATTTTCTGATGCCCTCTTACATCTCCTTTTGCACAGTACCGCAGTTGTTTATTGTAGAGGTCTTTCACTGCCTTGCTTAGGTTAATTTATACATATTTATTTTCCTTGATGTTATTATGAAAAACATTGTTTCCATAATTTCTTTTTTGGTGAGTTTTTATTGCTATACAGGAATGCTATCATTCCTGTTTTGATTTTGTATACTGCTAGGCTACTGAATTTGGTATTAATGCTAGGAGTCTTTTAGCAGATTCTTTTGGGAATTCTATGTAGAGGATTATATCATCTGATCAATCATCAATTTGACTTCTTACATTCCTTTTTTCGTTTTATGAAAAAAAGATAAAAAATAAGTTCACATCAAAATAATAGAATAGCAATAGTTGATACATTACATGTTGTTATCTTTAAAGTAGTTCCGCAGGGTACAACACATGGGCATAAAAATTTCTCTAATCAATATTAGCACAAACCTTCCTTTTCAGTAAACTAAGAGACACTAATAGTACAACTGACTTGCAGTTTTTCCTTTTTCCCTTCTGTCCTTTCCCCTTTCACACATTCTAGTTCCTTTTTCCTTTTGAACAGTTTCATCCCATTTCACAATATCCATTACACATTTTAGACCTTATTTGCTCTTTCACTTTCTCACAGAATGGAGAAAATATGATGTTTACACATGTGAGTCTGATTTAGTTCACTTATGATCCCCTTTCACACATTCTAGTTCCTTTTTCCTTTTGAACAGTTTCATCCCATTTCACAATATCCATTACACATTTTAGACCTTATTTGCTCTTTCACTTTCTCACAGAATGGAGACAATATGATGTTTACACATGTGAGTCTGATTTAGTTCACTTATGAGTACAGTTTCTAGTTGCATCCATTTATCTGTAAAAGTCTCAAGTTTGTCCTTTATGGCTGAGTAGTAATCCACTGTATAAAATTACCACATCTTTTTTATCCATTCCTCAGTCAATGAGCATTTGGGTTGTTTTCAAGATTAGGTATTACAAATTATGCTCCTATAAACAGGGATGCACATATATTGCTATAGTGTGATGTTTTTCATTCTTCTAGGAAGATATCCAGATGGGGAATAGCTGAGTGTAATAGGACTCTGATCCTAGCTTTTGGAGAAATCTCCGCAGTGATTTCCACAGTGGTTGCACCAGCCTTCACTCGCACCACCAGTGGAGAAGAGTTCCTTTTTCCCCGAAGCTCCTCCAACACTTTTTATTGGTTGATTTCTTGATGGTTGGTGATTCTTTCTGGGCTAAGATGGACTCTAATCATTGTTTTGATTTGCATTTCTCTAATTACCAGTGATGCTGAGCATTTTTGTATATTTATTTGCCATTTTTATTTATTCATCTGAGAGTTGTGTATTCATCCCAGATGCCCGTTTTTTGATTGGGTCTTAGAATTTGGGGGAGCTGATATTTTTCAGTACTTTATGTATCATCTAGATAAAAGTCCTGTCCTGTACATATCACTTTTATTTCTTACTCTTGACTGTCTTGAGCTGAATTGTACAGTAGTGTTGATACTGATGTCCTTGTCTTGTTCTTGATTTTGGGGTGAAAGATTTCAGCTTCTCTCCTTGGTTTATCATAAATGGTTTTATTAGAGTGAGTTAAGGTACTTGTATACCTATTTTCTTCAGGAGTTTTCTTATTAATGAATTTGGGATTTTAGCAAAAGATTTTTCTGTATCAACTCAGAATCATGGGATTTTTGTCCTTGCTTCCATTTATGTGATGTATTACATTTATTGATTCATATGTTTTGACCCATCTTTATATCCCTGGAAAGAATCCTACCTGGTCATGATGTATGGTCCTTTTGATGGTTTGTTGCATTCTATTTGCAAGTATCTTGTTGAGAATTTTTGCATTCATGTTCCTTAAAGAGAGTAGCCTATAGTTCGTATTTTTGGTTCAATTGTTTCTGGTTTTGAAATCAGGGTAGTGCTAACTTCACACAATGACTTTGCCAATATGCCTTTCCTTTCAATTTTATTAAAGAATTTTAGGAGTATTTGCATTATATTTTTCTTAAAGTTCTTGTAGAATTCAGTAGGGAATCCACTAAACCCAGGGGTTATTTTAGTTAATATTTTTGTACTTTTTCTTCTATCTCATTTCCTGTTATTGAATTATTCAGAGTTTTTATATCTTTGTGGTTTGGCTTTAGTAGGCCATATGTATCTTGAAACCTATCCATTTCTTTTGAATTTACCATTTTATTAGAGTACAGGTTTTCATATGAAGTAACAATCTTTTTATTTCAGCAGTGCCCAAAGTCATTTCAGTTTTTTCTTAAGTGCATTGGCTTGTGCTTTTCCTTTCTTTTTTTGTGGTGGGGCTGTTTGTTTGTTTGTGTTTGTTTGTTTGTTTGTTTGTTTGTTTGGAAGGGAGATAAGATTGGCTAGAAATTAGGTTTTTCTTTTATTCCGTCAAAGATCTGGCTTTGAATTCATTAGTTCTTTGTATTTTTTAATTGTCAATTTCATTCATTCCTGGCTTGATTTTTATATTTTCCTTCCTTGCATTAGCTTTGAATTTGGATGACTTTTGTTTTTCTAGGAAGTTGAAGTGTATCATTAAGTTATTTATTTGGAATTGCTCTGTTTTCTTATTTGGGCATTGACAGCTATAAATCTTCATCTTAGGAATGCTTTCATTGTGTCTCCTAGCTTCTGTTACGTTGTAATGGCATTTTAATTTGTTTTTAGGAATTTATTAATTTCATCCTTGATTTCTTCTATGACTCACTGAAGGTACTGCTTAATTTCCATGTGTTTGTACAATTTCTGTGGTTTTTTGCCATTGACTTTTAGTTTCATTGTACTATAATTTGATAATATACATGCAATAATCTTAATTCTTTTACACTTACTTGAGTATTCTTTATGGACTAATACGTGGTCTATTTTGGAGAAATTACCATATGTTTTTGAGAAGAATGTGTACTTTGTTGTTGAATAGAACATTGTGTAGATATCTGTTCCATCCATTTGCCTAAAGGTTTAGTTTAACTCATACTTCTTTGTTGATTTTTGGTAGCTGAAGTATTTGTGACAAGATTTATTGAGTTATAAATAAGTGTTAAAATAAGTGTTGGTTATCTGATTTTTTTAGGTACAGTAATGTTTGTTTTATAAAAAAGGACACACCAGTATTTGTTGCATATATATATATATTTATATATATACATATATATATATACACACAATTATTTTCTCTTCCTGTTGAGATGTTCCTTTAACAAATATATAGTGACCTTCTTTCCCACTTCTAATCAGTTTTGGCTTGAAGTCCACTGTATCTGAAATTAGGATAGCTATTCTTTTTTTCTAGGTTCCTGTTGAATGAAATAGTTTTTCTTCCTCTGACTTCCAATCTGTGTATTTCTTGGATTAAAAATGTTTCTTGTGTGCTGTATTTTTTTCATTTCTTTCCTTAATCCATCTTGCTAGTCTTTACCTTTTGTTTGGAGGGTTGATACCATTCACAATGATAGTTATTATTGGCTTACTCCCACAATTAGGAATTCCATATTGACTTATGCCTATAATAGCATTATCTTTCTTTTGAACAATCTTTTTTTCCCTTTTCTGCTTACCTGCTCACTTTGCCTGGTGTAGTTATTCTTAGTTTTCTGGCATTGTTGATGTCATTGTCTCTCTCTCTCTCTCTCTCTCTCTAGGATATTCTTGAGAATTTTGTAGTGTTGGTTTTGTGGTCTTGAGGTGCTTTTTGTCATGAAATATGTTACTTTTTCATCATTTTTAAAGGAATTTTTTCAGGTATACAAGTGTGGGTTGGAAGTTGTTACATTTTAGGGCTTGAAACTCTTCATTCGGAGCTATCATGAACTTTTAAGTCTTGTGATAATAAGTTTATTGTATTTATAATTGCTTTTCTCCAACAGCTTTTAAGATTCTATCCCTGTGTTGCACTTCTGGGATTTTGACTGTGAACTGACATAGAGAGTTTCTGCTTTGATCATGGCCACTGATATTCTATGTACCTCATTTATCTATATGTTTAATTCCTCTGCAATATCTAGAAAATTTTCTATGATTTCTGCCAACAGGTTTTTATGCCACTGTGTTCTTTTAGATTTTTCCACTTACTGCAGTTTTAATAGCAGTCTGCTTTGTGTCATCTGGCTACTGTTGTGTCCATTTTTCAAGTTCTCTTGTTTTTCAGGCATCTCTGAGTAACTGGTCTTTGAAAGTTTCCTTGCCTTCTAATTCTGTTGTTATGCCCTACTGGTTGCTTCTGCAGCTCATCCTTACAATATAATTTGTAATATCTGAAATTTCTATTTGAAATCTTTTCATGGATTCTAATTCTCTGCTAAATTGATCATTCATGTTTTGCATTGTTTTGTTTAGCTCAGCTAGCTTCACAAATGCCTTCTGTAAATTACCTAATTATTTGGTTTATTACCTTCATTTTCTGATTAGTAAATCTACTGTGAGCCTGCTGAGCACATTATTGATCTGTTTTTTTTTAAAAAAAAAATCTCTTCCATTATTCTTTCAAATAATTTAGCTGTGTGGCATTTGTTGTCACTTCCTAGATTCCCCACACATTGACTTTGGGGGAAGTTGGGTGTTCAGAAAGGTATTGTGTTGCTTTGTATTCTCTTGTTTCTGTGTGTGTGTGTGTGTGTGTGTGTGTGTGTTTGTTTTGCGCCTAGGATTATAGTCATATAAAGTTGAAAGATTTTGTTGCTGGTATGGAGATTTCTTTAGTTAGTCTGCTTTTCACTGATGTACTCAAGAATTTGGCTGACTATAGTCCTTTGCCTCTGTTCCAAGCTCTGGCCACCTCTATTAACTAGAGAGGTGGGATGCAGTGCAACTGGCCAGCACTTAGTTCTATGGGAATGAACTACAATATTGTTAATGCCACAAAGGAAATTCAGGTATTGACACATAGAGAAAACCTATCAATAATAACTGTGTGATCTTGGCAATATCAATAAACAGCAACCGTAACAGAAATATCAGCAATAGTAATGTTGTCCAAGAAAAATATCAACTTACCATAAAGAACAAATAATGTACTAAATTGAACCTTAGAAAAGAAAGCTATAATTATAGTATAAACCATAAAGTCAACCAAATATTGACAAACAGAAAGTGTCTACTAAATGCTGTAACTATACCTTCACTAATGATAGAAAAGAATTTAAAACTAGTAACATAGAGTTAATTAGCTATATAAAGAATAATATAACTTAATGGCTAAATGATTAAAACTATAAAGGGTTGGAAATGGAAAAATATAAGAAGAAAAAAACTTGAAAAATTAAACAACAGGAAATGAGAGAAAAGTGAGTCAAAAGATTCTACTGAATAAGATATACAATTATAAAGGTAACATAAAAAACTAACAAGAAATAGACTAATAAAAAACTGGATAAAACAACCTCATAAAACCAACCTGATAACAGTCAACATCATAGTAAATGGGCAAAAACTGAAAAATATACTCTCTAATATCAGGAAGAAGACAAGGAGGTCCTCTATCTCTACTCTTATTCAACATAGTCATGGAAAGTTTAGCCAGATCAAGTAGACAAGAGAAATAAATAAAAGGAATAAAGATAGGAAAGGAAGAAGTTAAATTATCATTATTTGCAGATGATATGATACTCTACATAGAAGATCCCAAAAATTCCACGAAAAGACTGATAGATTAATAAGCAAATTCATTAGCATAGCTGAATACAAAGCCAACATTCAAAGAACAATAACCTTCCTGTACACAAATAACCAACTCATTAACAGAGAAATCAGGGAAACAACACCTTTCACAATAGCATCCAATAAATGAAATGCCTGGGAATCAATCTAACAAAAGATGTGAAAGAATTCTACATTGAAAACTACAGTGCTCTGAGAAAGGACTTGAAGAGGAGGATAGAAAATGGAAAGACATTCCTTGCTCTTGTGTAGGAAGAACCAGTGTAATAAAAATTGCTACACTTCCAAAACTGTATTACAAATTTAATACAATTCTAATCAAAATGTCAATAGCATATCCCACAGATATGCTAAAACAGTCCTAAAATTCATCTGGAATCAGAAGAAACTTAGAAATAGTAAAGGCAATCCTGGGTAGCAAAGGCAAAATAGGAGACATTACAGTCTCTGACTTGAAATTATACGGTAAAGTTACTATGATAAAAACAACATGGTATTGGTAAAAAAACAAAACAAAACAAAACTCAAAGATCAATAGAACAGATTAAAAGATGCAGAAACAATTCCAGACATACTAAACCACCTTAATTTTGACAAAGTGCCAAAAAACAGTCACTGGAAGAAAGACAGCCTCTTTAATAAATGGTGCTGGAAAAACTGTTTCTGCATATATCAGAGATTGAAATTGGACCCATATATTTCACTATGTACTACACTAAACTCAGAATGGATCAAAAATCTAAATATTAAAACAGAAACATTATATTTTCTAGAAGATATAATAGGTAAACTCTTGAAGATATTGGTGTAGGCAAAGACTTTACAAATAAAACACTGATCACACAGGTACTATCATAAATGATCAACAAGTTGCATCTCGTCTTATTAAAAAGCCATTGTACAGCAAGTGAAATCATCAAGAGAGTGAAGAGACAACCCATGACGTGGGAAAAAAATCTTGCCAGATTTTCCTCAAAGCATTACTATTAAAAACATATAAAGAACTCAGAAAAATCAGACCTTCCAAATTTAAAGACCAATTCCAAAAATGGTCATCTGAAATGAATACACAATTCTCAGATAAAGAAATAAATACAAACAGCAAGTAAATATACAAAAAATGTTCAACATCACTCGTCACTTGAGAGATGCAGATCAAAACAACACTGAGATTCTACCTCACTCCAAAAAGAATGGCTATAATAAAAAAATCAACCAATAACAAATGTTGGAGGGTCTGTGGGGAAAAAGGAACTCTTCTCCTCTGTTGGTGGGAGTGTAGACTGGTGCAATCATTTTGGAAATCAGTGTAGAGATTCCTCAAAAAACTAGGTTTGAAGGTCACATTTGACTCAGCCATTCCCCCTCTGGGTATCTTCCAAGAAAAATTAAAACATCATACCACAACTATATACATGCATCCATGTTTATAGCAGCACAATTTGTGTTAGCTAAATCTTGGAAACAACCTAAATGCCCATCAACTCAAGAACAGATTAAAAAAAAGATGTAGCATTCTTATACAATGGAGGGCTACTCAGCTTTAAAGAAAGATAAACTTGAGACTTTTATAAGTAAACAGGTATAACTACAGACTATACCCATAAGTGAAATAAATCAGACTCACATGTGTAGACATCACATTGTCTCCCTAGTGTGAGAAGATGAAAGAAATTATATATATATATATATATATATATATATATATATATATATGAAATTATACATACATATAGAAAGAAGAAATATATATGAAATTATATATATAGAAAGAAGAAATTATATATGTATATATATGAGATTTAAGATAGTTTCTAATTTCTCTGAGTTCACTGAAAAGAAAGATTTGTGCTAACATTATTTGAACAATTAAATGCAGACATCATGTACTCTGAATATCTAATTTAAATATAACAATACATGATATATTAACTGTTGTTGCCCTCTAATAAGTGTTTTGAAATTTTGTTTTTATTTTTTTCTCTTTAAAGAAAAACTGGAGGCAAAAAAGAATAATATGAAGAATAAAAGACAACATTAAAAGGGAAAAATATGAGTGAGAAACAGAAGAAAGAACAAAAAGAACAAAAGAAAAGTCCCTAAATCCCGATAAATCAATGAAGCGGAAAAAGGAAAAAGGAAAAAAGCAAGAATGAAAATGAGCCTCAAACCAGGGAGAAAAAATTCTCTGCATTTTTGAATGAATGATGTTCCTTCCAGGATACAATATTTTGGAATCAACAGAACATTGTTTTTTCTACCTGTGGGCTTGTGAGTGATGGCATGTGAGTCTGCGAGCTGTCCCCAGTATCCTAGAGACTCTTCTATTCACCCCAAGCTGTGGCAAACCCCTACCTAGAAGTATCCTTGCTTGCATGAGTAAATAAAGAAGGCATTGAGACTGTAGATCTATGTTGGATGGAGGCAGCAGGCAAGGGTTCAAATACTTAATGTTGGACATTCAAAAGCACCATTTCTGAGTGCAACTCAAGCCAGATGAGCTGGGTCTGAAAGTGCGAGGGATCTCTTTCTCACCTGCTCCCTGAACAAGGCTGCCTCCAGTGACTGTCTCTCACCTAGTCCCTGAAGAAGGGCAACTATGGGAGCCCTAAATTGTTGTTCTGAGTCCTAGATTTAAATAATCAGCTCTTTGCTGAGTTGGTACCTGAGTAAGCAATCTTTGAGGACCGTGCCAGATGCCCATGCTGGAATCCATCTCTGAACACCAACTACAGTGTGGAAGGAGCCCCCTTGGAGCAGAACCCCAAGCTGCTTTTGGAGCTCACCATAGCCATGGCTCTGCTGCCATTTCTGCCTGGATCTCCTGGCTCTGGGCCCTTCTCTAGCCTTCATGGAGCCTCATGAGCCACCAACCAGGGAAAGATTTCAGGTGGTTTCTTTCATTTTATTCTTTTTCTCTGCATTTTTGACTCTCCAACTTCTCTGTAGCTTCAAATTTTCGTTTCAATTCTTTCCTGATTCCTGACAATCTATTTTTTTCCTCTTCATCAAATTACTCCTTTCCAGTGTCTGAATTCCTGATGAGAGAGGCTGAATTTTGCTGCCAATGAACACTTTGCACTTTCGTCCTCATGAACACTTAATTCCTTATATTCCCTTTTTAAAGTTGGTTATCATTTAAACTTCTTCTTGCTGCTGTTGTTGTTTTTAAACAGAAGTTCACTGTGTACTTCAGGCTGGCCTTGAACTCACTTCCTAGCACCGACCGACCCAAACTTGCCGTGATCTTCTTGCCTAGGCTTCCCAAGTGCTGAGATTATACACGCCAGGGTATGACAACTTCCATGTGTGATAGATTCTGCCTTGCTGTAGTTTTTCATACTGATCAAAGTGTTAGTGATGGTTGTGAATAATGACATTGCTCCTTCTATCAGTTTGACCAAAATTTTTCCACACCCTTTAGTTTCATTAGGGTGAAAGCTTTCTCAGTTACATATGTACACACGTAAAACGTAGCTCTTCTTGCCCCTTTTTCCTCTTTTTTCCTCCATCTGCGTTCTTCTTCCTCTCCTCACAGATTTCATCACTAAGTACTGTTGAGGAAAGGAGTTGAGGGCTTTCTACCTGGCTGCTTTTTCCTCCATGAGTAAGGGACTTCCCACCTGGGCATGGAATATGAGGTGCAGTTTTACCCATTCACGACCGGGGTAGAGGAAAGACCATTTGCTCTATTTACTCTGTGGCTGTATCAGTGAAACGTACCCAGAGCACCCTTACACTTACTGAGATTTCTAAGAAACAAAGTTTGCACTGTGGGTGTGTGAGTGGCTGTGTGCAAGCCATAAAGAGTTGTGTAATAATAATAGGAAAGGAGTCAGTGGGTTTGGAACCTCTAATCAATTGACCTCTCCCCCTTGCATTGCACAAGGGACCGACACTTTCCAGACCTTGATGGAGTGTTACTCCCAGAGGTGCCTGTTGAGAGTGCACTGTAGACAGCTCCTGTATCAAAAGACTCTTCCACTTGGCCTTGAATTCTCCACAGTTCTCCATTTTTGATAACTTCTCATGGCCTCATGCCCTTTTTGAATCTCTCCCTGAAGCAACACCTTTGTAACATTCTCTTCTGATATTATGTACATTTCCCAGCACAGCCCCGTCTCCTCCACACAGCACAGGGACGGGACTTTTGCAGTGCAGTGTTTTTCCTCAGAAAATGGTAAAATAACTATTAGTTGACTGAAAGAAGAGTAGAAAAGACTGGGGCTTTCCATTCTGAGTTTTATTCAGTACTTTTTCATATTATCTAAAATCAAATACAAAATTTGTTTGGAATCCATCCTTCCCCAAGAGAAATTCATATTGCCCATTACCTTAATGTTGACTATTTCATGTAAGACAATCTGCTGAGCTGATTTTGTTAAAGCCTATTTAGCTTGCTAGCCCTGAGTTTCTTATGAGTATATATTCCATTAACTTGCCAGTGAAAACTATTATTATATAAATTATTTCTTACTGATCTGGGAAACCAAATATTATTTTCCTTCCTCAATAGGGGATAATTAATATGCTTAACATAGGAAGAAAAGACAGTAAAGTGAATCAACCTTAAATTGGGACCACAATTTTATTTTTAAAAATAAAGGAAAACATTTTGATTAGAACTGTATCTTAAAAATAAAAACAAAATTATAAAATGTAGTAAAATAAATCTATTATTTATCCAAATCTAGTTTGCAATTGCAAATGTGATTCGATTCATGGAAAATACAAACCATTGTTTTTTCTAGATTTAATTTACTGGAAAATTCATATTATTTCATGAATACTACAATCTACATAAAATATTTTATTTTCTTAACATAAGTTGATTATTTTTACATATATTTAATAGATTTTTGCAAAAGCTTTTCTTATGCAATGTTAAACCTTTAAATTTCAAATTATTGTCTTTTGAAAACTTAGACCTTATACTTGACAATTTTTTTCTTCTTAATATTAATTGCTTCTTTCCAAGGTCTTTCAATGTGATCTAAGAATTTGTCCAATGACCCTATCATGGAGATTGGGTTGTCTGAAAAATTTTAAGACTCATTTCCCACTAAATCTATAATGTATTCACCTTGTATGTTCAAGAATAGATATGGACCAAACCAAAAATAGACGGCAAGTTATGGAATTCAACAGGAATTTCTGTGGGAACTAAATTTGTATGTAGTCAGTTAATTCATGATTTTTTTTATTCTCTAAGTAACCTTACAATGAATATCCTTGGAAAAAAACACATAAATAAAAAAAGGAGTCTGTAAAACAAATATAACAAGGCACAATTCAATTTATTTCTAAGAGAATTAAAAGAAAAAGAAAAATCACTCTACATTTTCAAATTTAAACTTTCTTTTAATAACCTTTATGGATTTACATAAGAGACACAGCCAAATTTTCTATGTAATGATTTGTAGACTATTCCAAACAGTTGAATATTGCACTCTTGATACGAAATGGGTTGGTTCTGAGCAAACCTGTCATAGGTAAGAAGGAGATACTTGTATTGACCTTTCTCTACGTCTCTGTCAGGTAAATCTTCTTAAGTGCTTTGGTGCTTTATTTCTCCCTATTTCTTTATTTCTTTCTTTTCTGTACTTCTAATCTCATTCTTCTAGTTATCTATAGTTACATAACAAGCCATATCACAGTTTAACAGTTTAAAGCAATACTGCTCTGTTATCTCAAGGTTTTGTGTCCTGGGTCCAGCTGTGTGGCTCTAACAGTCTCATATGGCAATAGGCATATGTTGACTGGAACAGCAGTTTCCTGTTGTCACCTAAAACAATTCACTAATTAAGGAATCGTTGGCTAATTAATGTCGCTGCCAACTGGAGGACTGGTTAAAACTGGTGAATAGAACACCTACCCTTGGCCTCCGTAGGTGGTGTGGGCTACAAACAGAATAGCAGGCTGAACTCCTTGAGGGAGGAACCCAAGTGACAGTGTTTCAAGAGACACAGGCCAACTCTACAAAAGTCATTTTGACATTATTGGAAGTCACAGAATGTCATTTTTGCTACACTATCTTCACTAAGGAAGTCACCAAGTTCAGCTGAGGTTCAAGTGGTCTGGGAGGAAATTAGTCTACTCTTTTTAAAGTAAGACAGTTTCATTAGGAAAGGACACGTGAAATGAGAGATGCCTTTGTGTCATCTTTGGGAAACATCTGCCAAGCTCTTTCGGTTTCCCTCCAGAAACTGAAATCTCCAGTGTTTGACTTTGCTCTACCTCTGCTCCCTCACACTGTCCCCACTGTGAAAACAATCTTTTTTTCATTGCTCCACTCGAAATAAATTTATGAGCTTTAGCCATACTTCATCCTTGGAAACTAAAAAACAATACAGGTTAAACTTTTAATAATTGGATTGTTGCCTAACGTTGGTAACATATTTATCATTAAACCATAGTTTTCTCATGAAAAATGACTTAACTCAAGATAATTAAATGAAGAAATAATTGTGGTACACTCTCAAAATGTACCACAGACAAGTAGTTCCTTTTTTGTCATGTGATAAATTTAGTGATGTAAATGTAGTGACTCATTTAATCTTCATAGCAATCCTGTGATTAAACATCATTTGTCTGACTATTTTCCAGGTGAGGTAATTCCTGGAGCAAGTAAAGGACTTGGAAGTTATTTGGTTTTATCGCCAGTAGAGGACAGAGCTTGGATTTCCTCCTATTGTATAAGACTCAACAGTTGTTCTCAACTAGTATGAATACTGCATCTCGGGGTTATAAAATCTGTCTCCATTCCCAAGAATACGAAACCTTCCTGAACCTCACTTTCATTTACTCTTTTAGAAGCCATTAAACTTTAAAGTTTTTATGAGATTATCAAATATGATACAAAATACAAATAATTGTCTTTAATTAATCTTGTTCTTTATCTTAGACACATTGGGAAACCTAACAATCATTTGCAAAAAATAGTGAAATAAGTTAATTCTGTTTATTATTTAATCACACGCATGCTTTTAAAAAGTAGTGTCTTCAACTTCAGAGAGGCTGCCAGAATATCTTGCTTCAGTCAGAACAGTAACATCTCCAATGTACTCAAACCACACCTAGTGAGTCTTGATATGAGAACTCAATTAGGTTCAAGTTGAAAAGTAAAGTGATTCTTTCCATATTTCCATATTAGGAAGTATAAATGACAAATAAAAGAAACGCACACTAGAAAATTTCTGTCCAAAATCTCTATGTTCACCTGTAAGAACGTCTCAGTTTTAGTGCCATTCATATATTTATTATTGTGCAGTAGTGCCTCTGAGAGTTTGCTTTCCTCTCATTCTTAATCCATACGGTTATGTAAAGCTGACCCAGCTTCCAGTTCCGGGTGTGAAACAAGACCTAACATTGCAGAAAAACAAAGATTTTCATGGCTACAATAATCTATTCAGGGATACAAATGTGACAAAACCCCAACAATCAGAGTCTTCACAATTCTTTTTGCATGAACTGGTAGGTAAAAGGGACTCATTCATTGTTCTAAAAAAGCTATTTACGAGAGTGATGTAAACCCAGGATTATACTAGATTATCTTCAGAGTTAACCCGTTTCTGTAAGCATGACTTTACAATGTGACGTAGCTACTGTTTCCAACAGGAAATCAAGTCTTTATAAACTATCCAGAGGAGAATTCCTGTGAATAAAAGCAAAAAGAGATCAGGAAAAATGACAGGGCCTTAAAGTTACCATTTAAGATCCTGTATCTAGCCATGTATGAAGTCAACTCCAGAACGTTGCTGCTAAGTGTTTAAGTAGCTAAAAGTCTGTTTCCCCTTAAGCAATCTAAAATGGGGTTACTGTTACATGTCTCCAAATTGATACTGAATTGCTTTCTAAACTATGTACTTTTACCAACCTCAACTTAAAACTGTAGAGTTCACTAAAGATAGGAAAATAATGAAACATATTTAAATAATAGGATAGTTAAGATGTTTCATGAAGCAATTATTATATAGTCACAAAAGTTAATATTTACATGCAATACATGGGTAAGATTTAAAAGGTATTTCAATTATGCTTTATGCATGAATATTTAATGATATCAGCAGCTTGTCTCTCAAATTCCAAATTCTTATTATTTGTAGCCACTGCATTCTTAATTTCTCAATTCATTTTCAAATACTGAAATAAAATTCAAATTATTAATATGTATTAAATACATCTGGTTTAAATTTTTCAATTTCACGATGTTATGGAACACTTTCAGTCTTTCAACAAGCATGGATTATTTTAAGGTATATATCATACATTAAACACACTGTAAGAAATTAGAAACTTATTATTAAGGCAAAAAATCGTATTTTCAAAAACAGTTTATGACCTACTGGCAATGAGAAAAATAAGCAAATAAATAATAAAATAATGTTATTTATTAATTTTGGTAGGCATTAGGAAAGACAAAAGAATGCATTGTCAGAAAATAAGGTGCTATTTTGTGTAACCAAAAAGACCTTTCTGAAATGTTGACACTTTAGCAACATAAACTTTAATATGTTTCAGGAAAAAAGAACAGCAAGTCATCATTTAAATAAAAATAGAGTTTTTACAAAGATAGATAAATTCTGTTTATAAAAACACACAGATTTTTGTCACTTTTATCTTTCTGGATAGTTTTAAAATATACAGTGTAGGATATGATTTGATTAGGCAACACTACATAATACTGCAGTTAATTTTATCTTTATTAAATGTGTACAGGAGTTCTAAAAACCTTAAGATTAGTATCTTCCCAAGAATATTTGTGGCATCCTAATGAGGGTATCAGAGCCTGATTAAGATGAATACAGTATGTATTTTCCTGAGGAATGAGACAAAACTACCATAGCCCTGCACATGGCTGTGGAGCCTCATATGAGTGAGGAGTGAATGTGTGTGGCATGCAGTAGTGTGGGCAGAAGGAGGCACATAAGTTGATCAAATAAAACAAATATAGAGGGCCTCCTTTCTCAAATAACAAAGTTTTGTAGACAGAAAAATAGAGGAAACTAGAAAAATTCAGTGGTGTTGAATTCAAAATAGAGATATTACTATAAATGATTAATTTTTGAAAATATATATGAGGGTTTCACATGCACAGGCACGCACACTCTTGTGTGTGTGTATGTGTGTGTGTGTGTGTGTGTCTGTATATGTTCCTTGGCTTGATCCACTAAGAAGTTTAGAATCATACACCTCAAACATTAATAAGCATGCTACCACTCAGGTCTTGGTATCCAAAGAATAGTGTACTATTCCCAAAGGGAAGAACTACTTGGAGAAATGATTCAATTCAGAGTTGGGCCAGGAAAATTACAAGATAAGGCTAGAATATTTTGTCAAAAAGAAAGAAATCTAAGAAAATAATGGAAAAATGTCAAAAATATGTTACAGGAATTTTAACATCAAAGTAAGTAATGAGAGTACTGAACCAAAATTCATTCTATAAAATAAATCCTTCATCTCTCCCAATGTAAATAAATAATTAAAATTCTGTGAAGACATGGAGTATTTACATAGCTTCAAAATACCTTCTGGACAAAATATTTATTGATCATAGAGAGAAAACGTAACTTTATAATGAGAAGTCTCATAGTAACCACCTAAGTCAGGTGATCAAATTTAACATCCCAGTGATGGAATAAATTACATGATTGGATGAACCCAAATGTAGTGGCTTGGTGATATTTCTTCCCAAGTTTTACAGTTTCAGTCTAGCCATGATGGGCTAAGAAACAAACTTACTGAAGGGACATTCCAACAAAAACAAACAAGCAAAAAAATGTGTATTAGATATTAGAGAATGGAAAAAATTCTCGGGGAACTAGGGAAGGGGGAGGAGTAAATGAAGGAAAGGAAAAGAAAAAATGAGAAAAGAAGGAAAAACAGATACAAGTCTTTTGAAAATAAAGATGGAAGAGAGACAGAAGGAGGGGTAAAGGAATGGGGAAAAAAGAAATTGAGATAAGTCATGTAAAGGTACAAACTTCCTATGACAAAAGTGATCATTATGTATATTTAAAATGTACCAATAAATTTATTACAAATTTTTTAAATGTTATGGGTGTTGGAGTCAAAGAAAGACCAAAGAACTATTGCAGACAGTTCTTACATAATAAAGAATATGATAACTAAATTCCATACATGATTCTAGACTAGATCTTTTTCTTACCAAGGATCATATTAAAATGACTGGCAAAACTTGAATAAAACTGAGATCTGGATATTTGTGTCATTATCAATTTTCTGGGTGTTTGGATTGTGATTATGATGGAGAATTTCTGTGCTCTATAATAAAATATTCAGGGGTGATGAGGCATTTTGTTGGCCCCTCTCCAACAAAATTGTTATTGAATTATTACTTTAATTTTTATGTTTGAAATTCTTTCAAAATACAAAAAGTAAAAACTCAAGTGATTATTGCAAAATCATTCAGTATCATAAAATGATGACAAAATAAGAGTAATAATTATTAGTAGTAATTAAAGGTACACAGTGTCAAAAAATCATATCAATAAAAATCACAGAGGTGTGACAAAAAAAAATAAAACGGACCTAATAAACAAGAGTTCATAACATCAACATAACATCAACATTATTTACATAACATCAACACTAGTTTTAGGTCATTTCCACACAGGTTCATAGTTCTCAATGTGAAAAAATTGAAAACAAATATCAGGTGCTACCATACAGGTTTTGGGAAAAAAATATATATATATATACATGTCTCATAATCTATATTTTATATAATATATATTTCATATAATGTATATTTATGTCATATAAATTAATATAATATATTTATATATGTAATATGTTTTATATATTACACATATACTGCATATTTTATATATTTACTTCATGTATATATAAATATATACATATATATATATTTCATATAATTTCCATGCCAGAATGTAATACAGAAACCTAAAGTGAGCAAAATCAGATGCTTCCACATACAGAATTCTATTTAAATAACTGTAAGTTCTCTCTCAATACATTATTTATGGTAATATACTGAAAATATCAAGCTAAACTGAATATGCCACAAATATTTCCATAAGAAAATCCCCAAATTAGTCCTATGAAATTTAATTATAAATGAAGATTAAATATAAACAGTCCTTTCAATTTTAGTGCAGTAGTAGTTCATTGATGTATACTTAAGGATAAAAGGAAAGTAATTAATAATAAATCACTCCATCCTCTAGAGTTATAAATCTATTTGCACTTTTAAAATCTGCATTGTTGTACAATGATTATAATATTGTTTCTTTGAAAAGTGATGAAATGTACATTAAATAAATGAATTGAGTTCTCTTGATTCATTTATATCTTCTCAAAAATGAGAGGAATCAATTTTAATTGTTGAGCAGACTAACTGAAGGATTAATTCCTATTCATTTAATCCTTTAAAAATAGCATGTTACCATAGGACAATGTTATTAAGATTTATTCATCATTTTCAATAGTAAAAACTATCATGAATATAAATTCCCTGAAATAGACCTTTTATTATAAATGGTATCAGATTAATTCTATTAACAAAACTGAGATAAAATGTAAAGATTCCAGTTAAGAGTACAGCAGAATTTTGAAGAAATAATTGTGAGAAATATACAAAAATTTTAAATTAGTAAATTGTTTTAGCTATAGTTATATAATAAAGTTTACACAATATACTTGTGGTTTATGTCTAGGTGGCCCCCCAAAGCCTAATGTAATCATGGAGGTGATGGAATCTAGTGTTTGTGATTGGTTTGTTGTCTAGCACTGGGATTAGTGATGTGAATACTGCATCCACCCAGGGACAGGACAGACATACACTGTAAGGGTGGGAAGGTGTGGTTTTTTTGCCCTGTTTGTTCTTGCTGTTTGCAGTGACCTTATCTTGTGCCATGCCACCCTGTCTTGGAGCCGACAGAATATGGACTGAAACTTCCAAAATTGTAAGAAATAAACCTTTCCTTCCTTCATGTTAGGCATCAGGTATTTTGTCTCAACAATGAGAGCAAAGTAACCAAGATAATACTAAAATATGATTTTGAGTCTCCTCATTTTACAGTTCCATAGCATTGTGTCATATTACTAATTCTTTCATAAATATATAGTGATAGCACAAATATGACTCCTTGAAGCTTTCAAAGCTTATGTTAATACAACTTTGTAAAATTATTCAAGGCATGAAATTGATTTGGTAATATAGGAGGGAATATTTATATAGGCTGGAACTTTGAGAAACAAACTCTTAATCATTGCTTCTGGATAGCATTTTTCTTGGTATACCATGACATGAATAAAGTTCCAAAGTTAGTCATGGATCATATTGCACCTTTAGAAGATGTTAGCAGTTTTACCAAACAACATACAAATACTATTACCTTTTTTTCACTTTAAAAATTAAAAGGCAAGTTATTTACTCTAAAACCACACTGAATTTTTAGCTCTATTCAGTGGAATTTCACATGACATTTGAATATATTTGCTGTTACCCAAGCCAGTCATATAAACACTTACTGAATATAATTTCTTCTCATATCTGGATGTTTTACAGTATAGAAGACATCACAGGACATAAGCTGGAATATCTGTGGGCTACAAACATTTTATTAGTCACACCTAATAGATGATGAATCTGGACAGATAATTGGGATCAGGCTACAAAGAACCTTGGATTTCAAGCAGGGAATTAGGATGTTGATGCAACTTGTAGAGCCTTAATCAGAAAAGCAACACTAGGAGAACAGGATTATAAGAAGATTTATATCTAAGTGGTACATTGATGAGATTTATCAGAGAAACTCCAGAGATGAAAAAATATATGTAAATACATTGTATATATAGCTACTTGTATATATAGCTAAATTGTATGTAAAACTCTAAATTTATTATAGTTTTGGTGCTATTTTTATTTCACTTAACATAAAATACAAGGTATTCTATGCAGGATATTTGTTTTCTAAGTCATTTCTAACTTTTAAGAATTCATTATCTTAAATGTGACTTTATATATTTTTATTAGAAACATTATGCCTCCCATCCAGGAAACAATAAAGTCTTCTTAAATTCTTATTCCAAATACTCATTCCAAATAATTTTGAACAAGCAACATAGGTAATTATTTTTAATTAAAGCAAGTTCCAACTGAAAAACATAATAAAAATAAATTCTGTATAAAACAAATTTTAATTTATATTGTTTCAGTTACATTACTTAATTTAATTCTAGCAACAACTTCTTGGTATTACATCAGCACCATTTTGCAGAGAAAATAACCTAATAAACAGTGAATTAAGGAAAGGAAAGTAATATTGCATCTGGCAAAGTCCATTTTCCTTCTATTGATATCTTCAAGGAAGGCAAAGGGAACACCTGACACATGGGTTCTGAAGTTCTCAATGTTCACTCTAGAAATAAATTTTTATGGGAACACTGAACATGAAAACATAGAAACATGGCCTGGGCCCTGAAATCATAGCCGTTTCAGACAGTATTCTAAGAAGAGTGAATGGTCCAAATGAAAATATGGAGGTAAATATCATCATGTTACATGTCTGGAAAAGTCATTCAAATAGCAACACAAGAGAAAACATTTTGTGTTTAGTCACACAGAGAATTCATGTGAGACAGTAAGATGTGGTGAGAAAGAAAACTAGGACATCAAGAATTTGCCTCTAAAATGTGTAATCAGAAAACCAAGTATGCTGCATATGGTGGTGCACATCTGTGATCCTACAACTCTGGGAGGTCGAGGCAAGAAGGTATAGACAACTTTGAGTCAAGACTGGAAATTTAGAAAATAGTTATATTTTGTCTAAAAACAAAAATTTAAAAATGTCTGGTGTTGTAGCTCAGTGTAAAGTCCTTGGGTTCAACCCCCAACGCTAGAGACAGAAAGAGAGAGGAGAGAGAGAGAGAGAGAGAGAGAGAGAGAGAGAGAGAGAGAGAGAGAAACAGGAAAGGAAAGGAAAGGAAAGGAAAGGAAAGGAAAGGAAAGGAAAGGAAAGGAAAGGAAAGGAAAGGAAAGGAAAGGAAAGGAAAGGAGAGCCAATGTTCATCCCCAAATTTGCCTGTCTGAAGCATGAACTTGCCTCTGGTATTGTAAATTTCACAAAAATTAATGGGTTTGGAGGAAGCCTGGATGCTAGATTATAAAATAGTAACGGAATTTCTTCAGAGTTACAGGTCCTACTTCACTCAGTGTAGTTGAGCTCCTCATTAATTGTAATTACCATTTGCTCAATAACAAGTAGTTAAATTTTTTAACATAGGCTAAAATAATTTTTAAAAACTCAGTATGATTCGACTGGTCTGATCCCTCCTAAAATTTTAAAAGTACAATCGTGCACCACATACTGATATTTCGGCCAGCACTGAACTGCACACACAATAGCGGTCCCGCGAGATTATAATGGAGCTGACATTTTCCAGTTGCCTAGTGACACCGTAGCCATGGTAGCACTGCCGCACGAGGCAGTATTCGAACACGTGTGGGGATGCTGGTGTCCACAAAACTTGCACTGCCAGTTGTGAAATAGCATAACAAATATAATTGTAGTGCATTCAATGACATACACAAAACCATCAAACAACTGCAACTGTATCTATGCAAGGCTCTGTGCCTTATCTACAAATCCTTTCATAAACAAGAGGAAGCAAGACATAAATTGCAAGCAAATACGTAATTAATAAGAAAGTTCATTTTCTTCTGGGTTTCATTAGCTTCTGATGCTATTGAAATGAAATATTTTTGATAAACCAATTCTTTTCCTCTCTTTAAGATAGTGAGGATTTCAGTTGTGATATTAAAAGCCAAGTCATTTATTAACCAGAACAGCCACAGAGGCCAACAGCAACAACTCTTATCTTATTCTCAGAGAACAAATGTATTTTTATAACATCTTTGGATATAGTGTATCCAGATCTCAGAGATAACCAGAAACTGGACTGTGTTTTAAGTAAACTAATTTCCTACTGCAGTAACCGTGATAATTTGCAGTATGATTTAGGCTGACTTAAAGAATTCGAAAACATTCTAAAAGTGGTTACAGAACCAGACACTTGAATGTTTTGTTTTGAAAGGAATAATACCTAATAAAGTTAATAGTTTTCTTTATCTCTATAGTGTACATTGCAGCTGCGGTGGGGATCTCTAGACACCACCACTAAAACAAAACAAAACAAAAAACAAACAACAAAAACCTGATGCAATCCTTCCTAAGTAAGGCACACTAAAAACCTTTTCCCTTCAATACTCATTTTGAATAAACCTAAGTATTATATTTTCTTTTAAAACAAAAAAATATAAGAAAATATAATATATTATTATATTATATTAGAAAATATAATATATTATTATATTATATTAGAAAATATAATAATGCATATTATATGGAAAATGATACATATTATATGGAATAATGATACATATTTTGACTTTTGATGTCTGCCTCTTATACTTGAATCTATATTAATGGTTAAGACCCATTAATAACGATTTTCTTATGTCCTCTATCTTGGCTGCACAGATGTAAATAAAGATGTACTTTCATGACTCTCTTTCTGTGTACTTTACATGCAGTACCATGTTTACCTAATATAGATCCTCAGAAATAGATATTATTAACTTTATTTGATAAAAACACTGAGGTTTAGAGGATGGCTGTTTGTTCAAGTTTACACAACTTGTCAGGGCCTTGGGCGAAAATGTAAACTTAGGTAGATAAACTTCCTCATCTGTTTTGCAAAATGTCTAAGTTTATTATAGTCTTTTTATTTTTCAGGCAACTGTATTGAAGTATTACATACTATGCCTGTGTTAGATGCCCACTTAGGAATTGTGACTACCTAATGCATTTGAATGCGTTTTGCAGTGAGATAGCCCTTCTCTTACTTTGCACTCGTATTGCCAAATCTAACCCCTAAGCAGATGCATGGAAGTCAGGGTTCACATGCTCAATGGCAGTGTGGAGGAAAAAGAGCGGTCAAGTTTATTTTATGAAATTGGCTGAATCAGAAATAAAAAATAGTAAATAATAATTGAAATAAATAGACAAGAAGGTAATATTGAATTATATACCCCAACTTCAAAAAGTGAACACTGTGACTGAATCCTCTAAGACTTCAGAGTTGTGGAATCACCAGTCAGGCATGGAACTTTCTTCTGCTTAAGTCTCAGACTCTAAGTTCCACTGCTTCCTCTCTTGGGGTGATCTGAGTCTCTCCAAGCACTTTCCAGCCTGGGTCATCCTTCTTGTTCTCTCTGTGACTCAGGAAGGGATGGGAGAACCAAGCTGCTACAAGGCTTAACCAGCCAGAATGAAGTCTTTTTTTTTTGCATTTTTAGTTACAACTATCTTGTTTTAAAACATGCATGCAATAAAATTTAAAAAGTATAACTAATGGTACAGATCAATGCTTGCCAGAGAGGAAGATGGGGCACAGCATCAATATTCTAAGTAAAAGAAACAATAAGACAGTATAAACTGGCAAACTACTTTGAGTGTTAAACAGAGAAATTACATGCAAGATTCAGATACACAGAACAGATGTAGTTTTATTTTCTCTGGTATGCTTTACCTCCATCTCTTTGATTAGTAGAAGGGAAAACAAACTATTTTTTAAATACTGTGAACTAGTCTCTCAACTCTTCCCCATTAAACTGTATCTTACTGATTCCATCTTTCTTGGTTAGGTCTTTCAGATTTCTCTTCCATTGTGCGGGGGAGATGATGTGTCTTCACAGAAAACATTCTTTCATCTTCTGCCCACGTTCACTTTCTTTTCTCAGTCCAATGAGCACATCAGATTAATGGACTCTGTGCCGCCTCTTCTTTTCCGCATTGTATATTTCTGCTTTTGAGTGGGACTAGGCCTTAAAACAGAACGCTTTCCACACTAGAGAAAGAGTGCTGAGGTCTAGTCAGACCACTGGGTCCACTGAAGGCTCAGAAATTTAGAAAATCTTCTCACTACAGCAGCAAATATTAAGGCTATTCTCTTGCTAAGACCACAAAGATATAGTTTCATAATTCAAAATTTGTATTTATATTCTCTCTCTCTCTCTCTCTCTCTCTCCTTCCCTCCCTCCCTGTCTCATTTTTTATCTTGGGGTACACCAATATAGTATAAGAGCTGGTACCCAAGAAAAGTAGAAAGAAAAAATTATATCAATAGACATTTGAATGTATTACCATTTTTTCAACAGTAAACGCTATGGAAAAATAAAAAGAACTTTTTAAAAAACACATCTTCGTTTAATGTCATACCATAATATTCTTCTTTATACAACCCTTTTACTGTCCCTTTTATTTGCAGTATTTTACTGTAAAACACAATTTATACAAAGTATGTTACTTCTCTAAAAATGTCTGCTATTTAATTTCTGGTTTTTTACTTAATCTACATTCACTAAATTTCCTTGACATATGGCTCTTAAAACCTTCATTCAGTTAGCCCTCATTCAAACCCTATCTCCATATGAAGCCAGGCCATGCTGTTAATTCTCTATCATGTACTACTTGATATTTCTATTGTGCATTGGATGTCCATTATAACAATTTTTCTTTCTCTGATATATATGAAAGATACATTTTCATCTACCATCACCCATTGTAATACTAATTGCTACAGGGCAGGAACTGTGGACTTACACAGATTACCACTCAAAATATTCTGCATAGTCCCCTAATGTTTGTATCTGTGAAAAACTAGTTATTGCTTACCAAACTCAAAATAACTGGTAGGAAAGGAAGAAGTTAAATTACTATTTGCAGACAACATGATACTCTAAATAGAAGACCCCCAAAACACACCAAAAGATATCTAGATTTAATAATACTTAGTAGCATAGCTGGATACAAAGTCAACACTCAAAAACCAGTAGCATTCCTGTACACAAACAAAAAAGCTCCACTGAGAGAGAAATTAGAGTAACAGCACTTTTCACAATAGAATTCAAAAAAAATGAAACATTTAAGAAACAATCTAACAAAAGAAGCAAAGGATATGTACAAAAGATATGTAAAAGGAAATTGATGAAGATATTAGAAATGGAAAGATATCCCTTGCTCATGGGTAGAAAGAACCAAAATGGTGATAATGGTCATACTCCCAAAACTGTTATACAGATTTAATGCAATCCTAAGTAAAATAACACTAGCATACCTCTCAGAACTAGAGAAAATGTTCCTAAAATTCATTTGGAAACAGAAGAGACCTAGAATAGCAAAGACAATACTGACAAAAAAGGCAAGGCAGGTGGCATCACAATCTCCGGCTTGAAACTATATAATACAGCTACTGTGATAAATCGGCATGATACTGGCATAAAAACAGGCCTGGCAAGTACAACAGATTAGAACTACCACAAACATACCAGTCATCTTATCTTTCATAAAGGGGCCAAATAAATTTACTGGAAGAAAGATAAGCTCTTTAATAAGAGGTGCTGGAAAAACTGGCTCTCTACATGCCAAAGGGTAAAACTAGACACATGTCTATTACCATGCACTAAAGGCAAAATGGGTCACAGATCTACATATTAAAACAGAAACACTAAATCTACTACAGGCGAAAATAGGTAGATATCTTGAAGGCATAGGTGTAGACAGAGTTCATGAACAAAACGCATATGAACAAAACGCATACTTCAGGAGAAATACTTCAAAATAATGAACAACTGGGATATCATTTTGTCAAAAAGTATATACACACCAAAAGATATCATCAAGAGAGTGAAAAGACAACCAATAGAGTAGAAAAAATTTTTGCCAATTGTCCCTCAGCCAAAGGACTTTTATCTAGAAAATATAAAGAATTGAAAAACATCAGACACCCCAAATTCAAATACCCAACCCAAAAGTGGCCATCTAAAATGAATACATGTGTCTCAGATGCAGAAATACGAATGGATACATATGAAATATGTGTTCAATGTCACTGGTCATTTGAGAGATGCAAATTAAAACACTGAGGTTCCACCTCACTCCAGAAAGAATGGTTATAATCAAGAAATCAACCAATAAAAAATGTCAGGGAGTTTGGGGGAAAAGGAACCTTCCTCTACTGTTGGTGGGAGTGCAGACTGGTACAATCACTGTGGAAGTCAGTTTGGAGATCCCCCCAAAAGCTAGGATTACAGGTCCCTTTCAACTCACCTATTCCCCTTTGGGTGTCTTCCCAGGAGAATTAAACACATCATACCACAGCTATATATGTGCACTCGTTTATAGAAGCACAATTTGTAACAGCTAAGTCTTGGAAACAACCCAAATGACCATCAACTGAAGAATGGACAAAAAAGATGTGGTATTTTTATAAAATGAGGTACTTCTCAGCCATAAAGAATGATAAACTTGAGATTTCTATGGGCGAATGGATGCAATCTGAGACCATATTTATAAGCAACAACAAAAAAATCAGATTCACATGTGTAAACACCATATTGTGTTCCCTGTGTGAGAAATTTAAAGAGTAAATAAGGTTTAGACTGTACAATAGACAGTGTGAAATGGAAAGTAACTGCTTAACAGGGACAAAGAACTAGGAGGGGGAAAGAGGAAAGGAAAAAGGGAAAAGGGAGAAAATGCAAGCTAGCCGTGCTATTCGTGTCTCAGTTCACTGAAAAGGAAGTTTGGTGCTAATACCTATTGGAGAATTTTTATGCTTAGCACTCTAACTACTTTGAAGATGAAAATATGCAATGTATTATCTATTGTTATTATCCTATTATTTTGTTATGAAATTATGTCTTACTTTTTAAATAGCAGTCAGTTTTCCTATGTTATTTGGAAAATTACATGAAATTAAATGTTCATATATTGATATCTAAATATTTAATGAATACGCATTATTGAAATTTCAGAATAGCTACTACATTGATTAGAGTCAGGGATAGTACTCAAATAAAAGTTAAAAAATGAGTGCAGATTATTGTATATCTAAAAATTCAGCTCAAAGTATCTTAACACATTTGAAGTATAGGGAGGCAAGAGAAGATAGTATTTTTTTTTTACAAAAACACAATTAGAGATAATACAAATAAGCAAAAATGCCATGCTGTATTATTTATGTAGAAAGTGAAAAGAAAAAGGTTTTAGTAGAAGTGCAGAATGAAAGCCAAAAAAAGTCAATGTGTCTCAATGGAGTACCCAGAATCACACTGACAGTGATGTTACCAGGGTGACAGCAAGAGTGACTGCATGTGCTCGGTGCCTCCCAGACTCTAAGGGTACGTAGAGAAAATACACAAAAAAATAGCATCATATGGCAATGTTAAAAAAAGAACTGAAAGTAGATCAGAAGTCAGAAGTATTCAGAATAAGTCAAGTAAATAGAAAAACACAATTTTACTTTAAAAGACTTTTTAAGGTGATGATGCATTGACCACATCACCCATGAATATTGCCATTATCCATTACTCTGCACAGGTCCTTGAAAGCATTACAGGAAAAGATGTTCTGAGTGGGACCATTTAGCAAGAAATGTTCTTGCGAACAGCAGTGCCTAGGGACATTTTTCGGTGGATGTAATAAATCACAAAGGCCTCTATTCCCATTGCCATGCTCCAGCCAATACTAAATACCATTTGTGCTTTTATGGTGTATTCTAATTTCAGTAGGTCACAAGAGCCAATCAGAGCACCTGATCTTAGGCATCCAAAACCTACTTCAGATGACACATGTATCACTCTACCATTGGAGGAGGATGTGCCTCCAATGTTACTTTCAGGAGTTTCTAGAAAAGAGATTGTCAAACACGTTCTGTCTTCTTGCCTCCTGCAATTAACATCTGTTAAATTAATACGTGAATAAATGAAATTATGGATCCAATAATTTTTACTGAGTCCAGTATATTTTTTTTTACTTTTAAAAGCCAAAACAGAAAAAAGGGTAGAAATAATACACAATTTCAAAAAATAACAGTAAGAAATCAACACTTTTTTATTATTTATATTTTACACTAGGAAGACAATGCTTACAAATGGGAGTCTGATTTATTTCACTTATGAGTGTAGTCTCATGTCGTCTCCATTTACCTATAAAAGCCTCAAGACCATCCTTTTTATAGCTGAGTAATATTCCATTGTATAAAAATACCTCATCTTTTTCATCCATTCTGGGATTGATGGGCATTTGGGCTGTTTCCAAGATTTTATGAGCCTTTTAACCTTTATTATATTTAAGGCACAAGATTTAGAATTCTCTCTATTTTATGCACATAGATGAGCATTAAAATGATGTCCTTAGAGCTTCTGGAATTAACATTGCTCTTCATGGTTTTTAGCCTATTACTAAATGTATCTAAATTTATTAACTAAAGTATTTAACTCAATACATTACTAAATGTTGAGGTTTTGTGCACTTCAACCACAGGACACTTAAGCTTTGCTTAGGGATTTAGGCATCATGGTTTCCTCCTTTTTTCTTCAAAAGTCCCTTTGTCTCCTGGCTGCACACCCATCTTTCTGGCTTAAACTTCTCCTTGGCTATCTGTCTCTTCTATTTTGCGCTTGGTACTTTTCTTTGCTCAACCTCTGTTCTGTTCAGTCTGCTTTTCTGCGTGACAATATCTAGCCTCGGAGACCTGCCAGTTTTGAGCTATTTCCATGTCCTAATTGCACGATGTAGATACGCCCATTAAACTGAGCTTCGTACATCCAGCTCTACACTGAGAGCTGCACCTGAGTGACAGGACACATGGGCACCTCTGGTTAAATAAACCCTGCAGGTGCTTTCACTTGCATATTTCCAGATTCCATAACTTACCTGTCCATTACGTTGACTTGTTCCCTATGTCTCAGAATAATTAATTCAACCTCATTTTCCTAACTTAATTCCCCAACAACATGCCAAGACTTATTCTCCACATCACTGACAGATTAATATTTAGAAAACTAATTTTATCTTGTTATTTCTCCAGTGGAAATAGTTTAGTAACACTTCATAAAATAAAAGATAATTACTATGAGAAATGCTAACATTTATGACCTGTCCAGTAACCGAATTCTCCCTTTGCCTTTAACGACTCTTCTAACTCTATAAACTACTAATTAATTTACTGTTTCCCAGAATGTCCCTTCTTGGTCCCCTGTCATTAGAAATGTGTCTTGCTCTGTCTTTCTCTTTCCTTTATCTGGTTAATATCTGTTCACTCTTTACATATTTCCCCCACAAAATTTAATTCATAATGTCTCTTCTTAACAATTAAAATTTTCTGATTATTGCACCAAACATAGCAGATAGACTGCTACCTTTAATGTATGTGTGTTTCTCTGAGGTCAACTTGAAGTTTTCAAGACCTATTCTCCTTACTAGAAAATATGAATGAAAAGATGATACAGATTAAACTTATTATGACTGTGCTTGTTAAAGGCTAAGAGTTACTGATCTAAAGCTTTAAATTTGAATCCTGGCTCCATGAATTACTAGTTTGAGCACCTTAGACACTCTTTCAGTTTTCTACCCTCTAAAAGAGATACAATAAACTGCTTCATGGGGGTTTCAGGATATTGACTAACATATTCAGTGTGAAGCACTCACTTGGAAGTAAACAATCACACTAGAAAGGCCCTCCAAATTATTTACTAAGCAAATTATATACAATCATTTATATTTTAAGAAAGATATAATTCAAAATAATCCAGTGAAGTAGAGATTCAGGATATGGTGGTTGATGGCTGTTATAAGGGAGGTTCATTACCTTGTCCTATCTGGTTAGTGCTTAAAGTTTTTCAGAATAGAAACTCTTATTAAAAGTATATTATCACAACAGTATGTAAAAAAGTATAATTTATTAGGACTAGAATCACCTTCTATACAAAACTTACACTCAGAGGTACGAAGGGACCAAGATGACATGGAGAATAATAGATTCATGACTCTAATCACACTCTTACTCAAAAGACACAACAAAGTTGTGGAAGACAACCTGGGCACCTCCCCTTGAACATAGAACAATTGCTATTTCCATATACTGATAGGTACAGATCTGGTTCTGCCATTTCATTCTGTCTTCAATTGGCTTTAAGCAATGCAAACAAGGCTAGCTGAGGTACTGACATGTAATCCTTAATACCAGCCAACAATTTCCTGTTTTCTCAAATCGTGCTCCCTGTAAGTGGTTGAGCTCAGTGGGATGGCAGAACCAAATAGCTCCAGGAATGTCTACTGGGTACAAGCCTCAAAATAAGTGATTATGACTTCCCGGGACACAAAAGCTTGCATATCAGAAACTGAAGCAACAGCCTCCTAAATTCATTCATATGCTCTCCCAACTGAGTTATGCAGCTTGGTCTTTCTGCATAACCCTCTCCCTGCATATTGTAGAGGTGCCTTTCTCATCATCTGGCTAGCTCAGCTCATCTTATTCACGTAATTCCTGCCTTACTGACTGTCACTCATCCTCTGACCACTCCTTCTTTGTGAAACAATACATTCTGGGCGAGGTTTTGGATCCAGGCCTTTATTCCTGGACTGAACTCAGGGCCCCTTGGCTGCCCATAACTTTGAGTATGTCTTAGTGTTTGTATTCTTGCCTTGCTGCACCGGAGGTGGTAGACTGGAATTAACTCACCAGAGTCCCAAAAACATTTCAATGGGATTACAAATACAAAACTTCTCAAACCTTGAGGAATATGAAAAAGGGACCACAGTAATTGGATTACAATATTAAAAAGGATTATGTATCTGGATTATAATGTCTGATATCAAGATTACAATACAAAATGTATTCTGGCTAGCAGATGTAGTTTCAAGTATTAAATATTCTATTCTTAAATACTCTCTCTCTCTCTCTCTCTCTCTCTCTCTCTCTCTCTTTCGGTCTCTATTTCTCCCTCCCTGTCTCTCTCTCCCTCTCTCAGTCCCAGCATCTGAATCTGAATTTATATAATATAAATGCATGGCACTAACATATATCTTGAGGTACCAGAATTGTATTACTTTCTTATTGGACTTGGCAATGGATCTAAATTTTATACATCATGAAGCCTAAAGCAATTAATATAGAACTTATATCTGTTTTATAAAACTCAAAGAGTATATTTTTATTTATAATAAATTTATAGGTAATGTTACATAAAGAAAGAAAATCTGAACATGCTACCAGGAGACTATACTCTTAAGGTTGGTCCAGGTTCTCCTGCCTGTGTAGACATAAGCATGTCACTTAAGCTTTCAGAGACTCAGTTTCTTCAACTGCCAAATTCGTGCTCTAATATCTATTTATCAGTGTTACACTGGGGATAACTGAAAAAGGTTGAAGAAGAACTACTGTTTTGTATATGAACCTTGTACTGGGCACTTTGCTAAGTTATTTAATGTAACAAATAAGGATTAAAATCTTTAGATATATATTTCCTCTTTTAAACAATGAGGCAGTAAAGGTATAAGGAATGAATATGAAGTGCCTAATAAATTTGCTTCTATGTCATGTTGTCCCATTTCTGTGTTGATAATACATATTGAGAAACATATCATGCCAGGCATGTGGCTCAGTGGCACAAGCTCCTGCCTGGCAAGCACAAGGTCCTGAGTTTGATTCCTGGTAACCAAAAAATAAAAGTCTTTAGACTGAGCATATTTTAATGGTCAAAACTAGAAGATTTAATGACAAATATTCCATGAGAAAATATTATTCTGCTGGTTGTTTCCAGTACATTTTCTTCTTTCTGTGCTATTTATCTGTTCATTCATTTATTTTTGTGGTGCAGCTTCTATACTTTTGAAAATTACTTTGTGATGAAGCCATGAACTAATGACACTTAGATTCTATGAGAAAAATGAGTACAGATTGTATATTTATATGTAATAAAAGTTTATTTGAAAATTGAAAATGACTAGGAGAAATAATATCTGCTACTTGTAAATAAGTAAATGAATAAATGCATGAATGAATATAACAATAACCATTAAAAACCTATAATCTTGTAGGTATACATGTTTGTTGTTAAAGTAAATAGCTTTTTTTCTAAAGTCAAAATTATTTTTTTAAATTGTTTATATCCCATGCTGTCTGCCTTGTAAAATTTAGGATGTTTGTATCCTTAGTAATTTTAGCAGAAATAAAATTTTTTTGAGTATTTAAGTATCCACTGGAATGTAACAATTCAAATTTAATATCTATTTGCACGTAATGTCTCAATTTATATGCATATTAGTCTTCATTGGGAGTGCTATAGTTTTGGTCTTAGAAATGTATGATTTTGTCTGCAAATTGAAAGTCATATTCCAGAAGCCAAAATACAAGAAATTATTCCCCAGAATTTTTGGAAATTGTCAAGATAATTTAATGGTGATTTGCACTGTGTTCCTAAAATCATAAACCAGAAATAATAAAAAATTAAAATTTTACATAATGTAAACTTTCAAAAAGTTTTCCTGTTCTAGTTTTATCCTGGAATTTAAGCTCTTTTTAGAATGCAGTGAGGACTAACATTGACCTTGAACAGAGCTTTTTGTTAACATTAACACTTTTAAACACCTCTTACCTCTTACCAGTAATTTTTATACTGGCTTTCTATATAAATGCATCTATATACAAATTCCAACTATTTGTTCAGTCACCAATCTTGCACCATAGTTTCACTGTCTGCTATGTCAGGCTACTTCATGGGACATAACACTTAAAAAGCTGAAATTTGCTAAAGATTTGGAGGGGAGATAACTCTTGAAACAGAACAGCAAGCATCACTTTTCATTCATTTCCTTTGTTCCCAGCCATGAATATAAATTTAGAATTTAAAATATAATGAATTAGTAAACCAAATTGGAAGGAATTTAGTGATACATGAAATGACAGCTAAAGGGCCTTTGACTTTCTTAAGAGAAAACTGTGAATTACCTCTAATATACAATATAAAATGTTAAAAATGCTGAACACACTATTTATCTATAATTGACATAGAGCTCCTCAGAGACTCTCATACCCTGGGCTTTTTTTCTTCATAAGACCAATAGTAGGATTTTACTATTACTTACATAATATTTAGGATAGAGACAAAGTATCATTATTTTTTCTTTTAAACCACTACTCCTTTCCCTTTTTTTCTGCCTCCTTTTTTTCTCTTCCTTTTCTTTTTGGATTAATCCTAAAGTCAGTCCATGTGGCTCTTTAAGGTAGGGATCTGCAGAGGGTAGATGGATGCCCCTGCCACAGAGTGACCTAGTTTGAGCTGCCTGAGTCCTAGCATGGGAAGAAGGATGTCCTTCTGTCCTTCCCTGAAAAAAAAACCAAGCATAAGGTGCCACAACCCAACACTGTGAAAGAGAGCCTCATGCCAGGGACAGCAAGGTAGAAAAAGCACACATGGGAAGAGGTTGCAGCTGCGATGGGAGATTGGTTACACAACAGGACTGACCCAATAAGAAAATACATTTCAGATGACAAGAGCCAGTTTTCTCAGTCAACCAGAAAGAGTACAAATATAGAAAGGAAAAAAAAAAAACAGAATTCATCTTAGATTAGAACTGGTGGTATCAGCATGAAGTCATAGCATTTATATAACAGATACAAAAAAGATATAAATGTATGTATAATATGTGTGTGGGCACATGTATGCATGTGTGCATATCCATGCATATACCTTAGCTGTGTCCGCTGAGAGGTCAGAGCAGTGATATACTAATGCTTTGAGCATATCTAGATCTTGACCTCTAAAAACACTGTGACTAACAAAAACTGGAGCCCCAAGAAGAGTTTGGTAATAGGTTTGAAGTAGGACAACACAAGATGAACCTAGACATTTTTGGTGCCCACAGGTAAGAAAGTGCTCAAAGAATGACATACCCGGAGAACCAAATAGTAATTCTAAAGGGCATCTACTGGACCAAGAGAAATTTCCAATAATTATGTAAAAATAAATACATAGTTCACTGGGAAAGAGAGCCCCCAAAGAGGTGCACATAGATACAGTCAGTTAGTTTTTAACCAGGTAATTCAGATGTAGAAATAATAACTTTTTCAACAAATGACACTGAAACAGTTTTTCCATAAGTAAAAGAGAAAAATGGACCTCAGCCTTTACTGTATATCTTATTTTGTAAAAAATAAATGGTAAATGTATTATAGGCCTAAACATAGTGGCAAAACCTAAAAAACTGCTATAAGAAAAGGGAGAAAATCTTAGCAGGTTAAAATTTATTCAAGACTTTTTAAAAGAATAAAGCATAATAATTATTTAGAGCACTTGAAAAAATTGGACTTGGTAAAAAAATTCTTCAAAACTTTGAAGAAAACTTGGATGAAGAATATGGAAAACTTTACCTCTTACAAGTTAATAAAAAGAAACTGAAAAAGAAACAGGGAGAGAGAGAAAAAAGAAGTTCAACATGATCATCTTTAAAAATTAAAATTAGCCAGGGATTTAGCTCAGTGGCATAAGTGCCTGCATGGCAAGCATGAGGTCACGAGTTTGATCCCCAGTATCAAAAAAATTAAAAATTAAAATTAAACCACAGTGAAATACCACTCACTAGACAGGATTAAAATACAAAAATTGACCATATTCAGGTATCAGTGAGGAATTGAGTATTCAGATCTCTTGCATACTTCTGATTAGAACATAAAATAGTACAAGTACTTTGAAAATGAGTGTCATAGATATTTTTAAATGGAAAGGACTTGGTGATTTCACTACTATGTATTTACCCAAAGATTTGTACACATATGTTTATAGCAGCTTTATTTATAATATCCTAAAAGTAGAAATGACTCAAGTATTTATTAGCAGGTGGATCTTCTACAAACTCTAATACAGTCACTCAGTGGAGTGCTACTGTACAATCTGAATATAATTATGAGGAACTATCAGACAAACCTACTTGAGCAGAAATTAAATAAAGTACAAAAATACCACAAGAGTTCAGGAGTTATTCTAAAAAAATCTTTTAGGGGGTGGGGGTTTAAGCAGGAGGTCGTGAGTTCGATCCCTAGTACCGATTAAAAAAAATGAAAGAAAGTAAAAAAAATTTTTAAAGTGAAAACCACAGAACTGAATCTATTTTACCATAAAAGCATTACTGGGACAATAGAAAATTTGAATGGGAATAAGAATTAGATGAGTCTGAGAGACCCTGTTGGAACTATTGACAATATTTGAATAAAGCTTGATTAGATGACAGTAATGCATCAAAATCCATTTTCTGATTTTATTTATATCATATGTATGTTGATGCAGATCATGGTTTGGAGGACGTGCTGAATTATTAATGATGGAATATCAGACTGAGGACTTAGTCTGATATGCTCCAGAAACAATGAAATTGCTTTTAGCACCACACTTGTAACCTTCTTGTAAATCTGAATAGATACATAAATATAGATACTGTAATCGTTTCATATTTTAGCTTATTCTGATCGATTCAATACTACACAGTGATTCAAAGAGCGCCTTTTGTGGTTGGGGCATAGTTCAGTAGTGTGTGTTTCCTCAGCATATGCAAAGCCTTGAGATTGATCCTTAGTACCATAAAATGTAACTCTTTATACGATTGTCAGACGCACTTAGTAAAAATTGGTCAGATTTTTACCCTACTGCTCTTACTTACCCTCCTCCAATGTTGTACGTTAAGTATATCACAGTAAGAAGGTACAGGAAAGGTAATCAACAGATTAATCATCGCATCAGGGCAACAGATTTTATTTAGGCTTGTTCTGAGGAAACAAGGAGAGGGGGTAAATTTGGGGTTGTGATTTGCAGATTGAAAATTCTTAGCTGTATTCCACCTTTTCACCGTTTTTGCTTTCTAAGTCAAGGACAGTCTTCTGATGTTTGCCCTGCTGGTGGGAACTACCAGAGTGATCCAAGAGCTAATCTCTTGCTGGATATTTGTGGTCTCTTCTTTGCTTGGCTCCTGTCCTACTTGAGTTTTAACAGACACTAAAGAAATCTCTGAGCTCTGCTCCGCTGCCAGTCTTATCTGGAACAGATCTCTGCTTATGCCACAATGAAACATGGTGTGGCTCCCGAAATCAGGCCTTCTTATCCAAACTTATTTCCTTCTTCTAACACCTCTGATCCTCTTTGTTACCGCGTCTGACTTATATTTGTTTTTTAATATTCTAAGCTCATGATTAATCCTTGATATCATACCTAGGTATCTTCTCAAATTTATGGGAAAATAGTCTACAATTTGACAATTAGGTGTTGCTTTTCATATTCAACATTAAAGAAATTGAAAACTGCTTTTAGTTTTCTATAAACATGTCTTCTAAGCCTTCGATGATGCTAAAAGTAAATCTCATTTTAAATGACAGATTGTGAATACTAATCCTTACATTCTTGCAGTTCTTGATTGACTATGAACAGAACAGAATGAGATTGTTATTAAAAGCATCTTCGCCCTGTTTTTGCACTCAAAATCTCCCAGTTAGTCCAGCTCTTGGAATTCCACCATACAGCAAAATTTCTCATTAAGGTACCCACCCATAGCCCAGAGTGTAAATCTCTCCCTAACGAACTGTGCCATCTTCCTCCCAGAATGCTCTACACTGAGAAGCCCATGGTGATCAATGTGCTTTGTTGGTCGTCAGAGTGTGTTGTGTCTCCCATGGCTACTATACAGTTATCATTTCGAAGCCATTTATTTTCTAGTTGTAGAAATCTAAAGATGGAGAGAAATTTGGTCCCCAGATGGATCATATTAACTGTCACTAACATCTTATTTAGTTAAGGATAGTTGGGATTTTTAAACCAATGAGATTTATCCAAGAGTTTAAACTTGGATTAGCACTGTAATAATTTGAGACATTCAGGTATGTTGGGATGGGGTGAATGGACTGTCTGTATTGGATGGATATTAGTCTTTGGGACCAAAGGGTGGGCTACAGTAAACTAAAAAGTCACCCTGATCAAGGCAAACAAAATTTTAAAAATTCATGTAATATCTCTGGCAATAAGAAAAGTTTCCATATATGAGAAAGGGTTCTTTTCAGAGAGATGATGTTAAAGCTATTGAAATAATACTGTTTTATCTTAGTAAACTCATAAAGTCAGTGGCAAATGTCCTTATGAAAGAAAGGGTAAGGACTATTGAGAAACAGAAAATAAGAAACAGACACAGAGAGAAGAATGCAATGTGGAAATCATGTCAGAGATCACACTGAAGTAGCCACAGTACTGTAAAAAATGCGGGGATGGGAACCAGAAGCTAAAGAGACTAGAAAAAGATTTTCTCTTAGTGCCTCCAGAGAAAGCAGAACCATGGAGAATGCAGGCTTTTAGCCTTCAGAACTGTGAAAAATAATATTTCTGTGGTTTTAAGTCACAAAGTAGGTGGTTATTAGTCACAACAGCTTCAGAAAAGAAATATGGGTCTTTTTCTTTGGCAGATTTGCCCCACTCAGTTTTCAGTAGCAACAATATAGCTATCTAGAGAAATAGAAATGACCAGATTTGTTCCTGCTTGAAGATTAAAATATTATAAACTATATTCATTTATACACAAAGTCTGCCATAGCAGCTAAATATGCCATTGTATTACCTTTTGAGGAGAAAGTAACAATTCCTTGAAAATAAATTCCCCTTAAAATCATTACCTTTAAACAGGATAATAAAATTCTCACATAAAGCATCTTCTAAATTACAACTCACATTGCTGCTGTTTTGTGTATCCTAAAGTATTATCAGAAATGAGAGTGTTTGACAAAAACAACAGATAATTCACTCTTCTTCCAAGTTGGTTTCTGCCCAGGATTTATGATGAAGAGCAAAACTAACTTATTCTCTATCACCCAAGACATTTATATTCTAATGAACAAAGAAAACATGAAAAGGGTATCACGACAAAAATAATAATGACATATATATATATATATATATGCAACTCAAATATATATATATATATATATATATATATATATATATATATATATATATATAAATGCAAAACAGTGATGTATGCAATGATAGAAAATAAAGCAAGGTGAAGGGATAATATTTTTGGGCAAAGAGTCTGATACCCTCAGTACCCAATTTCTTGACTGTTAGCAAGAACATAATGACTCATGTGGAAATTACATTTCTCAACCTCCTGTGCACTAGATTTGGAAGATAGAATATGAAGAGACATTTCAAATAGCCACCCCTCTTTTTCTTTCCCTTCACCATATGAGAACCAGCATGAACACTGACTGTGGAGAGCTAAAACCTCTAAGTCGAAGGGATCCTTGCCCCAAATGACATTCTGAGTCACCACTCATATGTGGAATGTTACATGAAAGAGACATGCATTCCTTTCTTGAGACTTTCAATATTGGGTTACTTTTTTCTTATAACAGCTAAGTCTGTTGGCAATTAATTTCTGAGCAGTGAACAAATGGACCCAGGAAATAGTGTATGGTGAGGCAGTACTGTATGTTAAGAGCAAGGGCATCTACTCTGATTTGAAGTGTTTCAAAAACATATCCCAATATAAGGGTAGGTGTTTTGTGACAGGCAATTCCTAGAAGTAGTGAAAAAAAATCTGGAGACAGAAAAGAAAAGGAAAAAAAGAAAAGAAAAGAAGAAAGAAACAGAGAGGGAGGGAGGGAGGGAGGGAGGGAGGGAGGGAGAGAGTGAGAGAGAGAGAGAGAGAGAGAGAGAGAGAGAAAGAAAGAAAGAAAGAAAGAAAGAAAGAAAGAAAGAAATGGAAGGAAGGAAGGAAGGAAGGAAGGAAGGAAGGAAGGAAAAAAAGAAAGAAAGAAAGAAAGAAAGAAAGAAAGAAAGAAAGAAAGAAAGAAAGAAAGAAAGAAAGAAAAGAGAGATAAACGTGTACCAGTGAGTGAGTTATTTCTGAAAGCTACAAGAATGTCATTTCACTTGGGGTCCCCTGTGGAACTTGGTAGAGCATGTTTCAGAATTTTTCCCTGACAGGTTAGACACCAGAGTAGTGATCAACTAACCACCCTCCTCCCCCACAGAGCTTCCTCTGGAGGCATTAAAGATATGTTTTCCCTGTCTTATTGCTGGGCAAACCCCATACGGTGGCCAGAGAAAGCTTTCAGGTTGACCACATAGATACACAAACTTATGGTGCAAGCATTCCAGAATTTCAACACCTATACTACAAGTGAAATCAGAAGTAAGCTGAAGGCTGGAGTGATAATACACTAAAAGCATTATACAACTGCTGAAGTCAGAGTGTTAAGGTTTAAATCTTGGCTCTACCACATACTATCTGTGTGATTTGACAAATTGTTTAGCATCTCTATGTCTTAGATTCTTCATATATAAAATGGAGATAATTTTAATACCTATCTATATTATGGGTATTATATATTAAAAGTTACTATTTACTACAGTTAGAATAGTGCCAATAGTAAGAATAATTTAAATAGTGGCTTATTATATGAGATTATAGCATTTGGCTCAATAAATTCATTAAATCTAAAGCTAAAGCTATGGGTTGTTCAATCTTTAGTGCTTGTCACACAGAACTGGACAGGTCACCTCTATCCAAGACCCTCAGAACACTACTCAAAAGATTCTTATAAGATTGTCTTAAGATGAAGCTTACTGTAGCTTCAGTGTTGAGCAGGCCTCACAAAGGACCCTAAAGTATAATTTTTAAAAGCTCTATGAACCTATTTTCTTGAGCAATATTCACATTAATTTAGGTAATTTTTTTCATTTCCTAGGAAGCTTATCTATAAATAAAATTAGTAGAATCTTTTGGCCAATAGATTAGATAGCTGGAATAGATAGCTGGCTTTCAAGAAATCAAGTTCCAAAAATCAGTTTTGTGGTTAAAATGGTCTCACTTGAAATTAAGAGTTAAGGCTCAATTTATCTTCATAATCAGAATATTTTCCCCAAGAAAAACCCAGGGAATTTTTGTCACACCTATGGCAAGTAGACTGCAAGATCGTAGCAGAAAAATCAAACTCACATGTATAAATACCACATAGTCTCCCTAGTGTAAGAAAAAGTAAGAGTACATAAGATTCTATGGTAATAATGGATCTTCATTATATTGCTTTGAGGTCTTATAATGTTTTCATTCATTGGTTGGAATGGTTTTATTCTGTTTTGTTTGACCTTATTATGTGTGATGGTATGAACAGCTACTTTGAAGAAAACAAGACACTATGTCATCCATTGCTGATTTAATATCATCTTGCTCTGAAGTCCTACCATGCTTTTGTTCTTCTATTACCATTGGTTCCATCATGTTGTATCTTGCTGGATTTTAATGTGGGTAATAATATAAACAAATTTTTTATGAAAAATGAGATATTATAGTAGCCATTGTTCATTTTCTGTTATTTGGTTCAGAATGCCTTGTAATAATTTCATTCTCTTGAATGCTTTTATTCTATTTTGTTATGTTTGATATTATTGTGTGTGAAGCTAAGCTCAACTATTTCAAAGAAAGAGATATTATGGTAGCTACTGCTAATATCCAATTGTCTTGTTGTGAAGTGCTGTGTTGCTTGTATTGTTCTGTTCTGATCTGCATTGTTCTGTCCTCTTTTGTTTTATTCTCTGTAAAATAAAATGTAAAAAAAAATTTTTTAAAAGAAAAAGCAATTGAAACTCCATACCAGACAATTACAGCCATCAGTGGAGCAGGAAAGATACGCTGAGGAAACAGGAAGAAATAAAGGTGATATGAGCCTCAAAACATTGCATTTAAGGTACACAGAAACACTTTTATTTTAATATTCCAAATAAAGTTTAGAATAACTGTTATTACCCATGAAGTAATGCAAAGCCACCTCTCTGTCAATCTGTATTCTTGTCAGACAACAAAGATAACAAAGATGTCATAAAAATCTCTAACCAGGATTTACATGACCTTCCAGAATATGAAGAATGCCTGAAGGATTCATGAAACAGCATCAGGATGAGAAGGCCTTAGAGTTCTCAGCTAGCAGCTCTAGTATTTCAATTTTTAGAGCAAATAAAGAAGTATCAATGTCTTAATCTCTCTACAAATATACTCATACAATAATAGATTGAAAAGTATACCACAAGATAGAGAAAGTAACAATGTCTACAAGATACAAAGAGCACCAGGGGAAAAATATATTATTGGTTCTAGAAATTTAGTTTGAGTGGTCCTGCCAAGTGTCAATATTAGAACTCTGGATCTCAAAGAAATGTGAGATGGTGACAATTTTGAAGCCATTAGTAATTTTAAAGAAAACAGTGAGGAAAATGTGCTCCTCTTTGGTTTGGTCTATTTAGAATTGAGTCTACTTCAACAAACACTTTGGTGTGAGCCATAAAATAAGCCTTTATTTTTTAATTTAGGTAGATTGCATAACATACATAAACGGTTTGGTTTTTGGCTTCATTTTGTTTTTCTTTTGCTTTTTGATCAGAATATTCTGCTAACCTTTGCATATATGTATATGTTCTCACTACTATGTATTGGATAATCAATTCAAATGTAATTGTTTATTGTTTCACTGTTGTTTTTTATTTTTAGTATATCTATTAGTGGAAAATACATTCAGGTAGGTGAATGGGATAACAGTCTAAACAACCCCCTGGTAAAATTTCTTTGAAAATGCTTGGTGTAAAACTGTATCCAACAGCAGTATAACTATTATCTCAATAAGCAAAAGTAACAAAGCAAAGTTTTCCCTTTTAGATATTCTGAGAAGTTTCCCTGGTAGATTTGCTTCCTGTTTTATTTTATGTATCAATTTCTGTTGAGATAAAGCTCATCATCTTTATTTACTTTGTAGAGTCCCCACTTCAAGTTCATGTGTATTAAATTTAGGGGGGAAAGTGATTACCTGTCTACCAATGAACCAAAGAAAGCTTTTTTTTAAACTACAAAAAATTGCTGATATTGAGCTATTTTTGCAAGCAAATTACAATTATGTATGCTTCAAGCTAATATATTCCTCATACTTTTATAAATATAAGGATAAATAATCCCCCCTTAACATCTCATACCCCACTAGGATTCTGAAATAGTGTTATTTAAAAAGGTTACAATATAATAAAATATTTAAATGTTAACAAATAATTTTTGGATGTGTTAAAATTTGTAAAATATCACAGTATTCTACTAACCATAATCTTTATAATTTTTATTTGCTCTCAAATATTTTTAATAATCTACTATAATATGATTTAAATTCACAAATTTACATCCTGGTTCCTTCATAGTGTCTAATGATTACCATGCAGTTTTATATTTCCATGTCAAACGTTGCTTCTCTCTAAATGGGAATGATGACAATGACACCTAACTCATAAAAGTTTGTGAATTAAATAAAATAACCACTTACCACGGGACCTAGCTCACAATAACACTCAATAAATGTGAATAAAACAGCCAATGCTGCTTTCCAGTAAGTGAGAGAAACACAAATGATTACAACTGGTACACATTTAGTGTAAGTTTTGCACGCAGGGTGACACAGGATCCGGAAAGCTATTCTTATGCCAATCAGGAAAGACCTTGGGGTGTGGGGGAGATAAGAAGCTCAGATCTGAAGATTCAAGCATTAAATCAAATGAGGCTTAGATGAAAAGATGCAAGAGAGAGGGAAACCTATTCTCTGTATTACTAAAATGTGACATATTTGGGCAATTGAGTAAGACCAGCAAAGCAGAGGTGCCAAAATCCATACAGGTAAAAGAGTAATGGGAACCAAGTCAGACTGATCCACATAAAATTCTTCATGTAGATTAGAGAGGTGAAGTTGCTTCCCAAATACACTACATAACAGAAAGCTTATTGTTTCAAAGTATCTGATTTGTGATTTTTTGACTTATTTTAAAATAATGTATTATGTTTGCCTTTCTGAAATAATTAAAGAAATAGTAAAGTCAGTATGGGTGTAGTGTTTTCTATGGCCAGCTCTTCATTTCAAAATACACCTACACACAGACACACATAGACAGGTACACACACACACACACACCAAGCACAACACATTCTCTAAAATACGCACAGTGCTCCAAAAAGCCAAGTTATCTAAGGCTTTTAACATCAACTGTAAATCCTGAGGGGTCCCCAAATCACTTTCAGTTTTGCTAATTCACTAAAGAGACTTATGGGGACTCACTGCAAGCTAATATGCCATAGCTATGGTTTATTGCAGGAAAATGATGCACTAAATTCAGCCAGTGGAGGCTTGGCAAGTTTTAAATGTGAAGAGTTCAGTTATTTTCGGGGCTCCACGTGCTCCTAGAAAACAAATTTGTGACAATGTGCACTGCTGTCAGCCTTGAAAGTTCACCCACGCTTGCCCAGCAGAGTCTGTGTTGGGTTTCGTTATGTGGCCCTGACTGGTATGGCATTCAGTCTACGTGTCCAGCTGATTTCACATGGCCCAAAGGCCATTATGAATCACTCATTAGTACAAACTATCAAATGTGGAACAAGAGCCTATCATAAATAACAAGGATGTTCCTATCACGCAAGAATTTTAAAGATTTTAGAACTTATTTCCTGAGATTCAGGGCAAAGGGAAGACGTTTCCTTAGGCTAGTCAGAATTATTTGCTACTGAAGGTAACCTCTGACCTTTGGCTCTCTTACAGGACAATAATCATATTTTTCTGAGTCTCTAAGTTTAGTGTAGCATTCATACGACACAACAGTATTATCACAAATATGCCTCGCATTTGAAACACTAAGTACTAAGCAAGGACAGGCCTTGAGAAAGGTAATCTCCCCCATAAAGTCATTATGTAACATTTTCAACTTCTCTCCCTTGACTTACCATTATTTATACCTTGTAGTTAGCTTGTTCAGGGTTATGTAGCATAGACATTAGCTGATGAATGGCTAGATTCAGTTTTTCCTCAGGCTTCTCATTTTCCACTAGCACTGTATTATATCTCGAGGAGGCTTTATAATAATTTCCCATAAGTATCAGTATCATGACAGCACAATACAGTGTTATATCAGATTAAAGTATGGCAATAGATATAACTTGAAACATAAGAGTCAAAAGAAAATAGCTTATTGCTAGAGTCCCACTCAGTCATGAAAAATTAGTCCAATTCACCAAGATTCAATATGGCAACAATGACTCCCACTGTGAAGCCCTCGGTTTGCAATTCCTATTCTAATGTTTTAGATTTCAACAGTAGGCCTGATCTTCACCCTTGCCATCATTTGGCATAATTCACCTAAAAACGTTATCATCCCTTTTTCTGAAACACTCTTGCAGTAGTAATGTAATATTTTATGTCTCACATTACATCCACTCATTTCCTTACTCAGCCATTATTAGTTTTTAGCTCTATTGGTTTTTGTTTTATCCAAACTCTTCCACCTTTGAAAAAAATGGAAAATTTCCTGCTGTGTGGTTCCAAATTGTCAGCAGCAGTTCCACTTAGCAAGTATTTCCCCCTAAAGCCATTTCTATTTGCACAGGTTAGGATTACATAGGTATATATCTAGCTGGTTATTTCAAACACTGAAGTATGAATCTTTTTCTACTAATCCAATTTGATCAGATAGATTGAAGTTCAGAGACTCTCCATAAGGCCTTTAGGACTTCTGACATCAAGATTTACCCTCTTTTTTTGTTGTTACTGTTTTGTTCTGGTTTTGGTTTTGGTACAGAGAATGATCTCGCAATTGCGAGGCAGGTACTGTGTTGCTGAGCTGTATTTCCAGCCCTAGACATAAAGGTTTAGTTACGGTTTTGTGTGTAGAGACCACCACTGCTTACCATAATCACAATCAGAGGGTTTATCCTAGGACCACTGTATCTGGTAGAAAAAGGGAAAGCTGAAGTGAAACGGGAGAAAAAAAGTAAACAATGTGATAGCAGCATGTTCTCCCACCTTGATCTCAGATTACCCCTAAAAGTAGAAGGATCTAATGTGGATTCCCCTTCAGCCCTCTCATATTGATTATGTCAGCACATTCATAAATATGTGATCACCAACCCATTTATCTACCACATTTTAGACAACACATATTTTAGTTACCCCTTCTGAATATCTACCCAACCAGTTTCTGAGGATTACATTTTCTTCTCATTGTTGGATTATGAACTATGAAACATGTTTCTTGATCTGAGTAAACGTGACTTGGCAGTTGAGGTTGGTGTAATATCTTCTGTTCCAGTCCTTTTATAGCATTTCATCCTCTGCTGTGGACACCAAGCCTGGTCCTGGGTGTCTATTCCTGTCTGTACTCTTTTGTAGTCTCCAGGGGCTACCAGCAGCCTACTTGCCAGCAAAGTATGAGACATTTTCCAGGGAATCTATCAGCTGTCTTCTGTCTATCTCATTTTTGTTGTTGCTGTTGTTTTGGCTGGAATAAATTTATTTCATCTGTCTGTAAAAAAGATGTTTAATAGTTACAGCACTTTTAAAAATGCATATTAAATCAGATGAGTTAGACTGTATCCCAGATGTAATAAAGGGCAGGGAAAGAAATGGACAAATCTGCACCAAGATTTGCTTAAATTTGTACATTATCCACAAGGCCCAAACAATAGAAGCAAATCCTAGTGTGTCCCTAAAGTAGTGCCATTCAAAAGAAACCCTTAATAGGTCAGTTAAAATCCATCTCACAATAGTAACCATTCATTTTAACAACAGTATGGCACAGAATACATGTGAAAAGAAATGGCTTGTGCTTCAGAAGCTATACGTCCATAATTCAGCTATCTCTATGCTGTGATAGCCCCCAGTCCCTCATTTTATGAATCTAAATTGCCATGTTAAAAGTTAAGGCAGGACATACACTTGCCAGTTCCAGCCACCTCGTGATGCTGAAAGGGTCTTCTGACTGGCATTGTATATCTGTAAAGCATCTCTCTGATTATCATAGTTGTATTTACAGAACTGCATACCCCATGAATTTTTACACCCACTTAATAGGTCAATTTTCCATTGCTTTTATCTTTAAACATATAGCCAGTATACCAGCCATCATCTATTAGTCATTATAGTATTAAATATAAGGACAAATACGCAATTCAGCCCATTAAGTTGATTTTGGTTTTATTTCTTTCAACTCAAGTGCCAATTTTCCAAATAGGATGCCCCATTCACCTTGAAACTGCTATCTGTAAACCACAGAACTCTTTTGTAGATCAACTGAGAGCTATGTGTAAGTACCACTCAATTGACAACAGAATTTGACAAGCCTGAGTGTACTTTCAAGGGGAATCCTAGGTGAAAAGATAGTCCCTGTTTATAACTGTTTCTTTGCATTCCTCCATTAGCATATTCTTATGCAAACTATTTTCATCTAATGAAACCATTCCTTATCTGAATGTATCTTTGACATCATCTGTCTTACTTTTCTCTCATTCCTGATACAAAATACCCAATACCCAAAATTAAGGGAGGAAAAGGTTTATTGAGCTCAAATTGTAGAGATTTCTGCCCATAATCAGCTGACTCTAAGGCAGTTGCCACATGGCAGAGGAGCAACCATTCACAGAGGTGGAAGATACCAACAACATCCAGCAAGAAAGGGGGACAGTAAGCTTGTTTCCATCTCTTATATTGCATACATGTGGGCTGTTCACCCATGGGCAGGTGTGGTATTCACACCCATAATCCCATCATTCACAAACTCTGGATTCAGCTGCCTCAGAACCAACACACATCCCTCAGCCCCATCCCACCCCTGCATGACAGTATGAGGCTTTGAGGGGACATCTAGACAGAAACCATAACATCATCCAAGACATAATAGGAATTTCAGACTTCCGTATTACACTCTACAGTCATAGAAGCGGTCTTAAATGGGTAGAATTCCAAATTAATTTCTCTCAGATGAAGAGTCTCAGGTCCAAAATTCCCTATTTTTGCCAGATGGCACTCACAGATTTTTGCCACACAGGGCCATTATATTAAGAATTTGTTCAAACCATCATCTAGCTTCAGTTCAATATGATTTCAAAATAGCAACTTATTTCAGTTTAAGCAAACTTTTTGGTTCCTATTTGGTATGTTCCATCACTGTGGGAAAGTAATGAAAAAATTTTTATCTATTTATGCTAAGGATTGAACCCAGGGCCTTTATGCAAAGGTACGTCTCCAGCCTATTGTATTTTTCTATTTTTTTATGATATCCGTCCTCATCATACATTCTGATAAAGGAGATACAATCACTTCACATGAAGTCTGTCTGTACATGCCAACTTTTCACTCTAATCTCATTACCTAGTAATTCCTATATCCTCTTAATCTAGCTATAGGCTCAACCATACCTCTACCCATTACACATGCTAAGATGCACTGCTGGGTCCTCAAGCACATCAGGCGAAGGCAATATGAAGGAAAGAAACTCCCAGCCTACTAGATATCCGGTACAAGTTAATGTTCTCTAAAATCAAAGAATGAATTTTAGGAACAGCAGAGGTTAAGACCAAAATATATTTACTGAGACAAACAAAGCTTCTGGAGAGAGAGAGAGAGAGAGAGAGAGAGAGAGAGAGAGAGAGAGAGAGAGAGAGAAGAGGTCCCTAGTGGGTTGTGGAGGACTCTATCTTTTCTAGGGATTTTTATAGAGCAAAACCACAAAGTAAGGTGGGGAAAACATGGGAACTTGCAAGGTGGGTATGAGATGGGACAGAACTGTGACCAACCAATAAGATAACAAGTATAATTGCTCAGGAAAAGTTAATCAATTGGGAACAAATGAGGAAGAGAGCCACAGAGCAAGTAGGCATGAGTATAGAGCAGGAGCTTTCTGTAAAGGTTGAATTAGTGAGTCTTGGCTTCCTGGGGTGGCAGATACCTATTTAAAATATCAATCCCTGATGTTTATCCTTAGGATGTGGGTGCATTTGTTTTGGTCTTTTGTCTTGAGGCCTGACCCACAGCAGGAGGTATCTGTCTCCCCCCCAGTTACAAGATATTTGGTCTTCTGCACTGGCTCCTTTGAGGGCTGAGCCCTATCTGACTGTCTATATATTCTATCTAATTCAGCTTGCCTGAAACAAAGGCACCTGAGGCTGCTTGCCAATCTATTATGCTCAGATTGTGGGACCATAATTCCAGGGTTTGCAGGTACCCTTTCTCATTCACATTATTTTCTTGTAGCTTTTAAGATTATTTGAGAGCAATTAAAGCTAGTTTATTAAGGACTGTCATGATAAAGAAACAACAAAGCCTCTCATGGTTCCACAATACAACAAGAATGTTACATTAAGACTTCTGTCTTCATCCCAGCAAAGTTTATTTTATTAATCTAATTTCTTAATAACTATTAAGAATTTTCTACCCTCTTGGGATGTGTCTCTTGAATCTCTCCCGTCTCTTATCCCTCTGTTTTACCCAAGCTCTTATACATCACAACCTTCTTTGTTTTGGCATAATTTCTGTCCCTCTGAAAGCAGCTCTGACACTGTAGGCTATAGATTAGATGGACAAAAAAAATTCAAATTCACTGTAACCTGGCATTGGGAAGAGCCCTAACAGGTTCCTTCAGTTGTATTTTTAAGTTTTCCCTTAAGTAGGAACTCTAAGGCGACAGATTGTGGTTTGATCTGGTCAGAACTCAAGCTTGGTTCAAGATCAGGACACAACCCAAAATGCTCTTTTACTGCCACTTTAGCTGTTATAGATAAAAACAATCAAGGAGTTGTATAGTTTTGCTTTTTTTCTTATTTCTTTGAATTTCATTAAACATCCCAGTAAGCCAGCACCCTGGAAGCTGGAGCTATCAGTTCTGAATTCCGTGAAATACTTTTAGTTCCAGTAACTGACCAAAATAAGGCAGTAGTTTCACATCATGCTTGACCCTATGGTCATTCAGGAATCAGTTCTTCATTATCCTTTACCCTTTCTCATTCCAAACTACGTGTTTCAATTACACAAGTCTGGATAATTCTAATGAATCTCGTCTCTCCTGACAACAAATATCTAGAATTATCCAAGCTGCCAGGCTAGAGAACAGTGTCTCAGACTGCCAATTTTATCCACGTTTCTGATACCAACTGTAAGACCCCAAACTTCCCAATACAACCATAAGTTTTGACAATTTACTAAAAAGATTCATAGGATTCTTCAAAAACTGTTATACTCATTATGGTTTAAAGTGGGAAAAATATATTCAAATCGAACAAGAAACAGTGTGGAAAGGGACAAACACAAGAATTTCATTGTCCTTAGAAATGCTGTGTGTGTGTGCAGCATAATACTGAGAATGCAAAAAGCTCCTCTTAGCATTGGTATCCAGACATTTTATTTATTTTATTTATTCACTACTTTGCTGAGATTGACCGACTCCTTGGCCTTAGGGTTGCCCTCAGTCTTCAACTTCCTACTCCAAAGCTCACAGGACCCAAGAGACACACAGCAGGTCACAGCTAGAATAAACTGCTAGGTGTGATTAGAGGAACTGCTCAAAAGTCACTTACCATAAAGTAGCAAATGAGATTCACAAGGCCCCCATGAAAGACAGACATGCCATTAATTGGAGATATTCGTATCCGTTTAGGAGATAGGTTCAAGGAGCCAAGCAAAACTTTTCTTTAGTCAGAGCCAGATTCTTTTCTAAGAAATTTATAAGCCTGGCACACCTCTAATTCCAGTTTTCTGAGAATCCAAGGCAAGAAGACACCAAGTTTGAGAGTAAATTAGGTAACTGGGTAAATTAGGAACTCAGTGAGACCCACTCTTAAAATTTATAAAAGGTGGAAGGTATAGCTCAGTGTGAAATCTCTTGGTTCAACCCCTAGTACAATCAAAAAACAAAAATTACATAATTTTAAAATCAATAATGCATCAAATATCACTATTGAAAATGTTCTCTGTGAAATTTTAACTTTTCTTGAGCCCTGTACAGAGTATGTAATTTCCCAGCAGGTGAGAGACACGCTACTAGTTAACATGCAGAAGCCAGCTCATCTACCCTTCATCTTTACCACAGAAAATAGAAGTCATGAAAATGAAATAGAAAATCAAAATGTACAAAAATAATCAACGTAGCCAAAAACAATCACTATTTCTTTGTTGTAATTTGCAAGGTTGATGAAAAAGGAAAACAGAGTGTATTGACTAGTGTTTGATAGAGGAACAGAAACGATAGAAAATATATTCTAGTGAATTTATTATATAGGCTCACACAATCTGAGGCAGAAGGGTCCACAATAGCCATCTGCACACTGGAAAATCAGATCTGCACACTGGAAAATCCAGAAGCTGCAAAGCCCCAGAAGATAGAAATTACAGAACCAAAAGAGCCAAGGATACAGCACCAGTCCAAGTTGGAAGGCCCAGAAGCTCACAGGAAAGTCACTATTGTGGAAGGCTGAAGAAAGTGGAGACAGATGTTCAAAGGAATGGCGTTAAGAGATGCAATCACTCATATTGACTTGAACTCTTCAAGAACGTGCCAATTTCCTTCTTCCTTCTCCTTTATTTCATCCATGCTACAAGCTTACTGGTCAGTGACACTCACCTCAGTTTGCTGGCCTACATGCCAGTCATCTGTGGAAACCCTCACAAATATATCCCGAAGTGTGCTTATTAATCTGAGAAGCATCTCTTAATCTAGTCAAGTTCACATATCAAGATCACGGTCGCAGAGAGGGAGGTGACCAAGGTAGTGAGGAAAGAGAGGCAAGGGAGCATAAAGAACGAACCTCAGCAATACAAGGGAGATGTACCAAATTTTATAAGATAATATGAGGAAAATATGAACAACTTTATGAAACTAAACTTGAAAACTTACATAAATTGATTGAATTTCTAGGAAATGGATCAAAAAAAGAAAGACTCCATAATCCTATACCTATGAAAGTGTTAGAATCTCTTTAGAAAAATCTTACCACAATCCCCCCCCAAAAAAGTTCAGATATGGTTTTCCTAGCAAGCTCTACTTAACTTCAGAAAATAAGAAATACACCAGTCTTACATGCTCTGTCTAAAGTTTATAGAAAAAGAGTGAATATTTCAAAAAGTCCAGCCTAATTCAACAAAAGAGAAATCAGACTCCATTTGTAGAAGGAATAGCTTGGAATGTGTAGCCCCTCTTCAGTTCTCACAAGCAACTGGTACAATTTTGTTAACAAATAAGAAAGTCAGTGAATTCCTTCAATTCTTTCTAGGAAAATAGTGAAGTTGAGAGATGTGTATAGACAGTAATTGTCATTTAGATTAATCTTGTGGTAGAATTTATTTTATTATAGATGTTCTCAAGTTAAATTTTTAACAAGTGAAATGGCTACTAGATCACAAAAGGTTAGGGATGAGACTATTTTTGTAGTAAAGGGCATTGGCTCCATCATTCTATGTCTTTACTTTTATTCTATTCCACAAGTCTCTCTGTCTTTTGTGATCTTTTTATGAAAATGTTTGCATTTCCACTTGAGTATGCATTTTACACATAGCTGCCATAAATTTATACAAATTTAGACATAGTTATTTAAATACATTTGTTGAAAGCAATGAAATAATAGAATATAAAAAGATAAAAATAAGATAATAATTTTCTCTGTAACTTATGGGAAATAGTTTCATCAATTATGATAACAATAAAGAATAGTACCTGAGCTTATTCAAAACTTTATGAAGTCTACTTGCCATTTTCCCTGGCCATTTTATTGTATTTGACATTCAGTAATTGATTTCTTTGTAATTATGTATTGTGTGAGTTTCACCTGTTAAATCAAGTCTATAATAACTTAAGAAAGAAAGTCCTTTTGACTAACATTTGGCTTTCAATTCATTCTATGGCATGTATATAATTTTTGTTACCTCTTACCTATACCAGTCAAAAAAGCCAAAGCTCTGTTGCCAGTGGCACTTTAGTGTGACATTTTTGCTGATTGCTCTGTACAATTCTTTCATCTATGAGCTTCATATGTTATTCCTAGCTTTAAAACTTTATTTCAGGAAATTGCTTTGGAAGATGAATTATAAAGATACATGATATACATTTTTATGTACTGTAAGAGCCTAAACTTTTATAGTACTTTTCTTTTTTTTCTAAAACCTCTTCCACTCAATCAAGACATTTTAATTGAACTTTTATACTGTTTCTAAAACTGTAATAATCTCTGAAGATAAAACTGTGACTAAAAATGTTGCCACATAAAATACAGCATTTCCAGATAATTTATATTTTATATGAACAATTTTCTTATGCTAAAAAGCTATGTACAAAAACCTATACTATGTAAATCCAAACTTTAAATTTAACTGAGTATAATGTGACTTTTAATATTATTTTACTGATTTACTTATAATTAATATGGCAATCTTATTAGTGAAAATACAGAACCTGGTCCATTCTAGTTTACTTTCCAGTAGGCAATGAAGCCAATAATCAAATAATCCTGCAGATAAATAAAAAATTACAACAAATATAAGTGTTACTAAGGATAAAATCAGAAGGATGTAAATCTCCTGCAGAAGGAGAAAGTAATTGTAAAAGAAAAGAACACGAGAGGTAATTTCCCCATCAGAGGACAGCTGACCCAAGATACCTGGTAAACGCAATAGAGATTGCGCTAGTATACATTTAGACAAGTTTTCCCTCCACCCCAAAGGAGTACTTCCAACATCAATGATTTACAAAACACATCAATGATTTACAAAACCCATGCCATATTGCTTCAGGGGACACACAGTGTCTTTCTCCTGTAGGATTTGGTTGACTGTGAACCTAGTAGATAGAATATTTAGTGCTATGCCTACCGGTGGAGCATGAGCGTTTTTTTCCAATATTCCATTCCAAACACTATCCATGTTTTCTGATGGGACTCTGCCTGTCCCACCAGACATAAAGTGACAGGCAATATGGCTGGCTCTGAATAGCAGAGAGGACTTTTCAGCACAGGCTCCTGGGAAAAGCACAGACTTATCATCCACTTACCAGGGCGTTGGTGGGCAGGAGTGTTGCAATAACCACAACCTGCCATGACCTTGGCAGGAACAGGGCTCTCAAACTACCCCAAAAGCTCAGATTGTGAATCGTTTTCACAAGCTTTTGAAGTTTATTGTGTGTGAGCAATATTTTTTAAAAGTTATCTTATATAATTTGTGTCAGGATTTGGATTCTGAATGTGTTAACTGTTCATCATCCTTATAGTATGTCAGCCTTGCCTTTCCTTTGTTTATACATTCGTCCTATGTCATTTTCTTTAATTATCTCATTTATCCTTATGATGTCTGCAAAATAAAAGGGAGGATGAAAATTATTCATCAATTTTTCTGGATGTGAGAACTTGAAAATAGTCTCTGTAGTTGACGTGTGTAGCCCGCTTTTCTGACAAATCACAACAGAACTGACTGATGGCTTATTATCCTTCAGGCTAATTAGAAGCTCAGAGTATACTTTGACTGACTGGAAAAAATTACCTTAAAAAGTAGTAACAATTTAAACAATATTAAATTATAACATTGGCAGGCAAATGATTAAAACAGTCAAAAATACATATAACTATGTCTAAATTTCCACCTGTTAAATTTTGGTTATATGACTCTATGATTCCATTATCATGGCAAACAGAATTAATATTGACTATATAACCCTTTAAATACCAAAGACAGTATATGCTCTTAATTTAAAGAATAAATTACACACACACACACACACACAGACAAAATTTACTTCTCCAGAATTAAGACATGTTTTTGAATTACAGTAGAACAGTGTATAGCTTCACAATAGCAATACATGTGGTGGAAAATTGAAGATATATAAATTTTCAATATCACAGCTTCTTTTTATAGCAGTCTTGTTTTTAAAATATATTATATAATTATTTCTGTATTTTACAATTTAATTACTACACATTGGACTTGAAGTGGATGTAATTATCAACGTTGAAGAGATCTACAGATTTCATAGTTTTATAATGCTTTTTAAAGTTAAAATAATCTTCCTAGAGAAATGCAGAAACTGAAATACATGTGGTTTGTTGAAGGAGCCATTTTTATTTGCTCAACTTTATAAAACCTAGAGAATACCGTGCTTATGACTGACCACTTTACTTTTGAAATCCTGCTTTATGTAAGTTTCTGTCTTATTTCTGTGAAAAATGAATAGATAAATTTCAAAAAGACAATGGTTAGCCCCAGGGCATTAAACTTTAAGCATGATTTCACACTTGTTGTTAAGTGCATGTGTTCCGTAACACAGACACTGGATCAGAAGGGACTCACCATCCTCCTGGGACTCGGTGTCTACACTCATAACAGCCCTGATTTTATCTATTGCAGAAAAGCTTTCTAATGAAAGCTATTCCCCTAAAAAGCAGTGCCATCAGGCATTTCAGGGCAAAGTATATCTCACAAGGGCATGGGATCCCCTAAGTGACTTTTTCAATATACACTTGAAATCTTAACAGATTTTGAAATTACCTCAAACTGAAGGATCCTTTTGATAGTGAACTGTTCTGTAAATCACAAGAATATATTTGTAGACAGATGGGCAGGGACTTAAAAAAGAAAGAAATAAATCAGGTCTACTACATACCATCTTGGTAGATTGCACAGAATTCCCTCTCATGATATGGAAAGTGAAGAATGTCTAAGCTGTAACATTGTGACAAGCTTTAAAACCATCTCATATGCAATTCCAGTGAAACTTTACTACAATCCTAAAATTTTGGTGTATGAGCTCTTTTTCTGGTGAGAATTTGAAAGATCATACAGATAATAAAAGAATAGAATATTTCAGCTTTCTAATGCTTTCCCATTACTCAAGTAGAAATTTCAGACTCTTAAATGTAGAGAAGGAGAATTTAGTTGAGAAAAACAATAAAACATCTTTGGAAGCAAAAGCTGACCTAATGATAGCTTTTCAGTATAAGACCCAGAGAATGGATACTTAGAAGTTGATGATAGGTAAGAAAAGTACCCAAAGCAGAAAATTGTAAGGGAATTTGCAAAAGCATACCCTATCCTTTTTCTCCGTTTTCCCAATTTAACCCTTCTCCACAACCCCCAGAGTACAGGTTTGAAAAATGAATAAGTTAATGAATAAATGACTAATCATCTGCTTCCTGAATTTATCTAAGGTTAACACTGTTGGATTCTATTGATTTCATCACTGCTAGATTTTCCAAATTCTGCTGAATTTCATTCCTTTTGCAGTTTTTCAATTACCAAATTTCTAAGGATTAAAAAAATCCTCTTGTGATATGTCTTGTTGCTATTTGGTTTCTTAATATTGTTATTGCTTCATGTGAACATTTCTCTGAAAGACTGTTAATCCTTTATTATACTCCCGTGTGCATTGCTAAGAAAGAGTGATAGTCTACACTGTATTTTAGTGTAGACTACACTTCTTATAATAATTATACTTTAGAAGCCACTTGCTGTGTAACATTCCCAAAGCCTTAAAATCATTTTGCTTGTCATGTTTCAGATTCTGATTTTCAGAACTTTTTCTAGAATTAAACCACTGCTGTGGCTGGATGGTCTTAGAATCTGCGTAACACTCCCTTTTCTCTACCAATTACACCCACTGCAAAGGACTAACTGAGAAAATAACATAACTCTGACTAACACTTCCTTTTGAGACTTGTTACCTGGAAAGACTAATATGTTAGATGCTGTTACTAATCTTCAGGGTGACAACAAATGTTAGCACTGGAATAATAATGCCCACCAAGTTCCAACTTTGGTTTACCTGATACAAGTATGTTATTCCTGTAATTAGTAATTGTCCATGCATTTCTGACACTTATTGAGGATATTTTGAACACCATTTCTTCAGGGCTACTAGAAAAATCCATTGCAGTACTGTATCGTGGTGTTTAGAACAACTGTTTCCACCAATCCTGCACATCATTGGAAAAGGACTTTTTTCACATACAACTATGTCTTCTTGACTAGATTGATCTCCTCTATCCAAATCAGATGAATATTGTAAGAACTTGCCACGTCACACATCATCCCAGAAACAGTGATCTATGGTATCTTCTGACCAATGCTAAAGAAACTGTAAAAGTATATTGAATAGACTAGAATCTTCTTTAAGAAAGGTATTTTGTAATTAAGAAGTATTGTTTTAATGTTATTTTTATGAATACTTGAATACATTCTGAAGTCATTGTGCAACTCTTCTCTGGTATATGACACTACCATGTGCACGGTAATTGAGAATATTCCTGTAAAAATGAAAAGTTTATTGCACCCACTATTACCTTCATGATGGATGCCTTTTCAATCTGATAAAAAAAAATCTAAATGAAAGAATAAACACTTCCTTCACATAAAAATCATTATGCTAAATTAATTCAACAATAGGAAGATGTTATTCATAAAATTTCTAATTTTTCCAGATGGATAGAATCCAAATGAGAAGAAAAGTCACAAAAATAATATCCAAATAATATTCTGAGACCCAAAAAGAATTGACCTAGGTTACTTTAAAAATTAAGCTAACATAGTGCTCTGTATTTTCTGTGCCTGTGGTATTCTGCTTTTTGCCGAAAGTATCAGAGGCAAGTCCTGTGATTTCTATTTTTATAAAATGGGCATAGGAATAACATAAAAGCATATGGAGGTGAGACAAAATTGTTAAAAATTATGTAGAAATCTGATACATAGGAATCTAATGGTCATTGAGTTCTTAAAAACAAATTTGATTTTTCATTTTGAAGAAAGCAAGCAATATCATTCAAGTTTATACAACATACAAAATACTGCCTTTATGTAATTCTTTGGCTTTTTAGAAGCCTTACTTTATTTCATTTTATTCCGTGATTGCTGATTTGTTTGTATATTTCCTCTAAGCCAAGATTATCTGATAGATCTAAGAAATGTCAAGCCTAGAAATCTGGAAAGCCATGCCACACTAAGAGCAATTCAGTGTACACAATTTCTAGGATGTTTGCCTATTTCGTAGTGGACCACTTAGTTAATGAAGTTTAACCTAATTTCAATCATGCAAATAGAAATAATTCCTGCCCTAGAAAGTCCATTCTTATCCCCGATGTCATGCTATACCAGATGACAATGACAACAATGTCAAATTACCAACTGTCATAAATTATACTTAACGTAAAAAAACCATTCTACATTCTCATGTAGAAAAGTACAGCTTGATGTTTAAATGCTTAAGCATGGGGAGAGTCTCAAAAATATACTAACAGCCCACTGAAACAGACCATCATTTCCAACTCCTCTATTTCTGTCCTTGCTGCCAGTATACCTAAGACATCCACACTCACAACACGGTTGGTGAATTTCTGGCTTTAATTGTCCACCTAAGCAAAAAGGCACCTTTATTTCTCAGCTATTTCAAAGTTAAGTTGGTTGTTAACATTGTACTTGAATACGCTAGTTGTGTTCCTGTCTACATTCCTTTTTCACCAAAGGGAAAATTGTTGCTAGCTGACAGACAGACAGGGGAGAGCAAGACAGGTGGAGAACCAGAAAGATGATAGATAGATATAGATATACACATAGACATAGACATAGACATAGACATAGACATAGACATAGACATAGACATAGACATAGACATAGATATAGATATAGATATAGATAGATAAGACAGATATTTAGATAGAAGCTGATACATAGATACATAGGTAATTAGATGATACGTACATAGATACAGAGTGCATTGCTGATGTGGTAATGTAGTCCTCAGTCTAGTATTCAATCCATTTCTCTCTCCACCCAATTGTTTGTTCTTCCTGAGGTAATTTCTCTGGGTTTAGTTACTCATTTCCTTTTTCTAGCCTTTGGTCTTACTTACTATACCACAGAAATTCTGCTTCCCTCTATATTTCCATATTCTAAGATTCTAAGATCCAATAAAACTTCGCTGAAGCCACCTCCAGAAATGTAATTCAAGAAACTTTTCTGTAATATCAGCATTTCCAAAACATTTTACAGGGTGGCTGGTATCTATATGCTTGTTTTCTAATAGTTTTCTGTATGTAAGATAAAATGACATATGAGTTTGATTCTTACATATCTTTCTTCCCTCCCAAATTAAAATTTTCTAAATTGAAGTTCATGACTTATTTATAAAACCATTTTAGTTCATTGAATAGTTTTTTTTTAAAAAAATAGATTAAAATAAAAATATTAGGAAGGGATATTATAACATATGCAATTTCATTAAAATAAAATGTCTAGTTTTGTTAGAATGAAGATATTAGGGAGAGTAAAGCTGAATATTAATTTGATTGATTTTTACCTATTGCGATTTACATTTGTGAGTGTGTGTGTGTATACATAATTATATTTTCTATTCCAGTGCAACATACACGTTTTTTAATCATAGATCACTGTCATAAACATTTTAAAAACTTAACCAAAATTAAATTTATATTTGTTCATTCATGTATTGGTATGCATACATGTAAAATGTTAAGTAATGTTGAAATATATTTAAAAATTATTTCTTTTGGAATATGTAGCATTCTTTTAAGAGAAATAGATATGGTCACACAAAACATGTATGTCATATTTAAATTTTTGGAGTGCAGAATACAAATACTTTTCTAGGAAGACATAGATAATAGCAGTTCCTTGAGAGTGTTTGTTCCACACATTCTTCATTTTCCTGGTCAGAAATCAACATTTAAATTCCAATTAAGATATTTTTACAGCATTAGTCTCATATCCAATTTTCTTCTTTTTTTTTTTTTAGTAAATATGGCTACTGGAAAATAATAGATCTATATCATAAAATTGTTTGGTGAACCTCGAAAACAATAAACACTCTTCAAAAGCTGAAAAAAATTGTAATGATATACAGGGCCATACTTCAGAAAAGATGAATCAAGTTAAAGAAAGTTTTTATGGGAAAAAAAAAACAAAGCTTGACATCCATTAAGTTCCCCTTTGTATGAAACAAGAAAACTTAGACACAGCATCCCGCCTGTCTGATTTTTTTCCTCATAATACTGAAGTGATGTGCAAACATATTGCAATACATTTTATGCATCTGCATTGCATATGATTACATTCTCTTGTCTGTCCTTGTGGTGAGCTTGGTGGCTGCACAGAGTAGACCTTGATTGGTTTTCACCCTTTTCCTCCCCCTCCCTCTACTTGCCCCCACCTTGGTCCCTTTCCCTTTTGCCGATATTATTTATATACATGAAACTCAAAGTTGACATGTGTTGACACTTAAAAATCTCACTAATAAGCCAAGAATATTTGAAAAATATAGCATATTTTAAATAATGTGAAGAGGCATTAGTTTTAATTTTTCTTCCCCTGAAATACAGTTTACTTTGGTTTAAAAGAGTCTCCAATAAGAACCAAATAAAGAAACATTTCATAAGAGGATTTTCAAAATGCTTAAGAGTCCCTTTAACATGGCAAAATTTAGAATTTCAGTCAGATTTAAAAAGAACAGTAGATTCTCCTTCAAATGTAACCAAAGCATGCTACTGATTTTGAAATAGAGTGCCTTCTTGGAACTGACAGAAATCGAATGTGTAACTTCTCTGTTCCTCTGCATTCTTTGGACATGCTTTTTGAATAAGTAGTATTTTGTTTTTCCCCAGCCTTAATTAATTTCCATCATTATTCACCATTTGGAGTGCATTAGAAGTTTTTGTATGTGCTGGCTTCAATGCATAATTTTAAAGAATGCTCCTGGAGAGTTAAATTGCATATCTATACTGTTTTTTGCTATTTCATTGCCTTAACTAGAGCTTTTTTCTACATTGAGCAGCATGAGGTTTCTGGAGCAACATGTTTTCAGTGGCCAAATCACTCTATAAAGTCATGGGGGAACTATTTGCTTTATTTTTGCAGGAACATGGTGCAGAGTCCAAGCCTCTGAAGTTTATGCCCTTATTAGGAGGTTGGTTGAATGCCTGAAAAAAATCTCTATGTTTTAACAGTCTGAAACAGCTTGAAATTTTATTAAAATTTTAGTACATTGTATTTAAGTTATTGGCAAGGATAAAGCCAACAGCAATAAAATGCAAATTTGTTAGTTTTTTTCTGAAAAAAAATTAGTTTTATTTTCTGAGAAGTTCTGAGTTTCACATAATACATACTGTGTGTGTGTGTGTGTGTGTGTGCGCGCGCACGCGCACGTGCGTGCACACATGCAGATGTCAGAAAACTAAGCATTTTCATATGATCTATATAAACTGGTTTACACATCAAAAAAAAACCTGTACTCTTCCTTAACAGTTTCCTCAGAAATTGTGGAGCACTGTTCAGTATAATGTCTGCTCAGCTATAAAGATTACATCGAGGATTTTATAAGTAAAAGGATGCAATTTGAGATTATATGCATAAGTAAAATAAATCAAACTCACATATGTAAATACTGTATTGTCTCCCTAATGTAAGAAACTAAAAGAGCAAATACTATCTAAAATCTACAATAAATATTGTGCAAGGGTTAGAAATTACTCAAAAGGAAAAGTAACCGGGATAGAGGAAAGGAGGAAAGAAAGAAGGAAAAAGGAAAAAGACATAATTTGTATATACATACGTAAGATAGCTAAGATGACTATACTACTAATTGCATTAACTCTTGGAAAAGAACAGTTACTACTCATATGATTAGATCAGTTTGATATGTCTATGTCTTGTAATCTAAGCAACCCTTTTGAAGGTAACAATATACAATATTACAACCATTATTAAATTCCTATCATATTGTTTTGAAAGCCTATACTGTTATTGTTTTGGGTTTATTCTTGCTGTTTGCATGTTTTGCTTTTTTTTCTTTTTATGTCTTTTTTTCTGGAAAGAAAGAAAGAGAGAGAGGGAGAGAGAGAGAAAGAGATCTATCCATGTGGATTAATGGAACAGACTAGAGGGTATAGAAACATCCCCGGATATGGCTATTTGATCTTCGACAAAGGGGTCAAGAAAATACACTGCAGAAAAGACAGTCTATTCAACAAATGCTTAAAAAAAGAATTAATTGACTCTAATGTGGAAGATTGAAGCTGCACCCAAATTTCTCACTATGTAGTAAACTAAAATCAAAACACTAAAACAGAATCAATTAATCTACTAGAAGATGAAAGAGGTAAAAGAATTGAAGCCATAGGTTTAGGCAAGGACTTTCTGAATAGAACTCCATCACTAGAAATAACAGCAAGAATCTATAAAGGGGATTATGTCCAATTAAAAAATTCTGCACAGCAAAGAAAATGATCAGTAAATTTAAGAGAGTATCTACAGAATAAGAAAAAAATTTTGACAGCTATTCCTCAGAAAGAGAACTAATGTCTAAAACATATAGACAAAAAAACTAGATCACCTAAAATAAAAATTCAATCAAACTAGTGATTTTATGATGTTAATTTTTTGAACTCTGTATTCTACTTTTCTTCTTTTTTTCTATTATGTCTTTTTAAAATTTTCTTTTCTTTCTCTCTTAAAATAAAATAATAAAAAAATTTTAAAAGAGAGGAAAAGAAAGTCCTTTAAAGGATATAACTGTATGTATGTTTAAGTGTGTAAGGTTGATAACCATGTTGCTAAGTATCTGTTGGACAGGTGAACAGACCTGTTTGCAGCCTCACTGTTTAAATGTCTACTTTGTATGCTTTACTCATGTAATTTGAACATCTACTTCTAAAAGGAAAATATGTAATTATCAACTAGTGACTTCTTACTTTTTTTGAGATTATGTATTATTTCTACCCTCTTTCTGTTTTTTTTTCTTTAAATAAAAAAATTGACACATGAAATGAATAGAAACTTCTCAGAACAAGGGTTATAAATGACCAGTAAACCCAAAAAGAGTTCATATATGTTAGAGAAATTCAAATTAAAAACACTAACTTCATCTTATACCAGAAAAAATGGCAATCATCAAGAAATCAAATAACAATAAATACTTATGTGGTTATGCTGAAAAATAACCTCTCCAATATATGTGATGGGAACGTAAGCTAGTAAAACCACTTTAAAAATCAGTATGGAGATTTCTCAGGGAACTAATATTAGAAATTCCATTTCTAATCTAATGAAATCGTCCATAAAGTACTGAAAACATTATATTGGTGTCACATGCATGCAAATGTTTAGAGCAGCACAATTTATAAGAACTAAATCCTGAGAATAGTCTCTATGTCTATTAACAGATGAATGTGTAAGCAAAGTGTGACATCTACACATAAGGGAACACTTTTAGGCTATTTAGAAGCACAAATTTCAATATATTGGTAAGAAAATGAACACACCTGGAAAATATAATGTTAAGTGAAATAAATCAGACATAGAAGCTTAAATACTGTGTTGTATCTCTCACTTGAGTACGGTAAAGTAAAAGTTAAGAGCGAAGAAAACCTCTGAGAGAATGAAACAAGGAGATGGATCTTTTGCTAATGGGAAAGGGTCCAGGAGACCGAGGGTAGGGAGAGGTCAGAAGGGAAAGTAATCTAAAAAGATTTAAGCTGTGTCGTGTATATGTAGCAAATACCCACAGTGAATGTAAATATCGTATGTTGTAAACGGGAGCAAAAAATAATAATAACAATAAGAATGAAAATGGGGAAAGAGGGATTTAGAGATGGAGAGGGAAAGGCGGATGTGGAGGAAAAGGCGGTAGAGAACCCAGCTGTGTTGTGCGCATGTGCCCTCTCCCTAAGGTGAATGCAGTCTTCGTGCTGCAAACGTGAAAAAGAAAATAAATTTGAAAAAAAATAAAACAAGCATAATGCCTGTTTTAATTCTTATACCTCCTCTGATACATGATATATGCTTAAGTCATTCAGGCCAAGACGTGATAAACAAGTATTATACAAGGTTTCTTATTTTCAGTGACATGCGCACTAATACATTTCATTCCCTGTAATAACCAGGTGAAGCAAACAAAGTACAGAATACCAATTTACAGCAAAGAAAGTTAAAGTCTAATAAAGATACTTGCTTATGAGCTATTTAATAAGAGGTGGAGATGGGACATAAATCTGTGTCTTTTGAGTCCAAACTCTATTTTGCATATAACCTGAATGCATACAATAGCAAACTCTCAAGATTCTTAGAATTATCCATGTTTGCTGCCAGTATGGGGAGATCCTTTCTTAAATTCTCCATGAGGCCCTATTTCTGCCAGGTAGCTAAACCCTCTTCCTCTTTCCTGACTGCTGTCATTCCTGACTTAGCTCACCCTTACCGAAGCTGAATCAGGGGTTCATAGTAGTGTAAAACTGCAGCCGTTTGTGTCTGTCTAAAGCCTGGAGTGGAAAATCTTGTCCAAGAATATTTTTTAAACATTTAAAATTTGAAAGCCCTCTGCTTTCTGGGTACTGTATCAGACATTTTCCATCTGACAATCATCTTATTACAAATAACAATCTATAAAAGATAGTCATAAGAATTCTTATATTGAAAGTGTGATTGAAATGTGTTTTATATATATGTACCAATCCCTTACAATGATTGTAATCATTATATACTGCAAAGATGTACTAACTAAACTAAAAAATAAATTATCTCACCAATGTAGTTATATTTTTTTATGTTTGTTTGTGTGCTATATGATTCTTAGTCTTACATTCAACTGGAAAACAAGTTAGAATGTTTTAGAAACAGAATAATGTTAGTAAAGTAGGGAGACAAACTCATATGTAACCAAGGTGTTCACACAAATACATCAACATTCTTAAGCTTATAGAGGAACATGTATAAGTACCTCTTACATTAAGAAAATCAAATACATCAATGTCCAGTTTACAAAATGAACAAATCATTTCTTACTGTCATCAAAGAAGAATCTATTACCATCCCTTCCAATCCAGCTAAATTAGAATTTAGCTGTTTAAATAGCAGTATTTACAATCAAATTTCCTAGGTTCCAGAGAGCATTTAATTTTTAAGAGCATCTGTACTGACTGGTGTTTTAAAGCATTTTCTAATCATTTTAAAAGTATACTCTTCCATACCACTACCCACCCCCAGTCATTCTGCACAAATTTCTAAGTAAACTTGAAAGATATCTTTGAACTGGTATCTTTAAAATATAATCAGATTCATCAAACTTAGAACTACCACAGAAAATGTTCTTTTCCAAACAAAGACTCACTCAAAGAACAGAAGACGTCGGGTACCTATCTTGAGACCGCTGGAGACTCTTACCGATCTGGTGGAATTTTCCCTAGTCAGGAAGCTCCCTGATGATTCGATTAACTTGCACTGTGAGCCTTCTTTTCTCAGCAGTGTAGAAATATGCAACTTTCCAGCGGCCTACTCAACAGACAATTCATAAAACTGTTTTGATTTTCTGTGTTTTGTGATTAACTTTCATTCTTCTCAAGTGACTAAAAGGAATATTTGAGATAAAGTAGCTTCCATCAAACATCTTAACCTACTGACGGATGGGTACCAAAAATAACTCTGGCATACAAGTTTTAACTGAAAAGCCAAATAGTCATGTTCCATCTAAACTCCCCACCCCTCAAAGACAAACATATTCCCCATAACAGGACACAACCAGAACGTTAAAATTACTGGAAAAATAAATAAATGAATAATTTTGCCATAACCCAGAAAAGATCTTAAATATTTTAATAATGAAATTATTGAAGCATATTGTCTAACTTCATTTATCTATAAATCAAAGAGTTGTGTAGTTTTAGATCTTGAACTTAATGTTAATGATGATTATAGTAGTTTATAAGTAAAAATATAATAGTAAAAGATCATGAAAGGTGATGCATAAAAACAATTAGATTATTATACTTTTGTTAAAATATGGCATTGATGGTTTCTTAATGTAGGAACCATGAAAAGTTTGAAAAAATAAATTTAGACTCCTGTGTCACCAAAAGATAATTTTAAAAATGTCTAGGTGTATAAAAGAACAAAATATTAAAACAAATGAGAACTACTAGTATCACCTACAAATATTAAATGAATTGTAGATAAACATATATATAACCATGATCGAGAAAGGAAAACATAAACATAAGAATTCATCATAAATACTTATCATAAACCATCATAAAATACTAAATATTTTCTTTTAAAATGTCTCCTTAAAGTTAAGAAAAACTATAAATTGAGGAACAATATATAATATAAGGACAGATTAATACCAGAATATATAGAGTGATTTTACAAATCAGTAATTTTAGAAAATGGAAAATCACCAGGAATAAAGGAGAACACTTACAATCTCAAAGCTGAGGAGGTTGAAGCAAGATAAAAGTTGAAGTCCAGCCTGGAAAATTTAACTTGACCTTGTTATAAAATGAAAACAAAAATGCAAACTGCTAGAATAAAGCTCAGTGGTAAGATACCCCTGAGTTCAATTATCAATAATGAAACAACAAAAATCAGCCAAAGAACAAAAAATAAAAGTAGTTTACACGTTCATGAAAATTTTCTAGTCTCCTTGACAATAATGAAGATAAAAAAACGTTAAAGTGATGCCATATCTTTTTTCACCTATTAGCTTAGCAAAATATTTATGAAGTTGATATTGGCAACAAAGGACAGTAAATGGGCACTCAAAAACTGTTAATGGGAGTTTGGTTTTCTAATGCTTTCTCAGATCATAATTAGACAGAACGTTAAATTTAATACCTAAAACTACACAACTCTTCAAAAAATCAAGGAACATCTGCTTTCATAACTTTGGCAATGGGTTCTTAAATATTATAATAGATTCAGTGGTGAATTCTTAATCATGGCACCAAAAACACAGAATCACAAGCAGCAAAAGAAAAAAAAAATGAATTGGAATTGATACGAGTCATAAACTATGTTCATCCAAAAACACATCCAGAGTGAAACGACAACCAACAAAATAGGAAAATATATTTCTAAATTACATCTGACACGTGACTAACATTTAGAATGTGTGAAGAACTCCTACCACTCAATGATAACACTAAACTTTAATGGACGAAATTTTTAAATATATTTTACAAAGAAGATATTCAAATGTACACATGGCTAACAAGCACTTGAAAATATGTTCAATATCATTAGTCCTTAAGGAAACAATAAAACCACAATAAGAATACCATCTAATTCATACTAAGATGACTAGACTCAAAACAATGAAAAATATTCATGGTTTAGCAAGGATTTGGAGAAACTGGAAAATTTGTTCATTGCTCATAGGAATGTACAATAAAGTATGCAGCCACTAGAAACATCTGATGCCACTTCAAACAATCAAACAGTATTACTATATGACATAGAAACTTCACCCCTAGGAAAATAACCAAAATAAGAGAAAACTAGAATTCTATTGTATTCCAGATGCTTGGGTGCCAGTGTTCATTAAAAAATTACACACAATAGTCCACATATAGAAAGGACCAACTATGTCTTAAAAAATTAATTAACAAAATGTGGCACACAGGTACAATGGAATAACACTTCACCATAAAAAGGCTGATATATCAACAAAATATGTGAACCTTGAAAACATTAGACTAAGTAAAATAAAGCAAACGTAAAAGTATTACATGACTCCAATTATATAGAATATCTAGAATGAACAAATTCACAGACAGAAAGTAGGTAATAATTGCTCAGATATAAGGGAAGAACAGACTGTGAATCTATTATTTAATTGGCACAGAGTTTCTGTTTGAGCTGCTGAAAAAACCTTTGGTTTGTACTCTAGCTGATGAAGTTGTTTTCTACAAGGGGCACAGATTAAGAATAATGAAAAATATCATATTTCTACAGAAATTGAATAGTTACACAAATGGATGACAAAGTGTTGAGATTGGGTTTTTCATTGTTGGTTTAAATAAGCAAGAAGAGGAAGGTACAACGACCCGTATGATAAGGGATTAGAGTTGGATACTCTAAAATTAGCTCATGTTTAGCTTTTCATAGTGTTTACTAGTGTTTACTTTTCTAAGTATTTATAGGTAGATACATGCATGCATACATGTACAAGTATGTATATATATCTCCTTGCTTCTCAACCAAGAGAGCCTGGAAGGAATGGCGCCATGATTTCAAGAGTCACACCTGGTGCTTTCTTCTTGGTTTCTATATTATTTTAAAGGTACAAAAAGGACCAACATTCCTTGCAGAATTGACTGAGTCCAGGAATGGAGCATAAACTATACAAGATGAGTCCATTGTTATATAAATAAGTAAGTATAAAAGAAAAGACAAATCTTCCATGGGAAACAATTTCAAGTACTTTTGCAGAATTTCCAGTACTTTTTACCATAAGAAGTCAAAACATAACTCCCTACTGCTTTAATATAAATTGTACTTTATCACTTTCTTCCAAGAAGACTAGTTAGGAAAGCAAGAGAAAAAGAAAGGAATAACTTCATAGTGGAAACATGTTACAGACCTCAAGCCCAGAAATCAAGATTAAAATTAAGAATGATAAGTCATAGTAATAGTACATACACTTAAAGTATATGAGAATATTATTTTACCTTGGTTTACTTCCTTCTGAAAATTATTTGCACAGACTAGTACAGAGAAAACACATTAGACAAATCCCAATTAGGTGATCATCTGAAAAATACCTGACCAATGATTTGCAACACTGTCAAGGTCTTTGGGCACATGAAGCTTGAGAAAGTGTTAAAATTGAAGTAACTTGAAGAGACATGACTTATTGGTATCAAAGGTGGACCCTGGAACAGAAAAGGAGTACTGTTTTGTTTTGTTTTTTTTAAGACACTTTTTTTAAAAAAGAAAAGATGGATTGCAAACTAGGGAAAAATAGTTACTAAATACAAACCTAATAAAGATTTGTGTCTAAATACAGAAACTTTTAAACTGAACAGAAATCCTACAAAATAATCAACTGAATTTAAAAAGTGGGTATTGAGTTCTATTGAGTACAACAGAATTCTGTTACTATCTTTGCAATATTTCAAAATTCTACTTTAAAATGTATATTTATTTGAAAATTGTACAAGTTTAAAAATCCAAATATAAAATTTTACATGATTTTAGAATAGACAAGTTGGCAGGAAGAAGACTGAGTCAGGAGGACCACCATGAGTTTGAGGCCACCCTGGGCGACCTAGTGAGTTCAAGGCCAGCCTGTATTATATTACACAATGTCTGTAAAGAAAAATAATAGACAAGTTGGAACAAATAGTGTAGTTCACTTATTGTTGAGGTCTGTGCCTAGATCCCCAATATCCCAAATGAGTGCACAGCAAAGGCCCAAGGAATGAGACAAGTGGCATGATCTTTAGGGCTCCAGGAGGATTAAACTCCTCTACGGAGTTTGTAACTCTTCTAACTGGCCAGCCAACTGACCCTGGGCAGCCCGTATTTAATCAGAACAAGCAAGGAGTTGAGTGGAAAACGCAGGAAATCTAAGCAGGACCTTGGGAGGGGTTCAAGGACTCCTCAGCGCAACAGACAATGCTAATTAAGGAAAACTATCCAGAAAGTCACCTGGTGGCCTCAGCTGTGGCCTATCTTGCCCCCTAAGTTGTCTCCTTGTTCTCAGTTCAGCCATGCCGGGGCCACGCCATGACCCTGCACCTGTATTCAGCTTCAACCGCTCCAACAATTTATGCTGCTTTATTCCTGAAGAATACACAATAGGCTCTTGCTTCTTTTATATTTTTCCTAAGTCAAAGTGTATGTGTATTTGGGGGAATGTGATGGTCAATCTTGATTAGCAACCTGACTGGATTAAGTGATGGCTGGATTAAAAAGCAGGGGTTGAGAGATAGCATCACTTGGGGTGTGGGAAGTAGGGCTTGGTGCTTGCTTGGAGTGATTGGTCATAGGGTGTGATCTCAGCACTGCATCTGGCCTCAGCCTTCTTCCTAATTCTTCCCCAGTCCACTGCTTTCTCTCTGCCATGAGAAGTGGGGTTTTACTCTGCCGCATCCTTCTGACTTGGTGTCAGCCAACTATGGACTAAAACCTCTGAAATCATGGCTAAATAATCTTTCTTCCTCTAAACTGAGTTTGTTCGTGTATTTGCTCACAAAGATAGAGAGATGAGTAACACAGAGGATGGCAGGAGTGAATAGAGTAGATAATAATATAAAATGTTTCTTTAATTCATTGATGCAGCTTTGTCATGTTTTAAATTTATAAAGTCAAGATGTATTCTGCAATTGATGGGAACTTTTAATACAATATAAATATTTTTTAGTTTACTTTAGGTTTCTTTTACTGAAAAGCTATGAAGTCAATTGTGCATCTTACAATCTATGGTATTTTCTAATTGAAGAAAGATGGTAAGTAAACTCGGTAGTAGAGAACAATAACACCCTTCCCAAAAACATCTTTCAGTTCCTGTTTCAGTTCACATAACGACCAACTCTTTCACCAGGAAGAAGTACCATGTGTTTATTTTTATACTCAGTGTTGTACTTTGTCAATGCACAGGTCATGGTTTGCTGAGTACAGTTTTGAACATTGCTTTTAAATATTCTTTTATAAACATATGTTCCAGGTCTTCTAACTGTCACTCACCAGATCGAAAAGTACTTGTAGCCAGGGAAAGCTGGCTGCTCTACTAAGTTTTTATTTCCTATCAGTTCTCAAGAGAATTGGGGATATAGCTGGGTAAGATCAATTTGGAAATCTATAATTTTCATGTCACTTTGGGACACCTCAGTAAAGGTACAAAATAGATGAAATTTGCATTTGCTGGTAGGAAGACACTTTGCCTTAGTCACTTTGGGCTATTAGAACAAATTACCAGAGACTAGGTGATGGAAAGAGCAAAACATTTTCAGTCTAAAGGCTGAAGGCTAAGCCCAAGCTTCCAGTGGATCAAGTGTCACCTGAAGGCCCTCTTGCTCTTCTGCAGATGGCTGTCTTCTCATTGCATCCTCAGGTGTTAAGGAAAGAAAAGAGTGGAAGCAAGCACACCTTTGACTTTTTGTAAGGGCACTAACGCTCTCCATGCGGTTTCTCCATTACATTCTAATCCCATACCAATGGCCCTACCTTATAAAACCACCACATTTTAGAATTAGGATTTGAATTTATGGTTTTTGGGGGAGAAACCCTGGGGCAATAGAGTTTTAACAAGAAGAGAAGAATAGTGGTCTCAGAAGATTGAAACAAGAGGGTAATATTGTCCAGAGATCACATAACAGGAATTCAACGAAAAGTCCTAAAAGTCTTGGACACAAAACCATTTGCACAACAATAAAAGATTGGTCTCAGCGTTTTAGCATCCTTGTTGGAAATGCCTTATATAGGGGTTTAGTTGACAGAAAACTCAATACTATTTGACTTAGTGTGGCTTTTACCGAGAACATGTAATTATGTTATTACGTATCAATAGGCCTCTATGTCCAGAAGAAGTATGGGGATAGTGGCACAATAAATATCCAGATGGTGTGTTGTTTGCACTGTGATGAGCTTTCAGAGAAACTTGCACAAATTGAAACTTGTCTAAAGGAGACAAGCTGGAACAATAAGGGGCTTGAAACTAAGTTACAAGAATGAAATCGAGAATGAAGTGCTTATTTATGATACTGTTATGTAATCTTCAAATGTCTGAAAGGAAAACCTGAAATTTTTAACTTGCTGTAGCACAATTTTTGTATCAGTGTTAAACAAACCAGTGTTGACTCAGAATAGCAAGAGGGAAAACACTGCTTGATAGCTCATATGTAAAATCTAAAACTATTGGTTCATTAGAAGTTTAGAGTGGTGGTTATCAGAGGTTTTAGCAAACTGAGGCTAGAGAGGGATGAGAAGGGTTGATTGATGGGTACTAAGACAGAATTCAGGAGTAAGAAATTCTGGGGTGCTATACCATTGCAGGATGACTATACATAATGGCAAGGAATTTCTAAAAGCTTTACAAAATAATTTGTATATTTCCCCACAAAGAAATGATAAATGTTTGATGTGATAGATATATGTAACCTGATTTGAATGTTGCATGTGTGTGTATATATATAAAAGAATCACATGATAATTCATAAATGTGTAGAATATTTACAATTTTATATATGCTTTTAAATATTGAACTTTGCCCTGGTGTTCCTGATTCCTTCATAATCAGGAACCTGTGTATATATCCACCTGTTTTCCACTATGCTGTCCTGAACCTTATAAAATCAGTGATTCTTGACCATTTCTCACATACAAAAAATAATGAATTATGCTTAAATCTAATAACTTAAATTTTCTAAAAACATGCTTTAAATATTCAAACAACTTACCATATATGGCTTGATTTCCCTAACATAAAATATACTGACAACAGAATAGTATCTCTCTCTTTTTCTCTCTCTTTCTCTTTCTCTGTCTCTCTCTTCAAATACTTCATTTTAAGTTTCAATTTATTCAATCATCCATGAAACCTTGTTTAGTTTTTCAAGCAATCCATTTGTATCCACCTCCACAAATCCATAAAATTTCTCACCTAGGACAATGATATAGGTTTTTGGGGTTGTGTTTTTCTAAGTGAGGACAGGATCTCATGACTTCCATATTCAGCTTACACCTGGCTACAGTGCACCTTTCCAAACAGTAGGGCCTCAACTATCAGCTACGATAATTAGGGTGCAAAGTTTAAAAATGACCAACCACTCTGTCTCTAGAGGAATTGATCCTGAGTAAAAGAAAAAAAATTAAAATGAGATAATTTCACACAGATTCTATGACGTACAGTTCACTTAAAAATGTGACTATTGTGAAATTCTCATTCTTTGCAGTTAGCAGAAACAAAGCTGATCGTTTGTAGATACATGCACATTGGAAAGGATTTTTGCCAGTGTTGTCACCAGTGTGATTTATGTGAAATTATGAATTAAGCAGTTCTGTCAAGGTAGATCTAATATTCCTTTCTGTAAAATGAAGTAAATCTTCAATTTCTACATTTATTCCCATTTTCATCCTTTTCTCACCTTGAAATTTGTTTTGCAAGAGCATTTTAATGCACTTATCTTTTCCCCTCAGCTTGTGAAATTACTCATCCCTGGGCTGCATAATTGAAAGGTGTCTTATTATACCTATGGGACTAGAGGCTTTATGAATCACTCCAACCTGAGAAAAAATACTTGTATAAGAATCGCTGGATTTATGTGACAAATGGTACAAAGAATTTTCAATAGCCTTGATTGTTAATTCAGGCAGGTTTACAAGAATTTCTACACATGCAGGCTGCAAAACCATATCATGGACAACACTTCAATGTAAAAATACCTTTACACAGGCAGGTGTTTTTAACTCGGAATTTAGAGTGTGCATTTTCATTGACTTCTCCTAAGAAACCTAAGATTTAGACTTGTTGGAAAGGAATGGCTCCAGCCTCAGATTTGCACATGGAAGATGTTTAAAATTGGAATTACAATTTTGCATAGGGACACATGTAGTGGGGGAAGGGTATGATGATCTTTAAGGGAAAGCTACTAGGATGAGGGCCTTGAGGGCGGATATGAAATCTTCTGCACATTCTTCAACATTCCAAAGCAATTTTTCAACATATGATAGCTACTTTCTATGTAAAATTGGGGATTTGTTTTTATTACAAGACATTTTGGAATTCTAGGATCATGATGGTCAAGATACTCTGTGTGTGCAGGCATGCGTGTGTGTGTGTGTGTGTGTGTGTGTGTGTGTGTGTGTTTATATTCATTAAAATGAGCATCATTCTTTCAAGACAGTTTCAGAATATCAGCAGTTCCTGGTCACATTAGGAATCACATGAAATTGAATAAATGATATTAACTCTAGTGAAGCTTTTGTCAATGAAATGGCTAGAAGTGACACCCTTGCTGGACCCAGGAATACATGGTTAGAAGATAGAAAGTCTGTGATTTCTCCCTCACTGGCAGATCTGTCTTGCTGATGCTACTTTTCCCTTGATCTTCTTTTGCGTATTCTAATATACTTTTAAAAATTATCTTCATAAAAGTATCTGAAGTCCATGAGTGGAAATGAAAATGAATCACTGAAACTGGAAGTGACAGTGTATATCTCTAATCCTAAAACTCTGGGAGACTGAATCTGGAGGCTCTTAACCCTGAGTCCAACCCGGGAAATTTAGTGACTTTAAAAACTCTGTCTCAAAATTAAAAAAAAAAAAAAACTGAGAAAACAGATCATTGAATGTAACACAAGATACTTGTCCTAAAAAAATGACATTTAGATTCCATCCAACTGATTCATGCTTTCATAGAGAAGCTAAGTATGCAAATTAATTATTGAAAAGCTACATTCACAGAAAGTGTATCCATTCCCTCTTGACATAGTTTTTAAAGTCCGTTTTGTCAAATGCCCTGGAATGCCCTGGAATGAAGTCATAGGCTAAAAGTAGTGTCTTTCCAGCTGCTATCAGGTATTTACCAGTAGTGTGACAGAATAGTCTAATTTTCTAGGTATTAAAAAGTCTGTAATTTTTTTGAAGAACTATTGTAGAGTCAGTTTGGTGTTGTTAGGTAAAAGATGAATGAATCAACTTCAGCACCATTTTTTTTTATATTCTATTTAGATGGCCTAGAATGTCCATTAGAACAGATGAGTACTTGTCACTTGATACTTTCAGCTTGGAGGCCTCAGCAAAAATTGCCGAGAGGGGAAATAACCCATTTTAACATTGTATTTAGTGAATTACTCAATGTTACACAATTAACTAGTTGCTAAGTCAGAAAGTTGCTCTCTGGCTAGCAATAAAGAAAACAAATTTCTAGGGATCAAATCTATAGGATAAAATGATAATTTATAGAAGCATTTCTGTCTCTGGGTATACATATCTAATGTCCACTTTTCTTTTTTCTCATAGCAAAAATACTGTACACACTACACAAGCTATGTGATGCAGGGAAGGTTTTTTCTAACTCTTTTGATTCTAGGAAAGGATATATGGACTCAGTCCAAATCATCAAATAGCATTCTCTCTTCACACTACCTGGTTGAGAGATATATGTGTAACCTGGTTTGGTTTAGTAGTCATAGTTTCCTTAGACTTTTTCTGGAACTACTAAAAAATAGATGCTTTTCTTTTCCCGGGCTCGTTAAACTGGTTAGAACAAATTGGTAGTCAATTTTCCCATAAATTGAGATGACCTACTCAAGTATGAAGCCAAATGTACAAAAACAGCCCAAAAGCTGTGATAAAAATCACAGTGACTTATCGGAACCCTGGATCTACCATATCTGAAGTCAAAGACCTGAAATGTTCAAATGTTATTGACAGTTAAGTCATTTATCAATTCATTCACAACTGAAAGAACACTAACAGTATTGTTCATAATGTTAAAGAAAGGTAAAAAGGTCCCACAGGGGTTTTACAGGGTGTGGATTGATCTTTCTGACACTCCAAAAATTATGCATCATATGGTTAATTTCCCTTCATCTGTTCCCCAGTCAGCTGTTTCCACATCCTTTCAGCAAACGCATTTCTGTAGACTGAGGTGGGCTTTCAGCTTCAAACCCCTGAGACTCTACTTCAAGTTTTCTGGCTATGGAAGACTTTTCTGCTCTTTTGCTGATAGGCTAAAATTTCTGGGCAATTCATGCTTCCTGGAAGCAATATTCAACTAATGACTGCCAAAGTTTGGAGATAAATATCCCATTTCCCTTTTGCCTCATTTGTCCCAACATGTACCTACCCTAAGTGACTATAGCCACAGAGGCCATCTGTTTAATAATCAGTCCTTAACTGCATGCCCTCCTCTAACTCACTATGTTTCACATTGGTGATGGCTTCTCAAGAACATATTCCAAGTAAAGTAATTGCACTCAAGATTTGCTTGGGGGAAAAGACAACTTAAGACACCTTGCATTGGCCACATGGCCCCAGCATACTTATAGGTGCACTGTTCATGATTGACACTGTCACTGAACATGATCTCTGTCCAGCAGACATTAGTACTTCCAGGCTTTTGGAAACACTTCCATGTGGCATTGCACTCAGGAAGCATCTCAGTCATCAGGTGGAAAGCAGAGAGGTTCTCTCTAGTTACATACACTTTCCATAATGAAGCTCCCAATTTGTTCTTAAGAGATCCATGTTCCAAGACAATATGTTGTCTCATCTCTCAACCACAGCAACAAAGAAACAAGACAAGTTCTTGAGAAAGGAGACATCTGGACATCAGGATCTCTTCTTCCTCTTATCTAAAGGAAGAACAATGAGACGAAAATAACTTTTCCATATAATTTAACATGAATTCTGGGACAATTTTAAGAGTAGACTGGTCCAAGACAACTGGTATAACCTGGAACTGTCAAATGCAGCCAAAGACATAGTGAGCCTAGGCAAAACCTGAAGGGGAGGGGGAGACAAAACCACAAACAAAAAAAGAATCAGAGGTCTATTAAGTGAAAAGGTTTTGAAGTCTACTCCCACCAAGTCATATGCTAAGCAAGCAAGACTTTAATGCTTCCAAAGTGACCTAAAATTATCTTTCCAATTGCCAATATGCTACTAATACTACCTTTTATTTTCACTTTTCTCAAACATAACTTATGCCACCTAAGCACTTCTTTGGCCCTCCAGGAACATTTGCATTCCAAAAAGAATTATCTGTTAAATTATTGGATGGACTGTTTAGACTGTTAAATTATTGGATAGACTGTTTAGAATAGATTGGTATGGCACACACATTTTGATTTCTTTTGAAATATGAAAAATATATTTGGGGACAGAGAAACTTTCATGTATTCTGCTAAAAGAGAAAAACAGCTTAGAGCTCTAGATTCCCAGCACAGAAATTTCCAGAGGAGACTCAAGGTAGTTCCCTGCCTTTGCAGATTTCTAATTCTGTATCCCAATATATAAAGCACACCTACTAAAGTTTTACAGGGAAAAAAAACCTTGCCCTGAGGTGGGTCTCCAGCATATGCAGGCATTAGTGGAATCTGTTGGCACAAGTAGTTCGTGCGTTAGGATCTGAGTACCTATCGTACCCCAAACATTCCTTAATGCACAGTTTTATTGGTGAAGTTTCAGAAAGTCAAGTTTCTTTTTTTAACCCCTTGATTAAGATGCCATTGCCTCAGCATTTTTCGGGAACTGCATGCTCCAATGCTACAGTTGCACTCACCATGGGGCTGTGATCTCCCATGTTGTTGCTATTTCTTTCCATTTTGTGAACAAAGGAAAAAAGAAACATGCATCTATTTGCATGCTGACTCATATGCGCACATATCCACATCAATATACATCTCTTCTCCATGTTGTTTAGATGTAGCTTTTCAGGAGAAAAAGACAACTAAATTCAAATTCAGTCAAGCACAGTTGCTCAGATAATGTTTTGAATTTTCTAACATGTTCCTTTGCATCTGTGAAAAAATAACCCTTGCCTTGAGTACATAATGTGTCTGGAGAGAGCTTAAGAAATTCAAAGAAAAACAAGCTAATTGCATCACTTAGGAATTGACTGCATCTACTAATAACACAGAATTGATTATAGAGACTTAAAACTTGGAAGTTTTCTTCTTTCATTAAGGGAAATACAGAAGTAGGCCCTCCAGAATAGGTCTGATGGCTCCATGAAGCCATCAACTATCCAGGCCTCTATTCTTGTTTTGTTCCACCTTCTTTAATGTATGGCTTAAACTTTCAAAGTCTTGAAATGGCTAGTGGAGTGTCACCATCATTATGCCAGCTAGGAAGAAAGGAAAAGATGGAGACCACCTGGGACTTGGTGTTCTCTGGAAAGCAGAGCAAGACAGAATAAATAAATGACCAACTTCTTATGCCCTTGTGTGATGTGTCTGTTTGCTAAGCACTTGCTTTAGTTAACACCCAGTCATCTCTTAGATAAATGCCATTTTTTCTTTAGCTTATCTTTCCATCTGCTTCTCTGCAAAGTGATAATCTCTGGAGGAAGAAGTATACAGTCGTGTGACTCAGAGTCTATGACAGAGGAATGCAATTGCCTGGTTTCTAGTGGGTCCACACTGACATCCTTGGATTTTTCATGACTACTGCTCTTACTTCATAGAGGTTCAATGTCCTGCTGGCTTCCAGGTCAACATTTGTAGCTATTTTGGTAAAGGTACATTCTTTGGCTGATACAAAGTATACTATATCTTTATTTTATTGATTCAATTTTCTCTCAGTTCTTACTGAACATAAAGCCACATACTATTTCCACATCCTAAATATATGCTTCTCAGAAATCTTCCCTTTACCTGTGACCTCCGTTTAGTGTCTATACTACACAGAAAATGAAAGGGGATACGCAGTGACCCTAGAAATTAAGTGTGTCATCACTGCACTAGAGCACTCACATGTCTTTCTGTGACATCTTACCCATCAGTCTCCTTCTTAGGTGCCAGGAAGAGAAGCAGGACAAGATTACACTGCCCTTGATATTCCATCATTCATCAAACATGCTGCTTCTCTCTGGGTCAAAGCTAGACAAAGGAAATGTGGATATAGCACCTGACCTCCTGGAAATATTAACATGTTTTCCACTTTTGCGTTTCTAAATACATGAATTCATAAACTTGGCACTAATAGAACTAAAGTAACCATCTGCTGAAGGAAGATTAGAATTTATTACAAAAGGAAACCATTTATTACAGTGGGAATGAAAAACGGAAGGAGATATTCAGCTTCTGATATGCAAATAGAGTAATGCAGTAACAAGATTGCCTCCCAAGCCAGGATATTGTCTTGAAATATGATCTCCTAAACTTTTTTCCTCTGTTTTCCTCACCCTTTTACATTTCAATAAGAAAGCCTGAAGGATCCATATCATTTCTCCCTGTGCAGAGAACATTTTCCCGTGTGCATTAAGATTTGCAAAGAGGTTAGAGTCATAAAGAAAAGCAGGACAGAGGGAAGCTCCTAGGAGATAACAGAAAGAGGAGGCGGTAGTAAGATGAAAGAAAAGGAGATAAGAGAGATATTAATTAACCACAGAGCAAGACGATTAGAAATGATCATAATCTTGAGGATTAATCATCCATATTAACCCAAGACCTTGTCAGGTGGAGAAAGCTAAAATTGAGTAGTTACCTTTAATCTCTATATAGCAGAAATAGAACATTAAAATGGTTGGGACTTGGTGTTTCTAGCCTGGACCTTGAAAGGTGAGTAGTTTTGTCACTGACAAGGTGGCTCTATAAAAAGAGTTACAAGATAAACAGCCAGAAGAAGCCAAAATTAGCATCATGATATGGTGCAAGAGGTCCATAATACTATCAGACTGAGGTGAAATACAGTATTATAGTTTATTTCTGGAATACCCCTAACTCCCTCATGTATACAGAGGTTGGACTTTTGGAAGATGTTGGATAATACGTGCACTAATGGTGATTTTCTGTTAGAAAGTGGAGGCTGGTCAGAAAAGTCAGGTCCCTGAGGGCATGACCTGAAAGGTTATATTTCCCTTCCTGACTCCTCCCTTCAGACCATGCTATGAGACAAGCTATATAAGCTCTTACCATGCTATGAGACAAGCTAGAATGTATAACACCCTTTCCCTCCCCAGACTGACACTGATACTTAAATTAATAAACAGCAACAAGGTAGAGAGAAGGCATTGTTCCAAATACTTGGGGTTTGTAGTACTGGGTAACATAAGCCCAAGGAAGAAGATATTTCTCCATCTCACCCTTCACCCCAGACGCTAAGTTACTACTTAGCAAGAAAAGTAGAGGAGAAAATCTGACTACTGGACTACTAACCTTTCACAGAGAAACTCAGTTTTAGTTATCTAAAGCAATTATATGAATTATCTGTCCTGGTTAAATTTAAATTATATTGGGTGTTTAGTAATCTGTTCTTCCAAACCAAGGCAGGTAATGATTGTTTTTTGCCCGTGTGGAGTTACATTAGGATTTTTTTTTTTTACTCCTATTACTGTAGAATTCTTTTTCTTCTATTATAATTAAAGTCCAACCTTTTTACTTTCTCCTAATTTCAACATTTTGGATATACTCCATAGTAAACTTCCTCTGTATTGATGTTTAGGAATAACCAAGTCAATGAAGAAAGCTTCACAGGTATGAATAAATATTTGGCTGGAGACCCACTGGGAAAAAATATTTCTTAGTTGGGGCTGGCATCTTCTGTTACCATTTTCCCTTTATTTTAGTTTCCCCTGAAAAGTCTGTGTTGCACAGATAATATATGATCTTTTGAGATAAGGCCCAACTAAAAGCAGTAACATTAGGGTTGTCAATGATCTTAAACAAAGTCCCCAATATCATTTTATTACAGAGTTTTTCCCTAAGTTGCTTTATGGGAAGATATTTAACTTAGGCCTGTCTGTTCTGTAACACTACTCTGGCAAGGGAGTAAGGGAGTTAATCTGATCTAGGAGGGTGTCCAATGTGGCTTGGCGTCTCATCAAATCCTGGCCAAGTGTTTGATTGATTGTTCTATTCTCTTGGGGCAACTGTCTATAGAGTTTAAGGCAAAACACACAGCTAGCAGGGGCGGGGAAGCAAAGCCTGGGGAAGTAGAACAAAAGCCACATCTACCAGGAGGGCAGGGAGGCAAGAACTGGGGTGAGCAGAATCCAGGTCAGCTAACAAAAACCACAGCTAGCAGGGTGGCAGGGAAGCAAGAACTGTGGTGAGCAGCCTGAAAAGACACAAACATCAAGGGGAATGAGTATGAACAATCCTTGAAAGATGGCCTCAGAAAGATGCATGGACTGGTCAGCGCCCAGAGGTGGGCTTTGAGTGCTTTTTCTCTTTAAAATGAGTCTCACAGGAGCTGTCTTGGTAAATTTTTCAGTGGATCTAAGGCTGGGTTTCTGAAGCATGTAGAAGTAGTTAACATGAACCTGGGTTATATATGCATGCAGAAACATCTGCAGATATCGCTGGCCTATTAACTGGTTACGAGTTGTACACAGTTTTATGTTTTATTTCTGTGTAATCTATCTTTAAAGGGGGAGAGTACACTATAATGCAAGAGGTCAGGGTCAAGGACACAGACACTTAAACCTGAGCTGGCTGTAGGGATACAGGTGCCAGCGCTATAGCTTGAGCTTGCAGAACAAACGGTGGGGACAGGTCTGTCTCTGATCTTACTGGGTACGTTTTTTTCTGGCTGGGGTTGATGTTTCAGTCCATTGGATCCCCAGAGTGGGTTTAGGCCTCGGGATCAGAGTATTTTGAGCCATTGGTGGCAGGTTTCCAAACAGCAGTTTGCTGTTTAGATCACTCCTGCAGGACAGTTTTGTTCAGAATAGTTTTGTCTAAGGTGACCACAGTATAGCTATCCTGTCAGACTTCATTCCTAACAGTGCTACTTCCATCCATAAACAGAGTGCATTCAGCATCTGTCAAGGGGTCCATTTTCTAGAACAGTTCATCCCAGTACAACAGGTGGTACCTGGACAGTTTGGTCTCAGTCTAAAGTGAGCTTGTCAGCTTTCTGCCCAGAACACAGGTTGTTAGAGCATGGAGGCTGGGAGGAGCATCCCTTCATATCTGAATCCAAATAATTTCACAGGTAGGCCACTGGGCACTCCCCGTGGCTAACAACCTGAATAAGCATCATTGTTGTTAGGACTCAAGGACCCAGGTTTTATAGATGCCAGTCAATATAAGAAATTGACCAGGTCCAGAGGCAAGTCCTTAGTTCATACATCTGGGAGGAGAGCTTTCAGAACTTCAGGATTGTAGTTACCTGTCTCAGGCTGATGCAGGCGTCATCTTCCTCTCAGGGAACAGTCAGAGTTGAAAGTGCAGGGTTAGATGAGAGGGAGGCTGACTAGCTAGGTACAGAGGAGACCACTGTTTCTAACTTGAAGAGGAAGTCTCTTCCTAGAAGTGGTATGGTGACTGGCTTTCACAGATGTCCTCACAGGCTGCAAGTTTTGTGCCTGGCAGAAGGGACGAGAAGCCCTGATGATGGTCCTATGGGCTTCTGGTGGCCCAGTTTAAGAAGAGAGCTGGTCTGCCCTAGTCTGGGCCTCTCAGACCAATGAAAGTGTTGTCATATGATCCAGGGTGAAGATTCTGAGAGTTTTATTTTTTTAATCTGAATGGACTTTTATTTTTTTGTGTGTGTTCATAGTTCTTATAACTCATAGTCAGAGGGTATGGTCACCTATCAGACCTGATTTTCTTATGGATTTCAGTTGCTTTATTTTATCAGGTTTCTGTGTAGCAGTGGTTGATGTACCTTATGACCTTCTTTTTGATGTCTTACAGAAGTGTTCAGCTGATTTTAGGTTTCTAGGCAGGGCGACCTTTGGGAAAGACCATGGAAACTCATCCATCGGGGCTGACAGTTCAATTTTTCCTCAGTCAAAATGTGGAACTTAGAAGGAATTGCTAACAGTCATTTTGGGAAACAGACAGACTGTGTCCTCCTCCCTTTGGGGTCTGATGTGAGTTGCTCAAGCAGGAAGCCAGGAATCCTCCTCCAGACCTCTGACAGGGAGGGCTCAAGAAATTTCAAGGGTGTGCCTTCCCACTGGGACCCGTAGAGGTCCTCACTTTATCTGAGAGGGCCACAATTAGTGACCAAAAAGGTCAGCACTATTGATCTTACAAGCTGATGCACTAGATGCAACAGTAAGCAGAAACACCAGAACAAAACCCAGGATTCAGAGGCAGATTTATTTGGGTGGACGGGTACAGATCAGGATCATTCCCAGAATATCAGGCCCTGCAATCTCTGGTGGTCTAGGGCTTATATGAGATAAGCAAGCAGGAAGTACAGTGGCAGAATGGCTTGCCAGTTCAGGACTGGTTTATACAATGCATATCATAGTGACCAGCCATGCATCACAATGACCAGCTGTTTCTAAGAAACAGAAGCAACTGAAACTGGAATAGATGCTATTACCCAGGCAACTAACAAACCGAAGTGTATTGGCTGGGATGGGGAGGGCATCTACTCTTACGCCACTTCATTTCTTTCTTCTTTTTTTTCCTTATTTACTGTCACGTTTTCTTTCAGAAATATCCAAGCCTCTTTATTGAAGTTGTTGGTTGTTGGATTAGGCTATGTACTGACTACCTGAGAACATTTGCAGGAAAATTGCCTAAAAGTTGAGTTCCACATATGAATTAACTTTGCAATCATGAAAGACTTCCCATGAAGTCAACTTTTTCTTCATTCTTTTCCATACTTTTGAACTGAGCTATGAATGCTAACATATGGGAGTGGACCAGCAAATATAAGAAATTACCAAGTGAAATTTTCCCAAACAATCAATTATACTTAAAGACATGAATAAAAATCATTACTAAATTCGTAGGAAATTATGCTTCAATTGGACTTCAAAGAAACTTAATACTTAAATCAGGGAATCTCAAACTACAGTCCCAAACCATTCATACCCTTTCCTTGAACCATGCTGGCAAATATCCTTCTCACTAGAGAATGGAAGCTTTGCTTTTTTCTATAATCCCTCAAAAACTCAAAAGTGATCATATGTTAGAGGAGAGTGTTCCAGAGAAACTCTCTGCTGCCAAAGATCAGTAGAAAAATAAGTCAAAATTTGACACAGTATATGATTATACTACATATTCAAGGTTCATAATATGAATTTTCAAAGGTAGTCAGAAATTGAACACTTACTTAGGAAGTATCAATCTTAAGTAAGTTAAGGAGCATCACTTAGATTTTGAAAGAAATAAGATTAAGATATTTTATTTATATAAATATGCCATTTGGGGGCCAGATGATGTGTGTGTACATGTGTGTTTGTTTTCTACTCCATAGTGAAGTTTGTTCTGCAAGTTACTGGCTTGGTTAAAAACTTTTCGGAAACATGAATGCAGTTCCAGTCATAACATTTAGACTTTTCTTTCAATCCCATAATAGTTAGCTTGAGTCATGTCTAAGTATTTCTTTAAGCCACAGTATCCTATTTTCAGCAACAGGCTCTAAATCATAACAGTTTAGCTGCTGCTTTCTGAGTCGAAGTAAGTTCTCATGTGGGTTATGAGTTCCTTTGAGCCTTATCAACTCCTCTACGATTTTAACAGTGAGACTGGCCAAGGAAGTATATTTAAACCTCTGCACAGATGGACTAAGTCAGGAAAAACTCATGTCTGTATACTTTGCTTCTGATTTACTTCAGTGTAGGCACTTTTTGTCTCATTGAGCAGAATTGCCTCTGTGACTATTAAAAAGCCAAGAGCTATATTTAAAATTACAATAATGTGCAATTAAGGAGAAGTTATTTTGGTTATCAGCACACAGTAACTCAATTGGCCAAAGTTAAGAACGCATATAAATTCCAAAGATATTCAAAACATCTGGCATAGGATGCTTCTCTCTTTCCAGAATTGATGTGTTAGTTACTCAGGGGTGAAACTACATACAGGATTTCTAGTGACATCTGTTTCAAGTTAGGATTAATTGATTTTTCCCTCTCTTCAAAATACATCACAAATCAGGGGAATAAATGCATTTATAGACAGAACTTTGTGTTTAACTGCTATATCAAGAAGGAAATACTCAACTAATAGAAAAATTTCTGAAACTTTTCACTGTGCTATGATCATTTGTAATCATTGCCCCTGAAATCATAACAAACATATTGATAATTGTATGTCCTAGTTATTGTGTTTAGCATTAGTAATCACAACATCTTTTTATCAGTTATTATATTTATTAATAATGGTAAAAACAACAACAACTCTGTGGGATGGGCCATGACTTTTCAAATGAAGCATAGACACCAAGAGTTAAAATAACTCACCCAAAGCACAATTCTAGCAAAAACAACAGCTAGGATTCTCACCTAAGTGACTTGATATCAAAACCCACAGTATAGAACTGTACGAATGGACTAGAAATTGTTAAAGTGTGTAGTGACCAAGCAACCACAAGGCAATTGATGGTGACTGTGTACAGAGCCTTATATGAAACACTTTCAGAATTAGGAATTTAACTACTGGCTGTTATAGTCAAGAACATTTAACAAGAGACTGACACTGATTTAATTCCAGTGCTGTATGACATTTTTCCAAGTCTCACAACTTCTCTGATTCTTGGTTTCCTATGTTGTTTGTTAGCTGCCTAACATTTCTACTAGGATTGTTGTGAAGACCCAGGGAGTTAATTGGCATTGAAATGTTTTGGATACACTGAAGGATAATTTCTGAAATCATTAAGTCAAAAACTTACTTTTCCAGAAATGGTAACAGACATTCTGTTAGAGTTCCCAGTCAGAGTGCTTAGGGCAACTCTGAGCACTGCTGCAGCTAACCCCAGACAGAAGACCTGTGCAGCTGTGTTTATAGGCTCTATCACTCTTGCCTGGTAATGTGGCCCTGTGTTTCTGGAACCTGCTTCTCCCCTCATTCCATATGGTGCTGGCAAAGCTGAGGTTCACTTGGGTGCAACAATGGGATATGTGACCTTCTGCCCTGTAACATTCTAAGTGGCAGTAAGGATTGTGGCACAGGAGAGCCGAAGAATCTGAGCCCAGAACGCTGAAAGACATGCCTTAGCACACCAGACTCAACCTGCAGTGCAGACAACAACATCTAACACACTGCTTGTCTGAAGTTGTCTGGTCTTTGGGGTTCTGTTTAGTATATTCTTCATAGACATTCAGAAGAACTAAAAGATGCTACCAGATTCCAATGAGGCACTGTTTGAGATGAAGTTTTCTATTCTTATTAATTCACACCATAGTTAAAAAAGAACAAAGATACAATTTTACTATCAGTAAACTGTGATATAATACAGGAAAATCACTGGATTAGACCTACTTGTAAAGAAACTGAAGAAAGACATAAAACATGAATAAGGAAATTGATAAAGTACTGTAAAATATACTTTCTAATTTTATTTCCATTTTTTCCAAGTTGTCACTGGTGTTTTGTTGTTTTTGTTGATTCTTATGACAATATTCTCAGCCAAATCATTAATGTATGACTATGCCTTCGATTTTTTCAATATAACAAGGTCCCATTAATACCCAAGATTGTGTGAAGTCCTTCAAACCTGTTTTTGATTAAATTTTTGGCTGTCATACCATGATGGTTTTGTTGACCTAATATGACAATGGATCAAACATTTCATATATTCTTTATAATCATCTAGTAGGCAAAGATAAAGAAAAAAGAGACATGAGACAGATGCAGAGTCTTCACAGCATAAATGATGTAAGTACAGAAGCTTAAACTTGTGACTATGTAATTATCAATATTAAAGTATTTTTAAAAATGAAGATATTTAGTGTGGTAGTTTTACTTAGTCTCTGTTGATCTTCATCTAAATAATAAAATTTAATTAGTAAATTGTAAATCTTAACTGGCAGAGCCTGTGCATTTAATAAGGAATATTGCAGAGAACGGGCTCTTCCAGTATTAATTCATAGCTTCCCTCTCTGTTGAAGCCATTAGTTTCCAGAGTTTACATGATTTCAGTGAAAGCAGCAAAGGATACTACTTGAAGTAGCTTAAAACATAAGACAACTTTTATATCCAAAAAGAATTCTACCATTTACCCAGGAACTATTCACCTTTTCTTTCTAATTCCACGGCTTTGTCCTAAGACACCTCTTCTACCTAATACCAAGGTGACCAATTAGTGCATCTTTATTGCAGAGTGAGGCAGAGACAGAGAGAAACAAAAAGTGAAAGACAGAGAGATAAGGCAAGAGAGAGAGAGAAAGAGAGAGAGAGACAGCAATATATTTCTATTGTGTCTGTTTAGAATAATGTTCTCAGGTGTCTGCAAGCAAATTTTCCTTTGCATTTTCTTGGTTGGAGTTACACATGTGACCATTTTCATTTCTATGGCCTGAAAGATGAATAGTTGTCTTTAACAAATATTCACCTTTTTTGATGAAAGAGGTCAGACTCCCATAAAGTGAATAGTTTCCCAATATTTAAACAAAATCACAACCTGTGAATGTGGAAAAGACACAGACGTGGGTGATAAGCGGTGTGTATCACCCAAACCTTTAAAATGAACTTTTCTGGTGAGCAACTTCAAAAAGAAAACAATTAGAAAACAGAAAGGGTAAATTTGAAGTAATCTCAGAAGAAAATTGAAGTTAAATAGAAACGATGTTAAATTCTTAATAAATATATATTATTGCATTTTATATTGTCACTGGAAATTATATTGAGAGAAAATCAGTGCATCTAAAAAGTAAAAGAAACGAATTGCAAAAAAGTCTTAAGGTAGTTAAATTAGGGGAAAATAAGGTTATATACCTTATCGCATTTTGTTAATATTCTTCTATCTCTGCCTATCAGAAGGGTAGAAACCTCCAATTATCACATATGTAATATCTTTAATTGGATTCACAGATTAAAATTTTCTACTGCAATTAATTAAAATACAGATATAGATAGATAATCTGTGTGTGTCTGTGTGTTATCTTACTTTAAGAACTAATATTGATCCTAGCAGAATTTAATCTCAATTGATTTTACTCATAAAAATATTCTCTACAAGATGCTTTTCATATATACCTGAAAAATATTTATTTCTCTGTGAAAGAATATTTTGGTACTGTGCCCAAGCAATTTCATAAACTTAAAATCTAAGTTTTAAAATTCTCTTTAATCCCTTCCATTAAATCAGATGTTTCTATGACAAAGAAACAGTCTAATAGTGCTTCTCCATTTGTCCCTTACAGCCTGTATTTTGGGGCCAGTTTACAAATGAGTACTTCCTTTCAGATGTTAAAGCAAAAGTCAGACACTTTTAGAAAGTTACTTACCACAAGTGTGAGGGTGTGGTTTGCTGTAAGCACAAGGCATCAAAGCAGGCCCTGTGCTGTTTGGTTACTACTCAGACTCTCCTTTATCTGCATTTCAAGCAAGGTGTCCTTACCTCCAGAATAGAGAACAATGCTTTCCAGCACTTTTTCTGGCACACTCCCATGTCTGAAGCTTTTGAGTCTGATATAAATTTCTTTACAGCTCAGACTGCCCTTCGTAGGTTTGATGGCTGCCTAAGTGTCCAAACGAAGAAATAACCGTGTGTAATACGTGAAAGAATATCCCACACCCTCTTTCATTATTCATTTAGTAAGAATTTATTATCTCCCAGGGGCTGTGGATAAAAGTATCAAGAAGGAATGATCTCTACACTTGAGTTTGTAACTAAAAAATAAAATGAGACAGAATGGTAAAAGTACTGAGTACAGGAAAATTAAGAAGTGCCATGAAAGATGTATAGTGTACAAGTAAGCCACAAAGAAAGAATTCTGAGATGTTCGGGAAAAATGATTTCCAGGATGATATTTTGTTCACAAATAATATATGTAAACTGTATATTACCATTACAAAATAAATACATTCTCTAGGCAAGAGGATAGCTGTATCTCTAATCACCAGGCAGATTTAACACTGGATTTACTTAGTCTTGCTTGGTGGAGTAGTTTTACCCACTGATTTTTATAGTCTGATTGTAGTTCCTCAAACATTATTAATAAGAGTTTGTTGTCACCGTTTGTTTCACAGAGAGAGAGAAACAGCACTGGCATGAAACTACCGACTGAAATCCATAAAGGGCCTTCATAAAATATACTTGGAAACTATACAACGTACTAACAGACAATGAATTAAAATGTAAATTGTTTAATATCCTAGTTCCTCTAAAGACAACTTTCTGCTCACTGCTACCAGTAACTGGAAAAATTTCTCTTGAGCGAAGGTAGTTCCAAGTTGTCAATGCTGTAAGGAGACCATAAACCATGAATCATGGACTGAACAGAGAGTAACAACTTTTCATCTGTCCCACTAAAGCTTAGTAAAAGACTATAGACCATATGTTAATGCACTAGTGAATTAGCTAAAAAAATCCTTCAGAATTTCCAAAAGGGCTTTGCACCTCTGGAAAGAAAATTCAGTCAACAACTCAATATTTATCTCAAGTTTTCACAAATATTTCCCAGCATTATTCTTGCCTATTCTAAGAACAAAACTGGCTCTTTCATGCCTAAAAGACACAAAACCTTAGATCTAACCCATTCATTCATTGCCAAGTTCACATAGAATATACTTAATATTTCCTAACTAAAAGTTTTTCTGTTTCTATTTTTTCTACAAATCTCAATAAATTCATCAGCAGGGTCCTAAATGATATGTACTTCTCTAAATTTATACCTTTCATTTTTATGATATGCAGCAGATTACAATTGACAAAATGCAAAGAAAGGAATGCCAGTAAAGAATGCCAGGACTTTCTGTAACTTAGCATTTCCTAACATGAGGATGCAGATTAAAATAGTAGCAATCACAAAAGAATATGCTTTAGTTGAGATTGATCCAAGAAAACTGAGGAAGTCCCGAGTGACCAAGTCAATATAGAATGTAAATATTATTTGGACTTGAGAGTTGAGGGCTTTTCTTAATGGAAAACTATGTCCATTTTTTATCATGTATCACCTAACAACTGAGACTGACAGGGTACACTTGGAATAAGGGAAACACCAGAAGAAAAACATCTTGCAGAACAGATCCAATCAGATCTCTTTGACCTATAAATCACCCATTGACAGGAGTTTGGCCATATAAATTTGGGAGCTTGATGCAAAATGAAAATGTGAGACCTTTTATTTGAAAGTATTTAAAAACCCTAGACAGCAGAGCGTTAAATCAAGTGTTAAATCAAGGCCTCTCTGCCTGCACACCCTTTGTAACTGATAATCAAGGCCTATATTCACTCAGAAAGCCAATCCATATTGATGACTTACTGTACATTTGGTGCCAAAACGCAAAGGCCATATGAATAAGTAGAGTAGTTCTTGCCTTCAAGGAGTTTGTTGTCTAGTAGGGGAATTAAGTCACACAAAATCTGTAAGTTAAGGGTTCCTAATTACATTAAAAGTTGATCAATACTAGGATCAGAAAAAGGAATGGCACACCATCTGTATAGGAGGCATGTTTTGTATGGTAGGAATTTCTTTCTCACACTGTGCAATGAACACTCTTGTAATCTTTTTCATAAAGTTTTTCATCATGTTTGAAAAAGCTATCCTCAGACCAGTCTGGTTTTCATCTAATCTTTGCTTAGTTAATCTTGGCTATACTTCAGGTCCCACAGTACTATTAATTAAAAGAGCTCCAAATTGAATTTATGTCTCTGTGTTGTTCTTACAGCTCTCCAGATCTTGTCTTCCAAGTGTTTATCCTAAATTTTTATTTTTATATTTAATTGGGTGGTTTTGTTTTCATTTGCTGTAAGCTTCATGAGTGCCAGAACCACTTTTCATGACCATCCACTGGCATCTCCTCTCTTCCTAACCTGGGCCCAGGACCAGGATGGCACTTCATAGATAATTGTTACATAAATACGTACTTAAAATTACTGACAGAAGCAGTTTAAGCTAACAGGGAAAAAAGGTTGAACAAGTCGGTAAATTATAATTGGAAAACAATAGCAAGACTACTTTGCTGGAGAGAGTGTTTCAAACAGAAGGGAATTACAATGTCTGAAGAAATGTATGAACCCATATTGTGAAAATGTTGGAGATTTTAAGTAGATTTTAAGTAGATTCTAAGTATTTCTAAGTAGTTGGAAATTCTAACTAGGGCAATAATGGAAAAAATTGTTGTAGAGTTATTTTTTAACCTAATTTTTTAACTTTAAAACAAACACAGAATAAAAGAATATATAAATTAGAGCTGTATCTTGAACAAAATGTTTATTTAGGTTTAAAGAATAGATTTAAAGAAAATGAAGACACGAATTTGAATAGAGGACTTGAGGGAGAAATATGAAGACAAAAAACACTTGAAACTTTGTTTATAGGGTGCTTGAATTTAATCATCTAACTTCTCAATCTTGGAGGCCATTTTTAAAAATAATCCTTCCTCTTTTATCTAACCTGTTGTTGAATTAGCAGAGAAACTATTAACTACAGTAGATTTGTCTCAAACAAGAACCTAAATTGAGAAAATTTGGCAAGTTCAGTCTATACCCACCACAGGCAGTTTCATTTTCAGTCATGGTAGCACTCCATGTTTTAGACCACTTTTTTTTTTTTTTTTTTGCTTTGCATGTCTCAGACTGATTTTTTTTAATGGCTTATGACAAAAATCACCATCTAATAGAACTCTTATTATTCATAGAAATCTGTGTATTCTGAAATGGAAGTGGTGCTTAAGAAAAGTCTCTTCACCAAAATAATCAGGAAGTAAACAAAAATTACAAAAATAAAATGTGTCTATCCTTAAAAAATTTTTTTTGTGCAGATTACACATATGAGACAGAAAATTAAATAAAAATTTTTGGGGTGAGTGATGTAATTCAGTGGCACAGCACCTGCCTGGCAAAGTTCGAGACCCTGGGTTCAATTTCCAATACCAAATAAAGGAATAAATAAATAAAATCTTAATATTCAATTAGAATCTAACAAGTCTATTTATTAAATTACCTTCTGGTATTGATATCAAGCAAAAATACAGCCACTACTAGTTCTGTGAAAAGAAGACAAAATGTTCAGTTATTGTAAAGGAGAAATTATTTTCTGTGTATTCTCTATGATAGATGGACTGTTTCACATCTTGACGTGCTGCTACTGAATGTGACACATAAAGCTACATAATAGTAAAAGTATTTTCTGGATATGTGATAATTAACAATGCAAGGTTTAAAACTCAAGAGCTTCTATTACTGGATTTATGACTTACATGTCATTCCTAAAATTTAAACTCCTATTAACTTACCCTATGAAAGTGAATCATAACATAGCTCTTTTGAGACTTCCCTCAATATACTCAAATTGTTAATCAATTCAGCATGTAAAAATATTTATTCATATATGATTTCAGCATGCATTGTCTATAATGGTTCAGAAACCATGCTAATTGCAGATGATAAAAATAATACAATATTTTACTCCAAAGTAATTTTCACTGCTCTAATTTTTACTCTGATAATATATTCAGAAGAATATTGAGCCAGCTTGTGAGTTTGATTCCTAATAGAAAAAATATATATATACTAATGATTATTTTAGGGACAGCCAGGGATTTAGCTAAGTGGCATAGTGCCTGCCTGGCAAGTGCAAGGTCTTTATTTGAATTCCCAGTTCCCAAATAAAAGAAAAGAATATTGAATGTATGACTTTACTATGTAATGCAGACTATGTGCCACTGATAATATAAATAATTTGCATAGATATATTTTGAAATCTCTGAAGGAAATTTGTTAGGTTTAATAAGGAGAGAGATGGGGAATACATGTCCTTTTAGGGAAAAAGCTTCTTTGTATCTGTCTTGGTAATTATATTGCATTCGCTTTTTTAACTTTCGTTACATTTAAAAACATCTCTGCAAAATGTTCCTTAATGTCCCATTGTCTGATAAACAAACTGAGGCATAAAAAGTATGCAGTCTGCTTGACCTTCAAAGAAATATCTACATTTAGGGAAATGAGAAAATCCACTGAAAAGGCTTATCAAACTGTATGCAATGAAAAAAAAATCCCAAGCTACAAATTTTCCCAGTGCCGGTGTTAACAGCATGATTAAACTTCAGACAAAGAAAACAATTCCATATCTGACTCCTTAGCCCACACCATAACTACTACTGGCCACATTTTGCAGATACAGAGAGACTTTTGATCAGTAATGTCAACAGCTTCCCTGATTTGGTAAAACAAGAATTGCAGAAGAAAAACAGTATGAAGTGGGGAAAATCCATCGATTATAAAGATAAGCATAATGAAAGTAGCACTCTTCTCATTTTCTATTGTTTTGTAAGCATGTTCACTTTTATTTCACATTGTCTAACTATATTAGAATTTGAAGATGCTCAGGTGTCTCTTTGCATTTGTGTTGATGTTCTAAATAGGTAGTGGAAGCCCAAACTCTGCTCTGTAAACCTATTGATATTTGCTAACATCAATTATCCTTGTATAATATAGGCATATTCTTCAAAAGTCTTAGGCATTTAAGTACTGATTAAATCTCAAATAACTTAACAGTTTGCTTTTGGGGATTTCCTGTTTGTTTGATTTGATTGCTTTTGTTGAGTTTTTGCTTTTATGTTTTTAATCTATAAAGCGTGTCAAGGTTTCTGACAAAGAGAAGATTAAATTGTTAACCTTCACAAAGAACACTAAAACTGAACATTTTGCTCACCTCCCTAGAAGTCTAAGAACGTGGTTAAAAAAAAAAAAAAAGGAAAGGATTAAGAGGACCCATCAAGCTGTGGAGACATGCTTTGCATGTCATTTTGTGAGGTTTTTGAAAAAAACGAAACTTCTCTTCAAAGACCAATGTGAGATATTACAGAGCTGAAATTACTCTAAAGAAAATGATGAAATCACATGGGACAGTGAACAAAAGCTGGATCTTGGGTAATCTGGGGATGGGTCTGGATTATTATCAAGAAAGCTGAGAGCTTGCTAGCACTCATTTGGATATAACTATTTATACCACAGTCTCAAAATTTAACAAACAAAGTTTCTAATTCCATCAGGATTAAGGCCTGAAACTTTTTACCTAGCACCCAAGTAATGCCAGTATTTGTAAGTGAGATCATAAAGGGGGAGTTTGAGGCAAATCAGGAGCCGGGTAAGGGATATAAATATAGATATAGTGGAAATGCCATGAGAGGAGAGAACTTTGCACTGCCTAAAGTATTCAAGTTATAGTAATAGCAACTCAGGTTAGGACAAAACTAAGTAAGATCCTCACTGATCCTATTTCCTTCTTGAACTTCAAGATCTTTTCAAGTTCCTCTGTATATGGTTGAGATTTTATATACCCTGAGGACAAACTAGATTAAAACTATTAATTTCATTCATACAGTTCAATAGCAGAAAACTGATTTTCACAGGAAATTAGACTATAGACTAGAAAAACTTCGGTTTTAAAAAATCTCAGAAAAAGGGACTTTTTAAAAGTAATGTCATACACCCCAGAATATGGGGGTAGGCTACCATGCACTATAGCATGCCCAGGGGAAAACAACAGTTTTTGCAAGTTTACTATATGCTGTGATCTCTTCTAGGTAAACTTAGAATACTTTTCTCACATGATTAGAACATGTACAGATGAAGAATCTGAGACTCAGATTAGGAAACTGACCCATGTCAGATATATCTGGCAGCTATGCGGGCCGGGAATTGAAAGAGGACTATTTCCCTCCACCCCCACCCCATGCTTTTTTTGGTTTTTGCTCTATCATTCGTTCACCTCCGTAGAAGTCCAAAAGGTTTCCCTTAGTCGAAAAACAGAACACTGGCAAGTCTCTCAGCTCAACTCCTCTCCAGTCCTACTTGTCCACCTAAAAAGAAGAAAACAAAACGAAACAAGACAAAACAAAAGAATAGATTCTCCTTTTCTGAACAGCCAAATGACGCAATTCTGACCACCAAGAAGTCAAACTATCTCATCAAAATGCTCTGAAGAAACTCGAGTCAAATGCAAAGGGTATAATAAGTTCTGGGGGCTAACTAAGCCAGATTTAAATTCCGGTTTCATTAGCTCGTCATTCTGCTTTCCAGGTGGCATACCAGAGTGGGCTAAATCATAACTAATATAAGAATGAGCAGTCCTATGTGACACAATTTAAAATTAAATGATGCAAGTAAAATATTTGGATTAAAATACTGACACATTACAGATGTTACAGGAATGTTTCCTTCTACTTTGTCTTAGCTTAATAGTATAATCAGAAGCACTCGGAAAATGTACTCACTACTTCTTAGCAAATTTTTTGTTTTTCTCTGCAGTCTCTTATCTTAACCCTTGTATTTTTGTTTCCTGTTCCACTGGTCTCTTCCGCTTTGCAATGCGTCTAAGCTTTTCCTGAGCAAAAAATGTCTTTTGTCTCTCATTAACCCCTTATAAAAGATATACCAGCCCAGATCCTAACATTCACTAAAGAAAAGATGCAACTTAGTGAAAAGTTTAAACATCACACATTGCACATGCATCTTTGTACACCGTTTAGAGGCTTCAATGTTAATTTTAATCTTTCATAGTTGTAAAAGTAAATATGTTCATTTTAGAAAATACTAAAAAATATATTTATTTATATATTTAAATATATATATATATATATATATATATATATTTAAAGAGGGCAAAATGTTCTCCCAAACATGTAAGTCAGGAATAAAATCCACATAATAGTCTTAAAGTTTTTTTTTCTTTTTAGCTTTTTTTTTCTTTTTCTTTATGGCTTGTTTTCACTGTGCATGAGCCTGTGTGTGTGTGTGTGTGTGTGTGTGTGTGTGTGTGTGTGTGTATACAGATGTTTTTATAATCAGGTTCTGAAATTTTGCTTCACTTGAAATTATATCATGTTCTTTTCCACTTGTCAGTAGTAAATAAAAACAGTTTTCAATAGTCACATAATATTTCATCACATAGCTATTCGAGTTTTTTTTTATATGCTTCCTAGGAAACAGCCACAAGTAATTATCTATTTAAGATGCCATTGCTTGAGAAAAAGGACTAATAAGAAAAGGCACAGTTATGATATATGTCCAGTGCTGAAATTATTTACCTAATAATTTGGGCAAAATGTGGAGTCTGTAGAGCTGTGACTTTACCACAGAACAATCACTTGAAGCAATAAAAATTCACTATCGTTCAGTGACTCAAAAAGAGTTTGACAAGTACATATTATATGTTGTTATGAAAATGTCCACCGATTTACCATTTTGTTGTTGCAGGTAAGACAATCATTTTGTATAAATAGTTCTTGATACAATTTTAAAATGCAAAAATGTTTTTGCATCTCTATACTCCTATGAATCAAAAAATTGAATACAATTTTGTTTATCTTTGTCACATATAGATAGCTGGGGACATAGAGGTGTGGGTAAAGTAGTGACAAAGGTTAGCAGATGATCATTTTCAACACAGCTGTGATCAATACGGCTCTGTACTTTACATTCATTCCTAAAGATTATTCAGAATATCTCATGAAATATGCACAAATATGTTAGACCAGCATCCCTCTTCTTTTGCTAATAAACTCTCTGACACTAATCAAATCACATCTTGGAACAGTAATTATTTTACTGGCAAGTTACCATGTCTTTTAATAAAAAAAATCTTCTGAATTTTTCCATTAATTTGCTTATTTACATGTTAATGCTTATTTCTGTCCTCCTAAAAAGCCTAACATGCCTTGCATTTGGGCAGAGTAATTTCTCCCCCACCACCCCGCATCCCACCCACACACACCTTTTTTTTCTCCTTTTGAATTATTGAAAATAAGCAAAAATTGTTGACTGCTTGAACTTTCATTTTCCTATCAATCAATATTTCCTGGTATTTTCAAATGAACTAACTTTTCTGAGGATTTTAAATAGATCAGCTGATTTCAGAAATAAAAATTTAAAAATGAGAAGAAAACATATTTGTTTTCTATTTTCAACTAAATTCATGGCAAAGAATCAAAATTTGCCCATACCCAATCTACAAATTATCTGTGTTAAAATATAAACTGTTTAAGATTAACTAATGTTACCACCTCACAAATGCCTTCTCTACAAGCCAGGGCCTTGCAGAAAGCCATAAAAGGAAAGGAATATAATTTTGTTTGCTGGCACTTACTGAAAAACTAAAATAGAATAGTAAGAGAAATCATATTTGCCAGCTCTAAATGAGGGAGTTGTGAAACATCATCTTAGAAGATTGTAAGTTATGGTAAAAATGTCGTAGTCATTACCTTATTAACTGTGTATTATAGGAGACAAAACTTTAACCAAAAATGAAGCAACAGGAAGTAATTAAGTAGATAATTACTTAGATCTAAAAATAATGTTGCTACATTAGCAATATGGATCATCTTTTAAAGTTAGCTTTAATTCTAAGCATGATAGCTGATAAGAATTAGAGTTTCTGCAATGATAGTTTTCAAGCACAGTAGGAATGTATTTGTATTAATACACTTCTCTTTATAGTTAATGGACTAGCAGGACAGTACAATTGTGTTATTTCATATTTTCTGAAATCTTTAAAATTTGAATGTATGATTGGTAAAACACAATTATCCAAAGAACTGGTTTCTGGAGTGCATTATTGCTCCTTTAAAAAGTGATTCATTGCCTATGGCATGAGTGAGTTAACCCTTTGAAGTGCATAAGCATATATATATATGTATGTATATATATATATATATATATATATATATATATTACACATATTTTGTAAAATTCACAAGTTTTAGATCATAGACATTTATAAAGAATTGTGAGTCAAAGAAGGAAAGTTTGGGGAAAAATACCACTTTAAAAATTAATACCAGCTGTGGGATCACTTTGCTGATATAGTAATGAACATTTCACTTCACCTTAAAAAATGACTCCCTGTGTGAACTACTGCATTGTGCCATTACATAGCTGTGAGTTTTCAAGTGTAGCTTTGTTGAATTATTTTTCATTTATTTTCTAATTCTAATTTCCTCTCTATGTGATAGGCAAGGAAACATGAAGAAACATGAATCAATTGATTTCTCAGTGATTTTCCAAAAAAGGAAACTAAGTTTTTCTGACATTTTTCTGGAATCACTCGATTGTTGTGTCTGAAAAACAAATTTATTTTGAAATTGAAATTCAAATCCACAACCCTTTCTGAAGATACGCATTTGGCTGCCCTCCTCCCCCACAAAGCTTCCTTCCCTGTAAGAGCAATTTCTATGGTTGAGGCTGAAGTCCCAAAATAGTTTCACAGTACAAAAGTGGTTTTCAGGGAAACCTCATACTCACTTTTGTCTTAACTACATTTGCAAATGTCTGTTTTCTCCTTCTTTCCATTACCCTCACTTACAGACCTTTTAACAAATCCATTTGTCAGTTAATCCACATTCTATTCCCTGACTAGATCAAGTCCTTTTCCAGGCTGTCCATGGGCTCTCCATGGTCAGGGAAATGCAAATCTTTTGGAAATATATGCCCAGACTATATGTTAATAACAGTTATTTAATGTACTGTAATGAAGCAGCTGGCCTCTGTGTCTCTAAATGCCAAGCTATTATCACAGGTGGGCAGAGTAGGTTTAGGTCACAGATGAATTTACAAACAGCACAATAGGAAAATGTACAAGGAGTTGTTTTAGAATCCAAACCAAAAATCATGATTTCTGAACCGTGGGGAGAATATCTTGATGCTGTGTCCTTCCTCTTTTGAGGGGTTTGACTAACCAGAGGCAAATACCCATAAACCATTTGGAGAAGTAGATTGTTGTTTTATTAGTTTGGGACCTCTCTAGACTTCTCTTTTATATGTTTTCCAGATCTAGGCTATGATGTTTCCTGATTTTTTCAAACATATGAGAGACAAAATACCAGTTTTCTGTTCTGTGTCACTGTCTTGTCCCGCTAGAATTCCCTCTCAACCAAGTGGCCATGGACTGACTTTTTTTTCCTTACCCAGTTTTCTACACCGTATTTCCCAATTTAATTTATTGCTTTTAATTTCTATAATGAAGACCATCTATTTCCTATTGATTAGCAGTTTATCTGATGCCCACTATTTTTAAGAGAAGGATACAATAAAATATAGAAAATAACCAGGTTTACTGGGGCACACCTGTAATCCCAGCAATCGGGAAACTGAGGCAGGAGAATCTCCATGAGTCTGAGGCCAGCCTGAGCTACCTGGTGAAGTCAAGGCCAGCCTGAATTACCCTGTCTCAAAACAAATAATAATAATAATAATGATAAAATATATATATATATATATATATATATATATATATATATGAAGAAACTGAAGTTTGTTTTAAATTCTACCCAAGAAAATTACTGGCACTATATCCAGTAGACATAAATGTATCCACTCAATATTTTAAAAATGTCATGTTTTTTTGCTATCATATTTTCAAAAATTTAATTTTGGCTCTGAGAACACTTCCCATTGGTAAGACAGGAAATTTACACCACACATCTTCTATGTCCCTTCTCGTCCCTCCTCCCTTCTCTCACTGGTTTCAAAGTTCAAGTACAGAAATAAAATGTAATCTAGTAAAAACCAGTGCTTTTTCAAGAATGTGTACCTTTTATGTGTAGGATCATGTAAATATTGACGCTTATATAGGCAAATGTTCTGTAAGATCAATAGAAGCCACAGATTTTAATTTTATGTGAATTGCAAATGTTTATTTAAATGATGCAGGTTAAGTAAAATATAGCTTGCAGCCAATTCAATCCATTGGCCACGGTTTTATAACTTGTGTCTTGGACTGAATAAATGCTATAGGAGTGCCTGCCCCTGGCTCCCTTTTGTTGTCCTACCTTAAGGCAAAGACCAGGCCTGGCTCTCTGTTTAGTTTTCAGGATCATGGCTTAGTGTAAATGTTCACTTAGCCTCTTCTCTACCATTCAGTGATTGTTCTTTGTCACAGAGCCCTTAGGGATTTCTGTTGTGCACGTAAGTATAACAATGATAAATTAATTATAGCAAACAATTAACCAAACAAACACATTGTTTCTTAAGAGATGAAACCGAAAGAAGTGGCTGGCATACTGTTTTATTTTGTTGCAGAGACAGAGTAAGTCTAACGTTAGAGGGAACAGACTAGTAAAAGGAAAAACGTGTGTGTAGTGTGTGATGGGCTGCCAAGTCTGCTCAAAACTAATCGATGAGTTTAAATATGAACATGGAGAATGGGAGGAGAGGAAAACAAAATTTTAAGAGATAACGTAAATAAAAACAGAATTTGGAAGCAAGTGTTTACACAGTGGTTGGAGGAGGTCAGAGACCATGCACATGTCTAAGTTGTAATGATTATATGGTGAAGAGGATGGATTTTCTTTCAGTAAAATTTTGACAGATGAAAAGATAGTTCACAGAACCCATAGTTTTTTTTTTTTTTTATTTTGGAAAACTCAGATCACAGCTTGAAACCTGAAATGCTCTACCAGTTCTCTGATGGCATAGAGACAGGTTTTAACCTTTTTTAATTGCTCTGAAAATTATTTGAACATATGATATCATACTGTCTCTCCAGAACTTACTCAGCACCCCCAAATGCCCCATGTTCTACATGTATCTCAAATACATTAAGTTTTTTGCTGTTTATGAAACACAAGAGGAAAATATCACAGGCATTCTGTCTGGGATTGCACCTAGCAAATGTCTCCCATCCTCAGAAAACTGGCATTGAAGATACCACCTGGGCAAAGCAGTTCCCAGGTGTCCCTGGAAGCCCTGCTCTTTCCTTCTCAGTTAGTCACTTAGGTAATAATCTTTGGTTGCTTAAAATTGCCTAGATTTCCTTCAACATGAAATATAAAAATTTCACACATAAAAAATAATTCTTAGTAATTGGTTAAATTGAGAAGTTTATTAAATTTTACTTGCTATTTAACATATGCCAGACATCATCCTGTGGTTCTGAAATGGATCATCAGACAATATTTCCCTCTCTAACAAGTTTTAAACTACTTTTAAGGAGCTGGGGATTTAGCTCTGTGGCATAAGTGCTTGCTTTGCAAGTGCATGGTCATGAGTTTTGTCCCCGGTACCAAAAAAAAAAAAAAAGTATAAACTACTTTTAATGTGGTATAAGTACACAAATAATAATTGAATATAATGACACAATTTGATGACATTTTAAAGAGATTATTTTGAAACTTACTATTATGTCTAGGAGATAGCATGGTTAAAAGGTCCAAACATAAAAGCAATATTGAAAGTATTGTTACTTGATAAAAGTAAAATAAAACAGTTGTTCATTAATTCTTTTAACTTACAGACTCAATCTCGAAATTTAATTTTGAGTGTAAATATGTGTACTCAGCTGATTTGGACAACAGAAATTTTTGTCATGTTTATTGTTATTGTTTTCAAAATTAAAAATCAGAAATTAATGTCTTTGGATAGAAAGACCATCATGAAACATCTAAAAGCATTTGTGGTTGTAATATTATCTAAAGAGTCAATGTATTTTTTAGCTTCATGAATATTGTAAATTAAAAAAATAGTCATTAGCCTATGAAACAAAAATATCTTAAAAATTAGTCACTTAAGGTGATGAATATGAAATGAAGTTTTTACTTACTATATAATTTTCCTACTCAGTAAAATTGAGGAGTTTTTTATGATGAAACAATGACAAAATAGATCATTTACTATTTTCTGTCTTTTTGGAAACACACAGCTAGATTGTCACCAAATCACAAGCCGCTAAAAATGCTCTTTAAAAGCAGAAGGATCATAAAGCATGCTAGGAAGCTATTTTCATTATTATGCTGGTTTCTGCCTGTTAACTGGGTCACTGTTAATTATATTTATTATGTTTATAAATTCTGTTGCACAATGAAATATTTCCCTACATATCAAAATAAAATGCTAAACTAAAAATAATGTTTCACTCTTTATGATTATTTCAGTACCAAAACTCCTTTAATTCCAATTATGCACTAATTAATTGGCTTAATGATTCTGTTCACATTGTTTGGTATACTTAAAACAGCTCTTGTTTTTAACCTTCATCTATCCTTCTCCTTCTCTGGTCCTTTGAGAACAACTTGAGCTAGTAAACATAACTATAGTCATCTATAGTTTTTGCTTTTTTTTAAAGCTGGTAATTTAGTTTAAGAGAAATGATAAGGCTCTATTATTGGTAGTAGTTGAATCACTTTGAACATGTGACTGACCATCTTCTTTTTTAAGATTGGTATAGTTGTTGTGAACATTAAATGTTTTTAACCATGTTTGTAGAATAGATACTCCATGGCTGTTGGATTCCATTTAATTGAGAAGGAAATTGAGACCACCAGTTGCACCTTACCTACAAAGTCCCATTAGATGCTACTAACTGATGGTGTTAAATAAGCTCTTTAAAAAAACATGCATTTGTTGATTTCCCAAGTGCTGAAACTATATATTTATTTAATAAAATATTTCTTCAGTGAAAGAGTGAAGATAGCTCTCAATGCAATTTTTATGAACCTTGATTATTCATTATCTGCTATGCTGCAAATCTTTAAAAGAAATGTCTTTCTGTGTCAGAAGCACACCTAATACCCTATCTCTGTAAATTTTTCTTTCCTTATGACAGAAAGGATATAGCAAATATGTGTGAGGAAACAGCTTATATTCCTATGCTTTCCAGTAGACTTCTCAAGTGGAAAGTATAAATGAGAACTACTTTTCCATAGTTGTGAGCTGCGTTTTGGAAAAAATCAGAAAGAATAAGCTTGACTGTGAAAATGAATCCCATATTTTCAATGTCCCTTGTGGTTTTCAGTAGATTCAAGTCTTTTTAGGGCTTTTGGAGAAAGGAAGAAGTGAAGGGAGAAGGGGAAATGAGATGGAAGAAGAAAAGACATTGCATAACTAGTCATCAGAATTTTCAGCTGCAATTTGAGCTATGCTTTTGATAATATTTCTTGTATTCCAGTTTAATTCTCTTCTTGACCTGGCCACATTGTGTTAGATGCATCATGGTTCTCAATTACATCTCTTACTTGTTCTTTTTCCCTAAAGAGAATATGTGCTCACTTCCAGCTAATGACTATCTTGTGCCCAAGTCAACCAGTTATTCATTCGGTCTGCGTATCTGGCTGTTCATGAGAAAGTGTGTTTAGTTAAGACTGTGATTCACCCTGGGAAGCTCAGAGATGTCTCTCTGCCACGACGTAGAAGTTACTTCACATCACCCCAAACAAATGAGCTGTCTCTTTCTCTCTAGCCCATTTTCTATCATCAGAAATCAATATCCAAGAGTGACTTGAGATTCAGCTCTTATAGCAAGATAAGTATTTATAGCTATAAATTAGCTTAATCAGTTAAGTCTGCACAAAAATCTTGTAATGAGTAGGTGGGTACTTTGACAAACTAGTCAGGTGATGCTTTTCTAAGGATCCATCTTGAAGAGACCTATGTAGTGAAGGGTTCTAAATAGGGCAGCTCATTGGTCCCTGCCCTTCTCCTGTCCTTTCACACCCCAGGAAGATGCAAGAAAGTAAGGCACACAATTATCACTGTCAATCATCCTGGCATCTCCCCTAACCTTACAAGTAGGAAGTTTAATTCTTTTAAATGTCCATCTTTTCTCTTTCCTCAGCCATTTATGTCAACTTAGTATTTTGCTGACTCACTGCCACTGGTCAGGCCTCCAGTGTTTCTGCCTAATAGACTCTGATAGTTTTTGATGTGTCCCTTATGTCTAGCTTGTATCAATTCATCCATTTTGCTTCCTTAGATACAAGGTTTTCATTACTGCTCACTGTTCAAGATCTTCATGGTAGTTCTCTACGTCCTTGTCTATACCCATTAAGAGTTAGTTTGCAGGTAATAACAAAGCTTAGAAAAGGAGCTTGTTTTTTCTTTTTCTAATGTAACAAAAAAAAATCTGAAAATGGTTATTGGTGCTGATTCATCAGCTCACATGTCAGGACTTAGGTCATTCTGGTGCCTGTGATATTTGTGATCTCAAGATGTCTAAATTCCAGGCCAAAAAAAAAAAAAAAAAAAAGATAGGGGAAGGCCCAAGGAAAGACAGGCTGGCAGAATTGCTTGGTCTATTTAATGAGTTTTCCTCAACTCACACCCACACCCTCTATTTGGATTTCACTGCAAACAATAACTATATGGGTAAATAGAAAGATTAGTCTTTTACTGAGGTTCTTTGGCCTTCGTATAAAATCCTATTTTATAGGAAAGGGTAAAAGGTAGAATGAGGATACAATAAGCAGCATGAAACTATATTTCTTGCAGAGTATTACAGGCAACTAACAGAAAATATCCTTTCTCTTCTATTAAATAGTAAAAGAATAGACAAGTCTGCCTCAAGCTATAACATCTTTTCCATGAACTTCCAACCTACTGTTCTTCCTTGTTCTCACAGTCAATTAAAATAAATCTATGCCCCTCCCTTATAGGTGTGTGTAATATACCTCTATGTAGATATATCTGTCTGTGTACGTGTGTACAAAATACTGAGTTTTTTTTTTCCTCTGGAGAAACCTACTAGATTTGATCTAAGTTCCAATTTCATTGTTTGAGTTACTTTGGACAAAGTACCTAGCACTAAAAATTAGTTGAATAAACCAGGAATGTTATGACTTTTTTCAGATCTTGAATATATGTACACATAGTAGATTTTGGAGTCAGGGATAGCATAGGCAAGTGTGGGAAGAAATCTTGGTTATTTTTATACTGTACTCTGATTTCTATTTTACTTTATTCCTACTTAGTTAGGATTTTTTATTTTTAAAAATTGAGCTTATCCATATATTATATTTTTAAAAAATAGGTCAGATTAAATGACACACAAACTGCTCTTTAAATTTCATCCTAGTTCTGACAGTTAAGTGTTGTAGATTCACCATAAGATATGATGGGATTTCCAACCAGTGGGGTCAATTAGAACTATGGGGGCAGAGCTAAAGATGGCGGACCAGTAAGCGGCAAAATACAGAGCTTCCTCGAGAGAAACAACTCAGATGCTGGAATAAAACATCCTGGAGAGGTCCAGACAGAGGGAGATTGATCCTCTCGACCCATGAAGAAACTAAAGGGAAAAGAGCTGGACAAGCACACGGTTGCAGGGCTACCATCAAAGCAGCACAGATTCACAGCCACAGCACTCTCACTGGAGCCACCCAAACTCAGGATCACAGCACAGGATTGCACTGAAGTCGGGGGTTGGCGAGCCCAACAAAGAACCAAGCCAACATAGAGACCTGCACTAACCCATGGTGAATGCTCAGAATAAGACCCTCCCATTGGAAAGGTGTGACAAACCACATGACATGTTGGAATTGGGCAGGACTGGCCTGAACTAGGAACTGCAGTGACTTTAGTTGGTTGTTCCCTGCCCAGAACAAATTGGTGGGATCTGCCTGGCCTGGGTCACTCTCCTGGCCAGGACCCAGTGAGTTGTTCAAAACCAATTCCGTCCGAGTGGCTAACACACTAACATGGTGAAGGCCCCTGCGGGTTGACTGACTTGGAGGGGAGGAGCCAGCATATGCCAACCCTGCTTGTACCTCAATGACCAACAGCTAACTGGAGAGGGTAGAATTCCCTAGCCAGCACACTTCAGAAGAACCATAGCCAACAAGGAAAGGAGCTGGGACCTCCATGATACACATGTATGGAAGGAACTAAAAACATGACAAGAGAAAGAAATAAGAAAGAGCCCCCAACCCTGTGAATATTGACCCAGGAGAGGTAAATACAAAAGAGACTGAGGGCAGCAAACATGCAATATCAGACACAGCATTAGCGAACATAAAGAGATATCTTCATGATCTCATAGATAAGCTCAAAACTGAAATATTAATTCAAGTAAGGTGAGATATAGGAAGATTAATAAAAAAAATGCTAAGCACCTCTCAAGACACAGATGGAAGAATGGAGGATCACACAAAAAAAGGAGAGAAATGCTCAATGAAGAATATAAAGAAAACCTAGAATAGGGGCTGGGGGTTTAGTTCAGTGGCATAAGCACCTGCCTTGCAAGTGTGCTGTTGTGAGTTCAGTCCCTGGTACTGATAAAAAAAGAAAGAAAGAAAGAAAGAAAGAAAGAAAGAAAGAAAGAAAGAAAGAAAGAAAGAAAACCTAGAATACATGAAACAGATTCAAAGAGATTACCAGAAAATTAAAAACTCCATTGAAAGCTGGAAAATTAAAAACTCCATTGAAAGAAACTAAGGATAGACTATCAAAGCTTAAAGACAGGTTTGAAATACGTGATAATGAAAGGAAAGATCTCTTAAAAATAACAAGGAAACAGGCAGTAACAATACAAAGACGACAAGAGGATCTATAACTTAAGAAAAATGTGAGTGAAGAAGCAAGGATTAAAACAAAGGAAATACAAAGGCTATTTGCAGAAATAATTAAGGAAAACTTCCCAAGCATAGGAAAAGGAAATGATATTCAGATGTATGAGGCATACAGAACTCCAGCCACCTGCAACCAAAACAGAGCTATACCCAGACATATAATAATCAAGATACCAGAAATTCATCACAAGAACAGAATATTAAACACTGTTAGAGAAAAGAAACAGATCATCTATAAAGGAAAACCTATCAAAATCACAGCACACTTCTCAACACAAACCATCAAATCAAGAAGAGCTTAGAGCAAAGTACTCCAATCCCTGAAAGAAAATAACCTCCAACCCAGATTGATGTACCCTGAAAAACTGTCTCTCAAAATTAATGGAGAAACAAGATGCTTCCATGATAAAGAGGAACTGGGGGAATTCGTGACTATCAATCCAAACCTACAAAAAGTACTAAAGTACATTCTAAAGAAAGAGGAAAAAAAATACTAGGATTTCAGGAACAGTGGCAGAGAGGCCTCAGTAAATGGGGCAGACAGTGGAATGAAGGAAAAAAGTAGACAATCAATGGCAGAAAAATAGCATAGCAGAAATGAGGCAGTGATGGTTGGTTATATTCTCTAACATAGATGGACATGATACACTAACAAAAAGAAACACAGGCAGAGTAGATCAGGAGATAGGATTCATCAAGATGCTCTGTATAGGAAGTATAATTAACCTGAAAGAGGGTTTAAAGACTGAAAATCAAATATGAGAAAACAATGCTCTATGTGACAGGGAACCAGAGAGAAATAGGAGCAACTTGACCAGCATCTGCAGATAGGTTGGAAAGATGTGATAGTTTTGTGCCCTAGAGAACTACTCAGCTATGATGAAGGAAAACCTTGAGGTTTTTGTAGGTAAAGGAATACAACTTGAGATCAAGTCCAGGAGTGGAAAGGTTCAGAACCATTTAGATAAAAAGCAGGTTGCCCCCCCAATCTAAAAACTGAGGGAGTTGGTGGGACCCAAAATGTGCAGTGCACCCTGTAGAAGTGAAAGGGGAGCATTGTCTAAAAAAGAAAGGCAGAAGACATTGTTAATAGTGTATCAGGATTTAAAATCCACATCACTCTCACTGCTCTGTTTAGATGGATTATATTCCGCTCTAGTTTGTCTGCTTATACTAAATTTGAGGGCACAGAAAGCTATCCTGAAAATAGTAGGATATAATATGGTAATCGTCCTTAATTTCCTATTAACTTAATCTGAAGCCCTGTATAACCTGCACTGTCTTACTATGAGTGATCTTATTTGAATCTGGTTTGTTAGATTGCTGTTTTGTATTGACTGATTTTATTTGAATCTATTATGATTCAAATATTAGATTATGATTGATAGTATCAGGTCTTAGAGTATAGGCAACTACACTGAAAATGACAAGATTCACTAGGAAACCCACTCTGGTTTGATTTTTACCTGCTTTTGAAGTCATATAATGTCTCCAACGTTTTATTTTTATTAGTATTGTTATGTACTGCTATATCCACTTATACTATGCTTGGTGATACAGACAATTCTATTGACGATAACAAGAGCCATCATAGTAACCATCATAGATCACCTTGTATTGTAGTTTTATATGACTTTTTCATTTCATGTTTTTCTAGGAATTTGTTTTGTTTTGTCTTGCTTTGTTTTGTTTTTCTCTGTAACACAGAAAAGATAGATATACATGTGGAGACTCATGCATGTGTAGAACTTATAAACAGCCTATGACAAATGATTATTTAATGCATGATGAAATGAACAACTACTTTGAAGAAAAAGAAACACCACAGTACCCAGTGCTGACTCTGTAGCATCATGATGTGAAATCCAGCAATACTATTATTCTTTGTTCAGAGTGATTTTAGTCTGTTTTGTTTTGTTTAATTTCAAAATACTTGAAGGTATGGACAATTATTTTGAAGAGAATGAGAGACACTATGACAGCCATTGTTGACTTCTCTATTGTCTGGTCTTGAAGACCTAAAATGCCTTCCTCGTTCTGTTTGGATCAGTTTATACTAGGTTGTTTTGTATGAATTCACTGTATGTGAAGATATGGACAACTATTTGGAAGAAAACAAGAGACAATATGATAGAGAGTGAAGATCTCTGTTTGTCTTGCTTTGAAATTATGTCTCGTACATTGCTTTCTTATGTTCTGTCTTGTTTTGTTTAACTTTATCCTCTTTAAAATAAAAAAAAATGCATAAAAAAGAACTATGGGAGAAGGGACTGATCCAAAGTGGATAGGCTGCCCCCAAACTATCCAATGCTCCAGGTGACATTGTCCTAAGAAATGTTCCAACTCTGCTTCAGTAAGTGAGAATATAGAGAAGATTCAGTGTCATGTGCTGGGAAAAGTAGCAGGTAATTTCCAGAAATGGATACAGTTAAAACAGATTGGTGGTGGTATCATAGGATAAAGCCATCATTTGATTTAGTCTGAGGCTTCACAAGTAATTATCTGCTATATACTTGAGTTGGTGGAGATAGTTCTGATATACTAGCTCTATGATTAAATTCCCTTAGGCACAGAGAGGTTAATCTTGATCCCCAAGTTTACTATGTGGTGAAACTAAATTAGGGGAGTAAGATCTGATGCTGTCTTCATGACTTTTTTATTGCCTGAGTGTCTTTGCCTACAAGAGAGACTCAGTAAAAGTCTTGCAAAAGGGTTAAATTAATCCACTGTAACACCACAATTCAAAAACTATAACCAAAGATTAGCATAGTACTTAGTGTAAATATATTGTATGCATGTTCCTGAGATGTTCTCATTGAATGCAGTTTCACTGATGTTTAGGAGATTATTATCCCTCAGGAGCAAATCCCTGTTTTTTCCAGCTCTGACAACAGTTATAGAAAAAGACATTAAATTAACAAGAGAATTAATATATGGTGTTTTAGGCCGTCTTGTCGCACATTCTTTAAATTGAACTATATAGAAATACTCCACAAGGAGAAAAAGGCATTTTTTTTCTGATATGGTAAAACATAATACTAATAGTTTATTATTGGAACTGAATCAATTATTGACCCAAATTAGTTCTCTGACCAGCCTATTTGCTTGTACATCATGTAATTTATCCTGTAATAGCTTTAGGAGAGCTGGTTTTACTAACCATTGAGACATAAGGAAAATCTATTAAAGTTTATATATGTGTGTGTGCATGCATGTGTGTGTGTGACATGAAGAGCCTTATTTTTAGTATTTATTTTATTTTACTTAGTAGGATACAGTTTCAAGTCCTAAGTCTGATCATGTACTGTGTGACACTGAGCAACTTGCTTAATTTCTGCAATTTCAATAATTTCCTTCACCTGTTAAATAGGAATAATAGTATTCATTTATGGTGACAATTGTTGAGTTGGAAGATTATATAAAAATTATATGTGAAATGCTTGGCCAACTGCCTGCCACACAATGAGAATTTGAGAGTTTAATAAGCATTGATTATAATTTTTACATTTGAAAACCAAAGGATGTCTACATTTAATAGATATAAATTGCTTCTCATTTCAAAGTATAATTAAATCTTAGAAATAAGTATGGTTATAATCATCTCCTCTGTGTTGATTCTATTGTTCATACATGAAGCACAATATTCAGAGAGTATTGTAGCCTAAAATGTCTCTTCTCACTCTGACTTAGGGAGAATGTTTTCATAAAATGAAAAAGTCATAGCTCAGATCAATAAAGTCGGGAGCAGAGAGGCAGTGAGTGAAGTCAGGGAAATCAGTGTGAGTGAAGAGAGAGGAGGAAAAAGGAAAATAAGACAAAGCTGCTCTTTGGCTTTAAAACAGTTAGGAGAGTTGGTTCCGGGAACTACACCCCACCAGGGCGAACTCACATTCGCGCATCTGGTCTTGTCTCCCCCCAGTCACTGCTGTTACACAGGCTCTAGTCTTCATAGTAGAACCCCTGAGATTGTCTCAAGGTGATGCTCACATGACCTATCCTCACAATACTTGGAAAGTTCATAAATTGCAATTGTTAATTCATTACTTATAATTTAGGAATCCATACTCTACAGGATCATCATTAAGCTATAGAAAGAGACAGGGAAAGTTATAAAAGCCTCTAAGATTAGGGAAGCACCAAAATTAAAATGTAACTTAATGGCCTAAGGTTAAATTTTGAATTGCTAAATACTGTGGGATGAGTCAGCCTGTTTTTAGTCAGAATCAAAGGGCTTCAAGCTGGAACTGAAACAGAGATACAGGCAGCCATAGGAGAAGATAAAAAAGACTGGCTTACAGAACCTAGTTGATCGCTGATTGTACTAGTGAAGAGACAATAGTTCTCTTAAGCAGATTGGCACTGTTGGCAATTTTTCAAGCCAAGAATCAAACCAGGGCTTGAGCTGCAAGACTGAAACTCATATCTTTGCAGAGCATTCTGATCAATGCCTCTCATCTATGACAGGAAGTCTGTCTCTGTTTTCGTATTTAGCTTTCAGAGCTACTCAATTGACAATAACCAAATTGCTCACAAATCTATATTTAACTAACATTTACTGTACATTTTTTCCTCTTTATTCTTACTCTATTACATTTTTATTTTACTCTGAGAGGTAACACAAGTTTTAACTTCCGATTATGATTCTAACAGTTTTTTTTCTTTTTTTTTCCCTTGTTTCTCGTGCTGATGGAAACTTCATTTCAGCCAAGAAGAGTTGTACGCTAGGTAATTAAGAAAGGTAGGTTTCAGCCTATGTGGGTGTTTTATGGTGGAAAACCCTCAAGCAAGAATTTTGTAACAGATAAAAACTTGTCTACACACTTCCTGCAGAGGGAAGTTGGTGACAGAGTCTGTAGTTCCCTGCCTCACCAGGAATCTACTGAAGTTCCTGTGGAACCAAAGTGGAATTATATAAGAACATAATGGATGCAGAGAAGAAAACCTATGGTGGCTGTGTATGTCAAATTGGTATCTTCTGATGGCCACGGATTTATTGTAAAAAGAAAACATGCACTAACATCAAGAATAAAAGCCCTGTTGAGTGGCCCAGGTCAATTTGCTGAAAACGAAACCAGTGAGGTGAATTTTAGAGATCCCTTCACATATGCTTTTGAAAGTCTGCATGTGTTTTACCTCAAGGTTCCCTACACGAACAGCTGCACCGAGATTCCGATTTTCCCATCACACCTGAGATAGCAATGGAACTGCTGATGGCTGTGAACTTCCTAGAGTGTTAAATAAAATAAATTATAATAAGCCGTTAATTTTTCAGTATTTAAAAAGTCTCAAGGTCAGTGTATTAATAGTAATGTTGGAGCCTTTTTGCATAAAGATTTCATAACATGCTATTACTGCTGTTCCTACCCTTATTTCCATTCTGAGTGAGTGTAATGATATTGAAAGACTATGAACTCTTGGGCCACACAAGACCATATTTGAATGTAAATCCTCCCACTCTATCTCCTGTAACACTGAGCAGATGATTTGACCTCTTGGAATGTCAGTTTTCTCCTTTATTACAAAAAGAGGGTCTGGAGAACTGTCAGGATAAGCTAAGAGAATATATGTATGACATGCAATACATTTTTTATTATTTTCATTCTCCTTGCTATCATTAATCATATTTTTATATTGACAAATGTTGAAAAAGTAGAGCTTGTAAAGCACAGAATTTGTAGAATACATGTGATAGTGGCTTATTTTCACTTAATTTTTTCCTTTAAAATGTTGACAGTTATTTAACTACAAACAAAATGCAGTTCTTATCCCTCATATAATATAAACAGCATAAAATACAGAGAAAACATAAGGAAAATTCAATAGGTAACAGGCATGTTTGGTGACAAAACTGCAAACATACCGTAGACCAACTGCAAAAATTCCTTTAGTAGATGAACCTTCTTGCCAATAAAATGTGCAGAACTCTGATGTAAGACATTTCAAACCAAAAATCACTTAAAGTTTTTTTTAGAAATTAAAATTTCATACAAGCCTTTGTGTCATATTTTGGTCCAATGACAGCTGGCCATTTGAATCCCCAGGTAATAGGTAACAGTTATAGTCTCATGATTCACTACTCTGGAACCAAAACTTTGTGGAACTTTAATGAATTCAGATCATCAGAATTCCAGTAAGTTCACCTGAAATATATTAGAGTAGTGGATTTGAAATACATCCTGACAGGTACGTCTTTTTCTCCGCTAAAAATGGGAGCCTTCAGAGGCTTCTTATTGTGGAATGACAGGATGGCATTTTGTAGTGCAATTAATATTTCAAAATGAGCATAGTGAACTAGAAATAAAGGTTAGGATAAGGAAACCTTTTTATAATCAAGGTGCCAAGATAGTGTAAAGTGGGCTGATCTCAGACCCAAAATTATAGCAAATTAGTAAGTTGTTTATTAAACATTCTAGTTTAAATTAGAGATCTATTATCTAGTTAAATATCTCTAGTTTAATTTCATAGTCTTAGTGGCACTATAGTTAATATTACATGTACATTTTACACATCTAATTCTTTTACAAATTTAAATCCTCTGGTAATTCACTGTGACACAAGAAACAAAACCTTTTTAAATTGTCCTGGAAGGCTAACTTTTAGAATTATTTTTGGTAGAAAATATCTATGTGAAAAGAATTTTTTTTTGGATTGTTGAACAGAACTGTTCACAGTCTCACTGTTTGAATGTCCACTTTGTATGCTTTAATTTAGTAACTTGAACAACAATTTCTAAAAGGACAATATACAATTTATCGACTAGTGATTTCTTACTGTTTATCTTTTTTTTTGAAATTCGGTAATATTTCTACCCTTTTTCTGCTTTTTTTTCTCTTTAAATAAAAAAAAAAAGAATTTCTTTTTTGTTTGTTTTCTTTAGGGTTTGTTAGCTCTTGGTCTATACTCTTAAATTTTTCTGACCTATACTCTTTGGTCACACTTTCTTGTATGAGATACATTAGGTGTAAATCACATGCCACCTTTTAAATACATAAAAATAGTAACTTGGGTTAAAATAAATCTAGAAGCTTTAATTTCTGTTTCTGTTTTTTGTTATATGAACCAAACATAAGATTACGTTTTTCCCTAATATCTTTCCTTAAAAGTAGGTTTTTCAAGTGACACTGGACCTAGAGTTGAGAGAGCTAAGTTTGTAACAGGGTCATGTAAGGCTCTAGGTATCAGAAACAAATATTTTGAAGACATGAATACCTATGTCCAAACATTCCACAACACTTCATTCATCAGTCATCACCAAGGAAAGTGATATTTCTGATAAGTGAGAATTCCAAATAGCAGATGCTTACCACTTCAGTACTTTGCTTTTCCATTTCAATCATTTTGAAGGAAATCTTACATAATGCATTTCACAATGCCTCGCTATTGGAGCAAAAGTATTATTAACATTTTCTCAATACTTTTTCTTATAAATTCAGATTTCTCCCTAGATCTTCTACAGCCATTTTAATTTCTAGAGAACTTAGTTTCTGCAGATCTCTCACCTGCTACCACTAGTTGGCCTTCATGAAACATCAAAATAAACAATAAACAAAGAAAAGTTGTTATGGTTGCATATAATGTAAAAGTAAACAAAAAACAAGTGATGATTGTAAAAACCACCTTGTGACATATATGTAGTGATTAGAGATATTTTCTTAATATTCTTAAAGACTCAACTGGTTGAGAGTATTTGATGTTCATTTTTGATTAAGTGTAATGTTATTACAATTTCCTGGAATCATTGTAGTTTATTTAAATTTGATTATAAGTGATTTATCTTAAAAGACATGATAAAGTAGATATAGAAAAAAACACAACACTTAATTAAATAAACTAACTTGTTTTGAGATGCATGGCTGCTTGGAAAGGTATCTGCTCAGGATCGAATTATTTTACAAACTGTTACAAGAAAAGTTTATTTTCTGATGAGATTTTCTCATCCTATTTTACCCCAAATCACATCATATTGTGGTTCTTGTGTTATGTCTTCATAAGTTATTTTTCCTTAAAAATCTTTCCACCACTCTAGATTTATAGGACATGCCTATTTTTTGGATATAAGGTGAGTTCCAAAAATATGCATCAACTTTTTGCTTGTAATTGTACAAAATTTAAGATCAGTTGAAAATACAAGAACTCTCTCTCTCCCTCCCTCCCTCCCTCCCTCCCTCCCTCCCTGTGTGTGTGTCTGTGTGTGTGTGAAAGAGAGAGAGAGAGAGAGAGAGAGAGAGAGAGAGAGAGAGAGAAAAGGAGAGAGGAGGAAGGGAGGTAAGGAGAGAGAGACAGTGACAGAAACAGAGAGACAGAGACCGGGAAGCAGCCCTTTGCCAAGTGTACAATATATCTCTACCTCTCTCCCCTTTCAGATCTCCTTTCCAACACTTCTGCACAACAGCCCTCTGTTCCACATTGGCCAATTCTTGGTGGTGGTCTCGCACCGTGGAAGCTCTCTTCTGTACCTTCTTTCATACTTTCAGTAAGTCCCTGATTCTGACCACCTGCTTCGCAAACTCCACAGCAGAAAGAAAAGGACACTGAATGTGTTCAATTACTGTGAATTTGAAACCAAAGATTTACAAACTTAAAAGTGACCAAAAGGCATCTGGAAAATCCCATTAATAGCTAACTCACTTTCATCATTTCCCAGTGTGGGCTCAAAATAAAGGTAAGTCTTCTATATACATCTTTTATTACCCTAATGAGAAAGAATTTTAAGGGTTGGATACTAAAGTCCATGGAGGTTAAGCAGTATATCTACAGTTACAAACAAGAACATTGTAGAGCCAGGATCAAAGCCAAGCTATCCTATCCAATGGTGCTGTGTCTTTGTGATCATCATGTTTTTTGGTCTCACCTTTCATTGATTGAAACTTTCCATTTTCAGAAGCTACCTGGAATTATCATAAAGCTCCCTCTGACACACTTTGTTTCTCTAATTGCCAAAGCCTTTTTTTTCCAGATCTTATAAGCATTTGCCTATTAAGCTACAAAGAGCTACATATGGAAACCAGCTTGACGCACAGCAGCCAGCTTGATCCAGCACAACCTTTTAGTAATGAACTTGGAAACAAAAATACCCTAAAAACTTTGGAACACACTGCAATAAGCACCGTGATCAGATATTTGGAAGATATTTGGAGGCAAAGATATTTGCTGGAGATACATAGAAAGTAGATATGTATTTCTTAAGATTTGAAAAATTCAACCTTTCCTAGTCACATAATGACAATTCATAGCCAACATTAATGGTAGGGTAGTTGCTTTATTTAGCAAGAAAGAGTTATATGGATGAAATGGTTCCTATCTGTTTAATGTGTTTGTTGAGTAAGAAGGAAAAACTAGGAAAAGTGTAAGGTAAACAGAAGAACACAACAGTTGAATGAACAATAGGAAGGAAAACAAATGCAATCAGTTTTCTTTTTACTGAGCAAGTTTCTTGCCATGACACAAGACAGAGGGAAAATAAGACGATGTGCCTGTGATGACAAAGTAATTTTCTTCAATCTACTGTATTTCTGTAGTACAATACCACCCAATAGACTGAAAGGCTTTAACTGCAGCTGTCTAATAAAATACACAATATTTGCATGTGTTAATTGAACACTTGCAATGTAGCTATTGCAGAGGAGCTGGTTGGATTTTTTTAAATTTCTGCTTAATTTCAATTTAAATAGCTACATGTGGTTGGTTGCTACTATGTAGGAGAGTGGGGCTGGCCAAATAGAAGTGGAAATAACTTCTACACTGTTTCATTCCTGCCAAATGAAATGTGTTTTTGTTGAGTTTGGGAGGGTTTTTTTCCTAAATATTATGAAGCATTTGAAGTTTTACTACTCATAGTTCATCTTACTTTATTTTTGTGAGAAATCTCAAGTTGGTGAGAGAGATTAACCTTCCAAACATAGATCAGTAAGGTTAGTAATTGTAAATAACATAATTAAAATTAAATAATTCTACAAATAATAATAATATCTGTCCCCTAACACAAGAGGAAGCTCATTTATATAAAATTACATGGGATATTAATGAAATGATTATAGTTGTATTGACTGGGAGGTTTATTGTTTTTAGAAAATGTGAGAACTTTGTCCCTCACGTCTTTCTTCTCTTCTCCTTCCTTTCATTTTAGATCCCTCACTACCGCTCAACTAGACTGCTTGATATTGCCATTTAGATAATGGAAGCTTTGTTTACATTTTTCAGGAACTTACCTTTTCCTCACTTTGGATGGCCAATCTTCTGAAATAAATTACTGTTGTCAATTTTGTTCAGTGCCATTCTCATTCAGATATTTAATTTTCATCTTTGTATGACCAATTATTTCTCCTTTAGATTTTACTTTTTCATATTCCTCACTTATGCTCTCATTTAGTTTGTGTTTCTTTTATATCTTAAGGATATGGAGCCTATTTGTAATCCTTTAAAGCCGTTATCACCAACTGTAGTATCTCTCTCACTTTTTGATTGTTTCTATTGGGAGATTTTTCTCTGGGATTATTACAAACATTTATCTTTCTTCAAACATGTAGTAGTTTTTTAAACTAGATACAAAACATCATGTGAATTTTAGGTTGCTGAGCACCAAATTTTGTTGTATTTTTTAAAAGAATTTTAGACCTTGGCCTCATTTCATAATGTTGAGTTTTAAAGTCTCTTCTTTTGAGGTTAGTTCTCACTACCTGACCTGGTGGCACAGACCTGTAATCTCATTACTTTAGAAGGATGAGGTAGAGGGATCCAAGCTCCAACCCAGTGTGGGCAACTTAGTGACTAGGAAAACTCTATCTCAAAATAAAAATTTAATAAAGAATAAAAGCTGAGATGTAAGGTCCTGAACTCAATTTCCAGGGAAAGAGGGAGAGGGAGACAGACAGACAGACAGACAGACAGATTTTCGCTATGCAGCCCAGTTGCTCTTGATCTAAAGATACTACCACCTTAATTTCCTGAAGGCTGGGATTGCAGGTGTGCAGCACCATACTCTGTTTTGTTTTGTTTTAAGTCATTTTAGGGAAGATTTTTAGAATAAAATTTACTCTGGGATACTTACCTCCATTTCTTAGATGTGGTTCTTTCTGTGAGCTTTACTGAATGTTTTGTGTAAAGACATAACTCTACTCTGACTAATGAGGAAAAAACCCCACTTCTGTATGAGTTCTGTGAGTTTTTCATCTTACAACTCCCACATAACTTTTGTTTTTCTAAAATATACTTCTATTTTTGACTTATGGGGTTTCATAGCACTTATGCATATTTCCTTTTCAGTCAAAGATTCATAAGTATCTCTGGTCAGGTTTAGAAGTGATGTTCTATATCATTTCTTTTGCTCAAATACTTTTCCCTACAAATTCTAGCTCTTGAAGCCTTCTTCCATTGGGATAAGTGACTCTCATTCCAATCACATTGTCAGCCTTCTGCTGATTTCCTCATTCCCCTGCAGCAGCTCAGAAAGTGCCTCCTAATAACACCCACTTATTTATTTTTTCAGGGACCATTATCTGCATTATCCATGCTCAAACTTATGAAAAAATATTTTCTGCATTTTCCAGTTTTCCACATATTTATGGGCAAAAGCTAATTTAGACTCTGTTATTCTCTTATATCCAGAAGCAGAAAAATCCAGATTTTCAATCATGACTGCCTATATACTTGTGACCTCACTTTAGTCACCATTAACACTTTTCAGCAGTGGCTAGATCTTGCCACTGTGCATGTATGTTTTCTTTAGTAAGTGTTGCCTTCTCTAATTTTAAGAAGGCCAAAAATATGTTTTTGTCCTAGATTTTTATGAACATACAAAAGCACTTTTGGAAAGAGAGACATTTGTACTTGAGGTGGAGCATCAGAGGAGATGAGTGAGAAGACAAAATTAGGCTCACAGTTCTAATTCTTTGTGGTGTTACCGGCAGTTTCAGGAAATTATAAGTGAATTTCAAAAATTAATCTTACATTATTATAACTTATTATGATCAATCATAAGATAATTAATTCAGAAAACTTAACTTTGTTAGCTGACTTTTGCTTCCTCTTCTGTAAACTCTATACATCTTTGTTGCCAATTGAATTCAAGTTGTTGTGACAAAAAGTTTTCATGTGAAAAATTCTTGAAACCTGGCTTTAAATGTAGCTATGAATTTAGATTGTTATTATTTATTCCAAAACTGGAAGCAAATAGAGCTACACATCTACTAAGGGAAAAATGACTCTATTTTTTCACTTTAGAAGATTTCAAATATAGAACTATTACCAAAATTGATTCTAATATTATCATGATGATGATGCACTAGTGAATATGTAACATAACTTTGTTCCATTTGAATCTGAAAATTTTGACTTCATGGGACTCAGTTGTGAAAAGATTATATCATATTGGTCATTTTATTTTAGTCATATATCCATAATATTGTTCAACTAAAATATGTGCAAAATTAAGATATACCCTGGGCCCTAAAATAAGAAAAATACCCAAATGATTTTTGATAATGACCTATGCCTGCATTCAAATATAGTAATTGTATTAATCATAATTCTCATCACTGGAACACAATTTCACACACTCACAATTCAAAGAAGTTTCATTTGGTTCATAGTTTTTGTGGAGTTAGTCTATAGTTAGCTGGCTGCAAAGCAGGAACATCATGGCAGAAGGGTGTTTGTGAGAGAAGCTGCTTAATTCATGGTAGCTGGGAAACAGAGAATGGGAGCAGCTCCAGAGGTACAGGTGTGAGAGCTCATGCATGGACCCTAACATCGTGCTTCCGTGGTCCACCAAGATACACTCAGAAATCTGCCTCATCAATCCTCCGGGTAGTTCTCACACCAGTCAAATTGGCACATTCAAGCTTCACTATCAATTTTACCATTTGTCAACTACACAGCCAACTTGTTAAACCACACGTAGTCTCCAAATAAATGTAAGTGAAAAATGCTATTTAGCATATCACTTAGGACTAACTGGCATAAAACCAAGATCATAATTCCTTCCCCAGATTGCCAATAGTGCCATTGGTTTTCAAATATCCAAGGTAAATTCTCTTCTGAGATTCAAGGAAAACTTTTAGCTGAGAATTTCATAAAGATCAAGAACAAGTTACATCATCCCAAGGTACAACAGCACAGAACAAACATTCACATTCCAAAGGAGAGGAGTGAAGTTATAGAAAAAAAAATAGGGCTTCCCAAGCCCTTCTTTGAGAAGTAGGTGGAAACCTCTCTAACCCCACAACTCTTACATTCTACACTGCAGGAAAATCAGCATCACTGGAATGATACCAAAGACTGCTGCCAGGTTAATCAGAAGCCAGCCTTATTGGATCATGGCAGCAGTAGCCTCTCAGTACATGGATGGCTCAGTGCAGTGACATGAATCCCAGGGAGCCAGTTCTCTAGATGGCTTTCTCAGTCAAAGGGCCCAGGGACGCTTTTCTCAACTGAAAGCTCTACACTTTTCTGCCTTTGATCCTGTGATGGGTGGAGTCTTCCTGATTCCTGAAGTGTCCTACTATCCCTGTACAAAGTGTTTTGTTCTTTTTTAATAGTGTTAATGTTTTCAGCAGCTATACCTCCTTTGGTCCTAACTTTACACTGGTTTCTTCTAGACCAAAATTTTAAATTTTCCAATTTTTTGTGGTATGATATTTGCCCCCAGTTGTCACTATAAAACTGTCTAAAATCAACCAGCAGTACTCGTGCAACAGCCTAAATTTTAAGTCAATTTGAAATTTCCTCCACCAGATCAATTAGTTTACTTCTCTTAATCTCACAGCATCCCACAAAGTTTCATGGAAAAAAATGTACACACATTTTCTGTCAGACTGTAACATTTATGGCATATAGTCCACCTGCCAATGGAGTGATTGTTCTCAGCTAAAACCTTCTGAGTCTGGTCTTTGCTGTTTGCATTCCTACCAGCATTCTGGTCTTCTGAGCTCTGGCCAGAATCACATATCAGGCTCTGCTTATGGCCCTATAAGGGTCTTTAGCCTGTATCTCCAAGTCTTTCCCAACAACTCCAACAAACCAGTTCCAAAGGCTTCTGAGTGACAGTCACAAATAAGACTTTACTTCTCTGATATTTTCTGTATTGTTGGTTTTCTTGTCACTGTAATACAATCCCTGACACCCACAAATTAAAGGAAGATAGTTGTAATTTGGTTCAAAATTTCAAGGGATTCAGCCCCTAACCAGCAGTCTCCAGGGCAAAAACATCATGATGAAAATGTATGGTGAAACAAAACTGCTTATTTCATAGCAGCCAGGAAAAAAGGAAGAGGATCAGTGCCAGAGACAAAGATGTGAGGGACTAGATACAGAACCCAATATTATGCCTACTCTCTCTCCTACCCAGACTCAGAAGTCTGTCTTATCAAACCCTCAAGTGATTCCTAAGCCAGTCAATTGATACAATCAAGTTTAACCACCACATTATAGTTTAATAATATTGTTTTATGGTACCAACTTTATCAGTACAAAGAAGTACATTTTTTAAGAATCATCATATTTATTTATGTCATCCTAAGTAAAATTACTAATGTAGTAAAATAAACAGCAAATATCTCTCTGCAACATATTTCAATGCTTTTTTTTTAACATCAAATGTTTATCAGAACTCCATTGGTAAGTTTGACTTAGACTGTCTGAAAAACTGCCTGGAAAGAGATAGGATGCTAGAAATCATTTTGCTTCCACATGAGATGTATGACTCAGAAAGCTGTAAAGCATTGCACATGGAGGCATCACCACATTTCCTGCCTCCCTCATGATTAGCTGTAGGATTTCCTTTTATAAAATCTCTTTTAAGAAAAAGATCAAAATGGAGGAAGGTGTATTGATTCAGTAACACTTCCACTTTTCTATAGTACAGTTAAAGATTGAATTGTTTTCTTGACCAAGATAAAATAAAACATATACATGTAAATCATACAAAGATTTGAATTTTGCATAACTTGTCTTAGTCAGAAAGAACCTAAAAAGTCTAACTGAATCATTGATGAACCATAGCTTTGTAACAGGTAACATTAATCAGTAAACCAAGAAAGGTGCCCCTCCTTTGCCACTGTTTGCAGGTATCTTAGTCAACTTCTCCACCTTTGGACAAAACATCTGATACCTATCTAGCTACAACTTAGAGGAAGAGATATTTACTTGGTCCATGGTTAGTCTCTGATCAGCTGCGTCAAGGCAAAATTACATGATAGAAGAGACTAGGTGGAGGAAAGATGGTCATATCATGGTGGTCAGAAAGCAGGAAAAAAAAAAAGATATGAGGAGTGAACTACCCTTCCAGGTCATACCACTAATGACTCACTTCTTCCAGTCAGCTCTTAACAGCACATCAGCTGGCTTTATCAGTGGAACACAATGGCATTGAATCCAACTGCCGAAGGAGTCTTCGTTCCTAACTGAGACCTCCTGGCCTTTAATGTACACATTTCTTTCAGCAAGTTTATCTTCTGAGTTCTGTTCAGAATCTCCCATGAGCTTACAGGTTCCCACTGGATACAAAGTTTTTCAAGCCAGCATCTCCAACACTCCAAAATCCTCTTGTGCACCAGTTCCAAAATCTTCTAAACTGCATAGTCAGGTATAGTCATAGCAACAACTCTAATTCTCTGGTACCATAATCTGTAGATGATTGTGCCTTAATTTTGAATCTTCTGTAGTATAGTTAAAAATTTATTTTATTGTTTTCTTGAGCAAGCTAAAGTAAAACAGATGTGAGTAAATCAAACAAAGATGTGAGTTTTGCATACGAGTAGACAGAGGGTAAAATTAATATTTCTTAACTCTTTAGTTAAGCAAGGTTAAACATATTTTGTTATTGTGAACAAGAGGTTATGTTTTAGGAGCAAAACCTGCTAAGTTTTGCCAGTTTTGAAACTTGCAACAAATTAACCACTAGAAAATGAAAAGTGGGCATGAATATGTTAGTAAAATCCAGGAAATTTATACAACAGTTCATTTACTGAATCACTCACTGAACAAATATCTACTGAATATATATATATATACATATATATATGCTTGTATGTGTATGAGTGCATTACATATAGTTATAAATAATGTGCTAAATAAAATGAGTAATGGAAATCACAAAATATCAAAACACAGCCATCACCACACTCGTATTCCCCATGAGGTGAAAGTGAGACACTATTAGTTCACAATAAAGGAGACTTTACTAATTTGTTGACTCTGGATAAATTTATATTAAAGTTTTATAAGAAAATGAAAATTTTCAAAATATGCCAATATGATCAAAATTTACAAAATTAATGTATCTATAAGTTCATGAGTTATATTAGTCAGGTTCTTAGGAAAAAACCCACAGATATATACACAGAGACGACATATTATGGCATCCTAGAAACTGACTGACCTGATTTGAGGGCTGAGTTGCTCTACAGTGTGCTGTATGCCAGCTGGAGCATCCAGAAAATCAGTGGTGAAACTCCATGTCCAAAGGCAGAGAAGATAAATGTCCCAACTCAATGAAAGAGAGTTTGCCCGTCCTCTGATTTTGAACTTCTGGGTTCTCAAAATATTGCATGATCCTTATTGGTACGATTTAAATCTAGGGTGTTCCCCAAACTCCTCAAGTGCGTAAAAGGTGAATGAACCAAGGGGTGCTGTACTCTTCAATAGATTTAACCATTGATGAACATCTCTCTTGCTTTAAATTGCAGGTGTTGACCATTTTGTTCCAGTGATGTGAAAGCAACCGAGGTATCCATCCACTTTGGTGAGGGAGGGTATCCTTTTCTCAGTTTACTGGTTAAAATTCATTATAAAAAGGTATGTTCAGCTATTCAGTAAAATTATTTTAGGCTCTTTGTGTAGCATTTTTGAAATTTTGAAATCTTCAACCCAGCAGCATAAATTCTTGAACAAAAAGCATACTTTAACATATTTCTGTTCTTGAGTCTTGGTATCCAAATGTAATTTTACAAGATATGTTTACACCCAAGCATGGTAGTACAGTCAGAAGTCAGAGGCAGGAGGACTACTATGAGTTAGAGGCCAGCCTGGGCTATATTGTGAGCTCAAGGCCAGCCTACACTACATAGTGAGGCCCTGTCTCAAAAAACAAAACACAAAAGCAAAAACAAAAAGACATAATAAGTTTATAAAAATGATAAAATAATATGATTAACATGAGAACATGAGGTATATGGTAAATACAAAATGTTATAACAGAAAATTATTAAAAATTTTTATACTTTTCATAATTGTCCATAATATAGTACTTACCAATTTCTGAGGTGTCTGCTGTGACTGTCTCACAAACTATTATATAAATATATATATATATATATATATATATATATATATATATGAGTCATGTTCATTTTTTCTTTATTTTATTGGTGCATTTTATATATACAGAGTTATAACATTCAGGGCAATAAAGTATACCACTTTCAACAAAATGTGTACTTAAATAATACTTGAAATTGTACTAAAATTTTTGAAAAAAAATCCCCAAATGTTTTAGGGTAATTCCATAGTCAAGAATTTAAGCGTAGTTTATTCCCAACTTCCTCAATTTACAAATATTAAATTGAAGTCAAGAAAGGTTGTGTATCTTTTTTCTTTATATTAAAATTTAAATCTAGGAAGAATCAAAATAATAAACTAATACCTTTATAATTTTTATTGCTTTTTAATATTTAAAAGACAAACTTTCTTGTTCTCTTTTCCTGATCACAGGCATGTATGTGTATGTATGCAAAAACTTTTGTTTAATCATTTGATTCTGAATATCATGATAATTTACCTTTAGATGTTTTAGAATACATCTTTTAACAAGGGTGAGTTATACAGATAGGTAATACTATGGAATTCTTATATTAATGAAGAATCATGTAAATTTACACTGCCCAGATATTGTTGTTCTTAAATTAGGTGTCTTCAATGAGGTAGTGATCTCAAGATCTCATCATTATAAATGACCATTTTCCATCTACAAGTGACACTGTGAAATATCTGTGGAGTGATATTTGTAATATTCTGACCTCTAGAAGCTTTCATCAATAGGCTTGCATATCTGTGATACTGTTGTCTAAATTACATATTACATATTACATTAGGGGCTACGAAATGGTAATTTTCTAACTCAACCACTCCTGGTACAATTACTGGTCACATAGCTCTGTAGGGAGGACAACTGTTGTTTCTCAGGCTTTCTTTCCTTTTCCTTCCCACCATTGTCAGGAACCCCTTGATTACAGTTTCTCTTTGTCCAGGGATCCCTCTCTCACAGACGCTCTCCTTCTTCAACATGGAAAATACTTCACTCACGAACAGCATCTATCATCTTGCCCATCTAGACATGCTTTACAAGCCACTCATCCCCCAATCTCCCTCCCATCCCTAAAAGCCTGAGAAATGATTGGCTCAGGGATTCAGAAAAGGGAAACAAGATTGCGGGTTTGAAATCAACAACTGTACAGTTTTGTGGAACCAACAGTCAAGCCTCAGGGTTAAAGGTGAAGGGATAAATTCTTTATTAATTTATCTGCTTATTTGGGGGTCGGAAATAAACATAAAGAAAGCAGAACAAAAAGGAAAATAAACTCCTAAGTACCCATCTGTCAGTGTCAGCAAACTTTTACTATCCTGTTAAATTCACCACAACTACTCTTCACTCCATTTTGGTGTTGCTGTTGTTGAACTGCAACAGCAAAGGCAAATGCTCTGCACGAAGCCATCGTATGTGTAGACACGGCTGCACATAGCATTAACATAAAGTTTGTGCTGGCGGAATTCTAAGATCATCCCCCTACATTTTCAGACCCTGGTAGACTCACACCATGTTCCACTTACTCCAGCAAACACTGACATAGACACTGCTTTAAAAGATTTTGCAAATGTAATTAAGATCCTAAGCCAATTGGCCTTAACATAAGATGCTGATTGTGGACCCAAAGTAAACATATGAGCCTTTCAAATGTAAGTCTAAAGATCAGACATGGAGGAAGACAGAGATTCCATCCTCATGGGTGATGTGACATGCTAGGTGCTCTTCACTCCTAGCTAGAAGATTGAGTGGGGCATGTGACAAGGAATGTGACCCAGCGGCTGAGGGAGCACTAGTGAAAAATCAGTAGAGAAATGGGGACCTCCACACCCAAGCCAAATGGAACTGAAATGTCCACCACCTGTACAAGCTTGGACACCAAGCTTCAAACATCTATAGCAAACCCAAATAATACTTTGATTTCAGCAGCTTAAGACCTTGATCAGAGAACCTGATTATGTCCTGTGAGAATCTTGATCCGTAGAAATAAAGAGGGTAAATCTGTACTATTTTCCTTTATAAAGTCTGCAATCATTTGAAACTTTAGAAAACTCATAGAGCTATAATAGTATTGATATATGTATAAGAATAATAAAGGGAAAGGAAAATAATGTTTAAAAATATAGCCACTACACCATTGTGACCTCTAATAAAATTAACCACCACTGCTTACTACATGCGATACATGAGAATCTTAAAGGAGCTGACAATCTTTGCTATCATGTTACATGTTAATTAGACTTTCATGAGTCAGTCAAGGATGTTAACAAGAAAGTATAACCTCATAAATTTATCACCTTATAACTTATAACTATGAAGGAGTGAATTCAAACTACTAACATAAACTTTTAGATCACAGCCCAATAAAATTTATGGTCTCTTTGTGTTTCTGAAATTAAACAGTTAATGAATTATGATCAAATGACCATGGAGACTAGATTTGCTAGAACATGTTAAATCATCTCGTAGTTAACTTCTTGTTGATGACTCTAAGAAATTTTACATAATTTCAATGACTCACCCTTCTAAAAGTTTTAAATTATGTGTCATTTTTACTACATATTACTTATTTCTGTCAATGGTGCTTCTCTTCTTCCAGTCTTTTTTGTATCTTAACACCCATTTCAATCATACCTTATACTTCGAGATTTGGTTTTGCAATTGTATGCAGAATAGAATACCTAATGAAGAAATCCTCACATATTAATTTTTTATTCTGATCACATAAAAGACCTAGTCATATTATTTTCTGAACCTAATTTATAATTTTATTTCCAAATTAAAAAGCAATTGGTTATTTTCTTAATTCTTCTTTTATTTCTGAGCCAAGGTATCTTGTGAATTCTGATCTCTTGACCTTCCTCAATGCAATGATATCACAAGGGATACTTTTAAATTACAACTACACATCTCCCTGAAATTTTCATTTGTCCAACTAACTTCCTGAAGTATTACATATCTTCCTGTAAAGAGTTCTCTTATCTCATGTTAGAAGTTTCCATGGTTGTGTAGAAAGTATTGATGCATCATAGTTTTACCATAAGAACCGTTAATAATTCCTGAATCACTCACTAATTACTGATTTTCTCTAGCAAATTGTGGCCAATTCTGGTTCAGGGAAAATATTTTCTATGTGTTAACAACAAAAGCTATGTTAGTTGCTTTAAACACAGAGCAATCACCATAGCCACAAAAGTGTGACTCATTTTTTAAAGATTTAATTCTAATTTTTTGAGTCATATATTTTTTATAGAAGTTCTTCACATCTTGGGTCAGGGGTTTAGCTCAGGGACACAAGCAACTGCCTGGCAAGCACTACATTGTGAGTTCGATCCCCAGTACAAAGAAAAAAAGAAAAAAAAAGGAAGAAGTTCTTCACATTTATTTAAATTGTTAATTAGCCTGACTGTTTTATTAAAATATGCACTACTGTTCAGGTAAGCCATGTTGGCCTTGTGATGGTGCTGGGAACTGGAAGTCAGGTCTCATGTATACTAGGTAAGGACTTTGCCATTGAGCTACACACACTTTCCATAAATAAAAAAAAATTTGTCATTGAATTTATAGTTTTGTCATTATGTATTTTCTCAATCTGTTAATAAGAAGTAGGAACCCAGTTATAATAAAAATAGAAAGCCAACATTCTGCTATAACTTTATATAATGTTTCTACAAGAATTGTAGCAACAGATAAGATAGGTAGATACATAATTGCATGCATAGACAGGGATAGACACATGAATTTGGAAGGACATACATCAGAATTTAATACTAGTAATTCCCTTCTGAATACAACAAAGAGGGAATTTTATTGTTCTCCTTACAATTTTCAGTATGTTTTAATAAACTGCAATGATCACATACTATTTCTTGCAACTCTCACTCATCAAAAATACATGAGTGTGTGTGTGTGTGTGTGTGTGTGTGTGTGTGTCTGTGTGTGTGCATGTATCCCACCCAAGTAAGTTTTTCCAAGAAGCAAAACTGTATTATGCTCTGATGCTCAAGAAACATCACAAATCATTGATTGAAAAGAGCATAGCCCTCATCTAGTTGGTAGAAAAGGACAAGAATTTAGTTTCCCAAGGGCCAAAATTTTGAGTTTAATATTTTTGTGAATTTTCAGTCACTGTGAAGCACAACTGACTTTATTTAAAGGCTACATAACTGTCAGTTTCTTGGGGTAATAGAAAATATTAAGGTCTAATTTCTGAATGTTATAAAGTTATTCAATGCAAGTACTGAAGGCAGTTTGTAATGGCCAGATTGGAATCTATATTGGCAATCAACTTTCAGAATTGGTCTTCATTTTATCAACAGTTTCTAAAAAAAAAAAAAAAAGTAGAGATCAGCTGCCTACTAAGGAATACCACTTCTCTTTTTCATACTTAGATTCTCACAAACTGTGATTCCCTTTATTTCCAAATATGTGTCTCATCTCAATTTCCAAACAAACAAGTCAAAGGCAAATGAATGAAGCCAGTGTATCATCTAATGAGAGCATTCAACAGTAACAGTTTTTGTTCTCTGAATGTCATCTCACAAAAGCATGTCAGAGGCTTTGATTTGCTGTAATGATCACTAAGAGCTACAACCTAAGGGATGGGGATATAACTCAGCAGTATGGCACCCGCCTGGCAAGCATGAGGTTGTGAGTTTGATTTCTGGCACACACACACACAAACACATACACGCGCGCGCGCACAGGCACTCGAGCACATAAATTAGAAAAAAAACCTACAACCTAGCCTTCTCTGGGAGCAGCTATGGCTTCCCTTGGGGACATTTTTCCCTTATCTGATCCCCATTTTAAAATATGTTCCTCTGTTGTAGAAATTTTGTGCTGATGAAGGAAAGCGTATTCTTTTTTTTTTTTTTTTTTGGTTTCAATATAGAAATAATAAAGATAGCCCTCATTTAGTTGGTAGAAAAAAAAATCTCTCACAAACTACAATGCTTCTGCTCCCAGATTTGAAATGTTCTTACAGGAAAATGGTGTTTCTTACAAAAACTTTCCTGTCAGTGTAATTAAGTTATATAATAATTTGACTAAAATTGGAATGAATGTTCTAGAATGAAAAGTATTACCTCTTTAAATCATTTTATATTTATGAAAAAAGATAATGGAGTGTTGATTAGAAAAATTTAAACAAGGATTTATTTAAATATTAGATTAAAAATTAAAAAGTAAAAATTTCTATTTTATATGCCCAAGAAGCTTAAAAAGTCTGTTATTTTTTGTTTGTAATTCGCTAATTTGATTAAACAAATACTATTGTTTAAAGAAATTATTATGGGACAAAGTCAAATGAAACAAAAATTAGCATTAAAGCATATTTTTTTCCTCTTGGAACTGAAGGTAGATAATATAATTTTAGGAATCTAGGATTCTTAAGGATTTCACATTTGAACAGTTTCCAAATCGGGGTTGATTTTTATTCTTGTATACCTAAGAAAAATTTTACTCATTTGTGTATTCTATATTGGACTATCATACACTATGTATGCTGATGTACATACAGAGATAGAAAAAAGTCACTACCAGGAAGATGTTCCAAGTTTCATCAGGGGAAACAAAAACCATATTCATGGTATCCTCAGGGAATCCTGCTCAGCATGAGATTTTTGGGCTGGTACTATAGCTTAGTAGAAGAATTGGTTTAGCATGTCCCAAGTCCTGTGTTTTGTTCACTATCCAGTACCAGAAATGAAAAAAAAAAGAGAGAGATTACTTATTTAGCTTCCATAAATCCGTCTACCCCCCTTGCAAACCTGACATGAGTCCTTCTAAGGCTATACAAGATAATTCTAGAGAAAGCTATTATTAATTTGAGTGAGAAATTGAAAAAGCTTTAAAGATCCTGTAGCTTTCAGATTATTTTTATTGAAGCACTGGTTTGTTTACATTCATTCTCTGTCCAAAAATATAAAGTATCTCCTTGTTCTGGTCAGCTGCGGTAGCGTACACCTATAATCCCAGCTCCTCAGGAAGCTGAGGCAAGAGAATCACAAATCCAAGCTCAGCCCGCACAACTTAGTGAGATAACTGCTTTAAAATGTAAAGGAGACTAAGGCTATAACTCGGTGGTAGAGCACACATAGATTCAGTCTTCAGAATTGCAAACAAACCAAAACAAAAAATATCTTCTCGGTCTAAAACTCTATGATTTGAATCAAAGATCTATTTCTGCTGGGCTACTCTCCACTGCATCTGAACTCTAGGATCTGCACTGAGAGCTATGCTGTCCAATGCTGTTGAGCTCTTGAAACGTGGTGAGTAAACCTCGAGATTGAATCGTACCTGCTGTTTAATTTTAAGTAAGTTAAGTTTATGTTTAAAAGTAGAAATGATTTTCTTATATGGCTACATATTGAACTAGCTGTATTTTTAATACATTAGGATAAGTAAAATACTTTATTAAAATGTGTTGTCTCTTTTTTTTCTCTTTAGTGTAATGAGTAGAAACTTTTAAATGATCCATGTAGCTCTCATAGTAGTTCTGTTGGATAGTACCAATTGAGGAACAAGGAAAAGCTTGCTTTTCTTGCTATTTTAGACTTCCAATAAAACATGGCCTCTTCCCTAGAGTTTCTTTCCTGATACAGAGACTCTTTTGGTTATAAATGACATAAAGCTAATTTAAACAGATCTCCGAGGAAAACAAGAATGTGTTGGCTTAGTAAATAAACAGAAGAGAGTTAGGGAGGCAGGCACAGCTGGGTCAAGGACTCCAGTGATGTCACTGGAATTCCTTGCTTTCTTCTTGCTCTCTCTCTTTCAGGTCTGCTTTCCCCTGTGTTAGCCTCATTATTTTGTTGGTTCTATCATCACAGTGGTCTCTCAGAGTTTCAGAGTTACGTAATTATTAGAGTTAAGCCAATTCCAATAAAAGTAGAGCTTAAATTTTCCAGAAATAATTCTCCTGGTTTGTTTGAATCACATATCTTTGAACTAAACACTGTGGCAAAGGGAAAAGTGTATAATTTATTTATCAGGCATTAATCACATAGGTACCCCATCAACACTTGGGTAGGAAAATATTCAACAGAACTGACTGCCCACACTATACACTTTTGCTTGTTTTGTTCTATGGCTTGAACCCAGAACCTTGTACTCTACCACTAAGCCACACCCTTAGCCCTTTTTATTTTCTTCTTCAGAGAATGTTCTCAGGACCACATTCTTTATAATGCCCTTCTTTCTGTTGTGCTAGGGATTGAGCCCAGAGCTTTGCACATGCTAAACAAGTAACCTATCACTGAGCAACACCCCCAGCCCTTTTTATTTTCTTCTTCGGAAGATATTTTCAGGACCATGTGTTTCACAGTACCCTTATTTTCTGATGTCTCTTTTTTCTGTTTCTCTCCTGTTTCCTCAGCATGTCAGCAGACCGCCTTGTTTATGCCTTGCAAACTACATGCTCCATGCTCCACGGATATGGCGCTCTTTGTCTGAATTCTGTACTTTTCTAATTTGACTCTCACTGCCAAATTCTCATGGAGTCCTACTCATCCTTCAAATCTCAGTGAAATTATTATTTTTAAAATACTTGATTCATCTAACCTAGGACACTTTCTATAATTTTCCACTTTTGTGTATCCTCTGAAACTGAATATCTTCCAATGTATCAAACTCAAACTAATTTGTACAATTTGATTGCAGTATAGGACCAGGATAAATCTTGAGTAAAGTCTCCTTGAGGTAGTACACTTAAAAGTAACACATTCAGGTGATTTAATGAAATAATTATTCAGAGGTGTAGTTAGGAGTAGGAGTCACTGAGGCGGGGGGACAGAATACCCAGAAGTTAGAAACAGTGGGCAATCCAAACTACTCTACACCAAAAAGCAAGGAAGAGTCATGTCACTGTAACCTTGTCAGAGCCATAGCTAAGGAAGAGGAACAGATAGGAGATATACCTGTAGGTAAAGGAATGTTGCCACTTCCAAAATTGTACCCTGCCAGGAAGTAGGGGATACCCACACTCCACATTCTCTCTTCTCCATCAAGTCCTGGTGCCTCCACTGGCTAACAGTAGCCAAAATGAAGAGGCTAAGAATGAAGAAATTAGCTTCTATGCCAAAAAAGGGCATGCAGAAGGCAAGACAAGCACAGAGTAACCTATAAGGTCCATTAATGATTTCAGTATTCCCAGTTCTACCGTAACTCTCCAAATTCAGATTAAAAATATGAATGAGGGAATGATTCGCCACAAATTCCCTATATTCCTTCTTCTGTGAATTCGTTTTTCTTAATAAGCATAATGAATGTAATATGCAGACCTAGATATAATTGCATTTATAAACCTTTATAATGTTTTGAAATAAATCCCCAAATTAGAACTTTTAGTTCAATCATGTATATCAAATTAGATTTGGAAATTATCAGTACCATACTTATCAGGGAACATGTTCTTCTTGGCCTTTTACCTATGATGTCCAATTAATCCTCAGAGCACACCAATAAAGCTGGAATTCTCATTCCCTTTTATGAATAAAGAAATTGAAGTTCACAGATACTTGAGACTGACTCAACGATAATTTCCTCTTCAATTAACTGAATTCAAAAAACAAAACAGCAAAATATCAATGCTAAAATATTAAAACCATTCCTTTAACAAGCTAAAAATAAAATCAATGAACCAAAAATACTTTTCTCATCACTGAACTATGCAGCTAGCAGTTGAAATATTGTTACTTCTGTAGTTTTAAAGTGGCCATTAATATGTATGAATTGAGAAAAAAGCAGAGTCTAAAACCATGAAATACTTATTTTAGTTTATTCAAAATCAGTTTCCAAGGACCTATACACAACTGATAGATACTTGTAAGTGGTAACTATATACAGGTTAATTATCCATTATCAGAAATGCTTGGGACCAGGACTGTTTCAGATTTCAGACTTTTTTTTTTTTTGGAATTTTAGGATAATTGCATGTACACAGTGACATATCTTGAAGATATCACCCAAGTCTAAACTGAGAATTTGTCTATGTTTCATATACATCATGTTAATGTACCCAGAAGATAATTTTTTGTAGCATCCTGACTATGAGCTTTCACTAGATCAGGTGAAAAATTTTCCACATGTGACATTGTGTCCAATGCTTGAAACAGTTCTGATTTTGAAACATTTCAGATTTTGGATAACCATTTTAGAAATGTTCAACTAGTAATAACAATAATTTTAAAAGGACAAATATTGGAAGAATGACATGTATAGATGAAAAACAGAAAACACAAAAAGCTCTTGTAAACTACATGATTTTTGAAAATTCTTTGACAAGGTATTTTTGAAGTTCTAAATGTAAATAATGATCTACTATGTTACTGTCTTTGTTGAAATAGCTTTTCATAAGAAAATGCTGCCTAGTTTTTATTTGGAGAGATATTATTATATTTAGTAGACTTATTAGTCTTAAATTGTTTCAGTGCAATATAAGGTGCAATGTTTATAAAATTATTAATATTATAGATGTTATTGTAATGCTACAAAATTCCTGATAACAGTTTAAATATTTTTGCAATGATATGTTGCTTGGCACAAACAGGGAACTGACAGTTTATTGACTAAGCAAGTTTTTTCTAGTACTAATGATAACCCAATAGTAATCAGCAGTGTTAGGGTTTAGGTTGTGGTTTCAAAAAATTCCTGGGTCACCATTACAGATGTGTGGATTTTAGGTCTGGGACAAGAAATACACAAAATGAGTCTGGTTATCTTTGACAGAAAGCAAGGATATTACCAAATATTAGGGTCATCTGTAAAAATATATGTCTTAGTTACTTTTCTTCTAAGTTCAAGGAAGAAAGGTTTATTTGGCTCACAGTTTGTAGAGGTTTCAGTCCATAATCAGCTGGCTCCAAGGCAGGATGGCGTGGCAGACAGGCACTGTACAAAAGAAACAGCTCATGGTGAGCAGAAGGTAGCAAAACAAACAAGGGCTACAGCACAGCTCTTTCTATCCCTTATTTCTTTTCCAGGCTACTTTGGGCTGATAGCCCTGGTGACCTTAATCCTAATGCCTTTGAACTTAGCATTGCACCATGAATCAATCCTCCGTTATACACTATCTCCAGCCACCTCTGGAAACTCCCCACCTGTCACTGCATGAAGCTTTGGAGGGACATGTAGACACAACCCGTAACAGTATAGCTAGTACTCAACAAGAAAGGTCCCAAAAAGTGCAAAAGGGAGAATGGGACATCATAAAAAAGAAAAAATAGTTTTAAAAAATGTTTGCAATGCACTAAAACAAAATGTATTTTTAACTCCATAAATCAATAAGAAGCTGACAATTACCTAAGCAAACAGATGTCAGGAATGAATGGACAGGAAATTCACAAAATAGGAAATATAAAATGGATACTACATTAAAACATGTCCAACCTCCAATTTAATCACCATATTTTTACCTTTCAGATTGGTGAAATTTAAAGATACTCGTTTATATCAAATATTGGCACTAGCTTGTAAAAACCAGGAAATTTTGAAGGTTCAAAAATGGTAAAACTTTGTAGCATTCAGTAGCTACAATTAACTTTTTAAATGTATCACAACTCTAGTCTTCAGATACCACTTTTCTGTGCCCAACTTTAGAGATAGAATTGTTAAAATGTCTTTGTTATGCATTATTGATCACATTGTTTTGAATTGCAAAAAAGTAAAACAAATTCAATCAATGGGGCAATTAGGTATAAATGAAGTAGTTTAAAGTAAATTCTTAGTAGTACCTTCAAGTTGCACATTTTAAAAAAGACAATGAAAAACACACCAAAATTTTATTTACATTAATATTCCACAAAAATATTTAACTCTTCATGTAATAAGTATTTAATTCTTCATATTTTTATCACATATGTGATTTCATAGGAAATAGGCCCATAACAATATACAAACTTACTATACTTCTTACCTCTGGGTAGGAAAATCATGTTAGAGAGAGATAGAATGGACACTAGCTTTAGCATTATTTTATTTAGTTAGTTATTTATTTAGGCACTGGAAATTGAACTTAAGACTTTGTGTTTGCCAGGCCGGCACTGTACCACTGAACTATATCCCTGCCCCTTTAGCATTATTTTTTATCCTATAAACTATGAATAGGTCTTTTTGTTTTGTTTTGTTTTATAATCTTACAATAACCCTCTTACGTGATCATTGAAGGTACTATTCACAGGTGAGGAGGCAGGTCTCACAAAAAGTTGCTGACTTGCCTGATGTTGAGAAAGCAAATTCAGGGTGACCTTGAGGCCTTTTTGTAGATGCTGTTCTCTGGATCACAAGACAAAATGATCTTTCATTTTGCATTGGTCAGGATATCTCCAGGGAAAGAGCTGTGTAGAAGAGAGAAATTTAGCAGACATTTATTTATACTTGCCAACTGAAACCATGAAAGTGTTTTGAGGAGATGGTGGATTAGAAGAGCAGGGGCAGGTAGAATCTGGAGAAATGGCAGTAATCACCAGAGCCATGTAATTAGACTTCTGTAAGAAAATCAGACAGCAAGTTGACATATAGTCAGAAAGCAAAGGTGAAGTCAAGAACTAAAGTTCCTTCTAGGAGGAAGAAATGTTTAGCAGCAGGCATGTGCTGAAAAAGTTCTCATGAGAGTGCTTGGAAGTCTCATTTTGATTTGGTAGTGAAAAGAGAATTTGGCAGGACAGTTACAGTGAGTAGCGGGGAGAAAAAGCCTTAGGTCAAATGGAGAAGTGCGAAGGAGAGAGGTGGGTTTAAATAAAATGGCAATTCCTCCAAATATGAAATATAAAATTACCATGTGATCCCATTGCATGTGTGGGTACACACCCAAAAGACGTAAAACCAGGAATGCACAGAGCGGTATCTGTGCATTCATGTTTATAGCAACATTATTCACAGTAGCCTAAAGTCAAACAATACAACTGACCAGTGATAGATGAATTCCTAAGAAAAATGCATCACATACACACAGTAAACACTATTCAGCCTTGAAAAAGAAGGAAATTCTGGCACATGCTGGAGTCTTGATGAACTTAAGTTAAATGACCCTAACACAAGGGGACGAATGTGATTCTATGCAGTACTAGAATACTCAAATTTACAAAGCAGAAAATAGAGTGGTAGTTGTCATAGTTTTATCTCTAATGTCCCTCTAAAGGCTTATTGCCTGGAAAGTTTGGTCCCAGTGCAGCAACATTCACAGGTGGAGCTTCTGGAAACTGATCAGAGTATGTCAGGTCATGATGAAAGCACAATAATGTGAATGTGCTTAAGGCTTCTGAACTGTGCACTTACACGTAGTTAAAATGATAAATTTTGGTATACATATTCTAAAATACCCACCAAAAATGATATGAGGACTTTAATGGAATCAATGTTGTTTTCGCAAAAAGCTCAGAAGAAAAATAAGTAAGGCAAGTCAGCAGAGAAAAACTTTTAAAGATAGAAAGAACTGGACAATATTTACCATGAGCAAGTGACCATCAAAGAAGCAGACATATACATCCACCATTCAGGTAAAAGCAACACAAATATTAAACAAGCATATTAAAATTATAACCATTCACCTTTAACATTAACAGCAGGCACATGTTTCAGGACACCTCAGTGGAAGACAGAAACTGAACAGTAACAAATTCTATAAATATTATATTGATTTTCTTTTTTGTTCTTATCCTGGGTTTTAATCTCCACCTATATATTGTTTTCATATTAAGACATTCACCTTTTTCCTTGAAAAGAAGCATTGTCCAACTTCATTTTGGCATATTGGAGTTGTCATCTTCACTGAACCCTGGAGACACTATTAAGTAAAATAAGGATTATTTAAACAAAGTACAGCAACCTTGTGACAGTGAATCTGTTTTCTGAGATGGCTAAGTAACTCAGGGATGAATAGTGCATACAGAGGACGAAGGGACAATTCATGTGCTATGTGATACAGATGGCACGATATCTCATTATATGGGTCGCAATGCTGTGTAACTTAAGTGCTATTATTTCTGTAATTTTTTATTAAATGCTTTCAAACTGTGGTTGTCCCCTTGTAAACAAAATCTCAGAAAGGAACGATGCATAGAAGAGGATACTATGATACCAACACAGGTATTAAGGGCTACACTTCTATAAGTGAGAATATTCATATGCAATACTACTTCAATTTTTATCTAAACATATAAGTAACGGTAATCACATCAATAGATTTTATTCAAAGATTTTTGAACAACTATCTAGTCAAACAATTCAAATTTGACATTGTTGACACTAAGATTTTATTTTTGTTCCTCATATTTACCTTGTTGCTCTCTTGTTTATAGTGTTTTCATGGGAGCGGGTTTTTTCTTAGTTTGTCTTAGTGGTATTTAATTCCTGCCAATCCACATTAAATAGGAACCTAGGTAAAGTGAATTTCTGTTTTTAGTCAAGCCTTAATCTACTGCCCTTTTTGGATATATGGTTAAATGAAAAGTAAAGAATGTCGTATCCTGGTAGCATGTTAGTTTTATATGAACACTGGCATAAATACACTTGCAATCCCCCTAGTTCCACTTCCCCAGTGAGCAGGAAGGGGAGTGAGTGTGAGGAGGAACAGCTTTCATTTGGCTACCCTTTTTAGCTTCGATATCTGATGACTTGCACCTGGAAGAAAGATGCATCTACGTGGAGAAAGATATCGATGGGGAGGGTAAGGAAGGGATTGCGAGAGACAGAGATGGAAGTTGACAATATCTTCTTTGCTCAAGGGTTTTGTATCCAGTACCCTGTTGAAATTAACACAGGGCCTTTATACTGAGCTATATATCTAGCTCATATTGTGTTTTTTAATTTTGAGACAGGGTCTTGATAAGTTTTCTAGATTGTGCTCAAACTTGTGGTCCTCCTTCGTCGTTTTCCTAGAATGCTGGGATACAGGCAAGCACCATCATATCGTCTGAACAACTGTATTACTCCATTTTCAACAATTCTTCCCACTGGTCAGTAAACGCTTTCATTTTGGGTTCTAACCTATAAGAAACTTAACCCAGTAAGTGCTCAGTATTGCATGATCTGCACCTGTTTTTTCACTTTTGTGGCTGAAGTTGTGAGAGATCATGGAGAAGTAACAGTTTCAGTTTTGCAATACTTTATCTATATGCAACAGGCAAGTATTCATGAGAAAGGAAGTTTAAGACTTATAGGTAAAAAAAAAAAATAAAACCACCACCCCAAATTCCAGGAAAACGTCTGTTTACTAAGATCTCTCTCTCTCTCTCTCTTTCTCTGTTGACAAGATTCCTAGAGGCAAAGTAGCACTTAGTTCATACTCCAAAACATTTAGACATAGAAGAACAAGTTTATTTCAAATATGTCAGTTTGACAATTTTCTTCTGCATATAACAATATTTCCTGATTTTCTATGATTAACATTAGCTTTATAGGAGATATTTCCTTAGGCAGATGAACAATATTTAATCAAGCAAAGGTTTCAATAACTTTTTTCTAAAAATTCCTTAACATGTGAATATGTACACACATTAGCTTTTATGTAGAGAGGGACACACAAATTACAGAGACTTATTTCTATGACTCCAAGTGAAAGTTTTGTCAATAATTTTCTTTTCTGAGTAGAATATATAAAGCATAACGACTGGCATTTCACAACTTCCTCTTTTGGTGGACTATCCTTTTTTAGAGGAAGAAATAATGAGCTAAAGAAGATAGTAGAGCAGAGAACAGAACTTTTTGAGGTGCTGATAGATTAATTCCATCAAAGAAGCAGCTTAACAATCTACTACAATAAACATAGAGGTAAGAAAAAATGTTACTTGTTGTTTTCTATTTTATTATTTGTATTGCTTTAAATCAACAATTTAAATGCTGGTCTGCTTATAGAATCAAGTATGTAAACCTGATCTTTCTCTCAAGTTAGAAATACTACTTTAAATGAAAAAGTTTAATAAACTTAAAAAGATTCAATTTGACACAAAACCTTTTAAAAGGCTGAAAAATCTCAGTACATGACCCTCCAGATTATTTTACCTGCAAAAATAAAACATTTTCTTTCTCATGCATGTGTGTCATTTTGCACACAATTTAATGCAGAAGAAATTTTGCAGCTAATAAAGAGTGAGAGCTTTTTTTCTTTCCCTACATCCATGGCTTCTAATACGTGTAAATTCCCTCTCGCATTTCTCTTACTCATTTTGCATATTACTGGTTCAGTACTCTCCTCCCAAAGTCTTCACATTTGTTTTTATCCTTGTGAAAACATACTATTTAAAGTATAATATGTCAATACTATCTTCATATTATCACATTATGATATGCTGCATATTTTAAAAAGGTAATATGTATTATAGATATCATGATTCTAAAATATAAATGAGTCAAAAATTATAAATGCATTGTTTTGCTAATAAACTTAATCTGTGTTCATAATACATAAAAATGGAGTAATAACCAAAACAGATCAATTGAGCTGATTAGCGGAAATTAAGCTAGACTAAAACTGACCTCATTAACAACATTCTAAAATACTCTACACCCAGCAGAAACATTTTTCTTATTTGTGCAAATCAAAAATAATGCTAACACATATTATCAGTCTTTAATGTAATTGTATTCAACATATGACAATGATTAATCTTCCTTTTAAACATTGTTGATTTATCTATATTTCACTAAAACCATTATGCAGTGTTTAATATAGTTTTAAATAAAGAAAATTTAGTTTAAGTAAACTGTTCTAGATATATATATATATATATATATATATATATATATATATGAGTTGTGATAGTTTCCTTCTGAGCAAACGTTCCTTCTTGACAACTATTTTAGGAAGGTAATCCATGTTACACATTTTTTCATGAAATCTGTTAATGTAAATATCCTAAGTAAGGCATTTAAATGCTGGCTTAATTTTTTTAAATTCTTCTGATTTCATGGCTGTCAGTAACCAAGCCCATGGTATTGCATTTTATAAATTTTGGTAAACATCGGTGTCATGCTAGCTAGTACACTACCTGATACCTACTTGTTTTTTTTTTAAAATTATTTTCACATAACATGCTATGATAGTAGTTGTCATCTTTTGATTATAGAGAAAAAAGAAAGCAGATTGTTAGTGCTGCAAAGTCAGAAAAACTGTAGACGCAGGTTGCACATTTTTAACTAAATCATATTTTTAAAATTCAGGTAATAGTTGTGAGAAATCCATTTAAATTGTGCCTCTTCATCTTTTTTGTATTACATATTATTTAAAAACCATGTCCATCAGAGATTGACTGCATTAATTTAAAAACTCCACTTATTATAACCCTCTTTGTTATTCTAAATTCTGTTTTAAAATGTTCAACATTTTCGTATGAGAGATTTTGATGTCATGAACTATTAACAGCCATGTGTACATTGTACATAGAGTATGGCGTTATGCTAAATAGTGGGTAGCAGTCCTGAAAAATGTAGCAAAATTAATTTAATTGAAGTTGATCCCTTTTGTAACTGAAAAGAGTAAATGAAGTCTAAAGCAATAAAGAAAATGCTAATATGCTGATAAGACAGGTTTGTTGTTATTGTTGCTGAGATGAATGAATAATTTAGTTCTAGATTATATAAAATACATTTAGAGTTTTTCTCTTTTGGAGGAAAATCTTCTTACAGAAGATAAAAATGAAAGCTTACCTGTCTGAATTTCCAAAATACATAGAGATTCTTGAAGGGACTTGCTTGTCAATATGAGCTATGCTACTTTTTTTTCTTGGATACTGCCATTTTAAAAAAAAGGCATTTAGAACCTTCCTCCAATCCAAAAATGTTAACATAAATATAGTAAATGCTTTATTGATAGAAAACAAATTTGGATGTTTGAACTGTAAATACAAATTCTGCTGTATTTCATCAGATTATATTCATGCAATATAACTATCTAAAGTAGTTTGGTTTTTGTTGTTTTTTTTTAAACTTATACATAGATGACTAATAAAAGTTAAACCTAGATGACTGCTCACTAGCATTGTGAAGTTTGGTCTCTGTTATAATAAGATATGTTCAATTTTGTGACATGTGGCTAATCTTCCTGGGGACCTGTAGCTATTCATACCGAGTTGACCCCATTCATTTCACAGTGAGTGTGCGCTATCTCCTTCCAACATGACCTTCTCAGAGTTGAAGAAAAGGACGTGCTTAAACAGAGCTCTATCACATTCTGCCAAGTAGACAGGTATCTTTGAAGTAACAGTGTCACTTGGGAACAACAATGCTATTTGTTTTTCTCTCTGACTCGACTTGCAAAATAAAAGAGTAAAACGTTGAATTTTTCCTTGGTCGTTGTGGGTTATTTTCTCTACTTAAACCATTTTCCCACTTGCAAGAATAAGAAGAAAGTTGGTAACCTGGAAGACAGATTATGGTTCAAATGCAAACTAAGAAGTATGGCATGTTTTGAATTAAACATCAAAAATCCTTTAAATCTAAATAAAGTGGATTTTCTAGCTATCTAAAAAGAAACTTTGTGTCCTATGGGCTCTGTATTTATTTGTAATGACTATGGCTTCCAATAAATGCCACATGTAACATATTCGTATTTATGATGTTAAAAATACGCACCAAAAAAGTGGAAAAATTACTATGTTCACAAAAATATTATGATAGTTATTTTTGTGAGAGCTCATTTCCTTATAGGAAATAATTTCTACAATTATAAAAGGTTAAGAAAAGCTGTTTTATACTTCTGATTGTTTACATTTTAAAAAAATAATAAAAATTCTATTTCATCTGTATATCTGCATTGAAGAAAATAGTGTTCCTTGCTAAGTATTTAATCTTTAAAATGTAAATTATTTGTTCAGGGCTATTATTATTATGTTTCATTTTCATCACTTGCCTGACAGCATTGATTTTGTTTTTTAGGGAGCAAAAACAGTAAAAAAAAAAAAACCTTAAAATTTGACACATAGGATTAATGTTTCCAAAATGTCTTCTAGTTTTATATTTCATCATTGTGCATATAGACCAAGACAGATTTCAGCTGGTTATATTGGTGCAGACTTGAATCCCAGCTACATGAGAGGCTGATGCAGGAAAATTTCAATTTTGCATCTAGCCAGAGCACTTTAGCCAGGTCCAGTCTCAAAGTAAAAAATACAAAATGGCTAGGAATGTATCTCAGTGGTAGACCATTTGTCTAGTTCCTAAGGCCTTAAGCTCACCCCTCGAACCCCCCACACACATAAAAGTAGTAGTAGTTAGTGTTATATTTAACAGCTTTCTTATCCTTAATATCATTGGGAAATATAGCAGATTTGTATATTCAAATCCAAATTTATGGGGAAATGATAAATTAACATTGGAACTACATAAATCAGGTCAGAAATCAGTGTAGCTTATTGGTGTTGTTACATGAGCTAACATAAAATTTACAGTTAATTATTATTTTAGTTCACAGATTTGTCACTATAAGCCTGTAGGTATTTTTTTTCAATGTGTAGTAGTTATTACATTCTCAAAATTCTTTTCACCTTGGAAAGAAAAATATTAATATGATTTTTGAAGATCATCCCAGAAGTTTGTTTTGGTTTTGAAAACAAAATAACTTTATGAGTATACTTTATTTCATCTTAGTTTCACTTTGCACAAGAAAAGAATTTTCAGCAGCTTGCCTTATTCTTTTGTTGTGATGAACAGATCTGAATTAGAAGAGAAACAAAAACACTTTATGCAATAGGCTGCTTTCTGGATAAAATCATAAATCTGATGACAAATTTTTTTAAATGCTTGCCAGAAATTCCTGATGCTTTCAAGTTTTCTATTGAAAAATTATTTCAAGTTCAAAAAAATTGTAAAACTAAATTAGCTTAACAAAGACCTCTATAGCCTAACCTCGGTTTGTTTAATATTAATGTTACCCCATTCAAATCATAATTTGCTCATGTACCCCCCTAATCGCTTTCTATTATCATATATTTATATAATTGTATTTATGGTTTTATATATATGCAGTATATATATAGAAAACCACTTGAAAATAAGTTACTTATTCTTATATAACAATTACATTCAATTGTTTACTTCATAAATTTCTATTTTATCTAATATTTGTTAACATTCCCAGCTTGGTTATTTAATTAGAACCTTTATGACATTTTCCCTCTAATAAATAATCCAATTTAGAATCAATTGGCACATTTAGTTGTCTTCACTTTTTGAATTTCTTTTTAGTTGACATGTAAAATTGTGTAATTTATTTTGTACAATTATTTAGAAACACCTATATTCTGGAATAGCTAGTTTGAGTTAATAAGTGTATATATTATCTTTCATACTTACTTTTGTTCATGATGAGAACACTTAAAATTTATTCTCTTAGCAATTTTAAAAAACACCACCAAATGTTTTTAACTGTTGTCAACAAAAGGTACAGTAGATCTCTTGAAAGTCATGTCTCTTTAGTTTCTTTTATTCTACTATATTTCTATAAAATTTCTTTGTCTTTTAACAAATTAAGGTTTTTTAAGAGCATAATCTATCTCCAACACTTTTTTATTTTCTTTAAAATTTTGTTAGTTTAAATTTATTTTAATTAATACCTATAAAATATGATAAATGTACATATTTATGAGGCATCTGTGATGTTCAGATAGATGTGTGCATTATGTAATGTGCAAATAAAGGTCAGTATATGTATCTCCTCAAATATTCATCATTCCTTTATGATAAAAACATTCAAAATCTTTTCGTTGCTACTTAGCTTGGCATTTTTTTTTTCTTCTTCTTCTCCTTTTTCTGGTGACACTGATGATGATTCCAGGTCTTTGTACATGGCAGGCAAGTGCCCTACCATTAAACTACCCAGTATAATTTTTGAACTACAGGGTATATTATCATTATCTATGATATTTTTTCATTTTAGTGGCACATTTCTCCCTTGGTATTTATGATATGCTTAGAGTGTGATCATGCAATTTCTACCAGAATGCTACCTAAGCGATGTTGTTTTCTTATGTTAACGTATGTAGAGCCACTTGGTGTTCATCTATCTTACTCATCTCACTCCCATGATGTTAATTTTTGTGGCCTTATCAAGGTGTGGCCTCCTTTCTGCATTGTACAATGAGGATTCCTCATCTAAAATTCCCCTTGGCTTAAGGTCCACATTCACTGATGCTCTCCTCTAGTGCAGTCTTTACAGATTACAGAGCTGATTCTTCCACAGCACTTCCGCCACTTTACACAAGTCTTTCCCATTCACTACAAGCAAAAGAAATCCTTTCTCTTATATTTATTTCATCATACATTAACTTCTGGCTGTTACTAGTGTTGACTAATGAACTTACATTTTTTTCAGTGACTTTTAGTTCTTTTCTGCTTTAATCATTTTGGTGTGAAATTGTCCACATTTGGCTGCAAGATTTCCTTCACTCTGACTTCTATGTCCTTGTAACATTTACCCATCACATTACTGAGAGCTCTTTTAGGAGCATAGAAAGATGTTCTTTCCACAAACTTATGTATGTATGTGTATGTATATATATATATATGATATATTTATATCATGAGACAACTTTGACATCTCCAGTTTCAACCCATTCTCACAGGGATTTTCCTTGGTCTCCCCTACACTATATTTGGATGCTTGTTCTTTCGCAACATGACCCTGGGATTCTAACAACATTAATGTGTTTACATATTTTCTCAAGTCTGTAATATGTCTAAAATAATTATACAATTGTTTACTCAGACCACTACAATAAAGTACTCTGCTGAACAAGCATTTGGGGTTTTCTGTACTTCTTCCCCCACTCACCCATACTACTTGGATAAGTTCCTCCTCACTCCTCCCTCCTTTTTTCCTTCACTCTCTCTTACTTTCCATTCAGGGCAAGCATTTCATTGTAATTTAAATGCAATTAACTTGTTTTTTTTTTCCTATTTTAGACTCTTTCTCCTTTATATTACCATTGGTTTAAGTAGATCAATTTAATTTAAATCTTTTTTTCTAAGCAATAGACATCAAGTACTACTTGACCTAGCCATTTCTATTAAACCTGATTTATCCTATTCAAATGTTATTGATTTAATTCATAAATATCTACTGCAATTATTGATTAAACAGTCATCTTTGTACTTTAAATTCTAATCAGTCTACGTTTACCCTGAAGTCAAATTATCCTCATTGATATTTCAAAATCTTTGATATTCTGACAACTTCAGAAATTAAAGTACTTATTTATTGCCACATTGATACTTAGAAAATTCTATGGATTTATCATTCCAGAGGCTTTCTAAATTGTGTGTACATACAGCATCACATTTATAGAAATCTAATTACATAAGAAAATAAGAAAAGAAACCATGATTTGGGGTATCTTACAAATACTGGAAAACTGCTCACCCTTTTGTATGTAATTCTAAAACATTTCTGCTTTCCTTTCTCCCATTCTCCTCCAGTACTCATAACTGTACATATACCCAAATATTTGTGGCAGGAAGAGAAAGTGGGTCAGTATCAAAAGATTCATTTTCAAGTTTAGCTGTATCACTTACTGACTGTGAATCTTGGATAAGCTACTTCTCTTTGCAAGTATCCAGCCCCGTGTCTTTAAATAATAATAAAAAGTCATACTTTCTTCAGCTGCCAATTTCTGAACTCATAACCATTAAACCTGTACACTCAGATGTTAATAAGCACCTTAAGTTCAACATTTCCCAAATTAAACTTTTCATTTCCTCTGCCCCATGTCCAATCTTCTTCTATCAATGAATAAAATAAAGAAATACAAATTAAATACAAATTTGTATTTCTCCAGTTAGTCACTTGATTTCCCCCTCTGTTTTCTTCACTTGTATTCCCCCATCAGCAGGAATATTCTATATGCACAATATATCCAATGCTGATCAGACTCCATGCTTCTGTATTTTGAGCATGGTGCAAGACTCTGTCATCGCTGGTTTTGTTGGAGCTTCCTAAGAAAACGCTTTTCTTACCCTTGCATCCCTGCCAGCTGATGTTTTAACACATAAATCAAATCACAAGACTCCTTGCTCACAGTTCTCCAGATGCTGTCTATTTTAATTAGGTAAGTGTCACACTGCTCACTGTGGCTGTGGCTTGCTCTCTGCCTTCATGTCCTCCTCGCATCCTGCTCCCATGTCCTCTGTCCTCTTTTCTCATTGCAGAGTCCTGACTCCATTCCTCGCTTTGCCCCCAGAGGATCCAAGCTCTTCTCTTCCCAGGGATGAGGCCCATGCTTATTCCTCTCTTTTTCAGGCATGCTCTCTCCACACCACTGTGATGCGATCTTTTCTTTATTCAGATCTCCACTCAAATATTGTTGCTGCCATGAGCAGCTACACATTCAAGGAAAGTATCTGCATCCCAGTTGCTCTACTATTTTGCCCTATTTTTATTTTTACCGCACTGAACACTATACTTTTTATTGAATGATTTTTATATCTATTCTTCTTACTATAACGCAAATTGCATTAGGACAGAAAGTTGTTATATTTTCCCTGCTGCACCCTTGGTTTCTAGTAAAAAGCATGGGGCATAATATGTGCTCAAAAAGTAGTGACCATTAATCCAGGCCTCAACATTTCTGAGTTCTATATGCAACTAAAATGGACAAAATAAAAGTAAACATGGGCCCCGGCTGTCGTGAAGAGGCCTTAGTTAGGGTATTGTTCTAAACTGCCATACTGTTGTCAGGTGGAGAATCTTCTGCTCAAGTTGAATCAAAGGAACTGAAACCAAAATGAGGCCTCTGTAGACTGCAAGAAGATCAAAAGGTTCTCTTTCTTCTTTGATGCCTCTTTTCCACTGAGCTAAGAAGAGATGTTCATGGTGGCTGCCACCAACATTTTAGAATGCTGGAGGCAAAAGCTCTGCACTGCTTGCCCCCTTATCTTTGTCCTTGTTGTGCCCCTGCCTTGCCCACCAAGAAGAATGTGGTCACTGTTTTCCCCAAGCCAGGTGGAAGGGCTATTTCCTTCCGAAATTCTTTCCTGATTAACAACTGGCTTATGCTGCCCTAACATGTGTGCCCAGGGTTCGCACATTATTCTGCAATTGTTTCCCAGACAAATGTTTCCTAAACATTTTTATTTTGAAATGGATTATAAGGCTATCCTAGCAAAACTGGTTTTCTTGTTCATGTAAAACATCAATCTCAAATAAATAAACATATAATTTAGTTCCTGAAATTATTAGGTTCTGATAATAATGTTGCTATAAGAATAATCACAACAGTTTTCCTAATATGTGTTGTACATCTTTTTATATCATTGCATGTTAGGTGTTCCACATGATTAAGTTAATACCTTCAACAATCATGTGAGATGAGAAGTATTATGCCCACTTTTTAGATTTCAGAAAAAACAAACAAGTTTAGAAAGTCAGTAGCTTGATAAAGATAACTTATCCTCATACATCTAAGTTGGATATTCATCGTGTTATAATACTGCCTCTACTAATTATTTTTCTGAGAAGCAAAGTAGGAAAATTTGAAGTTTAGATACAGGTAAAAAAATTCAGAATTTTGTGGTGTATCCCTGAACCAGAAAAAAATCTTACAGTCTCAAAGATGAAATCTTAAAAGAAGTAGATTGTTAGCTACAACCTAAAAAACTATATTAGTGTCACATGGATAAATAAGTGAGAATTCTACTCCTTCAGTAGTGCTGCAAGACTTTTTGCAGGAAGTGGCAGTTAGATGGAGAAAAACCCAGGATAAGAAAATCTCAAGAAGCTTGAGACAAAAATCAAAGAAATGAAAAACTATTTTGATATTGCATGAATGTAATACAGAGCATGTTTTCTACTATATGTCTTACCCTAAGAAGTATTTGATAACCCTGACTTTGTGGTTCTCTTTAGGAAGTGGGTTATGTGAAGAGGATCTTAACTCTAGAGAGAAGCTTCTATTTTCATTTTGAGGAGAATTTATTCATATATCAAGCATAACACACTGGGCACTGCTCTACATGGTGGGATGTAGGGATGCATTAAGTATAAATAAAGAGCAAAATAAAAGATAGATAATAGGAATTAGGGAGTTTTTTAGGGAAGGGAAACAAAAGATGGAGTGAGGGTAAAGAGGGAAGGGAATAGAGCTAAAAAAAAAGAGAACTGAAGAAAGTAAAATTAAATAGAGTTTTGCAAATGGGAAGGAAAGCAAAGAGTTGGAATAGGGAGATGGGAAGGGAAGGGAATAATAAAAGAATTAACATATGTTATAAATATATATAAATGCCCCCACAACAATAATGTAACCATTATGTCCTGCAAACTCATAATAATAAATGAAGAAATAAATAAGATTAAGTTTCTTCCCTCGAGGAATCCAAAGGGACAGACACTGAGTAAACCAGTGATCAAAATACATTTTAAAGGGAATTTGAAGTAGTATCAATGATGAAAAAACATTCAGCAGAGCGAAAGGATGAAGAGACAAAGGAGATAATTTTCCACCTAAGTGGCCTCCGTAAGTGAGCTCTCTGAAAGGGTGATGTTCCAGGCCAAATCTAAAGGATGTGAAGAATAAGAGTGCCATGCAGAACACTGGGATGAGTGGGAAAGAAAGTATGACTATCAAGAGCCGGGCAGGTGTAAACTGGCATAGTCAAAGACCAGAAGGGAGGAATTCCTCAGGGAGGAATGGGAGATGGAGCTCGAGAGCTGAGGCTGAGCAAGCACAAGTTCACAAATATTGGAGGCCAAGAAACAGAGTTATACATTGTGAGCAAGGACATGGATTGGTGTGAATTGTGGAGAGAAATGCAAGGAGAGACCCTTATCTATGGTCAACACAGAGCAGAAAAGCTATTATTTGAAGAAAAGCAGGAATTACACCATAGGTCCAAAGCTTTCCTAGGAGATGAATTATAATATTAGATGACTTGCGGATAAAACAGTTTTACCTCCAAAGGTTAACTACATTTTCTTGCCTTTTTATTTCTGTAATAGGTCATGTTTGACACAAGTGAAAGCAGCTCAAATATTATTTAAATTTGCCAACTAAAGATTTTCAGCAAAATTGACATGGAATAATTGACCCCAATCATGGTCATGTGAAAGTATATGCACTGATATCTGCTAATGGGTTCATTATGAAACTTACTCTCTGCATGTATATGAATTAAGTTTGTTCCTCAACCTCCATAGACAACAGATGGGCCCTTTATTATTCTTCCCAAAACACAACATCAGTGACTACCAACTCTCTGGCAATATCAGCCTACTTGTCTCATAAGTAGGAGTAACTTATTCTGCCAATCTCTGATTTTTAAAATTAGCTTAAAAGCTCTAAATAATATAAAGTATAAATCCTGGACTCAGTTGAGCACTTTTTTTGGAGTGCAGAACATTTAAGGAATGTGAGTTGGATAGGGAATAAAGAATAGCTTACTGAAAATGACATTTTAAAAAAGTCAGTAAACCATATCTGTAAGCTAAGTACCACAAGAACAAATGTCCTCCCTTTCATAGTAAAAAAAAATAATGACAACAAATATGAAATCTCTTCTATTTTTGGTTTGCAGCAAAAGCTGGCAAAAGAAATTATCTGCTATCTGGCCTCAAATTGTGGGTGCACCCTCAGTATGAGCATAGCTACAACAGGAAGGCGCACAATCATGAAGCCAGACAAACATATTGTAGGTTTTACAACTCCAGTTTTGGGTGTTCCTGAATATGCTCAGACATGACCATGATTGTGCCACTAGTGTTGAGGAGACACAGACCATCTCTGTACCAGCTGAGCAATGCATTCTGTCCTAGCATGGAAATCTGCAGCGAAGATGATCCGCCACACTACAGAACTGCTGCAGAATTATGTTATGTGTGTGGTTTCTGAGAGCATGTGTGGGAGAACACAAACCTATGAATATCTACAGTGTGTATTAGAGAGCACTATGCAGCAGTAAACCACTTCCTGACCTGGGCAGGTACATCAAGAAAAAAAGTGTTTAAAAGTATAAGAGCATTCAATTTTCTGCAGTAAGATTAGCTCATACTCAGGCTGGTTCCGTATCTTGGCTGTTATGAATAAGCAGCAGTGAACACAGGAGTGCAGAGAATCTCAACATTCTGATTTCGTCTCCTTTGGCTGTACACCCACTAGTTGCTGGATCATATGGTTGTTACATTTTTAATTTTCTGAGGATTGCATGACTTTACATTCTCATCAAGTTTTCTTTCTACATCCTTGGCAAAAACTATTACCTTTTTTATTATAGTCACTCTAACAGTAATAAGATGCTGCTGCTAAAAATGTGGATATTAAGTGTACTCACGAGAAAAATGATAACTATGTGAGTTAAGGCATTTGCTAATTACCTAGATTTAATTATTCTAATATACATATATAATACTTCATATATATCATACTTCAAGACTTTTGGTTGGATATGACAAATGCAGCTTTTTAAAAAATAAATACATTTGAAAATAAAGTAAGGCACATTTATTGATATGAATTAGATTCAAGAAGAAATGCAGAAAGAGCTCATGGATTGGGGCTTGACTTCATTTAGTTAAAAGGGGCTGGTAATTCCCCTCCAGAAGTGGATGCTAAGAGTGTGCTCTCCACAGCCAAAAGGTTTCTCCTCCTTGCTTACTTGGCTTTGTTCCTCTCATTGGTGACCAGCATGAAGAAAAGAATCCCTTTTCAAAAGTGTATGTGTTCTTCTTTCTATGAGTGATGTCATAGGTCCTGGTGGCCCAAGAATTTGCTAACTAGCACTTAGCAACACACAATCATTATTTTCTCCCCTAAGTTTTAATCCAGTCTTTGACTTATATTACTTACAAGAAGCAAACAGATAACAGAATTTTCCACCTGTGCCAACATCCCTGACTCAATTCAAATGATACTTTTGAAAAGTAAGTCTCTAAAGAAACTTGTTTACCAATTGTTCACCAAAATCTGCTTTAAAATGGTACAGGATTTTGCTTGGCCTTCTTTGTTTTTTCATGCTCGTGATTTTCTTCTTAAATAGGGTAAGGAGAGTTGGCCAGGTGAAAACTACACCAACTAGTCAATTAAGTGTGATATATTTAAAGTGCATGTCTATCCTCCAGGAATAATCTTGAATTCTCTTTTAATTACAGCCTACCTAAGAGAAAAACAGTGAAAGCCTCTGTTATTTTGTAGGAAAATAGCTGTGCATTTCTTTAAACTTGTGATTTGAATCTTACATTGTGAAGAGACCACAAGTTTAAACAGCAGCATACTATTTTTAAAAATATATTTGTAAATTATATTCTTAAAAATAATTATAATCCATCCAAAATACTAACAATAGCTATAATTTATTAAGCACCTAATCTATGTAAGAATAATTCTCATGAAGTCATTCATTATCGTGATTCCATGAAGTAGACATTTGTTGTTGACAGGTAGCTGAGCCTTGAAGAGATTGTCCAAAAATCTCACAGCTAATAACAGTTTCTGAAGTATGGTCTTATTGCACAGGAATGAAGATCCTGGGCAGAATATATGCCTTTTAAATAACACTCCACTGTTTTCTGACTTGATTCTTCTAATAATTTGAATGTATTGCATCAAGTTGGGGGAAGGGGTTGTCCTTTTGCCAAAAGCAACCAACCATAAAGGCAAAGAACAAAGTTGCAGCAGTAGTGACTCTTGCCAGTGGAATAGGCCCATGTGTCATTTTTGGCATGTGTATACCTGTTCCCAATAACCCCAAAGTAGACAGTGTTCTCCTCTTAGTCATCCAGTAATTTAGTCATAAATGAAATAGAATAACTTCAGTTAACTGCTTCTTCCATCATGGTAAGGAAATATGCAAAGTTACACCACTTACCATCAATGTGCTGCTTCTTCCTAATAATTATTTTTGGCTGACTTTTATGAATTGGCTGTTGGTGCCAAACCTTGCCTTTCCCACAAGTTCAAGACTAATCTACTAAAGTGAACACTTCCCAGTCCCTGTACTGAGTGCTTGGTATTTCAAGACCTTGACAGACTACTTACAGTTTCTTCTAGACCAACCTATCAGAACTTTATAAGGATAAACAGAATTCAAAAGCTTCCCATGGAGAAAAACTGTCCTAAGTCTAGATTTAATCCATCTTTAGAGGAACAGAACTCCATAAAGACGAAGACACAAAGTAGCTAACTTTTATATAGTTAACATTTTTCTTTAATTAATTGTAAAGACTGGGGCAAGTAGAAAAGTGTTTTCGCAAGAGCATGGGAGTCTAAATCTGTAGGAGGAAGTGACACTGTTTATGGGAGTAAGAATGTGGGTGGGAGTTATAAATTACTGCTTTTCTGCTAGTCTACAATAATCACACATAAATATCTTTGCAATGCTACCTTAAACAGAATCAATAAACTCCTGTTATAAGCACATGATACATTATTTAAAATAAGTACATATTATCTTATATCTAAGAATAAAATAGAATATCCTTACTTTCAAGAAAAAAGATTTTTAAAAGAGCCTTTAACAAAAGAAAATAAAATTGGATTCTCATTATTTTTCTAATGTTACTTTTAAATATGACATGTTACACTCCTTGAAGTTATCAAGGAAAGCTGACTTTGTCTGCAGATGTCATAGGTTTAAAAAGAATAAGCCCCGGAAATGAGTGAAAGTAATACCAAAGAACACTGCAAGGAGATAGAGGTAATCAGTCACAGGCTTCTTCCAGCATTGCCTTCAGGAGGACAAGGATGGGTCCTGCCGTCAAACAGAAATAGTCACTATTTCCTGGCACTTGTAATAGAATTCTGTCCTTATGAACAAAGAAGAGTTCAGGCAATGTAGATGTGTAGCTTAAGTGCTTGCTAACTCCAAAGAGCTATAATTCTATGCATTGGGATTCAATAGAAACAAGGAGAAGTCAGAAAAAATGATAATTGTTTAGAGTCACCAGTTACACACTTATTCTTCTATTTTGCTATATTTCAAACCTTTCTTTAACTAATCATAATTTACTACTTCATCTTCTTTGTGCTTGCTGGACTGTACACTTCGCGAAGCTTCTTGTCCAGTCTTAATCACCCCATGCCCTCAGACTCTAAGCAGGGCCACCTTTATTCCAAATACACAGCAACTATTTGCCACTGGATAGAAAAGTTGACAGGAGAAAGGTTTAGAATGAAAATGCAGCAATATCTGGTAAGCTATGCTCAGAAAAGTCTGTAAAGGTGAAAGAATGCTCCACATTGTCTAAAAACGCATTCATGACTGGGAAGGCTGGCCGAGATCGGGCCCTGTCAGCAGTTAATCATTGGTCATCGCACTGCAGAAACAGAGACATTCAGAAATGTACAGGTGGGGCTCCAGGGGTCATCTGGGCTGATGGCAAATGCTCCAAAACATAAATTAAGACTTTTGTCATTAAGCTGAAAATGAAATTTGGAGATATGTTCTGTTAATTCATTTCTATTTATTATTTAACTTTTATTTAAATTGTTGAATGAATTTATAAAATATTATAAATGTTGCAAAAAGAGTTTGGGAGTGGGTATTTCTTCTTTTGAATACACATACAAAAGAAGTGGACCAGGACCCACTTGATCTAATCTCAGTGGCTCTGCCATCATCTTAAAAGGTGTTCTGCTGGGGATTTAGCTCAGTGATGTAAGTGCCTGTCTTATAAGCACAAGGTCGTGAGTTTGATCCCCAGTACCTAAAGAAATAAAGATAGCAAGTTTTTTTTTAAAAGGTGTTCATGATTATAATGTTTTAGCAAGTAATAAGTACAAAATTTTAAGCAAGCAGCAACCTAATCATTTTTAGAATAGGTAGGATTATCCTCTATGATCTTGATTGTCTAGTTTGTTTTCAGGTCTAGCGACTACTCATGCTTACCTGGTACAAAGTGGAACATATTCTGGTTATGTAAGTATTGCCATTTCCAACCAGGTGGATGGCAAAAATGTATTCTTGCTCCTCTAACTTAGCTTTCCATAACTATGCTAACACTTATATCTCTGGAAGCATATAAACACTTGCTTATCCAAACCTAAATCTATTTGGGACAGATTTTCCTGCAGACAACACTGATCCTATTGAGCCAAATAAGCTTTTCTTGCCAAGGGGCAAAATGGAGTAGGTCAAAGGGTTGCCACAGATTCTGTGTAATTTCCATTTTCTAACTTCTAGCTCAACAATCATGAGCAAATTTGGTTGCATACTGGAAACATCTAACTGGCTTTAAAAAAAAAGTACATGGGTGCCACTCCCAGAAATTGATTTAATTGGTCTATGTTTCAGTCTATTGATCTGAAATAGAGCCAGGGGTTGAGAAGCACAGTTTTCTCATTTCTAGCATAATTACCACCTCATGTACCTCGTGTGAGGTTTCCAAGACAATGTGTGAAATTAGTCTCTAACATTTCTGATCTCACCAGGTTCCATTCAGCATTCATTTCAGGAGAGGAAAGAGAAAAGGAAGTTGGGCAGGGAATCTGGGGAGGTAGAAAGGAGGGATCCTACCCCAGAACACTTCTAGTTCTGCCAATTAGCACTTCATTAGGGTTAACAAGCTATCCTTTGTCAAAGCAAACACTCTTAGAGGATTAAGCCTCATTCTCGCCTTAGTGTGAATGACTTTAATCAGATAATCGCCTATCACCTAGTTGAGGATTTGTGTCTAGGGGCTGAGGCAGGGGCAAGAAGACAAAGTTGCAAGGTCTCTAGGGACTCACTGAAGTGCTGCAAGGAAGGTTGCTGTCTGGCAGCCTAAATAATCTGAAAAACAAACTTTCTCCTTACACTTCTTCAGTGATGATTTGTTTAAAGTCTGATCAAGTCTAAGGCCCCTTACAACTTTTCTCTGACTTTCTTTCTGCCATGAAGCTGTTAACATGTGCTGGGTAATTTTACCGTTTGCCAGCTGTTGGGAGTCCATGTGGAGAAAGTCCTTGCCCAGCCCTTGCTTTCTTGCCATCTGCTTGGCACATGGTGAGCATTCAGGGCTTGTTGAATTTCACCGAATTGTTTCATTTGCTACACTCCTTCCCAACTGTTTCCCGCCTTGTGTCCCCTGACAGCTAGATCCCACCGTGAACACCTTGAGGAAGACTAAATAATGCCTTCAGCCCCAGTGCAAAGCACAGCTCTTGGCAGATTGTCAGTGGTCAATACATACTTGTTAAATGAATGAAAAAGTAATATCCAATGTACTGATACTGAGGTTATTAACAGTAACTTACTAGTATACTTTCAGTCCCGCACTGTTGAACAAGGCAAAGAGGGTAGGGGAGAAAAATATGAAACTCCTACCATTCATTAATGTGACAAATCTTGTTCTTATTCAAAGTCTCTTTAGGATGTCTTGAGACATGGTTTGAAGGTAGTTTTAGGAAATAAGCAAGGTAAGAAGAATGAGAAAAGCTAACCAAGGATCCAGAGAAACAATACACATAAATGTAAGAGAAAGAAGAGAGAGAATGGAGAGGAGAGGAGAGACAGAGAATGACAGAGACAGACAGACACAGAGAAACAGAGAGAGAGTCAGACAGAGAGACAGAGTGCAAGACGGCGGGGAGAGATACAGAGAAAGAGACAGAGAGGGAGAGAGAAAGAGAGAGAGAGAGAGAGAGCTTACCTTAGGGGGTCAAAAGAAAGGAACCTCAAGAATGAAATGAGCTAATAGACACAGAAGATATTTAGGAACAGGAAAATCAACCCTGATTTTGGCAATTAAAAATGTTTGGCTTTAAAAATAAAAGAAACAATGGCTTTTATTCAGACTTGTTTTCCTACATGAAACAAAGTTAATGGGTAAAAATTTTTGCAGTAGAATATATAAAACAGTTACAGTGTAAAGTTTTATCCTAAGACTTATTAGTTGTTATTTTTCAGATTACAAAGGAATTCTGGACTAAGCTGCAATACACAATTTTATGAGATCACAGGAAGTGTTTCACAATGTTGTATGTAATTATACATTATAGATTAAAAATAAATATATCTACTTTGACCTTTGAGCTACCTACTTTATTTATTATTGTATACATTTAATTACTAAAAGATTATTAGTATGTATTTTCTTTTCCTTTGTACCAGCCCACAAAAGTCACTTTTATATCTTAGAGCACTTAGAAATATATTACAGATCAGACAAATTAACTCAGGATCTTTGGATATAGGATGTGTGGCATTGTGAGTCAGGACGCTCGACCCTATTAACTGTGAGGCTTTGGTCAAGTGTCAGTTGTCCAGTGTCTGTTACTTCATATGACAAATGAAGATTATAATGGAGGACATCACTTATTTTATCAAGTTGTGTTAAAATCTTACATTTAAAAGAAACAAAACAAAAAACCTGCATGTTTAGTACAGTATCGACTATGTAGAAAACAAACACAGTGGAAAAGACTAGAAGGAAACACCATGTCAGGTTGATAGTGACTACCTGGGGCCTGGAAACACAGCTCATTGCTAGAAAAAAGTTCCATCCAATTTTCGATATTGTATTGATCTTAATTAAGAAAGAAGTCACACTCATGAGGATGCTATCCATTTCATTTCCTTCAAGCTATAGAAGTGTCTAAGGAACCCTCATAAGTCTTGAGATGTAAGGCACTAATGTTGGCTATACCGTATTGCTAAGAGTCTTTAATTCAAGTCACTTTCTGCTGCTGGGCTTCCTGGACAGGGTCACTCTTGATTTGATCTGTCTCAGCAGTGGAACACATCCTGCATTTTGTTCTGAGAGTAAGCTATTGACCTCTACTCAACAGCAAATTTGGATCATGTAATATTCTTCAACCCCCACCATCTTTAATAACTAAGCAAGCAATGCCATGGCTCCCAGTGACTAAAAGTTTCTTATCATATTGTTAAGATTCATTGTTTTCCTAGCTGAACTATAAATTCCTTGAGGTTAGCAAATCCATTAGTTTTTGTACGTGGTTGGCCCTCCAACCTTACCGTGAGACCAGGACTCTTGGCCTGCCTTTCTCCTGCTTCAGAAGCTCTTTCTCTAGACATTTCTCACTTCAGAGAGGATTCTGCCTACATAGGGATGGCCCTGTCTTTAGCTATACCATTTAACACATAACTTTCCTCCTCATCCTATCATCCTCGTTTGTTTTACTTCAAAGTGCTTACCTCGATATGAAATCACGACATATGTTTATGTTTTTATTTTTTATTTATTAATTGCCTCGCCCTAGGACAATGCAAACCCATAAGGGGAAGGACTTGTCCATGTTCATTTCCACGATCACAGGATCTAGAATGAGACTTAGCTATGGCTGATGCCCAGTGAGTATCAGTGGAATGAATATAGTCTATGAATATAGTCTATGAAGAGTGTTTTCTGTATAGAGATAAGAAAAGAAGAATGGCAATTTTGGTTAGAAGAAAAAAAAAAGCAAGGAAACAGGAAATAGAGAAAGAACCATCCTCTTAGATATCTAAAGCAGCTTCTCTTTACATTAAACTTAGGAAATTGTTAGATTTATACCAAGATATTTTGTCATCCCCATTTTCTTTAAGAAAAAAAGGCAACAAAAATAAACAGCTGTAAAATCATAAGATATAGAAGACAATTCTACTGTCCCATAGGACCAAGTCCCTTGTACTACACTCTTGGCTGTAGGGGAAAAGGGTCTCCAATCTTTCACTCACTAATAACATTGTATACTTCTAAACTCTCAATTTGAAGATGTATTTGCTTTCTCTCTATCGCCAGATCCCTTAATAATTCTAGTCAAGTTAAATTCAATTTTTTTTGATAAAATAGCTTGATCAATGCACAAAGGAATTGCTATTTTAACTGTTTTAATTGTTACAAACATCTGGAAGGCAAATGTATGAATTTTATTTTATTATTTATTTATTTTGTTACTTTGTATCGAACTTAGGACCTTGTACTCGCCAGGCAGGCACTGTGCCACTGAGCTGTATCTCTGGCCCAAATATATCAATTTTATATAATACTTTCACATTAGTGTCAAAATGTGTGCAATAATAATAAGTGGTGTATGTGTTATATATAACATAGTGTATCTTATACATACACAATGTATAATAGAACATATACTGTTTGTATTTCAATAAAGGGCATCACTGAAGATCTTTGTGCATGAAAATATAAGTATCTTTAAACAAAAACTAAGTTCATGTAGTTTTATTAACTATACTTATTCAGACAGCTGAATGCACTTGAACTCAGGCTACAGAAGAAGATTTCCTCTTGCCCCTAACCTCGTGGTGAAATATGATGTAAACACATTTAATGCATGCACTTAAATTATTTTCCATACAAGAATGTTTTATTGATTTCTGGAAGTTTCTTCTCTTAGTCATCTGTAGTTAAGCATGGTCAGGAAGCAAGATACTTGAGACTAGAACACTGTTTTAATATTAGCTTGCAATCATTGTTTTATCCTGGTATAGTAACAATAGCATTCTTGGGTCAGTAATTCAAGACATTTACAAGTTTCCATTTTAAACATATCTTTCTTGGAATATTTTCATTTAGATGATTCGGGAGAAAGTGATAGAAATGCAAATTATAGCCAAGGATTTAGCTCAGTGGCATAAGCACCTGCCTGGCAAGCACAAGGTCATGAGTTCAATCCCTGGTACCAAAAAAAGAAAAAAAGAAAAAGAAAAGCAAATTATACTTGGAGGTAGAGAGTACTCATTGAAATGTGAATGTGGTAGATAGGACAAGAAAGATACAATTCCCACAGGCACACACATGGGTGCCTTAAAGACTTCCATTTGACTGAAAAAGATAAATGCTACCATTTCCTTTATCTACATTATTGATAAACAGGGAGTTGATTTTATCTCTAAAAACCATGTATCCTTTTATTTCCATAGGTATTCAGTGGTATAATTAAGACTTCAATGGACTGAAATGCTTCAGGAACCTGCAGTGAATGCTCTTTCCTTTATCTTAAAATGTAGTTTTATTTCATCTGAAATTGTTTTCTATAATTTCCCTTTCCACTCACAAATGACTTTCTTTTTGTACTTTTGGATGTACTTACTCATGAGCCTGTGGACCGTAACTAGACTTCACAGAGTGAAAGAAACCATAATGCTCTCCTGGCACTGAGGAAATAGCCATGGTGGTCTAAATGGGGAACCATTAACTTTTTATTACTATAATGATGTTTTAGTAATTTCCACAACTTGAAATGTGGTAAGGATGCTACTGGTAGCTGAAGGCTAGCAATATGATTTACTATTTTTAACATATGATCTGGTGTTTTGTTACAGTGCTTCAACATTTTAAATGCCATTATTCATGGTATAATATTATCAGTGATAACAGACTAGGTTTACCCAGTGACAGTGTAGTTTCATATCACCATTTATTTTGGCTAGTTTTCTGAGTTCTAGATTGACCATTGTTTTATGAGTTTTCTTAATCATTCCTTCTCTCTTTATCTAAAGTAAAATAACAATCTTTTTCTCATTCTTGCTATTTGCTAGAATGTTGATTCTGTTTCTGACATTCAGGGCTCTTTCTTATATTTCTTTGTGCTCCATCTGGTAGAGCAGAACAGTCTCAGTTTCAATTTCTGTTTTGTTCCCAGAAGTTTCCCCGCTTCTATGCTGAAGTACAAAAATAATTTCCCCTCTAGTGCCACATGTAGGTTCAAAGTCCTGTTTCTCACCATGTTGTTGCAAAAAGCAACATGTACCTTATCACGTGAAAAAAACACATAGCTTGCAGTTGGAAATCTATGGGAGTCCCAGAATAGAAAATTAAGTCCTAAATCCAAGATTAGCTGTTAGTGGTTAATTTGGCATTCTGAGGAGAGAGGCAAGGTAGCCACGTGCAGCACCAACCTGTGGCAAAGGTGGCCCAAGAGGCTCTGTTGTCAGGGGTCAGACCTCTGTGGTCACAGAGAATGGGAGGCAAACTGAAGAAATGAAAGGCAAGTAGCAAACAATTTAGTAGGCTAAGCCAGGGATTTGGGAGTCTCCCAAGACTCCTCCCTTCCTCATTCCCGCATGAGTCACTTTTGCAGTGTATCCACACCCATCCACGCATCCATCTTCACTACCCCAAAATGCCCATTCACCCTGTAAGCTGCTGGCACAGACTCTACCTGTTGCCCTTGCTGTTTAAGGTAATGCTGAGACTTGGTAGATTAACACAGACTTCCTTTCAACCTCCCCTCCTTCTACTCTCCTGCATTTACCCTCTTCTTACTCCTCACAGAAGGGCTGGTAGTTCCCTGGCATACCCTCTACTGTTTCCTCCACTCTACCTGAACTGCCCTCCATGATACCTTTTACATGCCTTTCAAGGCACCGGTTAAAAGAAAATCTTCCAGGAAACATTCCCTGTCCCTCCTCAGGGCCCTCTTGGGTCTCCTTCCACTCATTCTTGCATGTCTGGTGTAACAGGCATTTGATGTAATTGCCAAAATGAAAGCTGGATAAAAAGAAAGGAACTCCCCATGGCTTGCGGCAGTTGCTAATTGACAGCTAGAAAGAACCCCCCTCCCTTTTCTCTGAGAAAGTGCCAGTGTCTTTTCACTTTGCTTCAACTGAGCAGGTACGTGGGTACTTTTTAATGATTAACACTGAGAAGTGGCACAATTTAATTAATTTAGTCCTTTGTTCTGAAGGGATCTGTACACAGTATTAACTGTATTCTGAGGATCTAGCCAAGGGTCAATAACTCAAGTCTGTTATTTTTGCCTCTGGAGGGTACGTTTGTACTCAAGACCTTCCCTGACATGTTTCCCTCTTCTTAAACTGGCCCACATCCTCTTTACACAGGCTAGCAAATTATGTTCAAAACGTGGAACAAACATTTCTAGTTACAGTTCTCCTTCAGCAAGTTATCAAATTTCTGAAATTCAAAGGAAATCCTGGCCTCAAGTCTCCAAAACTTATCATTTCACAGAAGTCCAGGATTCTTTTCATCCAAAGTGAAGCCACGTGACATCTTCAAGTACCCAGCGAATTATGATTTGGGGTTGTGGACTCCCCCCAACCCCCATGATACAGGCTTATTTGCCTTGAAATATTTCAGTATTTCAGAAAACGTCATTTTATTTTCAAAAAGAGAGCTCTAGTTGCTATAAATCATATACTGCAGAGTTGGGGCTACAGGGTTTTTAAGCTCCAAATATCACAAATTCGATGGCAAGCTGGTATGTGTCTGTGCTTGTGTGACAGTCAGCTTCACCGAGGCATTCTAAAGCTGGGGACAGCTGTGACTGGGGCACGGTACACATTGGCGTCCTTACAGACGTTTTCCCGCCTGCTCGCCCTCCAGGTTCAAGTACTGTGCGACGCATTTGCAGGCAGCAGCCCCACCAGACCCGCAGGTCCGCGCGGTCTGACTGCAGGCTTCGGTCTAACCTCGCGGGCGTGCTCGCAAAGCCCCAGCCCGGGGCCTCCTCCGGGCGCAGGCGTCAGCGGCCCAGGCTGGGAGCCGGGCCGGGGGCGCGTCCCGCCGCAGCGCACCGTAGGCGGCGGCCAGGCAGGTCTGAGCCGGAAGATACCAAGCGGACCGCGGGGATGCCCGTGGCCCACGCCGGCGTGGCGACCCCCGCTCTCGGCGCCGGCCTTGCGGACGCCGCCGCCGCGCGGGCGAGGGCCGAGGGCCGAGGGCCGAGGAAGCGCGGCCGGCCGGCCGGGCGGGCGGGCGGGCGCGGCGCGGCGGAAAGTTGAGGCGCGCTCGTGGGGCGCCGCGCGCGCCCTGCAGCTCGCCGAGTCCGCCCCGGGCTTCCTGGTGGGGCTGGGCGGGCGGGGGAGGGGCCGCGCGGCGCAGCGGAAACCGGAGCTCGGCGATAAGAGGCTGCACGGCGACGCGAACAGCCCTTTCACTGCGGCTGAATGAGTTGTGGCGCTCACCATGCACCCGTGACGAGGGGCTGACAAGTTGCAGTTTCCCTCGCGGGCATCTTGGAGTCGGGACTCCCACAATGCCTTGGGCCCTCGGCCGCCTGTCGGGCCGCCTGTGAAAACATGTGAGAGGTAAGTTTCCACCCGCACAGTTCCGGGCCGCTCCGGCGCTCCGCATTGTTCAGCCCGCGGGGCCGCGGAGGAAGCGAGGGCGGCGCGGGCGGCGGCGGCGGCGGCGGCGGCGGAGGGGCGGAGGGGCTCGGGCTGCGCCCCTCGCGGCCGGGCCGGGCCGGGCCAAGCTGAGCTGAGCTCCGCGGGCTCCGCGGGCGCTGTCAGCGCCGCCAGCCGCCGGCCGGGCCCGGGGCACGGAGCGGGGAACAGGTGCGCGCCCGGGCGCCGGCGAGGCCGCGACCCCTCCGAGCCCCGGGTCCCTCCGAGGGCAGCGCGGGTCCGCAAGCGGGGGCTGCCGGGCAGCCTGCTCTGCCTAGGGGCCAAATATGTGCACGCAAAGGTTAATCCTCTGCCTCCTACCCATAAATTACGTATGACATGTTTAGCTGGGCGGCCTTATATGGAGCGTGCTGTATTTCAGTCCAGTTTGGGTTTCGCCAAGTTTACGGGCGGAAGACGCCCGGCAGCAGAGGGCTGCTGCCACCCTTCTGCTCCCCACCCCCCGTCGTTTTGTAGTGCGTCACCCAAAAACTGTAAGAAAAGTAAGTGCAGGGGCTTTCTGGGTGGAGCCGCAGTTGGTTCATTGAATTGCTTTCGTGAAAGGTTGAGAAGAATGAAAAGTAGTTAGTACTTGGGTTCTGGTTTTTAGACAAAAGCAGGGTAAATATGTAGCCTTCCTCCACCTACTTTTTTTTTTTTTTTTTAAACCGGAGCCGGAATCTGTTATTGGTAGTAATGTGTCATGTGAGAATACTTTGATTCCAGAGCCTGTAATACGAGCAGGTATATGGTGGAGCTTGTGCTTTCCCCCGGCTCCCTCGCAGCACTTTACAAGGATAGGGTGTTGATAGGAGCCTAATTGTGTTCCTAAGTCTCTCGGGCCTGGAGACTTGGACTGCTACTGGGATTCTGAGGTGTGTTTCCGTGAATTGTGCCTCCCCGGGTTTAACATGGAGTAGAAAGCTGCTAGAAAGGTTATTGCTCCTGTCTTTACCTTGTGCCCCCCCCCACCCCCACGTAGGCACAAACAATAGCGAAGGAATAGCAAGGTCTGCTGTGCCCTGAGGAATTTCTTCAACAAATTAATACACGGAGAGAGAAGTCATAATTAATGCCTGTGGATTTGCAGGGCCTCTGCAACGTGCTTTGAAATACTACACCAGTGGACGCAGCGTTCCTCTCCTGGGTCTGAACACAGTGTCTGTTTATACAAAGAGGGTATTTAGTCCATAACTATTCCTATACCAGCATAAGTGATCGTCTCTACATTATCTCCCCGGGGGTTACCAAGAGTGGTGGTGAAGCTTCCTTTGTCTTACTTTTGAGATAAATTATTATCACCCAGAGAAGTTAAAATGAAATTTCAACAACTGTAAATTTCGGCCTAAGGATATTTACTTCAAACAAGAATGTCTTAGGAGAGGCACTGAATTAAGTTATTTCGTAGCCTCAGAAAGCACATTGCTGTCACATGTATCTCACATGCGTTAAATTGGTGACAGCTACAATTTGTCTATGTTTAGTTAGCCCACTGCTTTGCTGTTTTCATGTTTTGTGTATTGGTATGGGAGTTACATTTTTTTTTTTTATCACTGTGTTGTTAGGCCTTCTGTCAAAATGTAGACGTAATTTTTAGTTTTCTTTGTTTAATGCGGGGGTTTCCTCACTGAGAAGTACAAAAGTTGCCTATTGTATTTTAGAGAACAGGTTAGGTCAGCACCAGAAAACCTGTTCATCTGTCTATAATTATACTATCACTTAAGACATAATAATCAGGTTTTATTATTACTAGGAGACTCAGAAAAACCTCACATGTGCCTCATTTAATTTTTTTCTCAGATAACTAAGAACAAATTTGTGTGTAGATCTACATCTAGTGTAGTGCTGGGTGCAGCCATGCCAGAAGAGAAACCAAAGTGTTGCATGATTTGAGATATTATTGCTTGTGTTTATGCTTACACATTTGAGGCCAACTTAGACTCCAAGTTGAATTCATTAAATTTTATTCCAACATTCTGTTCTTCCTCTGGGCACAGAATTCCTATGAAATGAAACACTAAATTCTGTTCCAGAACAAGAAGAGATTATCTTGTGTTTTCTCCTTGGGGGAAGGAAAGAGTAAATTGTATTTCTTACTGAAAAAGTACGTTACTTTATTATATAAAATTTCCTGTGTTCATTGTAAGCAAAAAATTGCCCTTGCATTTGTCACTGTCACCATCCATTAGGCCTGTATTTGATATATCTATTTATGGAAATAGAGAACAGCCTTTCTGTACCTCCTGGCTTTCTCTTTGGTGATTAGAGAGCATCTCAGGACCTGCTTGGAAGAAACTGAAAAAGAGTAGGAGATTGGGTTTTCTGTTCTCTCACAGAAAGATATTAGAGTGGGTAGTAGATAGAGGAGGGTCAGGGTGAAGGTTGGAAATGAAGTACGTTCATTAAACATGTTACACAGGAAGAATTTAAGTTGTCTGGTCTTGCTGGCCAAAAAGTTTCATGTCTGAAATACGGAATATGCTGTCCAGTATAGGAGTCGCTAGTCACAGTGTCTCTTGAGCACTTGAAATATGGCTGTCTCAGATTGAGATTTGATATGTTAAATATATACTGGAATTTGAAAACTTGATACAAAATTGTAAAACATCTGATTAATATTTTCATATTGACTATGTTAAGGGCAATATTTTGAATCTTTATTGCAATAGAAAATACTGTTAATTTCATTTTGTTAATTAAAAATCTTGTGAACTTTGTTAGTATAAGTAACACACAACTTGGAATGGCAAATGTGGCTTGTATTGTATTTATATAGGGTAATTGCTAATAAAGCAGAAACACAGTATTCTGAAAGAAAAGTTACAGTTTGTTGTTCAAAACACAATAAAGTCGACTTGCTTTTACAAGATAAAGAAGTCTATTGTGCTTAGAAATACTTTGTCTCTCTTTTTCTTTGTAACCAAAATTTACCAAAAAAAGTCTTCTTACATCTATTTTCATTTCTTTAAAACTACTATTTAGTTTAGGGATTTAATGGTGAGGTTGTAATAACAGAGAAAAGGCTTATAATTAGGAGGATGAGTCTTAACACCTCTTAAAGGCCAGAAGAGGGTATGATTGCTATTTAGGAACATTTTAGAGACTCTGGTTATCATTGTCCTGAAGTTACCAAACATAAACAAGTTACTAAAATTTATTTTAAAATAGAGTTTTCAGTAAACAGCATTTATCTTCAAATACTTAATATATATTTTCCTTTGCTGCACCTTTACTTTCTTAGGGAAAAAAAAAACCCACTAATTTATCCAAACAAACTCCTGACTGAATTTAATAAAAGATTCACAGGAATGAGAGATTTTTACCTACAAGGAACAAGGTATTGTCTTGAGTGTTAGGAAAGGTAAAAAAAAAAAAAAAAAAAAAAAGTTTCTGTGATAATTTTATGGGCTTTGAAGAAAATCTGTATGCAGAGAAGACTTTATGATTTGAACACATTCTTGAGAAAGCATCTGACTGATAAACAAAGCACAATGGCTTAGGTCCTGGAAACATTCCTTTCAGATATTTTCATAACCGAAGTACATTTTGCCTTTCACAGTGAGTGTTAAGCCAGAAAATGTGGTTCTACTATAGCCATATAAGCATGCTAAATGTTACTTTCTTGAAAGATGTATGACTTACAAGATAGAAGTAGTGGAGTCTAGAAAAGGAGAGGGACAAATTCCATATAAATCCTCAAGAAGAGTTCACACTGGGTTAGTGGCATCTTGAGTCTGTCATTCATGTCTGTGTCCATACCACCCCGAATACACTGATCTTTTCTGAATCTTTTACTCTCTGAATTATGGTCCCCCTTGGGGTTAGAGTATGGGGGGTGGGGAGACAGAATGATCTCCATTAACTTGGAATAACATTTCTGATGAGTCATGGAGCATATATTCACTAATGGTTGGGGAATTATCGATTGAAAAGCAGAGGATTCAAGAATAGTTACTGACATATGGCATTAAATGTCTGTAGACGTTTTTATTTTTAAATTTGAGTTAGGGAAATTGCCTTTAATATACTGTTTTACAGATTACAGAAATATGTGTTTATATAAACATTACAGCTAAGTCCTTGAAAAAAATCTAGCAAACACAGTATGTGATTACAGTTTTGAACATATTATTAATTTCATAAAAATTCAGTGCATCTCTTCAGATAATTACTGATGAATTTAGGGAGGTGTTTTGTTATCTGCCTTTGAAATCCATAAAATGAATCTTTGGAAAATTTAAAAAGTGTTTTTCACTTTTTATAATATTTTTGAGTCATTACTTTACGTTTCTGTGATTAACTTTTTTAAAAACAATATACACAAATAAAAGGCAAATTAAAAGTGGGAGAAGTGGGAAATAAGTCTAGATACCCCTAAATCCACAAATTACATATTCTTTTGTTTTAAAAATATTTTCATACATAAGCTAATTTCATTTATACTGTTTTATGTTAGTTTGTTGAAGTTTTGCGTTATTGTTTCTTTTCTGTAAGAATCTTTCTGATTTATATCTTGTACTCTGAGTAAAACTACTTAGAAACTAATGATATGTTTATTATTATTTTGTTATGAATGTGTGTTTATTTTCTCATAAAACATAAAAGTTTAAAAATACAGGTTAGATGTCACATTAGCTAGGGTAAAAGGTGACATTCCCAGAGATCAGTTTCAAAAAGATAAAGAAGTTGTTCTGAAATAGTATAGTTTGAACAATGTACCTCTGAAGGAGGTGTTACATATTTTACATTATTTTAAGAAACTGAGAATGTATCTTTTATATATTCAAAGAAGTGATTCTTAGATGATAAAAGTACACAAAGAATATGCTTCTGTGGGATGGGAAGATACAACCTGAATATAAATGCATGCATGATGATAACACCTTCCTCAAAGCAAGGTCAGTGTTTTCAAATCTATATATTAAATTACTAGTATATTCTTAAAAGAATGTTGTAAATATGAAGTTCAGAGACTGCTATTGATGTTCATACACAATATCTACTCCATTCTAGTCCCTTTTTAGCTACAAATTCACAAAATGAAGAGGTTTCTTCCTTCAGAGGAGAATTTATAGTTGAGACTTGATTTTTCCTATATTTTAAAGTTTGAAAACTGTTAGCTAACAAGTGAACTTTTTAAAAAGAGTTAACAAGATTCTGGGATTATGGTGACGACATTAATCCTATGAACTAAACATTACAAGGCTGGTTTGTTACATTAATTTATCTTGCAAAGTTGATTGTAGCAAAATGCCATGCCAAGCTCACAGATATCTACCTCATTTAATCAATATATGGTTGGTCGTCAAAGCTAGGGGAGATAAAAGTTTTGAAAATAATTGTAAAGTCGGAAGTGTATTTCATTAAGTAATGGCTAGGTACCATGTTGTATAAGCCCCAATAAGGAAAAGCCAAGTGTTAATACAGCTCTGACCAACATACATATAAGAAAGGAAACAGTCCTAAAATAAGTAAGTGATGGGAAACCAAAGGTATTCTTTATTTTTCCACTTTATCAAATGTTAAAGCAGTATTAATGTAATATATTCAGTGATTTGTTTTTGGATGTTACATATGGTTATGAATATATGTAATATACAGACACAGATTTTTTTTTACTGTGCCTCTGAGCTGTATCCCAGGTCCCAGACACAGGTTTTTCATACATGTTATAGTTCATTTATTCTTTTCTGTAGAAAAAATATTTTGATTTCCAAATGACCTATGCTAGAAAATCATTTGTCATTAGTCTTCATGAATACCATAAAATAACAGTTTTTGCAGGCACTGAACAATTACCAATACATTAGAAGACCAAAATGGTGAACTGAGGCAAAAAGCACGTGTAAAGAATTAGTGAAAGAGAAAGCTAGATTAAAAATAAACTGCCAGTTATACCTAGGTTATAACAAAAACCGTGACACATGCTGAAAATCTATATAGTAGGTTCAGTAGTGGCAGTAGTACCAAAGCATACCATTTGATTTCATTTGAGAAAAGAAATGTGAAATGCATAATAAATAGCAAAGAAAATACGTGAGCAAGGAGATTTTAATCAGAAACAGCCACAGTATCTAATTTATCATGACTTTGAATAGAGGAAAAGTGAGGCAAATAAACAGAATTTGTAACTCAAGGTTTTGGATACAGTTGTAAGTGTCACCAGTATGAATAAAATTTTGTCACTTTTTACAAAACACTTCTAATATTTTAAGCTAGTCTGTGCAAGAGCACATTTTTGGTAGTTTCTGTACTTTAATAATGGCATCAGTATACAGCAATTGTGAGTGAATAGACTTCTGGAAAATTCTGAAAGTGTAAGACTTGTACAATAACCTATGCACATCTTAAGTATGTGCTGTGTTGATTAGCAAAGTATGCCAAATTGAGCCCTTAAGCTGTTCATATTCATATTGCGCAAATTATCAAAGATGTTTCTTCAACTCTGTATTGGAATTTATGCACAAGCTATTCACAGTTTGTCTTAACCAAAAGATTTGGTCATATATCTAATCAGTGTTCTTGGTAATAGTAAAAATGACACATTAGTATTTTATTTGTTTCTCTCTTTTCTACTTGCAAGAAAAGAATTACACTTAAGGTGACATTTGAGCACTCCATGTGGGTTGATGAATCTTAACTTAGTAGAAAGAGAGCCAGAAGGTAGTTGAGTGAAGTGACGGATACAAAGAATGGGAGAGGATTGGGCTTGCTCTGTGAGGAAAATTGATGGCTGGACTTGCCACTCAGTATTCCCCTACCCAACAGCTGATAGTTGTGTTTTTTAACTTTTTGTTTCTTTTCGAAATCAAGTTGAAAGAACAAAATGTTCCAGCTCCTATAAACTCCATCTCTGAGTTTGTTTTGAAAGTCCAGTACTTATTGCAGCATAGGTAGTACAACAAAAACAGTCACCAAGAGGCAGGACATGTTTTGAAAAGTGTATATCTCTTGTATATGTAAGAGGTGAGATAGATATTATCATTGTTTTAGTGTTTTATGTTCGTGTTGCATTTTTGTCTATTCCTCAGTAAACAGGACCAGTAAATCTTAGGACAAAACATTTGCTGTGTCTTGGTTTTAACACTGTGGAATCATAAACATATAATTAATAATTATTAAAACATCAGAAGTTGCCATGTGCCATATGTTTCTTTATAGAATCTTATTTAATATTTTCCACAGCTATAAAATAACCTTATTATCTTTATCTTAATGGTTACATAGCATGACTGAAATTTCCTTGGCTTTTTATAGAACTAAGGTAATTGATTTTTTATTTATTCCACTGGGCAAACTTCTAATTTATTTTTTGTCTTCCCTCCAGTAACATATAAAGAATAGTGAGGAAAATAATATTTGTTATAATCATTCCTAACATTGTTGAGCACTTTCTATGTGTTGGGCTAGAATTAATTAACATGTTCCTTAGTACAACTTCATAAGGTAGGCAATACTAATGTCCTAGATTCACAAACAGGAAAACTTACGGCATAGATATATCCAGTAAACTAGTAGGCAGCACAAGGAGGAGTTAAATCAGGTAGTCCAGTTTTAGAACCCATGCTGTTACATCAAATAAAAATGGATTGGAAAAATATTTCTGTTGGGCCCCTACAGGAAATTGAGACCATAATCATTGGCGTTCCAAAGAGGCCCATATGCTCTAGCATTTAGGGAAACTGAAAGAAAGAAAAAAAAATAAGGGAGTAGAGGGAAAAGGTAGGAGAGGGCACTGACAGAGTAAGAAGAATGAGGAATCCGATGGGAAAGAGACGCTGGTCTTATCGAGGAACAACAAAGAGTTTACTGAGCAACAAAAAGTTTACTAACACTGAAAAGACATTTGGCTTGGGAATTAGCTTTACAGAAATTATATTTTTAGTGACATTTATCAGGGCAGGTATAGGACACCTATGAGAAGGAGAGATTGTGGTGGTTCAGAATAGATTGTAGGAGTAAATGAGGTGATTGACAGGAGTAACAGGGAAGTGTGATCCTGTTAGTGTCTACAAGATGTAGGGGTTGACTGAATGCAAAAAATAAAGGTATATAGGTCTTTAAGGATTTTAAATAAATCATTTTTAAACCTTTAATCATTCAAAAAATCGTTTCTTAAAATTTTATTTTGTTCCTGTTCATCTTATTATGTGTTGAGAGCTCTGGTAGAGTAATTATCTTTTTAAATATCTGTAAGAGAAAAGCACATTATGACTTACTAAGGATTATAACTTGGTTAAATACATGGTATAAGTAAAGTTTTTGAAACATTACATATATCAATGTCAATTATTTTTAAGCACAGGAGCTGATACATTATAAAAGGTCACCAAATTCTTTATCCCACATTATTCTAAGGTGGACATAATTTCATCTTTAGGGGTTCATTGTTATTGCTGGAAAATGTCTTGATGTCACCTAGGGAGTTCTGATCTCTTACTACAATCTACACAGAATGACTGTGTAATCTATCCTTGGTGATAAACAAGGTAGCAGATAGATACATGATAAAATGAGTTTGCAATGTGCTCAATGTGACTGACATTTATACTGCTCAGACCTTGCTATTTTAGGGAAGGTATCAGTATAACTGTGGTATTCTTTTTTCTGGAAATAAAATCCTCAATAACCAGTCACTCTTAAGAACAATTTACATATAGGAATAAATAAACAGTTACATATAGTTAATGTTTATCTGGAATTATGAAGTTAGTTATGCTTCAAATAGAATAGAAAGTTTTGCTGGAGACCTTTTATTTAAAATTCTTACCTACTTTTTATAAATAAATAGCTTAACAGAGTTTAAGCCGAAAATGTCAGAGCAGTAATAGATTACATTGTATTATTTATATGTATATATACACAGAAATCCCTGTGAAGGCTGGAGATTATAGCCCGTGAGTTTCCAGTAGTAGAAAGAAAAAGAAAAGAAAAAAAGAAGGAAAGATATCTTCAGAGAAATAAAGATAATTTTAAAGAAAAAATTCTATTTATAGTCTATAATCAGTTAATATTTATTTATATTATCTGTATCCATGCAAAGTGATTAGAAACCACACTGTGTCTTTAAGTAGAGCTTGTTTGTCTACATAGAAGGTTAATAATACTTGATTTTTGTTGTTGTTGTTAGAGTTATGTAAAAGCCACATTTAATACTTGACTGATTTTACTATTAGACTTTTTTTAGTCTTACTATTGCTTTGTGCTGCAAAGATATGGTGAAAATCTATTTTGTTATTTCAAAGTAATGCTGGAAAATGTTGATTTTTAAGTAACAAAAGTTAAATAGAATTAGAAATTCTTCTTGAGTTCTGTTATTGCATCATTGGACTTAGGTATTAGACAAATTTACTCCTGATTATTTTCAAACATTATTTGAATTTTATTGTTTTGATGTGTAGGAAAAACTGCATTGTCAATTTAGTAGGATTTGGTCTTACATATCTCAGCTTAATAAGATTAAAAGATTTGACAAAGCTAATATGACTAAAAGGGAATACAAGAAAATGTCTATAGAATTTTGGAAGCATTGGATGACTATTACAAAAAAAAGAGAGAAAAATACAGAATAAAAATTGATACTGAAAAACATCGCACATAGACTTCTGCATGAAGCTATCTGGGGAACCATATTTAGTGATACAGTCATGAGGGCTGTGATTTTAAATGCAAATGTTGTATCAAGAGCAATTAATTGAAGAAGAAGAGTATTATGTCTGCTTCTCAGTAATAGATTAATTTTACTATCTGCTGAGATCTTTCCCCTTAAAAAGTTACTTTATTATGTTTACAATAAGGCCATAGAAGAATCAATTCATCTTTTGTTTTACTGTTAGGTGATCAGTTAACAAACATATTTTGAGGACTTGTTAGAGTCAAAAGATCTTAATAGGTTAGGAGAGGAGGGGGTGCCAAGTAGGCTTGCATAGGTTCTAACCTTTTTAATGTATAATTGAATTGAGAAAAAAGACATGAACAGTTAACAATGCAAAGCACTATACAACTCAGTACCAAAGGGGGAAGCTAAAAGAAGGAAGGAAATTCAAAGAAGGAAGTCTTTGTGCACTGAATGGCCAGGGCGTGCTGTGTGAAGGGGGTGGCCCTGATAATAGGATAAAGCTTAAGCACTCTTTACAGAGTATGGAGGGAAGTCCTCAAAACAAGATGGAGCTAAGTAAGGTATCATATCTGATCATTTTCTTGTGAGGTGTTGCCCACTTACCTTACTTTCTGAAAAAGTGTGTAGGGAAAACAACCTGGTAATGATACACAATTATGAGGCATTACGTCATCTTCACATTGATGAGGACACTTAGAGAAGTCAAGCTACTTGCCTATATTTATATAGCTTATGAGCAGTCACACTGAGTTGAAGCCAGTTCTTTTCTACTTTGCCTGCCTCACGTCATGTGATTCTGCTGAGAATGAGTGTACCATGACTATGATACAGTAATTTAAAGAACTTCACCTATAGTACAACTTACATGTCATAAAATTATGATTTTAAAAGCCGCCAAACAAATTTTCATCTTTTCTTTGACATTAGGTTACAAATAGTACATAATTGGACAAATAATCATTTTTTTTGGATTTATGAAAAGCAAAACAAACTGGGCTTCTTGTTTTTAAAAAGGCTTTTAAAAGGCTTACAGTGTTGTGACATGTTATTGCATGTGGGAGTAGGTAGATCCACTTGGCATTCCCTAAGGAGAAAATGTGTATGGTGGCTCTGAGTGTTTTTGGGGAATTCGTGTCAGAATACCTATGGATACCAAAATCCCTGGATTTTCAAATTTCTTAGATTTGCATATTCAAGCCTTTTGTACTTGTAAAATTATCTCTACATGACTTAAAATACCTAATATATTGTAAATATTATTTAAAAATCTGTGCTGTATTGTTTAGGGGATAATGCAAAGAAAAAGCCTTTACATGTTTGGTGCCCATGCAGTTATGTTTTCCAGTATTTTTGATCCATGGTTGGTTGAATCCATGGATGTAGAATATACAAAACAAAGGGTGACTACAGTTTCACAACAATAATACAGTGCTATAGAGTAACTTCAGAAAACACCTTTAGTTGATAGATCATTTGTGTGGTCATTTTATGCTTTTACATTACACAATTTTCACACATCCATCTGTGTTCTCTTTGATTATCCCTGTGACACAGCTTGTAGCTTTAAAAGATAAGCTCTTAACTGAAGTCTTGTTTTGTGGGAAATATGTCACTTTGCTCATAAATTCTACTTTCATAGAGTTATTTTGACAATATACCAAATTAAAGGATAGACAGTTTAGAGACAGAAAATGGAAGGTCTTTTGTCTTGCTTTTGGCTTCAAAGGAAAGCATTCCTACTCAGCAAATATTTATTGAGTGTATTGGCCATGTGCTGTCGACCTGCTGTGTCATTGAAGGGGTAAGATGTGCCTGATTTCAAAGTAGTTTCCAGTGTAATGACAGAAATATTCACAAATAAGGTAGGACAAAACAGAGTGGGCACAAAAGAACCAAGAATAGGCTGCTTGTGGGCAGAGTGTGGAATTTGCCCAAAATCATTCAGTAGAAACATTAACTCTTTAGTCACTTTGTATGTATTAGAGAAAAGATAAAATCAACCTATAGCTTATCAAAATGATGTTACCCAATATGTAAAGTTTTTGTTTTCTTAAATCCTTGATAAGTAAGCCTAGCTCAACCACAGTGTCATCCTTGAACAAACAAGAGATAAATTGGCTTTTTAAGAGAAACTTTGGGATGTTTAATCCATTTGAGTGTTCTTTATATTTAATTCTGATTTAAGAGCAGTTTCAAACACTTAGTATTGACAATTAAGTTTCAGAGCCTATAACTTTTATGTTACCAGAAAAGAAGTCCATAAGAGAGAGGTGAGTTGTGTTTAATGGCCAGGGTTTAGATATGCACACAATGCTGTTTTTGCAGTAGCTTTTCCTTGTGCTCAGGAAATAAAGTTGTGTTTTGTAGGCTGGCTTCCCAACTTTCAAGGGGTGAAAGTGCAACTGTGCATATTCTGTGAGACCCCATTCTGCTGGGAAGTGTTTGTTGCTTGTTTCCAGGCTTTAATTTGCATTCTAGGTTAGAAAACTCAATTTTATTTTATTGCTTACTGTTACTCATTTTAATTATGAATATTTATTTAAAGCCCACTGAGTAAAAAGTTGCATTATAGGATTTTGATTCAGGATATAGTTTCTGTTTTTTGAAGTTTATGGCTTAGAGAAAATAGACCATTCACATGTGAAATAATGAAAACAATTTCAGTACACAGATTGACAAAGTGATATTACCCTCTTTCATAGCAAATTTATTAATTAATCTACTAGGTGGGAAGTAGATCCTTTAGCTCCATACATTTATTCTGTTCCTTTTATAGCCATAATTTGTGCACTACTTCATAATCATTTATGAAATATACATGAACATATGGGTATAACACAAAATTGTACACATGCACACACAGTCATGTTGTAATTATTTAGTGAGGATTTGACATAAGTGATAAAAGTTAATCAGAAATCTCCATTAGCAACCTGACCATAAACAGTTGTAATGATTGAAACACTAGCTCCTTACTTGGTAGGCATTTATTCTCTTGTAGAGGTGACCATACATAGCTCTTTCACAGTGCTGTATGATTTAGGCATTGCTATTCTTCTGGGGCATGGTGAGAGAATAGAGGATTGGGAAATTCAAGTCTGGTAGTTTGTTCCAGGATCATACTGTAAGGCATCTTGAGAACTGAGATCCTAACCCTGAAATTTTGCTGTTTGTTTGTATGTTAGTTTCCATCGGCGTGCTATGAATTGAGTACAAAATTATTCAAAGCAGTGGAGTTTTGAGACCTCCTCTAACTTAATCCTGGAAAGACATAATAAAAGAGGTAAAATATGAAAGGTCATCTGAAGCATTGTGGTCATAAAACAGCAGAGATGATGAAATAAACTTTTTAAGTTTCACTGGCTTTGAAGAGAGGGATGTATCAAATGGTCTAATATACCCGAGTGATTTGCTCAGTATTAGTTCTACTCACACCTAATACCTCTGCTCCAGCACTTTCCATGATCAGCAAAATCTACTTTTAGTCTCAAAATCATTGACACCTGTGAAGTTTCTGATGTTACTTCTGAGTGACATAGCAGCCTGCCAATTGCTCTGTTGGATGACTTGCTTAGTGGCATATCTTAAAAAGTGTCTTGTCCTCTAAAAGAGTATAGCAAATGTTCTTACAAAGTACTGAGGTACATTATCGAAGTTCATTTCTCTCATTAAAAAATGAGAGAAATGAACTTCATTTCAGTTCATTTCTCTCATTAAAAAATGAAAATCTGCTGCCAGCATTAAAATAAGCAAAAATGCCATTGAAAATTGAGTAACTCTACACTCACTTGAAGATTTCTGATTAACTTTTACACTTACACCCAGATGCTTAGTGAAGTAATTACCACATGTCCATGTGTGTGCACATGTTCATGTTGTACTCATATGTCCATGTATAATCTGCAAATGATTGTGAAGTAGTGCAAAAGTTACAGCTAAAAGTAGCAGAATAAATGTACGAAGCTAAGAGATGTATTTTTTAACTAATTGGTTAATTTGTAAATTTGCTGTAAAATTATATTTAATGTCATCTAGAATATCTCTGCTTTGATTGCAGATATGACTTGTGAAAATATAATATGCCACAGATTGTAAATAGAAACAAAACAAAAAAATCGAATATAGTATAACTTTGTAACATTCCTAAGGTTTGAGATCAAACATTTGATAGGTACTGTTATTCATTGTTACCAAGTCTGAATTGATTTCCATTCTTCTTTTGTTTTGCTAGTGTTCACACAGCAACAATTTTCTCTTATGTTAATGGACTTAATGTTTTCTCTTAATGTATCAAAACATTTCTGAGATAGATGCATCCATAAAAATAGATAAGTTTAGATTTAAAGATTCCATTCTAATGTATTAGTGTTTTGGTAAGAAAATTAAGCACCTGCATTTTAGTTAAATATTTCCAAGGAAAATGAAATGTATTAATCTGCATATTCTGCTCTGTTAACTTAAATATTAATTTGGTTGTTTTGTATTTTAGCAACTGTGCCAAGCATTGACTATACAGTATTAAACATAATAAGTACAGTTATAAAATATAGACATCTCTCAAATTTCAGATAGGACATTCCAGAAATGACATTTTGTTAGGTTTTGTTGCCACCAAATTTAAGTAATCTTTTTGGTAATTTAAAAACTATTATGTGTAGATGCTAGTTGATTCTTGTTTTAAGGCCCTTACCAGTATTCAGTTCACTATACATGATAAGGAAAGTAGTTTATATTCACTTAACTGAAATGTATTTTATCTTTGGGATTACCTCTTTTCAGTGAAGCAGGAGAAATAGAACCACAGAATAATGTGGAAAGAGAAAGCTCAACTTTGGCTGGCAGCAAAGAATTGTGAGTTTAAAAGGTCAAGTGAGTACAGGAGGCTCTAGTTTTGCCACTCAGTGTCATGCAGAAGAATGCTGTGACAGCCAGGGCTGATACAGCTGAAAATATCTGCAGCCTTGGAAGCCTTGGAAGTTTCAGAAGGTCGTTTTGGCATCATAGTAGGAGCAGTGATTTCACAGCAAAGGTCAAACGGGACAGCCAGGCAAGTGGGTAGGTTGCTAAACCCAGAAGTTGTGAGTTATTGTCAGCTGCACTAACTGGGTTTTCTGATTAGTTGTGGTTGCCTGTTAATGAAATAGTCATAGAAAAATGAACTTCACTTGATGGATGAATTCTAAATTCCTTTTTCCCTTCTAGTGTTTCATCTCCAGCTTTGTCCTGTAGGAGAGATGTTACTTTACTTTTATTTATATATTCTGTATATTCCATCAAGAAAAGGATGTGAGTCGACTTACAACAGTAATGTGCACATCAAATGCAACTGAAAAATATATCACAAATCAATTAGAAGGAAGCAAGATGAAACAAGTACTTGAGATGGAAGTAAGCAACAAATTTATCTCTCAGCTTTCTGGCAACCTAAGCAAAATGTTTGGAAGTAGAAAAATGTCATTTGTTAAATAGGATTTCTTCATATCTCATGTAGTGTTTTATTCTTAAACCTTAGTGTGTTTAGATAAATATTCTAACTCTGTCCTGGGGTGAAATCATGAAATGGATGAACTCCAATTACTTAAGAAGTGAAAACTGAATTCTTCAGCCTGGGATGTAAGACCCTTACTGATTTGGTTCCTCTCCATATTTCTAGCAACTTGTGCTTGCCAGTCTGTTGCATACCACTCCCCAGTGTTCAGGGTTTGTGCTTTGCCACTTCCTGGCCTTGTCTAGTGGTCTTCATGACTTTTTTTTTTTTTGTCTCTGTCTAAACAATTAAAAATCATTCTTTCAGGGCCAGGAGTATAGCTCAGTGGTAGAGGACTTGTGTGGCATGTGCAAGGACATGGGTTTCATCCCCAGCACTGAAAAGGGAAAAAAATCTTTCAGGTCCATTTTAGCTGTCTCATCCATTTTCACACTCTGACTTCTGACCTCTTTAAGCTCTCTCTGTTAAATTTTCATTGTTGCTCTTATCTCTGCTGTTTTTTGTATGATTATTTGCTAGTTTTATGTCTTTGATTAAGTAGCAAATTTCTTATGGAATGGCTGTTTTTCCCTTGTCTAGGCTATGTACCCAGGGTGAACTTTAGTTAATCAATGCACATATGTTACATAAATTTACTGTTTGTATTGAATATATTTGAATTTCTTTAAGGGAAATATTTTTTTTCCTAGGGCTGTACAGAAAAATTAAAAAGTTCAATTAGACTAGTAACATTTACGGTTTTTGTCAAAGGACATTTTTGGCCCATTGTACTGGGGAATAATAATTTTTTTTTTGACTTTGACTTTTCCTTTTCTTAACCAACTTACTATTTAGTATTTCGCTGTGCTAAAAGGCAGCTGATACAATGGAGAATGATTTTGGTAATTACTCATGACATTTGAAACAGTGAAAGCTTTCATTGTGGTATGTTTTTCTATGGCTTTGTTTGTTTAGCAGTACTAGGGATTGAACCTAGGGCCTTCACATTGAGCTACATTCTCAGGTCTATTTTGGCCTCTCTGATTTGCTGAATTGCCAAGACTGGCTCAAAAATTCGATGCTCCTTTCTCACTCTTCCAGAGTGCTGGGATTACAGGGCATCATTAATTTACGTGGGCTTTTTGTAGGGTTTTAATAGCTGTCAAAATAGCTATCAGAGTTGACATGGATTCCAGGTATTTCAGACACTTACTTCATCTCCTTTACTGCTCTTTACTGTTTTAGTGGCTGATACCGATCTACTTTACCATGTACATGTTTACTTAGTGTGTATCAGTTATGTGCTTTGAAAACAGCATTTCATGGCCAGGGCTTTAGCTCAATGGCACAAGCGCCTGCTTGGCAAGCGCAAGGTCATGAGTTTCATCTATACCTGTGAATAAGTTTTCTGCTGACACATTTTAAATTTCTCTAATGAAAGTTCTGAAGAAAATACATGCTCCTGTTGTTTGGATTACAGATAAATTAAAAAATCACGCTAAGAGACCTTCCCCAACACTTAACCTTCTAACCAGATTCCGAGTCCTTAGAATTCTGTGGTGTATTCAAAATTGATTAACAGTTTTAATTGCGAAGAAACCAATAGATGTAACGATGAATTTCCACATCTCTAGGTATGCGTTATTAGTGTCCAGTATAGTGGACACACATGGATAAGGCACCCCCTCAGTTCTGTGAAGGAGACCATCTTTTCTCCTTCAGAATCAGTGCTCCAGGCTTCTCTTCTCCCTATGCCCCTCTCAGAGCAAACCATAAGTGATGGGCCAGTGGCCTCTCTCGCATAGCCCACTCCCCACTTGCTGTTTTCTCACTGTGTTTCTTGGCTTCTATTGTATTTCTGATCATTGTCATTTCCACAAATTTGATATTAAATAGCCAGCATGTATTGTGGAGGAAGTTTTACATTTGTTACCAGGAGACTTGATTTTGAGTTTTGTTTCTTCTACTTAATCTAAGCTAAGGGAACTGTGATGACAGAGTCACATACTCATACAATTCTCAATTTATGCGTTGACAAAGAACATAAGAATTATAATGGTCTCAGACTTGTTAAAAGCAAATGACAAAATTAGGAAGAAATTATATATCAATAAATGAAACATTGTTATAGCTGAAAAATAATAGAATCATGAGTTTTTGAGGAAAAGTAAGTTTTTAAATGGCTTCTTCAGTAGAAGCTTTTCAAAATCAAACAGATGAGCACTTTTCTTATTTTGTATATGAACAACAATAAAAAAGCCAGTACTTGTATAGAATGTTACACAGATACCTTTCAGAAGTTCATTTTGTAAAGGGTTACTGTTTAATGAAAGAGCATACATTTTTTGTTTTATTCAAAATGCAGTGGTTATTACAAGATTAAAATATTATTTAACTCATTTTCCTTTTATTCACTTTAACAAGGGCTTACTTGAATTTAAGTAAAAGGCTAGTTTATGCTTCTATATGAGAGAAGTGATTAGGTCAATTCCATTGTAAACTTTTTTCTTTATTACTTCATACTCATGCAACATACTTTGTTCTTATTTCACATTTTATCTACAGTAACAATTTATTTGGTATTTTAGTGATTATATGAATGGTAATTATTTTTTTTGTAATACAACTTTATTATTTATTATAAATTATACTCCTAAACAAGAAGTTGTCAAAATATCATTTTCTATACTATATCTTTCAACTGGGCATAATGACACATGACTGTAATCCCAGTACTTTGGGAGCCTGAGGCAGGAGGATTGTAAAGTCATGATCAGCATGGGCAATTTATTGACTTAGTAAGACTCTGACTCAAAATCAAGTAAATTTTATTAGCTCAGTGTTAAGACCTTGTAGGTTCAATCTCTAGGATTGCAATCAATAATAGTGATGGTAATAAGGTATTTCATCTACATATGTGTGTGTAATTATATATAATGATTTCTGGTTTAAATTATAAGAAAATTTGGAAAATTCAGAGATTGCTTCTTTAATTTGTTCAGTATATCCCCTGATTTGTCCTGTATATACTGGGGGATCCTCACAAAGTAAGTTGTTTTTGCATGCTACCTTGGAATGAGTTGTTGGGCAGAACTAAAACATAAATGGCTTGCAAGTAGTATTAAAAAGTTATGTGGTTTATCTGAGGGATACAGAAGGACATGTATAATTTAAAATAATAAAAATAAGTAATAACAACTTTTCATGACATTTTACAGATGTGCTACTTTTCTGAAGTAGTTGGTAGAATATAAGCAAAGTGCATGTCACTTAATTTTTATATACCAATCTTTGCAGAGGAGATATTTTGAGTGAAATGATTAGGTACAAGCATAGTAAACAACCACTGATTACAGTAACATGTTTGCTTTAGTTAATTATGATTACCAAAATTACATGGGATTAAGAGTAACTTCTGGACTTTGGTAAAAATGTGTAGTCCCAATTTCTAGCTACATTACAACTAGATTAGGTCCCAGGAATGTATACTTTTAACAGTCAACCTTAACTGACTGACATAAATAGTCCAAGAATCTATCTGGAACATCAGTATCCTGGAACTATTAAGTGTCACTGTTAATAAACTACTGGCAGTTACTTGAATTTATTACTTAGCTACTCTTGTGTTCTAATTTGCTGCAGAAAGGTGGTCCTTGCTTTATAAGAGTATGTGATCCTAATGGAAATGCCTAGAATTTTCACCACTGTAGTTTATTTTTCTTGATTCCTCACTTGCATCACTTGCAGAATGCACAGAAACTTATGTGCAGTTAAAGTAATTTCAAGAGGTCTTTCTTAAAACTCATTTAGCAAAGGAACCATGTCTCAAGCTGACATGCTAGTTTAATAAACACATTCATTTGGACAGTATAAAAACCTAAGAATAAAATCTTTTATCTTCTCTTCTGAGAAACATGACTTTATACTCTTGACAAAATGACAAAATCACATTGTCAGAATGAGAATAAAAACACTGGAAATACCCATATTTTGCCAACCAGTCGTTCCAGAGCTTAAAAAAAATCTTTCACATACACCTTTATCCTGTTATTTAATAACAGTTAAATAACAATAACTATTATTTAACAACAGATTTTCAGGTGGGTAAGTTGAGGAAACGCAATTTGTATTCCAAAATCATAAAAGAGTGTGTATACCTATCTTGGTATTTCAACTGAAAGGGTATGCTGCTTCAGGAAGACTCCCCATGCCAGATTCATAAATGAATATAAGTAGATCCACAGCCTCGGGAAATTACCACATGGGAAAACATGAGTTTTCCAGAGTTCCTTTTGTGCTTTAGCCAGTTTGATAGTACCTTGTATTATTTATAGCAGTTGTCAGAAACCATTTCCTTTAGTCAATTAACATCTAAAAAGGAAGAGACTAGTAGGGTATTTTCAAACATTTATAAAAATAATGTGTGAAAAAGCATTCCTTTAATCATAAGAGAAAGTACTGCCAGAGATTTTCCAAATATAACATGTGTAAAGATACTTTTAACCACACATTTTGTTTCTATTATTATGAAAATAACATTAAAGTATATATTGTCCATCTTGTTACCCTCTCAGCCCAAACACTTATTTCAATTTCTGTTGTTTCCAACTTCTGTTGTTTCAACAAGTAATTACACAATATAAATACTGTAATTGTATTAGTAAAAAAATGATTCCTTTTGAAATAATGGGAGGTGAGAAGTTGATGTTACAAATGTTTCCATTGATTAGCTGCCATATACAGGTTAACAGTTGAAAAGATTTTGCAAAAGACAAAGATAGAATTTGAGTTCTATTTATAGGAAAAAGATTTCATACTTTTTGCAAGTGCCCCCCGCAAAAGAAATTTACCCTATTGACTTGGAGAGAGTGTTTCTTTCAAAGTACTGCATAGTTTAAACAAATGTAGAAAAGCATTATTATTCATTGTTGGAGTTCATATGTGAGTATGCTTTATATGTTAAAGAATTTATATTAAAACATTCAAATAAACAATTTTATATATGCATATGTGTTAACATTTCTTAAAATATTGAAAAATGGCATGAATTTAGTTAACTACTAGTAATGAAATGAGCATATAATGGAAAGATATAGTTAAAAAAGTAATTACATCGATACATTTCTATGGACAGAAAAACCATTAATGTGTTTTTCCAATTTTTATGTATATTGTAGAATGTTAACATATTTTGTTGTAATTAAACACCTTGGACATAGTTAAATATGTGAGTTAATATGGGACATTTCCCAAATAATATATAAAGTACATTGAAATGAAAATGTGAGATGTCAGTGCCTAGTCTTTGTTTTATAACATATTTTACTCTGGGAAACACTGGGACTTAGCTCTCTGTTATACAAGCATTAATCGTATTTGTCTGTGAGCCTATGTAAACTTTAGATTTTCTAATAAAAAAGCTCATATTTACCTAATAATCTAGTACTTTATTGTTATTTAGAATGGATTCAGCTGACACTGTTACACTACTAAGATTATGTATGATGATGAGGGGTGTGTAGCTCAGTGATAGAGCACTTGCTCAACATGGACAATTCAATTCCTAGGACTGAAGAAAAGATAATTATGTTTGAGATTATTTATTGAAAAAGCACTCTTTGAGATAAAATATATGAATCAGTAGAAATATCCATAGGATTGTAATGTTAAACTCTGTAGCACCTATGTGGCTTGAACATCTATAAAGTTTGGGATAAGAAATGCATTTAGTAAAACAATCGAGACTTCGTTGATTATATGAAAAGGACTGAATATCTTTGTATTATGCTACATTGTGAGAGTATACTAACTTTTAATATGTGATCAGGTGATTCTATATTCATTCATAAATGGTTTGATTTATTTTATTTGGAGAATATTTATAAACTTTTTTTGTACTTTTCTCACAATAAATAATGATTAAGCAACATATTTTGGGTAACTTTGAATAGAAAAAAGGCAGTAAGATTTTCCTGATTGAGTTTACTATGTTAGGTTTTAATCAGACATTTGGAAATTGAATATCTATCTGTTGAGATTAGGTTTTTGTATTCAGATTTAGGTGATAGTTTTGAGGGCAATTGCCACATTAAATTTTAGAAGTTCTGTAAAATATGGCAAGAGTTTAGGTCAAATCTTAATAGAGATTTATCTATATTTTGAATGGGGTTTTAATTATCTCTGCCATTTCTTTATTTGGGGATTTTATAATTTATCTCAGATAATTGAGCTTAATAAAATAGAAAGCAAGTGTAGATTAATTATGGAGAAAATCTTAGAACCACTGACTGTGAAAATGGTTTTTGCTTTGGGAAAAAAGTTAGAATAGTGGGGCTAAGTAGCACACATACAGCAAATCACATTGACTTAGAGGGTGCCCTGGGAATTTTTTCTTCCATTCTTTCATTGAACAAAGTCATATATACTTTTCCGTTGTCATAAATAAATTTGCTACTAGTTCTCAATCAACTAAAACCGTATTTTAAAATGTTTCAAGTACTGGTGTGATCAGTAAGAAACTACACATAATACTGTTCAGAAGACAGATTCTGTGTCAAAGCTAGGACTTTGGTCCTTAATTACTATGTAAAGTATAGTTTACTTCATAGGAGTAAGCTTTGTAATCAAAGTCCATGATTAGGGCATTGCAATGTGAATGATAGTGTGTTTAGCAATTGTGCTTTGTCATAGTAGGCTCACTCTGATAAATTCTGGCTGGTTCAGTGTACCATTCGTCCTGAAAACTGATGGAATGGTGAGATTTGATTTTTTATGATGTGGCTCTTAATAGCATAGTCAACTTTGTTGTAATCTGTTTTCTGATTTCTGTTTATCATCTTGAAATATTAAATGTTGTAGAAAGATCAGATATAACTACCTGAGGCTAACTAGATAATGTCTTTATGAAATATATGGGTAAATAAAGCACTGAAGGATTAGTGGTTTCTCCTGAAGAATGACAAAGTAACAGTTACAGGAAACTGTCTGTTTGAATAGCATCAGAAAAAAATGCAAATGTTCTCTTCTTTTGCTAGAAATGAAGACTGCTTCTGTCACATATTTTCAGATAATTATTTAAATATTTTAAATATGTAAAGCCACACAAGATGTTTTGAATTAGCTTGTGGATTAAAAAAAAAAAAGAATCTTTCAACCTCATAATCCAGGAGGTATTTAAATGTGGTTTTATTTTAACTTTATTGCTTCATGCTGTTTTCCCACTGAGTGCTATTCGATGCTGCTTTCAGTTATAAAGGTGACGTACCCAGAGTGTTCATCTGTGTGTCTAGAGCCTGGGCATTGTAACTTGTAGCATATATTTGTAAACTAGTATGAAGGTGCACTAAAAAAATAGTCATGTGATTAATATTGTTTGCTTCTTCTGGGTTTGATGCTGTGTTGGGGCTAGTTTTAGAGGAGAATGGAGAGCTGGTTTAACAGCTGCCTGCATCATGGGGCTTTCATGCTTAGATATATCATAAGCAGATAATTTGTAAGCAAATAATATCACTCTGACTTCTTTCATGGTTAGTATTTGATGTGATATGTATGTCTCTTACAGCAAGTATGAACTGCTGTTGGGAAGAACAATAGGTAAAAGCAGTTTTGATGGTGACTGGAAAGCATGTAAGAAGATAATGGCAGTAGGAACTGAAAGAACGTGTATTCAGTGCACAACTTGTGACCCAGTGGTGTATCCAGTTATCTATTGTGATAACTGTCATCCAGTGATCTTAGTTTTTTTTTTTTTAATTTTTTCATATTTCCTGATTTGGGAATCACTTCAAAGTTCACTTTTAGATTGTTGTCTGAATACAAGCTTTGTACTTTACTTTGTCTTAAATACAAATATCATTTGCTAAGTTTAGTAGACTTTAGTTGGTTGCTTTTGGATATCCAACCCTTAAAAATCATGTGTCACCTAACCAATACCCTTTCTGTATCTTTCTAAGAACAGACCATGTAGAAACCAAACCTAAGAAGGGACCAGAATTTTAAAAGAGTGCTTGGACACGCTTTCAATTACTTATTTGAGTTAGTAAACACAACATTTCTTTTCTTGGCAGCAGCTTGTCTGAAATGTGTCTGACCAGCAGGCTGCATTGGCAGTCTGGGTGTCATTCTGGAAGATGTGTGATTGAAAGTTATTTTTTTTCCTTAGCAGCCTTTCCAAAACTTCATTTTCCTACCACCTTTGTGATTTTGCCCATACATTTACTCCTACTCCTTAAATTTTTTTCATTCACTTTGACTTCTCTGCTATAATACCATTGTAATCACAGACTTAGTGAGGTAGTTAATTAGCATTCTAATACAGCTATTAAAATTACTTTGTTTATGCACCACCTGAAATTTTCATGGGTGCTACTGGCAACATGCTTACTCCTCACTGAGAAATATTCACCTCAACCCTTTACTAAAAGAGGTTTGATAGTGCTGAAGGTTGCATTGACCCATTCAGACCAGTTCTCCCCATGTAATAAATAACAATTCAGTTACTCTGTTTAGTACCTTAGTGAGCAGAGAAATAGCTGTACAACCTAGGGAAATATTTAGCTATTTTTTTTTATATTGCAGACTTTGTTAATATTTAGGTTAAGCCAGCCCTGAGTAAGATTGGTGTGTGAACAAATTTAGTTTGGTAACATAGTACATTGCTAATTATGGACTTGTTGACATGAGTGACCCAGAGGAAAAAGTTATGGTTTTGGGCAAGGGGCTCCAATTTGTCACCTCCAAACTTGTTGAAGTCACTTGGATCTTCCACTTAGGTTAAAACTATCAGTGCAGATAAATAAAGCTCAATAATAAAAACTTTAAATAATTACTTAGTTCAGTTCCTCAATGCGTAACCTATCTTACCATCAAAAGTGTATGAAAAAAGATCCCCAAGATTCCAACTTAATTACTCTGGAAGTAACTGATTCACTTGCCTATACTTGGCTTAGAAGAACTGGAAGGATTACTAAACATACATGACTAAGAATAATGTTGGTCACAGAAGCATTCCAATTCTCTAAAATAGGATTTCATTCTCATAGCTTGTAAGCATTTATTTATCTTCTATTGCAGATATATGTGTACTTTAAATTGATATTTATATTAACCCCTCTAGTGTGTTACTTATTATTCAATTAATATATATCCTGGGCTAAAAGACAAATATTGATTTAAAAAATTTTGTTCTTAATATTTTTCTTCATTGTTCAGTATCCCCATCATCTCATTTCCTTATTTTCCTTTTTTACTATTTCCCTTCTAGTTCCATCTGAAACTAGAATATTTGTGTGACTTCTGACATCACTCAAGAAAAAATGCACTCATGATTCTTAAAGCACAATAAGCATGTTTTTTTAGAATATGATACATCAGAAGAGGAACTGCATGAAATTTGGGGTTTAGTCAGTGAGATAAAGAGGGCTTGTTTTATACAGGTTTTTTAAAACATCTAATTTTCACTGTGACGCTGTTAAATACCTCGATCTTTTGTTATTGTTTAGAGAAGTTTATTATATATTAAAATATCACAAGTTTACCTCAGAAGCAATTTATCATTATCAAATACTATATAGTAGAGATTTTCCTTTCATAATTAAAAATTCTCAGAGTCTGTATTTTACCCCACACTTGAACATCTTTTCTGACTGTAGAATTCATCCCTACCACTAGTTGAAGAAATGAATTCAGTATTGGTGCAAATCCTAAGAAATCTTAATTTACTAAAACAGTCATAAAGATCTTTGTTCTTTCTTGAAATTTTTTTAGAATAAAGAGAAACAATGTAAGATCTAATACTATAGATTTAGACTCATTAATTTATATGATGGAATTTGAGTTTTTAACCACAAGTGTCTATTTTAATTACTGAGTGTCTATGCTTAATTTCAAGTATTTTGTTTGTCATTTATACATATAGTGTTCACAATTGAATAATATCAGCATACCAGTATATGTCTGTAGTTCTTTCATTAACACATCTTTGAAGTAGGTAGAGTTGCTCTCCTACAGAAAATAAAATACTGATTTGTAAGAATTTTAGTAAAGTATATTTTGTATTTGAATGGCAACCTCAAGTAGCCTGTAGTATGGCAGAAAGAAAAAAATCCACTTTAGAAATTATTTTTGTTTTATTTAGACAGAATCATTAAGTAATACAGACATTTCTAATGGTACTATTTTCCTTCCTCATATGATTTGGACCTCATGTATCAAGTTTAAACATTTCCTTTGACTGGGAACACATCCTTGTGTGTATGTTTATTCCTATTATTATGAACAAAGTTTATTCATTTCCCAAACATTTAAAAAAGTCTGTTTTGTTCCAGGATCTGGGCAATGGAACATTGGGGTATATGTTGTTGTCAGAGAGTTTGTAATCTTAGAGAAGGAAATAGGAAGAGACCCAAAACAGTAAATATAATTTCTGGGTATGGAAAATATTCTGATACAGATTAATGTGTAGCATGGTTGGCCCAACCTTACAGAGAAGGCAGTGCCTGCGTAACATTTTAAATAAGAAGGGATTTTTCCAGGTTGCAGGAGTGAGAAATTACATGTCATGTCAAACAGAGGGCTAGCATGTAGCAAGTCTCAGGAGCTCACAGCAACAGTGTATATGCCAAGAACCTTCAGTTGTTTACCTCTGTGAGGATACAAGAGGTACAGCATAGGCAGAAGCCAAAGGGTAAAATACCTCAGTACATGCAAAGGGAAAGGTTCCAGTAAGAGAGTGGCAGTGGTGTTAGAGGTCAGGGGAAGACATGCTGGAGTAAACATAATCTTTGGATTTGGCTTTTAAGAGACCATTGTCAACTTCACTGGGCAGTAAAGAGGTGGCCATAGATGTCAAACTGATACAGATTCACAAAGGGGAGAGGAAGAAGCAGAGAAATAGCACATATTTGTGACACTTTAGATACTGGGGTTGACAGAGTAAGAGCATTGGGTTGAGAAGGATGTCACCAGGGCAGGGTCCCTTTCCTCCTACCATGCCACCCTCTCCACTTTGGAGTTACTCCAGTATACTTAAAGACTGAGAGAAAGAACTACTGAAAAGACAGGATATGCATGTATAGGAGGCGTAGAAAAGGAAAGTAGCCTTGTCAAGGTGGGAGGAAGTTTGTAGAAACTTAACCAAGATGAATGAACGGGAAGGGCGGGGAAGATTCATGCTCATGCACTATGGTTTTGTTTATGAAGTTTTTGACTTAAGATCCTCTGCTATAGATAGTAAGAAAAGCATGGAGAAAGGACTTGGGAATGACAAAAAATTGGAAAAGTTGCCATGTGGAATGAAAAATGGAGCTGTCCAAATCCCAGACAGTTGGTCACAAAATGACCTTGGCACACTTATAATGTGTAGAGGCAATAATCTGTGTGTCTCTGTGTGTTTTTAGGTGTGTTAATATATTATGTCTATAATGTGTTTTTATAAATATGTTCGTATATGTATATGTGCTTTTCAGCCCCAGAAATAACCCTCGTTCTCCTGAGATAGTAAGTGATAATTTAACATACTAATATTTATAGAGCTCTGTCTATTTTCCTATGAGTGTGCTAGGCACTGAGGTTGCTGGTGAGTAGTATTACTTCTACCCTTGGGTATACTTTGGCTAGTAGATGAGACCGAGAAGGAAATAATGTGCTGTGTAGGGCACACGTACAAAGGTAATTTAGAGACGGCAGTATTTATATGTAACTGGTTGGAGATGGAAGAAATGGCTCTTGGCAGTTTCTTGGAGGAAGTGGTGTTTTATCTTGCTTTAAGGACGGTAAACTATTACAGGTACAATATTTTGAGATTCTGAGGAGGAAGCCTAAAGCCGTGCATATGGTACATGGTCAAGCCATTAAAGTTGCTGAGAAAATTCTGAATGCAGAACAGATTCAGGAGGGTAGAACCAACGTTTGAGTTTTTGAGTCTAACTGACTGTTTTTTATGGAAGCAAGCATTAGGACCTAAAAACATTTAAAACAATGTTCATTTGGTCTATCAAAAGTTGTAGATTTAACTGTAATGTTTTCCAAATAGTTTCAAAAAATAGTTTTTTAAATTCATGTTACAAATTAAATAGTATTGATGCTACCCTAAATCATGGCACTCCAGGAGACTGAATCCAGCCCCCCCCCCCAGTACCTTAGTGAGTCTCTCTCTTTAACATAAAGATTTTTAAAAAGGGCTGAGGCAGGGCTCAGTGTGAAGGCCATGTGTTCATTCCTTAGTGTTACGAACAAAACAAAATGAAACCAAAAACCTCAAAAAAAAAATACCCAGAGAATGATAGTATTAGAAGAAAAAATTAAAATTTTATTATTCATGATATATATATATATATATATATATATATATATATATATATATATATTCATGTTCTGTATCCTAATTTTGGAAATTATAAAGATGCCAAATGCTAGTCCACCCATTTAGGCCCATGAAGAAGTAAGTAATTAAACAATGTTACACAAGTGGTTCTGTCTCCTTGTAATGTAAAACTTAGTCTCTAAAGCTGTATCTTCTTCACTGGCAACATGTAAAAGAAAAAAAAAAAATGCCATTCCCCCACCACAGCTAGGCTGGTTTAAAAGAGAAAGTGAGTAGTTAAATGCAAAGATGCCCTCCTCTAAGGAGTAAGCAGTGGAACCACGCTGAGTTAATGGATTACCAGGCAGTTGGGTGTCCCTCAGTCCCTTCCTTCCAGCTTCATTTGGAATTGAACTTCGGAAGTACACCACACTGCCCAAATCAAATTGCTCACTTAATATTTAATGTTTCTGCGATGGAATCACTTTCTCCCATGAGGTTGACTTCAGATTTACCAGACACACTGACAACACTGCACTCCTTATTTTCCCCTCATGACCTCAGCTTCTGCTTTAAAAATGTTCGAATAAAGGATGCTTTTGTTCATATCTCGCCTGCCTGTGATATATTGACAAAGTGTCTGCCGGCTGAATGGAATAGTTTTACAGTATGAGTGCTGCTTTCAGTGGAGGGGCAGGACTTGCGCTTTAGAAGGAAGTGAATTGGATAGGTCAGGAGAATGTACCATTTGTAAACACCCCTTTCCTTTTTTATTCACGTGTCAGGACAGCAGGAGCAGGCTGTTCAGTGCCTGTCCCTGCGCTGAGCCTGAGGAAAAGCAGCTTGGAAGTCAGCTGCAAATTTTAAACCTTGCATTTTATTCGCTGGTGTTGATCTTCAAGTGCTTTGAGTTGTGTTAGGAGCTGTTTTGAAACTAACATGGTTTAGTCCACTAACTGCATGTTGGGTAAATTCAAAACCCACATGCTCGTCCTCTTGCAGTGGAATAAGTCACATCTGATGGACATTTTCTGTGCTTATAGCATAGTAATGAACGTCTGACAGGCACGACCTTTCATAAGACAACCCACACTATTGGCTTTCTGCCCAGAATATTGCTACAACACTATCTGTGATTGGTTATCTCTCTATCATGCATTGCTCCACAAGGGGAAACGACCCCCTTTTTTAATAATCTACGATGGCTGGCTGCAATATGTCTCACTGTAAGTATTTTTTTGTGTGTCTGTGTGGGAGAGAGAGGGAGAGAGAGCGGCTGATTTTGAATATTACTTAGTCTGGTATCACATGGCATGGTTGTGATACTGTAGGACGTCTGTGAAGTGCTACTTAGTAAATCTTAACCTATCTCTTTTCTCTACAGGTTGGTACTAAGAAGTGCCTTTCCTGACGTCTCTGCTGCTTGGAACCGCTTCTAGAGCAGTCTCTGCTTTTGCCTTGCTTGCTGCCAGCTAGACTGTGACGACAGCACATCCACCCTCCACCTCTAGCCAGACACCCTCATTTCTACTTATAATCAAGAGAAAAGCTCTAAGTATCTGGCATTGCCCTAGGCTGCTTTAGTTTTAAAAGAAAAGTTTACTGAAAAAGTAAGATATCTTCTGCCAGGAAATCAAGGAGGAAAACAAAATCATTTTCTCGATTTTGCTCTAAACTGCTGCATCTGTCTATGCCAAACTAATCAATACCGATTGCACCACCAAACTCCATTGCAAATTCAGCTGTGAGGAGATTCCCTTTCAGACAACTTTGCTGAAAGCAGCTTGGAAATTCGGTGTCAGAGGGTCTGCCACGTTTTCATGCTTGCATTTTGGGCTCCAAATTGGCACTGGGAAGGGGTTACTGAGAGCACAAGGCTGATTCCAGGCCCTACTTTTAAACATTCATCTACTTATAATTCTAGTATTTCTCTAAAAACCAAAAGCTCTTTGAATTAACAGTTTCATGCTGTGAATTTCTAGTGGGAGATCTTTTCCTTGATATTGACAATACAATTTTCCATGTACTTTTAAAAGCAGGGAGTAGGGGAAAAGTATTTTGGAGGGGACATTTTCATCATTTTACAGTTTTATCAGTTTATCTTTTTTTTGGTTGTTTTTTTGGGGGTTCGGTTTGTTGGTTTCACTGAAACATTTAACTACCTGTAAAACCTAAACATGGCTGTTAATGTCACACCAATTCGGGACACAAAATGGCTAACACTGGAAGTATGTAGAGAGTTTCAAAGGGGGACTTGCTCACGGCCAGACACGGAATGTAAATTTGCACATCCTTCGAAAAGCTGCCAAGTTGAAAATGGACGAGTAATCGCCTGCTTTGATTCATTGAAAGTGAGTAAATATTATATTATTTTAAGGATCTGCATAATTGAATAAAGGTGATGTGGACATACAGTCCTCTGAGTTTGGAATTGTGGATTGCTTTGTTAGTAGTTTAGTTATGCAGTATGTTGTTATTGATGATGTTGGGCTGGAGAACTTTATGAGTTATAACAGAACCAAGTCTAGACAAACTTCGTTGTGAATAACTCATTCCTTTAATAACTCCATGACATTTTTTTCTTAGAGCAGAAACTATTGATGTAATTATAATTTTTACATAATAATAGCAAAGTTGATGTCAGCTTGGGAGTGGTAAATGTAGACATGTTTACATTTAACATATACCTATATTATGTACAAGGCTGTGACAGTAGCTAAATGAAGATGGGTTTCGTTCTTGTGTTTTTGTTTTGGTAAGGTGCTATATTGTTATAAGAGAACAGCAAAAAAATCTTATTTTTACTCTTAATATTTTGACATTTTGGAGTTTCATTTTTATTTTGTGGGTATATTAGTTTAAGGGCAGAAGCATTTATGCATTTCGTGAAATGCATAAATCAATGTGAAGTCTCAAACTGCTGCTACAGTACCTTATTTGGAGCACAAACTTTGTTCAGTGTGAGTTTCATAAATAAGTAGAAACTCATCACTGCTATTATTTATTAAATTCTTTATCCTCTGAAATTCTAGTGTGAAATAAGCAGTTTATTTTCTGTTAGAATGTGATTAGTTTTTTTTTTTTTTTTTTATAACAGTATCAACTAGAATTGTTGAAAGTTAGCTTTGTGGACAGGTAACTAGAAGATTCACTTTAGCATTTCTTGACATTCAAGAATGTCATTGGACTTATAATGCAGGTATCAGGTTTGAAATTAGGTGTTTTAAAAGATACTATATGTGTCTTTACTTTGGGATGCAAGATCAAGAATAGAAGTGTGTCTTGGGTACTCTAAACTTAACAGGTTTAATTAAATTACTTTTAAATACAAATGCCTCAGCGTAATTCCCTGAAACTGTGAGGAATGATCACTATCACATCTACATACAGAAAGAAGTGAAAGTCTTAAGATATCCAACTTGTTTTTTAAAAATACTAATAGAGGCATAAAAATAATGCCTTTGAAAGTATCATGGTGAGCTATGAATTAACTATTTCAACTGATTGCACCTTGATCTACTTTGGACTGCTCACTAAAGTTTTTGCCAAAGATTTCAAGGATATAATCTTCAAAGTACAATAAAAAGAATGTATTAATAATCAGAAAAATATCTTAAAATATTAAATTATTCTCACTGTGCTAGTCTCAGAGACCAGTCAGCAGCAGGTGTTCCTTACCGGTGGGCCTTCCTCCTCTCTCCTCTGAGAGGCACAGATGAAGGGCACAGTGGTGGTGCCTTTGTGAATGTGTGTTCCTAAATTCGTGCTGACTGAATTTCGGTGTAATTAGACTGAGACCCTTAAAATGAGGGACAGAGTGCTTAATCACTCCTGTCAGTAACCAGCTGTGTACATAAGCAACCCTGTTTTGATCCAATTACAAGTAAATGTAATTTTTAGTCTTATAGACAATTGATAGTTCCCTGGTAGCTGGAAAACTAAGACCTTAAATTTGACTGTGACCCTGAGGGGTTTAACAGAAGTCCTCCCTCCACGGCATTTGGAAACATTGTGAAACATTAATATTCAGTTGCTATTTTTCCATCTCAAAATATTTTTTTAGTTGCTGCTCACTTGTGGCCACAGAACAGTTCCCCTTTGAGTAAAGCAGCAGTGTTGCTTAATGACATGCTATGTGGTTAAGACTCAACTGCCGCATTGAGGACTTAAAAAAAAAAAAACTATTTGAAGATTTCAAATGTATTTATAAAGTGAATCATAGCAGTTAGGAAGTGTAAGCTGTCCTTTTTCTTTGTCTTAAGAAAAACAATTTCCTAATGTCTAAAACGTGGTAAAATATTTTAGATTTTAATAAGAGTAAAAAAATAGGCACAATTTTTTTTAACTGTTGGAACTTCATATGCAGGGAAATAACTCCTGAAATGTTAGTGAAATAATAACATGTTAAGAATTAATTAAAAGCAATTTGGAATGTGCAGCTTAAGAACCCATGTTTTAAAAAGTATGACCTATTATGTGGTTATACAGTATTTAGAATTCTATATAATACTGTCTTGCTCTATTAGATTTTGTGGTAAAAATAGATCAAAAATAGATTTTAAAACAGTAAAAGTAACAGTCTGACTCATGCTTAAAGTTTTGAAATTTGGGAGCGTTATGAGAGTTCCGTGCCAGTAACCGCTAGATCACTTGCGTTGTCTCAGAAAGTAAACGGAACGAATTTAGAAGACTTGTAATATCCTGGCTTCTTTAATAAAATGTGCTCTATGTATTACTGAAATCTGTAGTACGGCCTTTTTTGAGTTCTTGAGCCATGAGATGGAGGTAGCCTGTGTAATCTACTATTTTTAGAAAGTTAGGAAAGCAAACCAAATAGTCTCTGAGAGGACCCTGTGAAATGGCTGTACCCTTCAGCTGTGCTGCTTCAGACTTTGGCCAGGCTCCCAGGTGACTTACGTTTATAGCAGACTTCTGGTTACAAGAGGAGAATTTGTTTCATTAAAAAAGCAAAAGTAGAATGGTACGAGAAAGTATTTATATAAAACAAATCAGTTACATATTACTAAAGAATTGGAAGAAAATATAGCTGGTTATACTGCCATTGAATCCTAGTGACGTGAAGATTTTAAAAATTATACTAGGTTCTACAGGGGAATGCAGAATTCTTTAAATGTGTTTCCAAGTAAAATGGGAAAGCATGGTAGTGAAGGCCCTATCTATATATTAGGTATATCAGAATTCAACTGATGATGAAAGTAAAGGCTATAATGTGTTTAGTATAAAAGTCTAGTATGCAAATTAATACTTTTAAGCACTTAATTTCTCTTATTTAATTTTACTTTTACATTTTCAGTGTTGCTTTACAATAGTTTAAGGTTGTATTCCATTGAGATTTCATGTGCTTGCAAACTGTAGATTTGGGTATATTAGTTAATTCCAGAAATCTACAACATTTGTAAAGGTGCATTGTTTATGATGAAAAGGCTTTTTTCCCCCTCTGTGACTTATGAAAAGGATATCTAAAAAGAAGAACACATTAAAAATGCCAGTACTGCATTCTAAGCCACCATTAGAATATTTCAGAATAGATGCTATAATAGTTTGAATGACAAGATACCTATTTTCTTTAGTCACAACCTCTGAGTTTCAAAATTTAAACAGTTTATGTAATGCGAGTCTAGAGGATGTATTTTAATGTGACTCTGAGTTATTTATATTTCAAAAATATACTTCTACCATATACTCAATGAAAACAGACATATTTACTGAATTATCTTTTTCAAATATCCATTTTTGGATGAGAGGAGACAACTTTAGTGATTATTCTATTATCAAATTAAGAACATTTAGAAAATTGAACTTTCATTTCACTATTACTCATAAATATTTAAATACATACACATATCCATTGATGAAATTTATCATAGGAATATCAGTGATTAGATTATACTGAAAAGTGGCATGGACTCAAAGGATGGAGTGAACACCTTTAAAATGCCTCTAAAGACTTATATATAAAGTATGCAAATCTCGTATTAGTTCACAGAAGGTATACATGGTAAACAAACAGCTAAAAGACATGGGTAAATCAAGTCTCTGACTGCTCAGATGTGAATTAGATAGCATATGGAAGTGATTATGTAGACCCAAAGGTGTTCATAATTGCATTTTAGAATATTTCCCATCACTAGCATAGGATGTCTTCAACCCAGACATTGCTTTTGTTGTTGCTATTCTTTGCAAACCACCACTATATACTTTACCATATACTTAAAAGAAGTGAAACTGATAATCCTGGCAAAACATCTGCTGCAAGTTCAGGTAAAACATCCAATTTTGAATTAACATTTTAACTTAGTAGTTTCTGAATTGGAACATCTTTTACTAAGAGTTTTATTTTTGTTTGGTTTTGGAATGACATTTCTTAGAATGTTCAAATTTTGATAGATTTTATCATATCTATTTATAGCTGTACATACATGCATTCAGTGTGTCTTTCATGACAGATTGACAGAAGTTTCTTGTTCTCCCCTAGTATCTTTGAAGGTGAGCTATGTATAAGGCATAACTCGTGCATCAGTGTGTTTGATATCCAAGTTCAAATTGTATTCCTGAAGCACATATTTCACAACTTTTTGAAGTTTTCTCAGTAAATATGCCTGGATATCATCGACTCTGACATGAATTTTTCTTTAATGAAATTCTCAAAGACTGCACCTGCTTTGGTAATAACTAACCACTGTATTCAGGTGCCTATTTATGTCCTGATAGAAAGTCTTTAGAAAAAAAGATTTTAAATGAATAAAGATTTTTTAATGATCCAAAAAATTTCAAGACATGTTTTGCATCAAACCATTTAAAACAATAATTCTTGGACTGTTTTATTTCCTTTCCTAAGATTTTGTTAAACTACATTTTATTTTCTTTTTCTCATCAAACCTTGCTTCACTAAAAACTTAATCTAAGGCAATATGGTACTTAAAAATTAGGTTCAAAGTTTAGCTGTAACTTAGATATCTGAAACTACTAAAAATTCCAATTCCATTGAAAAACCTCACAACAATTTCATGTATAAGGCTATTATTTAACAGTCCATTCAATGCAAGATAAATCTCCTGTTAGAGAATTCTGTGACATATACCCAATTCATGTGAGAGGTAAGACATTTAGTGTTTATCAGACCCAAAACAGACACCTAGGGACCTAGTCTGGCTTATCCTGTCATTTTCCTTGCCAAGGATAAGTAAAGGATTTCATCTATCAACATTGCTAATCCATTACCTTTCATGCTGAGCGAAGGCTCTCCCTTCCCACAGACTTAGACAAAGCTTCTTATATTGTTACAAAGAGAGCCTATTGAGGAAAATTTTAACCTAAAAAAAAAAAAAACTTTAGCAGAGGCACAATTCTGCAGTTTTAGATAGGGGAACAGTTTTCCGTGTTAACAGTGAGGCCAAAAATGAGAATCAATAGAAATGAGCAACTAACTAGATGACCTTTGACATAACACTAATATTAACATGCAGAGACTTAAGTAGAAGCAAGTGGAAAGACTTGGTAGAAATTCTTTGTTATTTGAAGTATAATATATTATTATAATTTCTCTGTGAATTTCACTATAAACATTCTAGTGAGTGCTTCTTATTTTTTACTCAGACTACACTAAACAGCAAAAGTATTTTATCTCATAATGTTTTTCTTATGGAAGTATCACATATACACCCCTTGATAACATCATCTCTACTCTTTAGAAACATTTTTGAAAGATTTCCACTTTAAGATAAGTTTGCATTTCTTATTAGAGATAGGACTTTCTGTGCAATAAGTTTGAATTTTAATTTGATTAACAGTCTTTCTTAGACATCTGTAAGCCTGGGTGGTCTTTAACCTATGTATTTTTGTCACTCCTGAGATCTTCCTAGCTTTCTAAACTGTCCAGTTTCAGAACTGTTGGTTGTGATCTCTATATTTTACTCCAGAAGTGGTCTAGGCATCTTATCTTTGAAGAATTACACTCAGCATTGACACTTCCCACTTCCCAGCATTTGACATAAACAAATTAGGCATAAACAAATTATATTTTAGACAGCTGTCTAGGCCTGTTTATTGACTCTGTGTAGTCTTTAGAACTCAGGTTCTTTTTCTTAGTTCCTGAAGAGCATAGGGCTTCCAAATTTAGGATTAATTCAGAATTGTAATATGCCCACTGTAGCACCAGCTAACATACCTTTATTCTAGGAAGCAGGGAAAGGAAGGTGTGAGAGTCCATGTGCCATTCTGGTCAGGATCGTTTTAACAGAGGTCCTCTGAGCTTTACCCAGGGACTTTCCTGCCCCTTCACATGCTGATGTTGGCATCAGGATTTCTGGGAATAGTAGTCATCCAGCTGTAGTCTTGATTAAAAAGAGGCCTCCGGTAGGTAAGACGGAAAGGGAGAATAGACATTTGGGAGGGTAATCAATAGAATAAGAAATTTAGAATTTTTTTTCCCCTTACAGAAAACTTGAAATATCAAATCTCCTTGGAAAGTACCTAAGTCTGAGGCTAGCTGAGGGGAGAGGACTTCTGAAGACAAATGTGTCTTTTTATCTTGGCATATCTTTTATTATTTTCCCTTTTTTGGCTGTTTAAGCCTGGCATATCACAAATGATTTTTTACTTATATAGAAAACTGCATCAGCTTCATTTTTTTATTTTCCTATTGTAATACATATTTATATATCTAGTTACATATTTACAGCTTGAATATAACAGTAATATCTGCCATAAAACAGGTTCCAAATGATTTCATGTGGCGAAAGATTTTGTGGTTACTCTAATTTCCTTTTCTACAGTAGACTTTTTAATCTTCTAGTGAGTTGGTATTTATTGACTATTACGGTATTTGTGTTAGTGTTTTTTTTTGTTTTGATAATACTTAGTCCTTGCAGCAGCTCTTTGAGGTAATTACTATTGCCACTTCCATTTCACACACAGAAAAGCTAGACAGTGGCTTAGTTTGATCAGCTACTAAAATGTGGACCTGAAGCCTGGCAAACTGATTTCACACCCTGTATTTTTTAATACTGTACTCTGAGACATTGCTTTTGAACATACATATCCACATTTTAAGAATTCAACAAGGAAATCACAGTGCTTAAGGATAAAAATATGTAAGACAAATTTATATTACAGAGTCTAAAACAATAAATGCTCAGAAGTTAACTATATTTTAAATCAACAAATGAATCAAATAGTAAATAGAGGTTAGCAGTAAGAACATCGGTACCAGCCTTCAAAGATTCTTTGTTTTAAAACTTGCAGCCATATGGGAAAAATATTTTAAATTAACCATGCTAGATAAGTAGCCACTGATTAAAGTAGATAGTGGCTCTTCAATATATTAAAACAAAACAAAAATGTAGGAAGGTTGAGTCATAGTCTAGACTACATAGTACTGTAAAAACTCTGGTTATTAATTACAAGAGGCTCTTACAGAAGTATTCTGAGTGCCAGTTTTATCACAGTTAAGTTCTACTGCATTTAGACCCCAATTACTTTTGTCGAAGTGTTCCTATGGGAAGACATATTTTATATTTCAGTTTGGGGTTCAGTAATTCATTTGGGCCTGGTGTAGGGGAAATAGCTTTTCCAAAACATTTTCCTCTACCCAGTGCAGGCGATTTTCCCAACTTCAGCTGTATTCTGCTTTGCTTTCCTACAATGTGGCTCAGCAGAAGCAAAGAATATAGATGGGTGTGGAGAGACAGGCTGCAGTCCAGAGCTTTCTGGGGGTGTAGCTCCGTGGTGGGAAGGCTTCTTTGTCAATATATCTTCCAAGACACCCCTTCCTTTCTCTGAACACTCATCAGTCTTTTTTGGAGGAGACGAACAACTTGTTGATCCTGAGCTTGATGAAATATGGGATTCACTTTCTGAAATTTTTAAGGTGTGGTTGTCTTGGTTCTATTGCTTTGTAATTACTACCAGCAATAGGGAAACAGAGAAAAATATGAAGCTCAAAAGGAAATCATTTGCTTTTGCTTTCTGGCCATATCACAGTAGTCATCAGGGGGTCAGTAAGAAAGACCCAGAAGTGGGAAGAGAGTCATTTAGGGAGTGATTAGGGTGGAGCATTTCACAGTTCAGAGAATCTGATGTAAGACTTTCTTTTCAAACTTTGGTGTGTGGAGGAGATATTAAAAGACCAGTCCTTAGGAGTTGGTTGCTAACAAGAGGACCAGTATGTTAGGAGGTATTAGCAAAGGAGTTTTTGAGAGGAAATGTCTCAAGAGGAAGAGGAACTTGAGCCGAAGGCAAGGAGAAATGGCTCTGGTGGTTTGTCTTTTATTTTTTCTCTCTTTCTTTCCTCCCACAAGTACTAATTCTGAGACCACAGATGGAAGCAGAAGAGCTAGAGGGCATCTCCACTTAGACAGTTCCTATAGTCACAGATCACTAGGCTGAGGTTGCTGTCCTGGGTCATCCCCTGCAGTGGGGAACAACCTGTATTTTAACCCAAAACCACAATTTTAGACCAAACAGAATTCTTCTGAAGCTACATGGGTTTGACGCTCAATTACTAAGATCAGAGACCCCTCCCCATTGACTTTCTGTGACTCATTATCTTAAGTTAGAATTTATCTTTTAGCATAGAATCCAGGCTTAGTGCTTAGTTTTCTGAATTACAGAATCACTGATACATAAGTCCAGGCTGTTCTCAAATAAGGAAAGAAGCATCTGCAGTTAACAGTTGACAGTAAACTATACAAAGTAAAACACGTAAGATTAAAGTTAGAAAAGCTGAGATGCTTTTCTAACATTTTCAATTTTCTGCACAAATACAGACATAATCAGTGTTTGGGATCTGCTTGTAATGGATAAATTATGTCTGTAATTCATTCTTTTCCATATTACTGCATTTAGACGATAATTTCCTTTCAGATATCTTTGCTCATCTAATATTCTAAAACTGTTCATAGAGAGAAAAAAAGTCTAGTAACATCTCCAAATCCCAGGCAGTTTTTATGACTAAACTATGTTATTTTACAAAGTGGACCAGATTTTGAAAAGGGGAAGGGGAGTAGAGATAAACAGAGCCAAATTTATCATGCCTGAAATAAGACTTCTCTTTGGTAGGTGACGTTGTTTTCCATAAAACAGTTCCATTTTAAGGGAGGCAACCAAGAAATGAACCATGAAAAAATATGCAATAAATTCATTATTTATATAAAAAATTATATGAGAGATCAGTGATCTGAATGAACTATCTTTTTTATCTTATATCTCTTCATGGCTAAGTAAAGACTAATGAAATCTAAATCTAGCCATGAGAAAAGAGTATCATCATGGTTTTATTTGTTGAACTTTTTTCCACTATTACGAACTTTTAGTGAGAAACATTGCATCTCATGAATCATAGCAGAGTTGAAATAAGTTGAAAGAAAATATCCACATAAGAAAACTCTATATTTAAAAAAAAACAACCAAATTTGAAGTCTGATGAACTAGAGCCACTTTCCCACATTAAAAAGGAGTCATCTGTATTGCAAATATTTTTATGGTGGGAGTTACTTAATTAGCTTCTCTAATGTCTTTAAGTTATGATTAAAGTTTAGTAGCTTAATATGTACCATGCAGTGTACTGGCTTAAGTGTAAAAAATAAAAAATACAAAATAAATACAAAATGATTTTTTTTGATTGTTTCTTCTGTTGTCATTAGATACTCATGGCTTCTGTAGTTCATATTAAGGATAAATAATGCTAGAGGACAGATATTCATGAGACACGTACCTTTTTATATTGAAGTTTCAGTTAAGAATTTTTAGTACAAGCTACTTCGTTTCTACACTGCAGGGAAATAATCTTTTTTTTTTTTTTCCTCTTTTCCACCATTCATTCATTGCCTACTTATGCCAGATAGTGCATAAGGCAATTCTGATGTAGGGGTGAGTAACAAAATCTTTCCTTTTTGGTTCTTGATAGATAAATGGTTATTAGAGCTCACAAGATTGTAAGAACTACAATGAAGATTAAAATGACCATAAAATAATAAAATATTGTCTTACACTTTTTAGTCATTAGTTTTAACATATCTCAGTAGAATGCCTGTATAAATCACAAGTAGGCTTTAAACATCCTCGTATGTGCCTGAGAATTTTGTTATGAAATATTACAGATTTTTATCTAGTCCATGTAGGGAGGGCAGTGAATGCCAACTATAGTTACAAGTATTAGAATTTCTATATGGTAAGAGGTTTGTATTAGGCCTATCATGAAGTTCTAAATACAGTGAGGTAAACATGAATCAGATTGATTTTTAACTAACACACACAGAATTGATTAATTTCAGTCTTCTGATTTGATCACCAGGTATTATATAAAATACTGAAACACAAATTAAATTTACTATACAAGGTTTCACAGGAAGTATCTGATCTGAGACTCAACATAGGCAGTCTATCTTCATAGTTTACACTTGCAGCCTTTATGTTAACTTACTAAGCTAGTAATACTGTGAATTACTATACCATGATCTTGTGTACACAAAAATATGTTATTTTAATTATTAGTGAGTCTGTATATTTGAGTACTGTACATATTTGGATATTTTGCTGGGTTACTGCAGTTGCTTGAATTTAAGGCAGCTGTACTTTTAAACATATGTGCATTCATATTTTTTCTTTATTTGGAGAACCATTCTTTAATAATTACTAATAAGATTTTTTTCATTTAGGATGTGAAATGTATAATGTCTAAAATCCCATAATGTCACATTGAATTTAAAAATTTTTGCCACACACCAAGAACAAACACTGTAATAAATCACAGCAGATTGTTCTGGGAAAACATGCACATTCACAGACACACACCCACACACACACACACATACACACACGCACACACACACACACACACACACGCAACTATCAGAGCTTTGGGCTTCTAAGAAAATGCTTGGGAGTGAAGCAAAAGAGCATAAGATTGGAAGGTGTTTCATAACTATGTTTGTTGGTTTTTTGTTTTCTTTGCTTGGAATAGAATGCCTGTTATTCACAGAAGTAACAGCCTCAATATCTAATCCACATAATCATGAGATATCATTTTGAATATGGCCAAGAGTTCATTCTTGTTTTATGAATTTTATTGCCATTTATAATAATATTGGAAACAAAAATACATACTAAAAAATGTGTGTTTTTAAATTATACTGTAAGAAGATCAAATTTAGGTGAAACCAAACCATGCTTTGACAATTGCTTCCTGTTATATATCTTCCTATTGTATGTTACAGTTATGTATTTAGGATTTCTGATACTTATTTTAAAACCTAGCTAGGAGAACTGGGTATGGTGGTGTAACCCTAACATGCAGCAAACTGAAGCAAGAGGATTGCTGTGTTTAAGGGATCTGGGCCATATTGTAAATTCAAGGCCATCTTGAACTACAAAGTGAAATGAGACCCTATCACAAAAATAAAATAGGAGTGAAATCTTGGTACTTAATTTTTTCTGATCCTGTAGTATTTACTTAATAATGTTGAACTACTTAAATCCAGTAAATAGAAAAACTTTTTACATGATACATGTAACAATATGCACTATATTAATCAGTGTTAATCTCCTAATATTCTGTTTTGAAATTCTGTATCTCTGTTTGTATTCTTTTTTTTTTTTAAATAAAAAAGGAGGGCTGAGAATATAGCTCAGTGGTATAGCATTTGCCTGGCAAGTGCAAAGTCCTAAGTTTAATTCCCAGCACAAATTAATTAATTAATTAATTAAACTAAAGACTTTTGCTTTATATGCAGTTAAAATCATAGTGATCAAGTTAATTATTGATTATATTTTGTTCAAGTTATGGCACAAAGGTCATGCTTGTCCTAAAAGAAATGAGAATGTGAGATTTCTGTGTTTATTGGGTGTTTAATAAATAGTAATTTAAATTATAATCCTTACCTTTTAAGAGATACCACTTACATACTGGTGTTCATTATGTGGTTTAAAATGTTCTATGAAAAACACATAATTATTATCACTGAGCAATTAGTTTGGTTAATTTTAGTTTGGACAAAAGGAATAGAAAACTTCAATACCAGTTAATGTAATCAGAGATTCTTTCCTAAAAAGGATAGCAACCATTTTCTTGACTGTATAAGTTCAGTCAAGGAACCAATTAAAATTTTTTATAAAATTGATTTCTGCACAGTTCAAAATTAGTATGTAATTCAAACTTACTTTGTTTCCAGGACCAAACTGATTACAGGGAAAAGTGAGTGCTTGTTAATACCTTGTCATTTAATTTCATTTCTTAGAGCATGTTTGGTGTTGTTGTTATTAGTTTGTTATAGCTTCTTTAAATTTACTTTCTATTATCTTATTTGGTGGTTCCTGAGTATCTAGATTGATCTCTGTGTTCTTTTCCATGAGATGATATTTACAGTGAAAACTATTTTAGCTAAACTATTTAGTTAAATATTGGTGCTCAGAATGAGAATATGAACACTAATTATCTTCACTAAGTCCCCTTACCACCTTTAGAGTTTTAATCAAAATAGGATCTTCAGAATGACTGCACTAAACCACATGCAAACATAATGTAGGTTACACACACACACAGAGACACACTTTATGGCAAAATCATGAGAGCTTGTCAACAAACAAACCTAGGCATTTAGCTGGTTCTGTGTTAGTTTCTACAGGACAGTCACATAACCTCCCCAAGTTGATTTCTTCTCTTTTGCTATAATTTTATTAGTATACCTTTGTAGTGCATAATTACATTCATCTTGGGGAATTGATACACATAGATATAACATCTTAGTCAGTTTTACTTCCCCTTCCCACCTTCCCATTTCCCTCATTCCTAGTTCTCCTTCCTGTTCCACAAAGGCTACCTTCCTGTTTTCTAGATTTTCAGTTTTCACTTTAAATTATTTTTATTTTAGTTTTCTCATATAAGAGAAACCATGTGACATTTAACCTTCTGTGTCTGATAAATCCAATAACTAACTCTAGATAAATCAATTACTGCTTTTTTTCTCAGTGTAACTACACTGTAAATGGTAGCCATTAATACTGCTTGTGTCCAAGTACTTGAATTCTATCTAAGTTACCCCTTGTTAGAGTGTCTTTGCCTCAGGTTAGAATACATGTCACTAGTCATTGGGCTCTAGATATTGATGCACTATTTGACTCTGAGGGACTTTGTAGTGACTTCATGTCAGCCAGTAACTTTAATGTTTTTAGTATCATGTACTTTAGTATCATATACTTTATTTATTTACCTATCATCAAGATAAAATAACCCCATTAACTCTTATATATTCAAGCTAGTATTAATAGAATAATTCAATATTTGTATTATTCTCTGTGCCTAAAATCCATTTAATAAATGCAGTTACCACAAAAGGAAAAGTAGTTATAACCATCTGTTCCAAATTTCATTACATTTAAAACTAATCTCTCCTTAGCTTTATGTTGGTCTACAATAAATCACCTGTGATACTTCAGATTCTCACTTATTTATATAAAGTTTGTGTTCAGAGACTCACTTAAATCTTTTCCAAAATACATAGATGCTTATGCAATAAATCACAGCATAGAGTAGAAGGCTAAATCTTAAAGTCCATCTTTTTCATAATTTGTACTATCCTTCTTTTTATAACTACATAAACTTGCTTAGTAAAATGTCTGCCTCCTTTCTCAAAGGTCTAACTAAAACACCTAAATCCGTGATATTTTGTTTATCACATTCTCATTTTTTCCTTTCCCTATCACTCAGAGATGATAGGAACCCAATTTAACCCATTGAAATGGTCCTTTTGTTCTAAAATATTTAAAGGCATTTGCCTGAATCACAAGTTTAGGACTTTTAGCCTGTTTTTAAGTAGGAAAGTACATAGTTTTTTTTTTTTTTTTTTCAGCAAATAGGAAAACAAAACAGAGGCCCAATTTCATTAGTTGTTTGGCAATACCATTTCCCATTACTTGTTTCCTAGGCCTAGTTCTAGATTTTCCTCCACAACTCATAAATGTTGTTATAACCTAATCTGGAATATGAGTTACACATTTACTGTTTGAGCCTCGCCACTGCCTTGTTAAGATTATGGATTATTGCCCATTCTTGTATACTGATTGTTTATACCAATGAATTAATGATGTTACATGATGTCGAAGAAGGATGGAATATGTATTCAAAGGAGATAGATTGTTAATTGTTTGAATTGGCTATTTTAGTGTTTTAACATGTTGAGAAAGCATGAAGAGGAAGTATAGGAGGACCTCTGAGAGCAGTGAACATAAAGTTTATTTTCAGCTCTTTAGGAGTTGTCAAAATGGTGCAGGAAGACTTTCCTAGAATTAGATAGTGAATTGGTAGTTAGAACAATGATAAAATCCAGAACCTCCTCCTTGCTATATTTCTTTGAAAAGATAATGAAGATAAAACCATTAGATGCTCATGTCTTGTTGAGAAGAACTCATGTGTGCTTATAAATAGTTGCATATTAAAACTATTTATTATTGGATTTACAAGGCAATAATGTGTATGTATGTTGATACTCAGATTTTGAGGTGATTGCAAAGGGAAATCAAGATAAAATGTGAAGAGTCAAATGAATCTTTTTAATACTTTTTTGTTTCATGTTTCATAGTTTTAAAACATTTTTTCATATAAAGATATTTAAAGTAGGGTTGTTTACTTAATATATGACATTGATATTTGAGTTTCTAAACTTTAGGCAATTCACAATGAGTGTATGAAAATCAGCCTTCCAAATGAGATCATGGTACCGTGATCTGCAAATGAATGTTACCTTTTGTTTTAGCAGCTTACTTGGCTCCAATCTGTGGAAAAGATTTTATTTTCCATCTGTTCCAAGGTAGGAGCCAAACCAGAGTTAAACAAACATTTTCCAGCCGACACATTTCTATAGATAATGGCAATTAAAACACATTCTTACACTTACTTTCCTGTTTGCTGTCTCTCACACACACATGCACATACACATACACTTGTGTACACTTCTTGATGCTTAGTAAAAGTATCAAAATATTCATAATGAGAATAATTGGCATGTTAATAAATGTGTTCCTTATTCTTTGTGGTCATCGTATGGTCCCAAGTTTCATTTGATTTTTTTTTAAAAAATATTTGCCTCAAGATAAATTGAGTAATACCTTCCAAAGCTTTTTGATTTGTAACCTTTTCTACCCGTGGTTTATTTGGCCAGCCTATGGGTTTGGAAGAATGAGGGAACATAAACCATTATGATTGCTTTTTGCAGTGCCTCTTCAAACCCTTACCTCAAAATGCCTATCATTTTAGAACCGATGGTAACAAATGTGCAAGGGCCACTTTGGAAGTAGAGTGTAAGAAAGATGGGGCCAGTTGGACCACTTTGTTAAAAATACCTGCTAGACCCACACCTTTCTCTTGCCTAGTGATCAGCCATACCAACAGTAAGAGTTTCTTAATTCCATGTCAGTCAGCAGCCTACATGGCTGGCCCACAGTGCGCTGAGCGGTGCATCAGTACTTTTCCAGGTTTCCTGTGCAAAGCAAAAGAAACATGGAAAAGCGTATTTATTCTTCTACTTTACTGCATGCAGTGCTATCTAGCTTACTTAGTTGGAATCTCTAAGCCAGTAGATATTACCAGATATATTTCATGAAAGCTGTGTGTACCTGATTAACAGCCATTACTTATGCTGCTGAGTGGTCCAGGAAGCCTAGTATTTTTGCCATGACTTCTCACTCTATGTAGAAGATGTATTTATCTCCTAAGGACAAAACAATGTGGAAATTTTCACAACCTCCATATAGGTTAACTTTTCCTATTGACTCCATGTATAATTTTTAGAAATATGATTTGAAAAACAAAATAAATTTCTTACCTACTTAGTTATTTCTTATTAATGGAGCAAAGGTAACATAACTGTTTCATTAGTGTCTCCACTAAGTCTTTGATTTAAATAAGTTTTTTCTTTTCTAAGACCATTTTCTATGACTTTTGTCCCATTACCTCTCAAGATGGAACTTGAAGCCAGGCATGGTGGCTTGTCATCCCAGTAGTCAGGAGGCTGAGGCAGAAGGACTGTTGCAAGTTCGAGACTAGCCTGTGCTACAAAGTGAGCTCTGAGCCAGCCTGAACTGCATTGCGAGACCCTTTCTCGAAAACAAAACAAAACACAAACATGGAACTTGGAAGTATGCTAATTGTAATGAGCACTACCAGGTCTCCATTTAGTGCAAGTTTTTCATTTTAAGAATTTCAAAAAATGTGGATTTACAATTACTACCTGTTAAGACTTTATTTTATTTTTAAAAAGATTTTCACGTTTTTACACATTATATTATATCCAAATAACTCCATGTTAAATTATCACTGCATAACTCATATCTTTTGTTTGAATTTCTAATTTATTTGAAAGTTTTGTGTTACTTGTTTGTTTCTTTTTTGTGTTAATCTTTTCAGTTTATGTCTGATAGTACTCTTGAGTAACTGTTTTGAAGATAACCATGCACAGTGTAATAACTATTGTTATGCTCTTTTTACTCTGTTATGAAACTTTGCTTTATTTTTTCATAAAACAAATAGGTAGTACAAAAGGTTTCTTACATAAATGATATCCTCAGATATAGCAAAAAGATAGATTGGCTGGTGTGGATATGGTGTTGTAAAATATCAACTCATAGAAGTAACTCTAACACTTCACAAAGATTTTTTTTAGAACTTCATGCATAAACTGTATATTGTTTTAGGAAACAGAGAAAATTAATGGTCAGCCTTAGCCTGTAGTATATTCTGACAGCATGAATGAGTCAAGCACACAGTTTTCCAGATTGTTTAATAGTATAAAAGAAAGAATTTCTAAGGAAATTGTTCTTATGACTAGCTGAAAAACATTTTTTCCTTAGTAATGGTTCTAGAGAAAAACAGATTGTCACTGGAAGAAAAAAGAAATCTCAAAGTTCATGTATTCTGACAGTGATTTGATCACTAAAATATGTTAATATTATGACAAAACTGTTTGAAAGGATACTACTTAATATTTTTTAGATAATTTCATGAATGTTGTCTTGAAATTCAGTAAAAAATTATGTAGCACCTCTAAAAGTTTTATTTCAACTGTCACGTTAAAACTAGATTTTATTTCTTGAACTGTGCTTTTTAATTCCAGTAGCATAAGTAAAATTGCATGATAGTAAACATTAAATGTTTTAGGTTTATAAAATTACTGCAGATTTATTCTACTGTGTGGTTCAGAACTGCATTTGAATTAAAATAGCACTTGATTGATAGAAAATCATTTGTTTATGAGTTTACAGATTCTGTTCTAGGTAGCTTGAAAAGACACATTATCCAGGAACAAATATTCACCCAGACACATAGTGCCTAGTGGCCTAGTGTGAGCTTGATGGATTCAAACCACTGGGTTTGTCATTACTGCATAGATTTTTGGAGGGACAGGCTGCAAATCTCATTTCTAAGCCATAACCAGCTATTATGTCAATTTGAAAAGCAGAAATAAAATCAATACACATTTCTTTAAAAATAAAAAAAGACTGAAGTCATTCACAGGCTACAGCCAATTCTCAAATTATAATTTGCTGGATAGTTAAATTCTCTTGATTATTGTGATTTGTCAATAACAGGTTTCTATTTAAAACTTGTAACATAACCTAATAACCTTATTTTTCTTTGTCCTATTGGAAGAGCTTGTAGCATTTTTGAAGGGATCTAAAAAAGAATCAAGATTAAGTTGTGATCCAACTCAAAGATTTTCTAGTATAACTAGGGTAACAAGTGTAAAGGCAAAACACTGAATACTCAAAGCATCAAATAATTAAAGCTTTATAAAAGTGTTAAAATTTAGGTAGTACACTTAGTTCCATTGGAAAACTGATGTTTTTCACTTAATTTTAAAATTTATTCTTTGCTAAAAGGGTATTCATGTAATATTCTAAGGCCTCTTTTTTCTTTGCTACTTTCAGCATTGAACACTAGTAATCCAAAGAGTGTTGGAATTGCAGTTATAATAAGCTTTAGAAATTAATATCATGTGGTCACATTCACTTTACAGATTAGGAAACAGGATTGGTGAAGATAGGAGTTACTCATATTCATAAAAATCTCCAGTTCACCTGGGCTTTTAAAATATGATTACAGTGTTTGATAAGTCAAAGAATAAAAAAGTGGAAGTATACTGTCTTCATTGCATGAAAATAGCATACTGACACACCTGATAGGTAAAAACAGCTGTTACAAGTCCAAATGAAAAACGATCTTGAATCTTCTGTTCCTTGCTTACTAGTAGCATTAAAGGTTATACCATGTTTTTAACATCAGAGTCCCAAAAGAGGCATGCATATACATCATTGGTTAATTAAAACATTTCCTAATATAAAGAATGTGTGGAACAGAATTAAGATTTAAAATATAAAGTAACTACCATTTTAGATTCTATATAGTGAGTTGATTTTTATAGAATACTCTTGACTTTTGCTGAACTCTGGCCTCCTTACACAACCTATGGTAGCAATCGAGGGAAGAGTTTAGTTCTGTGTTCTTATTTGTACAGTTCTTCATGTCCTATGTTTATCAAATGAGACATTATTCTGGAAATGGAATGTTTTTTTTCTCCATTTCCTAACCTTTAAAGTATTATAGAATGAATCATATGCTGAATTTTACAGTTAGTTTTTTGTATTTCCCTCCTATAATTCATAAGCTCCTTAAGAATGAGAAGCTTATATTACTAACCTTTGTATTTATGGTGTTTCAAATATCTTTGGTCTTAAGTGTTTAGTGGATTTAAAACTGTTTCTTCCTGGACATGACCAATTATGAGCAGATTTTATGTGCTTTTAAATTCACCATTAGAGAATTTCTTTTCATGTAATGGGACATTTGTTGAATAGCAACAAAGCTAGCTACTCATAAATTTTTCTCTAAGGAACCTAGCACCCATCATTATGATAAGAGTCATCCATTTAAATTGTACTAGCACAATGATGGGTCATTTATATTTTGTTGATGTAAATTTCTGGAGCAAGCCTTTATTTGGATGCATACCATATTTTGTATGTTATCTTATGCAGGCAGCACATGGATGCTTGGCCAGGCTTCCTGACACAGTGGCTGTCTATGCATGTACAGTCCATGTCCCAGTGGGGAATCATGAATTAGAGGCATGATCCACAGTTATTTTGGTAACAGTATTAGCTCCCTGTTCATAAGAGTGCTTTGCTGGGAAAGTATTTGGCTTTCACACAGAATAACAGAATAGTTGTTTACTCTTCAAATGTTGTAGAAGGAGAGATAACAGTACTGAGATAATAGCATTAAGTTTTTTTTTTTTCTTTCTGACTCTTGAGAAAAGAGTAGTTTAGTATTAGTGTTCATTATGAGAGGAATATTCTGGAAACCAGAATTGCTATAATTACTATTGTTTTAAGCATAGAACTAATAACAATAGCCAGGAGAGATTCCTTTGTGGAGAGATTCATTTTCCTTTATTACCCTTAAATTTCTCCATGCTGTAACTGTGGAAAAGAATCTACATTTTTATCTTCCAAGTATGATGGTTGCAAAGTGTTGCAGATCTTCATCAGGTAGAAAAGAGAATCCAAGCTTTCAAAGAGTATAAATACATATGTCCTGCAAATTATTAAGCTGATCATTATTTCCCTTAAACAAATTTTAGGAACTGTTTGATAAAAGCTACATTTAAAAACTCTGAGAAGTTCTAGAGAATAAGAAAGTCTTTGAGATTATGTGTTGGTGCCAATAATAGTAACAATTAAGTGTTTGAGGAGAAAACTACATTTATCCACTTTGAAGAAGGATCGTCAGGAAGGATTAAAAATTTAGTACTTCAGCCTCAATAAGGGTTAGAGCATAGTAATTACATATGTAGGTGGTTACAGGTGCTAAGTCACTACTTGAACATTAAGATAATGTTATTCACTGTGACTTTGTTAAAGGAGTATCGCAAGTCATCTACTTGGAAATAAGTTTTGCAGCTCCATTACTTTAGATTTGTCCTGCTATTGTGAAAACAGCATATGTTTTCAAAGATGAGATGCCTTATACTAATTGTTTAAAAATACGGACTTTTCAGAATATCTGCCCTTTGCAGCAGCAGTACTTCATGTGTTGAACAGTGAGACTTTTGCTAACAATGAGGCCAGTCTAATATTCTAATCTTGCAAGTTGGTAAATAATCAGAATGCTCACAGGACAGCAGACTGAACGTGATAGCCTACTCTTTTTTTTTTTTTTTTCTTTCGGTACTGGGATTGAACTCACCACCACGTACTTGCAAGGCAAGCACTTATGCCGCTGAGCTAAATCCCCGGCCCATGGTGGCCTATTCTTAATCAAAAATTTTAGGGATTTGGCATCAGTAACTCTGCCTTTGTGTATTTGTCTTGTTTCCTATTTGTATGGGGTTCAGTGGTGTATGAATTTCAAAAGAAAACACAATCAGATCTGCTCTCAAACTGAAAGAAATAATGTTATTTGTTTAACCCTGAGGATTTTTTGTTTTTGTTGTTCTTTCTTTTTAAAATTGGATTTACCATTTTTTTTCCCCTAAAAGAATCTTTCAATCCTTAATCCACAGCCTGTTCATTCTTTTTTTAGAAAAGCCAGGTAGTATTACTATAGTATAGACTTTTCTAAAAAACTGAAAAAATAAAACACTGTCACATGTTATTTTACTGCCTTCAAATGCAGTGACAGGAGGGAATACATTTAAACTCTGCCGTGCTGCTATTGTAGATTGTAGTTAGGTTTTTGGAAACTTTTAACACAAATGTAGTCATCTATGAATATTGTGTACTCATAGATCTACTACATCATAGGCTTTCAATAAATATCATTTGTGTTTATTTTAAAACAGGATAGAATATGAAATATCATCAGAAGTGAAGTTCCTGACCAGTACAGAAATCTTCCTTGTCCTAATCCCCAAGAGTAAAAACAAACAAACCCAAACCCCCCACTAATTATTACAGTTGTAAGTTAGGTCGTGTATTTTCATTAAACACTGATACATTCACCTATTTGAAAGGCTGTATCAAACACAGAAGAGTAGTCTTGCACATAGAAATATGCAGTCATTTGGCTTAAATCTGATTTCATTTTAACTATTATGTCACAAAATCACAAAAATTTTTTAAAAAAGTTTTTCTGTCTTGGGTTAGGATGAAATGTCAAGTTAAGTAACAAAATTTGTTCTTTTACATACTAGTTAAGTAACAAAATTAGTTTTTTAATGTAGTAGGCAATACTATCGTTGATTGATTTCCTTTTTCATTTTTAATCACTAATTCTGTGGGTTTTTCTCCCTAGAACAGTAGACTCAAAAAGTGACATTTTTCTGCCATTTATAAACACTACGAGTAGAAATCAATAGCTGAATTATCCCAATAAATGACTTCTCTGCTCTACCATTGAGACAAGAAAAACACCAGAAAGCAGAATGTTTAGACTCTAACAAGGCTCAAAAGAACCTTTTGCATAAGAATTTAAGTCAGTGCTAATAAATTGCATTTCTTTTATGAATCCTATTCAGTAATAGGCTTTGGTTTCTTGACAGCCAGATCCAGTAACAGGTCAGCAACTGATATGCTGAATACCAAAAGTAGGACCTAGTGTTTTTACATTATATCTAAGCAAATTTACATAGAAAATTTGTCTTTTTTGTTTTTTGTGGATTACTGGTTGCTTCTCTTTATCATTATCTTTGCATTCCATGTAAAAGATGGATGGATGCTATATATATTTAAGATTTATCTACATATACTTGTTCATTTGACAGATTAAATGATAGAGGAACTTTATAAAGTGATGCAATCAACATATTCTAATGTTCTTTTTATAATTTATTTACTGTTTACTCAGTGCTTTTTACATACATAACCTAAAGTAATGTTTCTAACACTACTAACTTCAGCTTCCTTTTGTACAAATATGTATGTGTGTATAGTCATTAAATGTAGATAAATTAAAGGGGAATATACATATTGAAATAAGTAGTTTCTGTAATTGGGTTTGTTCCATTTTCCTTTACCAGTATTCACTCAATACCTTTTATGTTATGTATAATTTAAAGACATGGAACATACAAATATAATCCCCCTGTACTTGTTTGCAGTGTCTGTTTCTGACCCAGATAAAACAGTTTCTTTCAGCTGTACTTTCATTTTTAATTTCTGTATTTAGAAATAAATCCTCATGTCCTCCCTGAGGGAAGAGTAGTTTAGTGGAAAATCACTTACTCGTCATAGTTCATTAATCACATTTAAAGAATGCTTTTTAAATGTCAACTGTCATTGGTAGAAACTGTGTATTTCCTTTAAGAATTTCTGTATTAGTTGTTCATCGTCTTTTCCTTTCACGCAGTGCATTATTCTCCTTAGGAGTTTATTAACTTCAAATAAAAATTAACTATTATTTGTATACAGAGTCCTGTAAATAACAGAGATAGCAGTTGCATTTCTTCTGTGATTTGCAGTGTCTTTTTCCTGGCCTAATAATTTAACTCTGCCTGCCTATTGTAGTTTGTTGAAAGCCACAGGCAATGGTATGCAGGCATTGGCTCACATGACTCAGTGATACATTATTAGTAGCTTAAAATTGACTACAGGTAGAGTATTTACTCCATGGAAACTGACAAATGCTATGATCCAGTGACCATTTCTTCTCCAGAGAGCCACTCATGAAAACCTTGCCTGCACTCACTCTCTACAGTGTTCTCTGTCCTTTAAGAAACCTCAATATGGGTTGGCTATGTTGAATTTTATTTCCAGATATTTTCTTTCTACCTAGTTTGAAATACCGAGAATATCATCCACTGTACCACCTGTCTGCTGATTGACTCAGTAAGTTACTTAGCCCTTCTCTATAATTGTGTCCTTATCTGTAATACAGGGATAATAGTACTTACTTGGGCTTGATGTGAGGTGGAATAAGATATGCTCTTATCTCAGTATATAAGCATAATGCCCAGGTGCATTATGAGAATTCAGATAATTGTGCCTCTTTCTATGCTCTAATTAATATAGTCACCCCCTGGTATCCATGAAGATGTTTCCAGGACTTCCCTTCCTGTCCTTCATGGATACTATAATCTTCACATGCTTAAATTCTTTATATAAAATAATGTCAGATGGCCCAGTTGGTGTGGAGCCTGAGGCATGAGGATGCCACATTTAAGGGCAGCCTGGACAATTAAGCAAGAAGCCCTGTTTCAAAATAAAAAGTAAAAAGGTCTAGGAATGTAGCTCAGTAGTTGAGTATTTATGGATTTGATCTCCAGTCTCTCTCTCTCTCTCTTTCTTTCTCTCTCTCTGTCTCATACACACACACGTGCACACACACACACACATTCAGTAGTGTTGTGTTTGAGTATAAGCTTTGTGCTTCATCCTGTGTACTCATCTCTGAATTATTTACACTACCTAAACACAATGCAAATGTTATGTGTAGTGTTATACTGTATTACTTAGGCAATATAAACCTTGGTACACATATATCTCTAATATGATGTCTTTATCTCTTTTGATAATATATGTCAAAGGGGAATATCTGGATCAAATGAAATTTCTGTTGTTAGATTTTTGAGAAACTTCTGTAATGGTTGTACTAGTTTACATTTCTGTCATGGATCTAAGTGTGTCCTTGTTACACTAGTGCATACCAGCATTTGTTATTTGTTTTCTTGCTAATTGCCATTCTCTGTGGAGTAAGATGGAATATCAGTGTTTTAATTTGCATTTCTCTAATGACAACCAGTGGTGAACATTTTTAAATGTATTTATTGATGATCATTTGTACTTCTAAGAAGCATCTATTTCATTGCCCATTTTTGAATGGATATTTTACTCTGAGGGGTCTAATTTTTTGAGTTATATTCTGCATGTTAATTACCTGTCTGAGATGTAGATGGTAAAACTTCTCTTTTCACTTCCATAGGTTTTCTCTTAACTCTGTTGGTTGTTTCCTTTGCTGCACAGAAGGTTTTTAAATTGGTGTGATCCTATTTGTTGATTCTTGCTCTTATTTCTTGTGCATTTCAGAGATCTGTTCACAAAGTGCTTGCCAAGCAGAATGACTTCAAACATTTTATCTATTTTATCTTCCAGGACGTTGTGTTTCTGCTTTAATATTTAGATGCTTGATCCATTTTGATTTTTGTTTAGTACACGGTGAAAGATATGGATTAAGCTTCCGACTTTGGTGTATGGATAGCCAGTTGTCCCAGCACCATCTGCTAAATAGGTATCTTTCTTCCATTGTATATTTTTGACCCTTTTGTCAAGAATCAGATAGCTTCATGTGTCTGAGGTTGTTTCTACATCCTCTAATCTGTCCCAGTTGATCTACTTGTCTGTTTTTATGCCATTATCATGTCATTTTTATCGCTGAGCCTTGTGATACAACTTGAAGTCAGGTATTGTAATGTTTCCTGCTTTGGTCTTGCTGCCTGGGATTGTTTTTGGTATTCTAGGTCTCTTCTTTAATTGACATTTAGTATGCACATTGATGTATATATATCAATCAATTCTTTATCCATGCTTCATTAGTTTCTACATACCTTTTTTCCCAGAAGTGTTTTAAAACAAACTTCAACTATCTTATTATTTTACTTACTTAAACATTTCAGGAGTCTAAGAAATGAGAACTTGTTTTATATATAACTCCATTTCTGAGTCCATTGAAATTGGTAAGAATTACATTCTTACTTAATGTTCAACTTTTTGTACAATGGAAAAAGTTGAACATTAAGTAAAAATGCATTTTATATAAATGTTATTTAGGTCAATATCTAAACCTTGCATATTCGATTTGGATGTTACATTTTAAAAATTTTTTATATAAGAGGAAAAAAGAAAAGAAAAACAAAAAGCAAGAGACAAACAACAACAACAAACCGAAATCAATAATAGTATAGGTTTTCAAAACAGGAACATTTATTTTGCCTTTCATTAACTTTCTATTCTGTAAACTGGAAATTAGAATTAGATTTAAGGTCACTGTTAATGTCATTCATTATTATTTGGTGAGAACAGATTTCTAAAAGGTTCTGTGTACTTTTTATTACATCATAATAAGAGAATACAATTTCATTTATCCCATGGATCATGTTGCTAAAATCTATCATAAATTCAAGTCAGTGTCGGTCATCCCTTGTGACTTATATGCCAGGACTGGACCAAAAGGTTTTTACTTCATTGTTGGCCTTTTTCTTCTTGTTGGTAATAGGGCTTAAACCTAGGGCATTACACATGTCTGACAAAGGCTTTGTGCTGAGCTACATCCTATTTTTGAAATCTTTTTATTTTGGAAGTAAATCTTTTATATTGAAAGTGAATCTTGCAAAGTTTCCCATGCTGGTTTTGAATTTGAGATTCAACCTCCCAAGTTGCCATTGTGGATCATTTTGTAGCACATTTTTTGAGGGGGGAATGAATTGCAAATTGATAAGTTTTAATTATATCATTTCTGTTACATTTATTTCCAGAAATTCTTCTGTATGAAAATTTTTTTTAGTACAAATTGACAACTCCAAAATGTAGTTTATGTCAGAAAAGTAGGGAAAATAGATGATATTCTTTAGAATCAGATAGTAGCAATTTCCAGTGCAAGGTATAATATAAAGTTACACATATATTCAAGGTATTCTAATGCATGAAACATATTTTTCTCTTGGGAGAATTCTTTGAACTGATCTTTCTAATATTTCATCAATGTATTAATTTTAATAACATTTCCCATGTTGCCAAGAGTTTCTCTTTTCTTACCATAAAAAGTTTCTGTACAATTGAATGTGTTTAGTCAGAAGATACTGGGTTTTTTATTGTTGTCATTAAGTACTATGCTAGGGACATAGACACAAGTCCTGTCTTTTTCATAGAATAAATTGTTTTCAGCTTGTGAATTAATTTTATAAAGTGAGCAGGCTGTATATGATTCTTGTTTTGCCTACTATACTATTTGACAATATGTGTTGTATCTTTTAACTATCAGTATTTCAGCTGACTTTAGAGTTCTTAACCTTTATATCTAAAGTAGTGACAGTGAGGGCATTTGGAAGTTCAGTTGACCAGGCTGACCCCAGGAAACATCATCTGACTCCATCTAGGGCTATGTGTGGCAATAAAGAAAGTTTTGATGTATTCATTCATTTTGAATAATTACAAGAAAAAGAAAAGGGGATCTTCATAAGGCTTAAGTAAAGGATAAGATCTTATATTTTATATAAGAATTTGAAATTTACTTGACTTACATTTTCAGAAACTGAGGATAAAATTTTACAGTCATCTTCTACCAGGTGTGTTTTGTCAACATTTTCAAAGATGTTTTGGATTTTAGAAAATATACAAATTTTAAAGGCTCTAAACATCTTCTCATATGATTGCCAGTGTAAATTGGACTAGTAAGACTTTTTTTGTCCAGCGTTTGTATGACTGTAATACAGTATTGATAATATTGAAAGTAGTGAATTCAATAAGAAATATATAAACCTAGGGTTATGATTTATGTTGTTGTTTTGTTAGTTGTGTGATTCTCTGTTGTGGAGGTTTAGAATGTATTACTTCCAGCTCTAAAAATCTTGTAAATGTTTTCTATAGAAGAGAAATTCAGCTCCTTTACTCATGTTCACATACTATAATAATTCTTGAAATTAGAGTTAGAATTAGAAGGCATGCTTTGGTATAAAGTTTATGTTACAGTTGAAAAGAATAGGGAAAGCTTTATGTTGTGCTCGTAACCGTATGCCAACCTGTTTTATGATATTATAGTGAAGTGCTGGGGAGTAAGCAGTCTGTAAAAGGAGTGGTATTCTGTTTGCTATGCTGGAGTACCTTATCAGGAAATTTGAAAGGAGGGGGAAAAAAGCCAAGACTTTTAATTGTGTCTCTGGTAATTTTAAGGATTAGACTGAATTTAACTTTGAAGATCAACAAATGGGTATTTATTTATATTCACTGAAAGATTAGTTGAATTTTTGAGTTGAGGAAATGGCATCGTCTGAATAGCACAAAAGTTGACCAAAAAATTTGCTAATACATAAATATTGACTATTTTAATCTGGTGCAAACGGAAGACTAGCACCAAGGAGACAGTAGTAAAATTCTAAAAGGAGATGGTGAAAAGTAAACATTATACAACATGAAAAGAATAGCAGGGGAAAAACTGACAGAGTAGAATAACAGGAAGATTAGTCACTTCTGGAAGGAAAAAAAAAATAGGAGGCGGGAGGAGTGTTTTCAACAAAAATGTGGACTGAAAGTGCCAGTGTTAAAAGGCAAATGTGAGCTCATTTGGGAGCTAAACTAGCTTCTGAAAGAAATCCTGGTAGCATTTAATATCAGAACACAAAGTTTGCCCTAACAGAAAACAGAACAAAAATAGAGAAAATTTTCTTTGGGGATTAAGAAAGCCTATAAAAATAAGAGAATACTGTCTACTTCATAGTGAAGCTGATTCGGTGTGGCTCAGACAGCAGTGCCAAAGAATGAGGAAAATATTTCTTTCAAGACAAGCTAAAATTCTATTATTTTCAAGTGTTGAATAAAAACCAAATCATTCTGGTTGTTTTGTATTAATCATATGCATGCTATTCAGACCAAAATAATTTTTTTAATTATACGGTACATTTATCTGACAACTAGAATAGCAGTCCCCAAATAGTTTAAGAACCATTTTTGTAAATTTTTACAAATATAAATTACAGTTCGCTGCAGTGTGAAAAGATATACCAATCCCTGTAACTGAAAACAGGAAAGTAAAAGTCCATGTATGGGCTGAGTATGTGTGTGTGTGTGTGTGTGTGTGTGTGTGTGTGTTGGGAGAGTCCCATAAATCATTATAGTTTATTCAAAGTTTTGGGCAGATTTATGAGACAGGTAACATTTTCTTTTGTTTTCTTTTTTTGTTTATTTGTTTTGTTGTTGTTGTTGTTGTTTTTTGGTACCAGGTGTTGAACTCATGACCTCGTGCTTGCCAAGCAGGCGCTTGTGCTGCTAAGCTGAACCCCCAACCTCAGATAACATTTTCAACAACAATGTTTTTGTCTGTCAAATGGGAATAATATACCTGCTTGAAAACTGTAGTGATTAGGAACTGAACTAGTAGCATGTACTTATATCTAGGATGGAGGCAGTATTTTGTCCCCTAATTAATAATAGTCAGATATGGAACACAGGCTTGAATAATGCATTTCCAGCTAAAAAACATGGCAAGATGGACAGTTGTGACGGAAGCTCTTACTCCTGACGTAGTTGTTCATTATACCACTTTGGTTATGTGTGGATCCATACTTGACAGATGTAAAGCTCTTGGCCATCCTTTAGTAACTCCAGTATATCAAAAATTATATAAAATATATTTTAAGTAAAGGAGATAGCTCTAGGGTTATATAAGCATGGTGCCAGAATAAAAGCTGCTTTTTTATTATCAGGAAAAATATATAAACTGTTTTCATTAGAAGAGAGAAAATAATTTATGCATATTGAAATAAAGATCAAATTAATCTAATTTAGAGACTCAAGATTTATTTTATGTAACAACCTGGAATGTATCATTCTATGTTCCTGAATTTGTAGAAATGCAGTTAAACTTTTCTTCTTGATTTTGTTATAAATTGTAACACTTTTATGAGTGTTTTTTTTTTTTTTTCCCAAAATTTTCTGAGGTACATTCCAACTCCTCCACAAAATAACTAGGTAGCACAGATAGCAAATACTGTTTCAGAAAACACTCCTCTCCCTTTCTCCTCCCTTTCTTCTGCTCTCCCTCCTGTCCCCTTAGGAATAACTGAATAGGAAATGCTTATTTTCCGAATTACAAAAATGTTATCTCAAACACTGAAAGTGCTTCCTTTTTCTGGTTTGGAAACACCAAGTCATACTGAGTTACTTGTGGATTTTCTTTGACCAGTTTTATTTAAAGTATAAAACTGAGGACAAAATGACTCTGGGATTTGTAATGCATAGTTAGAGCTTTTCACTTTTAGGTCACTAGTTCACCTAAAGATGGTAATCCTCACCCTTCTCTGAAAGGCTGAGGCAGGAGGATTGCAAATTTAAGTCTAGCCAGGGTAGTTTAGTGAGTCCTTGTGTCAAAACTAAAAGAAAAAGAAATATAACTCAGTGAAAAGACCCTGGGTTCAATCCCTAGTATTTAAAAAAAAAAAAAAAAGTGTGTTTAGTTATCAGGAGAAGCTGTGGAGCTCACTATAAGAACTTGTGTTCTTACCTATATTGTATCTTTGAGTTTGTATTTACTACTTTATTTATTACCAGATAAAGCCATATTCAAGATTAGACAGGTAGGAAAGTGGAGACCCAGTAAACTCTATTGAATAAGAGACTCCTTTACTTTATTTATCTTGTGGTGACCTGTTGTTTTCATTGTCATTTGAAAAGGAAAGTATTGAAATGATCAGAAACTTATACTTGAGTGTTTTTAATTGCCTTGTCATTAGCGTAGGAAGAAATAAGAACTGTAACTTCAGCCGATAGGGTGAAAACTCAGATATATATGTCTATACCTGTATGTCTGTGCCCGTCTGTATCTGGATGAGTGCATAAGTGAGTCCTGATTCTTCCTAGTCTAGTCACCTAGGAATGCCAAAGTCATAAAAATTGTTATGATTCATCTTATGTGAAAACCTATAAGGTTACTTTGATTTTCTCTACTGAAAGATGTCAGGATATGCTTTTTAGAATTTCTGAATAATTTTTGTGTAAATTAAGTGTTAAGATTGGAAGTTGAGACAGACTTAAATTTGTTGTAAGCAAAGAGTAAATTATACTTATGAGGGTAGGACATATAACATCATTACCCACTTAATTTTGCAAAAAAAAAAATGAGGTTGTCTAGAAATTGGGTACAGAATTGTCATCATCTTTCTATGGAAACTTTTAATTTTTAAAAATAATTGAAGGTAAATGAGCTCCTGAGTAATATATCACCTCAGTCTGTACCACACAGGCACCTAAATAATTTCTTCTTTTTAAGTGCTGCCAAATGGCTGAATTTCTTAAAGTTTAAAACTAAATTGTAACAGAGGCAATGGTCCTGCACTATAAACACATTATATATGAAACTTTATAGATTTTTTTTGTTGTCATTATTAATTTATGTTGGGTTAGATTTGAAAACATGAAAGATGGCCAGAATGAGTTCACAGAGTTAGGCTTACTGCCAAATTAAAGAATAAATTGGTTTCCATCTTCTTCATTGGCTTTTTAGCCTTACATCTAGGGCCTGAGCTTCTTATTTGAACTGTTCAGTTGCTTTGTGTCCTCAAGAGTTAATCAAATAAGGTCTTGTCATCTGGTAAATACTCAAGGATATACTTTGGTCTCAGGTTGGTTTCAGCTCATATATTGTGGAATGACCCTTGGACTTCTGAAGTTCTCTCTGAACACATAATTACCGTCTAGGCGTAACACAGAATTAAATTTATTTGCTAAGATAGAAATGAAATGTAAGTATGACTGGCAGCAATGGTAATCCCCCAAAACAGAATGACAAACATTGGGGCAATAATAATGTCACTGCCTCGTTAATGCCTCTGAAGGTGGCACATATTTGAGAAAGAAAAAGAACGAAAACTACATTTGTCCTTGACATTCTAAAACCTGAGACTCACAAAAATTAATTCCTTAAGCTAGTAAACATCATTAAGATATATGTGTGCATATATTATTAGTTTATGTACATATTTATACATACCAAATTTTTAGAAAGGAAAAGGCAGTAATACTCCAGAATCCTGGGCAGACATGACATTTCTTACTCTCTTTCTCAAAGAACTCTTAACACTCCGTCAACTTTCAGAAATCAGAAACTGACATAAAACTATAGTGTCACGAACTTCATTCTTCATAAGTTGTAAAGCCTTTAGGACCCTGATTAGTAAGCTATACCTCAGATTCATCAGATACTGAATGGGAACATTTCTACTTAGTTGATTTTGTTTATCAAATTTAAGTAAGTTAATAGATACAAAAGACTTGCAGGATTTCAGACACACAGAAAAAAACCATAGATAGATTAGATATCATTAAGTCTTTTATTGTAAACATTTTGCATGTCTGTCTTATAAAAGACAAACTTGTAGTATACCCACAAATTAAACCAAAGTTAATGTTGCAGTTTTAAGATTTAGAGCTCCAGCTCTGGACCTATGCAATGAGTTTTTTCATCACTGTAACCTTGAAAATGTCACATAACCCAAAGAAATCTTAATTTCCTCATTGCCAAAATGAGGCAGTACTAGTATCTGGTCTTTGGTGATGTTGTGAAGATTGGATGGGATAAAACCTGTGAAGCACAGAGAGGTACCTGGCACTTAGTGAGTACACAGTGAGTCAGCTTTTGTTCTTGTAATACTTTGATGCCGTATTTACACTCGAGAAATCTATTATACTCAGAATCTGAATATATAGGCCTTCCAATTTTGCTAACAAGAATCATTGTTCTCTACTGTGTAGCTAGCATGTATCTTTACGTTTATAAATCGTTAGCAAGTAAATGATTAGGAAACTGTCAGTCTTCCTTTGTATCTATTTAAATTACTCAAAGAAAAAACATAGGTACTTTTTGTATCTGTAGGATTTTAATTCTGGATAAATAAATAAATTCTCTATTAATGTTGTTTCATGCCTGTTAGCTCTTTTGTTGTCCAGCTGCATTCTAGCCACTTGTAAAGTTCAGTGCCACTGAAAAGAAAAACTGATCACTACCTTCAAGATGCAGATGAAGTACAGAAGCCAATAAGTCATTGATTGTTCTGTACAGTAAAGATCATGCAACCTGATATTTTCCCCCATATATTTGGAGTTTTATAAAGATTATGAAAATAGTATTTGAAAAAAGCAAAGTAATTCTGTGCCAGGAAGGCAGATACAGTACTACAAAAGAAGTGACAAAAAAGGCATGGTAGTGGTATTTTATATGGTAATATCCTTTCTTTTATTAAGACATTTTGGGTTAATTCACTTGCTTACTGGGGTGGGGTAGGGAGGGTGAAGGGAAAATTTAATAGTTTGCATTCATCAAGGTTTCCTTATAATTAAGTCAGCTTGTTAAAAGCATGTTCTTCTATAGAATTAGAAAGTTAAAATTTTGTAGTAACAGTATGTACATCACCTATTTTGAGGAGCAGATTTTTAAGGATGATCACAGGAAAACACCTGTTTTGACACTCTGTGGGAAAGGTGCAAACATACTGGAAATTCTGTAGATGTAAACAAGAGTGCTTTGGCTAGCATCCTGCAAGGAGGTGGGTCTAAACGATCTGCTCCAGCTTCTGCTGCTGCTGTTGCTGCTAATATTGCTGGAACGGAAAAGTGGCTGACCTGGCATATCCTTTACTCTTGGTGCTACAGCAGTCACTCAGGAAATGTTGTTTAAGGGGAACCTTCTGGATCCTTTTCATGGCACCATGGCAAGAAGAAGCTGTATCTTTTCTATTGAAGATAAAGCGTGGAGTTGGCTAATGGATGCTGGTGAGTTGAATAAGGCAAATGGGGAGCTAGTTTTCTAAGGTTCTTTTTGAGTAGGGAACTGCTCTTGAAGACTGAGATGGTATACATGGAAAAAGGTCTGATAGTGCTCTGAGCATCAGGAACTCTGAGTGAGGAACTCTGTTTTGCACATTAGTACTCTGTTCTGTGACCTTGTGTTTGCATTCATATATAAAGTTCAGATTTGCTCCCAGCAAAACTATTTGAAGATACTAATATTGAAGGCGGTTAGATACTTTAGTTTATGGAGCAGAGTTTTTCCATATAATTTCATAGTCATTAATTTCTACTCATTTTTAATTTGATCCATAATAATTGTAAAAAATGATTTTCTAGTATTTCAAAGCAAGTATCTGTCCTCATTTCTAAAAGAACTCCTTTTTCACATTAATAGGTTATAGAATTTTAAATTATTTTATGTGCACAATTCTGGCTATGAATATTGTTTTTAATTCAAGATAATTATATAAGCAAATTAGTACAATATATACTTCTTCTAGATAGTTTTAAAGGAAAAATCTTAATATATCAATGCAAGGTAGTTTTTTTAGTAAATTGCTTTATTAGTAAAATGAGTATTTTAGTGAACTATATCTCAAAGGTCTTACTCTAAAATTTTCTTTCTTCAGTGTAGAACTCCTTTTTGACAGTCTAATACGTGATTAGTAACATGTTACATAGTTAAGGTTTTCCTAGAATAGTTATTCCATAAATAGTAGATATTCTGTAAAAATTATAAACTTACAGTGAACAGTAAAAGCTCTGACAAATAATTCAGGCAGAGACTGGTTTAACCTTTTAAAACTTTTGCTGAATTTGTTTGACCATAGATCCTTCCTCATCTATGTCTTTTAAGGATGCTGATTCACATGTGGCCATACCTACCAGTAACTATTTATTGAGCATCCATGTTCCTAGGCAAACTAGATACTGAAGATAAAATTGTGGAGCAAATTTATGGAAAGGTATAAACTATAGTTAACTCTTTAAAGTCAAGTTATTATGTTTTGTTTCTGTCCTAGGAGCTCACCCAGTCTTTCCTTATCGGAAGATATTATATGGATATGATGATGTTTTAAAATTTTAGTTTAAATTAACATCCAGGCTTATTGAAATGGCACTTCAGATAGAATTTCAGGCTCTTTGTCCTCTTCCTTTATAAAATCCCAATTCCTTTAAAATACTGAGTGCTGAAAGGAGTACTTACTGTACTGTACTGTGGGGCTTATTTCATTTTAGAGCAATCTCTTATCAAACATGAGTAAATTTTGCCCAAGAAGGAACTGTATTTATTTAATACATCATTAACAATATGAATTTTGGAAGTGAAGAAAGGAAATCAACTTTCTTAAGGAAGATTATTTCAAATAATTATAAAATTAGTTGAGCCACTTGACACCAAGTAGCAAAATTATTTTCTCTTCGATTTGAAGAGTATCTTCAATGATGTTCCATGAGGTTGAAAATTGCACACATATAATTGCCATTCGGGAATAGAGTTTCTCCTTAGCTGTTTCTGAAACAGGTATGAAATACTATGCATAGATAACTTACTTCCAGTCTTGAAAAAGTGAGAGTTATTCAATTATTGTCATTTTTACTTGATGCACAATGGGGGGTACAGTGTTATAAAGCCTTGTCAGAGTTTTAACTTAGTTTCTAACTTGATTTCATCCAGTTGATCAAAGCAAACGGTTAGGGTCTGTCTCTCGTAGCTGTCTAATATTTAAAATTCAGTGGGCTCAAGACTGACTCCTGAAGGCTTGTGAGCAGTTGAAGAGCTGTGAATAATGATTCCACACTCTTAGAGTCTCCAAGGAAAGTATAACATTATGAAGCACAGACAGATGCAGAAAAATCTTAGCAGTTTATCTGACACCTGCAAAACTAAGTTAATCACGTTTTTCTTTGTTCCTCCTCTTCTCCTTCTTCCATCTCTTGCTCTTCTCACATCTGTGCACTCCTTGCCCACTTTTTCTTTAGTTTCTCTTCTTGCTAAATTCTGTCATTCACCATTTCCTGACCATAGTAGAAAGTGATGTTTGATAGAATGTATGTTTCACTTTAAAAATTTTTTATTATCTTTCAATTTAAAAACCAGTTGCATTTAACCTTCTCTCTGTCTTTGCATTTTCTCTTCTAATTGCAGACAACTTTGCCATTTACTGTCTGTTACTGTCTGTTGCAGGATCAGCACCCTGGGATTGTTATGCTTTTGTAAACTTTGATATAAAGGTTGTAATGACAGGATTTATTAACCTTCTGTCACTTTTAGATTTTTAACCTCAATATATCAGGCATGCTGTAATGTGTGTTCCTTACTTTTGTTTCTAGAACTAGATCTTCATACCCCTCCTCTTCCTTGTGTTGGCTTTCTTATGGGATGCGTGAATGGCCTATCTCCATGTATTTTGTTGCCTTTCTCCATTGCTTCTTGTGTTTTGTGGGGAGTTTTGGCGCTACCTGAGCTCTGTGCTGGTTATTCCCCTTCTCCCAGGGTCTTGTGCTGTGTAGTCATGTCTCCATTTCCTTGGCCTTGTCCATTGACAGAGCCTTGGTTCCGGATGGCTGCCTCTAAACCCTTGTGAGGGTGGGGAATATTCCCTTCCCCTGCTGCTACTATTGAGCCCCGTGCTGGGTACCATGTTGCCCTCTACACTTGCTTTCAGTTGTTAAGGCTTCCCAAGCTTTGGCTGTGGCTCAGTGGTCTTGCTGGCAAAACCCTGAAACTTTCCTAGCCTCCACACTCAGTGGTAGCAGCAGGTGTTGGGATTTCTCCAAGCCCCTAAGACTCTGGGAGGAAGAGAATGGCTGTTGACATAGACCTCAGAAGTTCTCAAAGAGCCCAGAAACTTCTCCAGAAGATACATAAAGGTAAGAATCTGATTTCTCCAGGAGGCTATTCTAGAAGCTAACCACACCTCTAGCTCACATTTAGTATAAATGGAGTTTAGTAGTTAAATAACATCCTTGAGGAATGCTGTTTGATCATGGAGCCAAAATAGAGTTTTAGCATGGAGAACTACTTATTGGAAATATTTCTTAAAGGAATTTTGGTTGATATTTTTATTTCTATTTTATTGAAAGTAATTTGGCATTTAACAGATTTTTAAAATATTTTGTTTCATTCTTTGAATTCAAGTTTATGACGTTCTATTTTTCTCTTTCACAATCTGTGGTATAAACCGGGCATGGTGGTGCACACCTGTAATCCCAGTACTCCAGAGGCTGAGGCAGGAGGGTCCTTGTGAGTTTGAGACCAACCTGGGTTACAAAGTGATTTCAAGGCCAGCCTAAACTACATAGTGAGACCCTGTCTCAAAAAAGACAAACAACAACAGCAAAACAAAACAAAAAAGTTGCAGTGTGTATCTTCTAGTAAGAAAATCCTTGAGTTTTAAAATGTTTAAAAACTATAATTTTTTAAACTAAATGCTTATATTTTATTTACTTCCCTATTAATATTTCAAACCAAAACCATGAAATTGATATATCCTCAAATTCTTCAAACTCAAAGTCATAAATCCATGATCAATTCAGAAGGAATTAGAACAGCTCAGACCTTGGAAGACCAGGGTTCATTATTGTCTTTTGTCAAAAATCACTGTCTAGCACTCTAAATGTAGCCATCTGTTTTCTTCTAGGGCTTGCTTTTCATTGTTTAAGGGATTTTTTCACCTGCTCCTTTATGGGAGGAAAAATCACCACATGGGGTAAATGACCTGTGTGAAAGATGTGTGTTCAGGTATTTGGAGAGGAGTAAAGAAAGAAATCAGTGCATCTTAGAATGAGCAATACAAAACAGGACTGTGCTGTTACTTATTTACAACTCTTTTATTCTTTACCTTGGTTCTGTTGATAGGCATTAATCTATAAAATGCTATCAGGGCATTTTGTTAATATAAATTTATATTCTCATTTTTAACCTATTCATTTCCTTTTCATTTGGAATTTAATTCTTTAATCCATTCTCTATAGCTGGATCCAAGACTCTGAGTTTAATGCCATATTGACAACCTTTAATTGGAATTTAGGTTTTAAAAATTAAAATGAAATATATTGACAAATAACCACACAAAAAGAAATATGTCTGTATTTGATAGTTTGTTTGGAATGCTTTTAAATAATAAACTTTGTTTTCATTGATATTTCATTTAACATAATTTCAAAAGTAGGCCTGAGCTTTCAAATGAGCAAAAGAACAGATATCCTAATATCTTAAATTTCATGAGAATTTTTTTGCACTCTTTTTGAGTGAGTCATGAAGTTTCAGGGACCCCTGTGTTGACACCTAATATTTTATCCCTTGAAATTTTACCAACATTTAACAAAAAGAAGGGATGGGGTCTATATACTGTATATGAATTGAACTGAATAAAATATTAAGTAATAGTCTCATTACATTTTACTTGGACCCCTTGTATTGTAATGATACAAATAATTTTTCCTTTCCAAATTGTGATTTTATTTCCTTTAAGTAAAATGTCAAATATGTGAAAATGTTATACCTATTTCTCTTCATATGTTAAAATAGTAGAAGTTTGGAGATTATTTTTAATTCTTCATGATCCCAGCTGAGATGTGGCCCCACTGATGGGATGGATAAGTTTAACATATGTAATTCTAATTTTGGCTACCTCAGCAAAGTATTAACACTGGTAATTAAACCTACTTTCATAAGTTTTTAATAGGATCTTATTCTCCCAAAACCAGCCAAGGTCCCATGTGTGGTTAGAAAAACCCAACTGTGCTTGGACCCTGTGTGTGATAGCACCCAGGCTTACTAAATTACCAAGTACCTGCTTTGGCTCTGCCAGTGATCCCACCAAAAGCAACCAGTGCTCCATGGCCAAAGCCAAAACAATGGAAAGGTACCAATGGTGTGGTCATAGACTAGTTGACACTTTCTGCATTTTCCTTTCTCAGTACAGACCGGAGAATATAACATGCCTGAACTCATACCAACTTTGAGAAATTGGTGAGAGTTCACAAGCCATAAGATACTTATTTTCAAAACCTAAAGGATATTTAGCAAAGTACTTTATTTACACTTGAAACTATCCAGATTTTATTCCCTCAAAAGATGATGACATGGAATGTTTTGAAATATTTATAGTGCATTAAAATAGATAATTGGTTTCATATGTAAAAACAGAAAAGTTAAAGTTAACTTTTCTAATGGGCATACAATTTTTTAAAGTGTAACTTTTTTACATTTTTAAAATAATTTCAGGCATAATCTTAAACTAGGAGTATGCATTATTCTTAAGTTTAACCTGAGTGCATTTTTTCTTCTGTGTTTTTCTAAAACTCTAAGTGTGTTGATATGAGAAATCAAATTAATGTAAGAATGTAAACTTTGAATTCTCTTTTAAGACATTTACTCTGCAAATTAAATACTTCTGAGTAATTTTGATAGTTATTTCATAAAGAATATGAAGTCCTTAAGTATTTAATTTACTGTAAATCTTAGAAGTGAATGCCAGTTCTCGAAATAAGGTCCCAGTCTTAGTCATAATTATTCTTAAAGAGAATGTTTGCATCATTCAGCTCAGGAGACTTTAACTGTCAATCCCCTTGGTTTGCTCTCCCGTGAATTCCTGTTCCCTTCTTGGGGAGTATAAGAGCTGTGTGCCCTAGTGCCGTATGAGCAGAATATTTGCAGTAGATAATGAGAAATGTTTATTTATTATTTATTTATTTTATTGCTGTAATAAATTTTCTCAGCCTCATTAGAAATATCCATCTAGAAAAGAAATAAAAAGAACAGTTCCATGGTTTGTCAGAGCAGCTAAATGAAAGACAGAGGGATGAGACTACATACATACTAACATTTTTGATGCTGTAGAGGAGTCTTACTCTTCAAATCAAAACGTTTGTTTATTGTTTGTTTTAGTTTGGAAACAACAATGAATCAAAATTACTACAAATTAAAATGACTTTTCTAGTTAATTTTAATAGTTTATTGATTATTGTATTTATTGCTACTCACAGTCCCATTACAATCCTTATCTCATTTATTCATGAAAACCTTCTGAGGTAGTATTTTTATTTCACCATGACAAATGAGAAAACTGAGACCAAGAGAAATGGAATAACTTATAGGGATTAACCCCAAGGAGTCTGGCTCCAATATCCGGCCCAAAAGCTTCATACTAGCTGTGGCCTTTGACACTGAGTGCCAGCTCCTAAATTCAGTTCCAGCCCTCTTCATGGATAGTACTGTGAAGCCTTTCAACTCTCATCTGGGCTACTGTTCCCTCACTGGCCATTTGACTGTGGCAAGTTTACTTAGTATCTTCCCTCAGCCTTAGCCCTTTCCAAAATATGAAGAATCCTGTCTCTTTGTTAGTGTTTTAAGGAATATTTAATTCAGTTTCATTTAATTTGAGTCTTTGTGCCAGGTGCTTAGCACATAGAAAATAGCCAATAAATTGTTAATGTTACTGTGTAATTTTCCCAGGGTCACACAGCTAGAAAGTAATTGAGTCAATTCAGTCCCAACTCTTTTTGACCAGAAACTATCTAAAACTAGAACACAAACATGCATGCATACACACATTTGTGCGTGCACACACAAGCATTTTCAACAAATAGCAGACACTAAATGTTCTTTCTGTACTGTAACACTTCTCTTCAGTGAGTAAGTTAGGATGTTAATCAAACAGAAAGGGGTAGTAAGTAGAAGGCAGATTTTGAAGGTAAGGTTTTCTGAGTTGGTTTTAAAGTTTTATTACTTACGAAGACATGATTTTAGGCAGTTTACTTATATCTCTAGGGTTCTTTCCCTATGTTGTAAGCTAAGAATAAAACTAAAGGAATACTGCATTGTACTAACATGAATATTAAATTATACTCATGCAATTTAGGGGTCCAATAATGATATTTATTAATGGTTGTTATAAAATATCTATGAAATGCATTATGTATACAAAATTGAAATGCATAATTAGTGAGAATTACAGAATTGAGAGATGGTTAGGAACTTTTATTCCCTCAGATCCTATATCCTTTCACTACAGCCACTTGATATCAAAACTAGATCAGCAAAGACATCAAAGATCCAAATATTGGATGATGATATTACTGGAGGGGTGGGCAAACTTCTTTCAGCTTGGCTGATGCCAGTGACTGAGGTTGGGGTAGTCATCAGGTAGTGGGAGTAATCCTGTTAAAACATGTTAGAATTTTCATTCTTATGTTTATTCTCCATTGAATTAGAACCTAAACCAGCAGATGTGGCTGGAGTCTTGGTGAGAGCTACCTAAATTGGGTGCTGGGCTTAGTCACATTAGGTAGTACTAGAATTCAGGTTATGTTTATTCAGTAAAAGTCTTGCTGCTGAATTATTTGGCTTCTCTTACCCGATTCCTGACTTAGGGCCAAGGATATTTATATATTGACTTGTAACATTAGCGCACTGTTTACATAGTGCTTGCTTGACAATTAGATAAAAGAATATACCTTCCAGAGATGCCGTACTCTTTTTCTGTTGCTGTCACAGGAACCATGCTTCCAGATGGAGTTACACAGACAAGCTTTTGCTTTCACTGTGTAAGGGTCATACTGGAACGGGGCTTACGTGGCATTACTCTAGTTCTCATTATCTTTGCCTTCAGGGTTCTGTATGACTGAATTATACTTGATAATGACTGTGTTATATGGGTCCAGCATACTGTTTGTGCATGGAAATGTTTTACCTCTTTTTCCCATTTTTATTTCCTAATGCCTGCTTCCAGTTTACTTTGGCAACCCACCATGTGAACTTTTTAAAGTCATTGTGAGGTGAAGCTATGTGTATTAACTAGCAAAAGTTAAACACATAGTGAAGCCTCTTTACATATGAGATAACTTGGATACCTAGAGTTCTGTCCTTCATTGTAGATGTATTCTGGGCAGTTTAATCTGTTCTGTCTTACTCTTTTATAGATATGAGGTGGTAGTACAAATGAAATCATGCAGATTTTCCCCAGAGAGAATTTTTCATCAGAAATAAGTGTTAATGCTAAGGGTGAAAATATTTAAAAAGTTAGTGGTGTTTGATGATCATTACCACTTTTTGTTTCTTATGTAGCAGTGGCTTTTGGTATATGACTTTTTAAAAGAATGTTGAAATTTTACAATAAATGCCACATGAAACAAACCAAATATTTTAAAAATAACTTTTTATGTGACAGTATTATTAAACTGCTGTGGATAAGATGTTTAGAACACAGACAAATTTGTAAAAAAAAAAATTCACAGCATTTCTAAGCAGAATTGTAAGTGTACTACTTCAGTTTCTCAGTGAATAATAGCACCTCTGGAGCCAGAAGTATATACTCAAACCCTGGATCCAACTGGTTGTGTTACTGTGGTAAGTTATTTGACATTTCTGAGCTCTAAATTACTAATTGTTGAAGTGAGAATAGTAATAGAATTGTCTGAGGATTAAATGAATTGATAAACCTGAATCACTTGGAACAGTGCCTGGTGTATACAAGGTAGTAAAAATGCTCTTGTTACTTGTTTGCCATTCCTTTTGCTTATACCTAGTTTCTTGTTTTATGATGTAAGGATGATGAAAGCAATCTTAGAAAAAGGTAAAACTGAAGGGCAGTAGTAGTTTTTCTCAGCCAAGGAGTCGAATGCAAGAGACCAAATTTGAGTAATAAAGTAGGGCCAGAACTGCCAAAACTTATGCATGCATGAGAGGAGAGAGCTAACTGAAAGAAAACTTGTGCCAGTGGACAGTGGGTGCTTGGAGTAATGACCATTTGGAAAACTTAGGGAACCTTTCTTAATTATATCCACCCAAGATCAGTTTTGCATCTCATTGTCATGTAATCAGAACTTTCTACCAAAATGTTTAAACTGTCATTTCCTTATATTCCATAAATATTTATATCTTTCACATAGTTAAACCATATTCTTGTTTTTAGAAACATCCATTTTTTTTTCTTTCTTGATATCCTTTCTCTATATTTCCTTATCATTCTAAGAAGAGTTTACTTTTTAGGTATTAGTATAAGAGTTATTATCTTACAGAATAAACATGATCATCAGTGTGACTAAATACAAATTAAAGCACATGTCTCTCCTGGAATAATTCTGATGTCGGATTTTTTTATTAAACTTTTTATTACTATTTTCAGGTTAGAAAAATACGGCCCTGCAGTTATGCTTTTGAAGTTTGTCTAAGCTATTTCAAGCCACCATAATCATCTACATCAAAAAGTGAAGGTTGCCCAGGAGGAAAGTACAGAGAGTCTCCAATTAAAAACACTAAAATAGCAAAGATTTCACAAGCTGTTTTCCTGATTCCTGACCCTGGGTTGGAAACATGTCGTGTCCCATTTATCTCAGTGGGTGTGGTGACACTACTCAGCCTCCACACCAAATTTTATTTAAAATGACTTCAAGAAAATAAGTAATTTTTACTGTATTTTAAAAGTCTATTATTGATATATTAAGGTCATACTTTATTTTGTGCAATTGTCGCTTAATGACATATTTTCAAACATTTCATCCATCATATAATACAGGAGTACTAACTGTACTACATTAAGATTGCTATATGGAAAGAGATATCATTACAAAGGTCATCTCAATTCAGAGTTTGCTGTAGGTTTATTGTAGAATAGAAATTATTTTTTTTAAAAAAGATTTTCAATGAGTGGAAAAATAACAGCATAAAAAACTTGATTATTTTAAAAGTACTAATTAACAAGTTATTTAAAAAAATATTTTTTTCTGAACACCGAATTGAGTTAAAATTATCCTATTAATGATTTTTAAGTTGTGATTTTCTATTTCAAAGACATTTTAAATTTAAATCGCATGTTTTAAATTTTCAGATAGGTCATTTTCTGTCTACAACACCAATAGTCTGTTTCTTGTGGAGATAACTTTGTTTCTATTAAAGGCTCCTCATGATTCAGAGTTTTTAGTGAAAGTGAGGAGCTTTACAACAGAGAAGACTAGTGGTCACTTAACAAGATAGTGTACAGAGCACCGAACTTAGAGTCAGTGACAGATGCACTGTCACTGTGATGTTCCATTAATGCTGTGTGCTCTCTGAAGCACGCTTGCTATCTTGCCCCCTTGGGCTGAATGAAGCTAATAAAGCACAGCACTTTCTGCAAACTCTTCACCTTCTTTATGAAGAAATTACCAAAGCAATATAGGATAGTAAATGTTAAGTTTTAACAGCACCCTGTCTTTTGCTGAATTATCCCACTATTGTATGTTTCTCTCATGAGTATTAACTTTGAGAGTATAGTTATTGTTTCTATCTGTAGTATAAATGTTAATCTATTTAGAAGAATAATGGAATGTGGGAAAGAGTTCATACACTTCTTTGCCTTCAAGCTAAGTCATAGCTATTAAAAACTGAGATATTTAAAATTTAGTTCAAAAGGGTTTCATATGTACTTCCAAGTCAGAAAATGAATATAGTGGGAGAAAAGATAGGGTACAGACAACAAATCTTATCTATTCCTGTAACTATGTATTTTTAAACATTCAGCCAGTGGCAGTAATAGTATCAAAACCCAAAGTGTACTAAATAAATACTTTTGCTGTTGAAAAAGTCACTGAATTCCACAGTCATTGCAGTTTTTTAACTGCTTGAGAAAAGACTGAAGAAATAGGTTAAACATCATTGTGAGGATAGGAAGCCTTAACAGATTATGGAGAACATAATAAACCTTACCACCACCTCAGAACAGAAAGACTGGTTGCAGAAACAAACTGAGGTGAGAATTTGAAGGAAAGACTTTGTGCTGAGGGAAGCAAGTTCATACCAATAAGAGTCATGGCCTCTCCTGGGGCCCATTCCTGAGAAATGCTTCCCTTGTGCTAAGTAAACTGTGTATGAAAAGACACTCTACAAGCATTTGAAATGCTTGAGTAACAGTTCTTCAGGGGACACTATGTAATTATTTCTAGCTGTAGCATTTATTTATATTAGTATTGAATTTTGGAGCTAGTTTTTTTTTTTAACTTGTTTTACCTACACTGTCTTGTTCATTGTTGATATATAAACAGAAAAAAGTCAAACCATTTGTGGCTTTATTTATTGAGTAGAATAAATGGAAATATTTCTAATTATTTTGTAAATGATTAGGGCTGAATGTAATGTTATATTCATGGTACATTAAAAAAACCCACAAAAATAAATGGAAACAGACTTCTGAATGAACAGTTTATTGAAACCTTAGCTTCTGATTTTATCTGTGCTCTACTGTAGAAAGATTTTACTGTTTTTTACTAAGCCTAGAGGAAATTACTGAACTAGAGTCTCTATATCATTTCTGATTAATCTGTTAGTCATCCTAGTAATAAATTTGTGTTTTTCAAAGTTCTCCAATTTGAACAGTAAAATCACACAGCCAACTCATCTCATAGATAGTTCAAGAAAATTGAGATGATGGTTGAAAAATAAGAACACTATGAAAATGAGTATGGAAAGTGTTTTATGCTACTGCTTTATCACTCTTTTCTCCATGTATAAGTGGGAAAGTCAGTAGAAAATGACCACATGGCTTATAATTTGTATAATTAGGAATAGACCATTGCCCAAAGAAATAATCTTTCTTTCCAAGGAGAATATGCTATGGAAGTTTAACTGATTTAGTTTGGAGTAGTCAAATTTACAAAATGACATTGGAAATCATTTGCATTGATCTGGTAGTGCTACCGGTTAAGGCAAAAATGCCCAAGGATAGGATATACAATCAGCAGAAGGGATCCACAGACAGTTATTAGAGCATGTCTCTGTAATCATCAGTCAAAAAGAAGAGAAATCAAGTGACAGAGAATGAACAGTTCATGAGCAGGAAAATGAGCATCTACATTATCCTGAAAGGCATAAGAGAAAATATTCAGGGAGGAAGTAGTTAATGGTACTAAAGCTACAGAAAGGACAAGAGATGAAAATGCGACATTTGCTGGCACTTTTTGAATACAAGTAATCTCTGAAAGAGGTCTGAATGAAATTGGGAAGGAATAGATTGCAGACCAGATTTCAAGAGATGAGTCACTAGTAGGCTGGGAGTTGTACATAAGGACTCAACAAGTCTGGACAACTCTATAAAGAAATCAAACAATTAAAAGAAGAGAAGTGCTGTAAGTGAGTGTCAGAAGGAGAATCAGCACAGAGGAGGAGAGCATTGTAGAACACTAGACCTTGTGAATTTTGCTTCTCACAGAAGGTATAGAAATTAAGGGAAAGGGAAAGAACTAAGAATCATTAAAGAAGGGGTAATGGATGATGCTGTATTTCAAAGAAACTGAGAAAGGATTTTTTAAAAAATGGGTTAGAGAGTTTGGGTGTAAACCAAACACTTCTTCAGAGACAGAAGTAAAAGAAAGGCCACTCAGCCAGTGAGATTATTCTCCAGAACGTTTTCTTTTATGAACCTGAACTTTGTAACCCTTGCCTAGGTGACACACTACCTTGTATCTGAACTCGTTTATATATTGCTTTTGAACCGTCTAGCTTAACTTTGCTTTCTTTATGTCCCACCTTGACTGAATTTTGTGAGAGCAAGGAATGTGTCCTGTTCAATATGCATTGATTAGATGCTCCCTGTTCATGTGCTCAAATATATTTCAGTAACCTCCAGAGCTAGTACTAACAGGAGAGTTCGACAGACCTGCCTGACCACCATGTTTAAAAAGCCGTAGGTTAACTAGCTACCTAGGGAAACCTCAAATGCTGCTTCCAAAACAAATCCTTGATTTTAAGTGAATAGGTCTGGTTATTGTATCAGACTTCTTTCTAGTTAAAACATTGCAGCATAACTTAAGAGTTTAGAAGTGAGTGCTTCTGAATCCAAATGGAAATTTAACCATAATTCACTGTAGAAGTTGGAAACATTTGCCTAAAGAAAATAATTGTAAGACAAAAGCTTACAAAGCAAATAGTTACCAAATATTTTTTACATCAAGCAAATAAATTAAGATTATAACACTAATTTTGATCCGACTCACACTAGAGTAGGCATAGATCTCTTAGAATAGTTAAATTATGTTTCCTGATTCTTTCATATCAATAATAACCTTAAGCAAAAGTGTCTTAAGGTTGAAATGTCTTCACACTAATGGTTGCATTTTTTCCTAAATTCAAAGTTTGTTCAAATTCTATTAATAATAGAGATATTTTTCTCAAATATAAACTCTTTAGCTGTATATACATGGTGTAACAATTTCAAAAGTACGTTTTTGTGTATAAACAGAAGGATCCATAAAATTGTGGGCTTGAAAATCAGACTACTGGCTTTTAATTTCTGCCTTCAGGAATAGACACCTGTGTGACCAGATATTCATTGTCATAAACTATAATTGTCTTACATGTAAATCTGGATTACTTAAAATATTTTCCTGGAATGATTTTTGAGAAAATTAAAGGTAATGAAACATATAAAACATGTGAACAGATTCTCGCACATGGTGAATCCTCATTAAATATTACTGTATTTCCAAATTATATTTCAGTGATTCGGAAATCCTTGATAAGAAGGTTTACCACTGCTCCAAGCATATGTTCACTTTCGAGACACTAATCTACTTTACTTTTTCCATAAATGTCCAGTAATTAATTTTCAAAAAAGCCTAGATTTTTAGACATAGAAATTATTTTTTCATAATGTTAGATTCTGTATTGTTTAAAGTAAAAATAAAAAATAACTAAATTATGTAAGTCTACTCCTCTTGAAAATACTTGTTTTACTTCTTTTTAAAATGCATAGAAGTGAAATGTAGCGTGGGTAAAAATATGTTAACTTTTATGGGTTTATTTTTTTGCAATTATTATTGATCATAATAATCACTTACATCAGTCAACGCTGTCAGGCAGTTCAGTTGTACAAACACTGGGACAAAAAATTTTTTTTTCAGAGTTCCCTGGAAAGCCTAAAAAGGTCCTTTAATATGTTAGAATTGCAGAATGAAACATATTTTTTGCTTTCTTTACTGCTCTTGGACCCCCTTCTACCATTCTTTAATGGGGTAGATTTTCTTTCATAGCTTCCCTGGATTTTGTTTTATTTTATATTTATTTATTTATTTTGTACCAGGGATCAAACGCATGACCTCATACTTGCCAAGCTGGCACTTTTGTTGCTGAGCTAAACCCTCGGCCTCCCTGGATTTTTAAAATCACATCCTTTTGCATATTCCTGCCTGCTCACCACTGAATCTTCTTGCAATCCTTGTTTTCTTATTAATGATGGCCTATCCTTTCAGACTCAATACCAGAGACAGCTTTCTGGGGTGCTTCCCTGACTCCTCCCTTACTGGACTCTGGGTCTGTTTCATTGCATCCCACACTGGCACTTGTGGTAAGCAACTACTAGCTTAGTTCTCAGAGACACATATGCAAGTGACTAACACCGTTGTGTAAGTGCTTCAGGAGTAGCTGTGTGGTGCTCAACATTAAGCTAGGTTTTGCCCTTATTTATTAGGGAGGTACAAGCACATAAACTTTGTGGATTATGTAGAATGCTATTAAACTTTTTAAATGCTATTATACTTTTTACATTTTATACAAATGTAGAATAACGTATAGAAAACTTTATTTTTTTTAAGAAAAGCATTTATTTAAACCATGGAAGTTGCAGATTTTCATTTTTTATATAAGAGATCAGGCTAAGCTGTTACCAGTTAATAGTATCCCAACAAAGCTTTCTTCATTTGTAATATCAGTAGTCTACTCCTTAACCAGTGATGCAAAGATCTAAATTCAGCCCTTAGTCCTCCTCCAAGTGAATTCCCAAGTGACTGATCCTATGACAGAGAAGGGAGAAGAGAACAGTGACTTCTAATCATCTCAGCTCACAAGTCAGACTACCTTTTATGCTTAAGATTCCCTTGGCTAGATTTATATGATGCCAACTTAATACACCAGAGGCTGGAAAGTGAGGTCTTTTAGAATGCTCAGGAAGAGGAATAGTGCCTAGAAACTGACTAGCCATTCTGTGTTTTGTTTCTCTTTCATGTTCTTATTTTTGGAGGGGAGATGTACATGAGGAGGAAGCTGGATGCTATGAAGTAGTTGGTACTCGGTGAATTCAAATGTAAAACATTAACTCGGCAACTATTTATTGAGTTCTTTTAATATATTAGGCATATGACTAAACAGTTTTTCTCAGTAGATCCTAATCACTTTTGGTTTATGGTCTGTTTTAAGAATATGAGAGATACTACAGAACACAGTGTGTATCAGTCTACCATATAACATATAACTCACAAACCTGCCATGCAAAACCAAGATTTCATAAGGTCTCTGCAGCCCACAAAAATCTCCATTGTACTATTCTGGAATTAGAGCATCTGGCCTGTGCTATCCAGATTGGTCAAGTATTAGAAAAGATGAGAGAAACCAGCCTGAGTGTAATTTTTACCTGCCTTAGGGTAAATGCTAAAAAACCTTTTAGAGAAATAAGGACTTAGTCCTTCCACTTAAATGGAAGAGGTAATTTGGTTGCTACCTAGATAGAGATTAATTGAAGGAAAAAGATGTAGACAAAATTATTGATGAACATGTAATCAAGAACCAGATGGCTGATTAAGCACTCAAGAGCAACTTTTATTCATGGCTTCCTCTATGAGTCTTTAATGATAAGTGGATTCAACTCTTAATGTTTTCATGGCTACACTGTAGAGACACCAGTGATTTGCTATTAAAATATTATGCATTTGATTTTGGGAATTGTACAGATTAATGACAGGACTACAGAAGATTTCCGCAGCTTCTGTGTTCAGGGTTTCTTCATTCTTTTTTTTTTGGTACCAGGGATATCTCACAACCTTGTGCATATGCTGCTGAGCTAAATCCCTCGCCCTCATTCTTTAAAATTATAAAGCATGTTATCTTTATGTTTCCAAGTATTTTGCTATAATTTTACATTTTTTACCATATCAAGAAAATATTGCTTTATAAAGATAAACCCAGGCACATGTTGCTGAGAAGTTAATACCAACTCAACATTTTAAATTATAGTTTAGAATTTTTCTTTTCAGAAATAAAAACTTATTATTATGCCCATTTTATGGAGAGGAAATTGAACTTCAGAATGCGTAAATAATTCTGGTTATGTCTTTTCTTTTATGGAATTTTTCACCCATCGTTTTAAACAGTTTACTCAATGAATTATAATTAATTTGTGAAAAGTCTACTGAGTCACTGGATTTGGGAGCTATTGTTGTAAGACAAAATTCTACTTCTCGTCATTATTTTTTTTTCAGAGGTTGGCATATTTTTTTTGTGTACCCAATATATGCCTTCTTTCAGAATGAGGAAACAGTTAAATGAAAGTATGAAAAACAAAGTAGGACCCAATCCTACTTTGTACCTGAAGAGCAAAATAGCATTAGTGCTGGGCTACCAAAGCCAGACTTTCTTAACTCAAATGCCAGCTCAATTTTGTACCATTTTACAGAATTTGTTGGTAACAATATGTATCTTACTTTGTCATTGTGAGGATTAAATGAATTAGTGTATCAAATGACTTAAAGAGTCTTTGGTTAATTTTTCTTTATAAAATGTAAGCCCTCAGGATTATGTAATTTTATGGTAGATATTAAATGTTAAACTAAAATGAAAATCAAAGAGATTTAAAATTTGATATTAAATAAAAAAATATTTTAATCTTTTCTTTTTATTATTATATCTTTGATAATCCTGGAAACTGAGATTAAATTTACATTTTAGTTTTAGCCTAAAAATTTGACTTCAGTTTATTTAAACTGTTACAAAATTTAAAAACTTTAATTTTAAAAGATTATACAATTAACTATTCTTTCATATAGTAAGCAGTGGACTAGAAGATGCAATTTTAATTAATATTCAGCATATGCATGATGCTGCTAAGATAAACCATGTTACTAGAAGTCATTAAAAAGTGAGATGAAAATACTAAATATCAGCATTTGCCAGAATAATAATATTCATTGAAACACAAACATTCAAAATTAAGGATGGAATTATGTATTAAATATGACCTTTCCCCCAAGAATTAATCTTCTCCCATCAAATTTCACTATCCTAATAGAAAAAGCAAAAATTGGAGTGGATAGGCAGTACAAGGTATCCTGTGTTTTTGTCATTTTTTGACTTAATTCATCCTAGAGCACAAGTGAGTCATTATGGATCTCATTGCTTTGGAGTGAAACCTTTTGTACATACAGCAATGACAGGCATGACCAGTATGGCCCTGAAACCTGCAAGAGCACAGAGAAGAGAAAAGCCTGCCACCCATCCCATGCAGTACTGGAAGGATGTGTTACTCTGATCTTTTCAGAGACTGCCCTTTTCAGTTTTCATGTGCACCAAGAGCACTAAGCTCTGTGTGATAAGCTATTATCTGATCCTTAAAATAAATACCTGAGTCCTAGGACGTGTTACAGAGGTGAAGAGGTTATTTTAGCCATCCAATATCATTTTTTAGAATGTTCTGATTTAAGTGGACATGTCTCTGTCCTACTCAACCCTCCTTTTCCATAATTCTCAAAGCTAACAAATTCACTGGGCGTGGCATCTTATGAAGAAGTGGAGCTCCCTGCCAAGGCACACATCTGTTAAGTTTATACTGCCTGGCAAATTGAAATTGATTATATAGATTAAAAAATTGTAACTATACTTTGAAGTTTTTAGCTTTATTAAGTAGGAATGATTTTTTATTTGTTAAAACATAAAAATGTAATTACTTATGTTTCTTATTCCAGATGTGTCTTTGCATGTGTATTTTGTATGTGTAAAATGTGAGTATACTCTTAGGCTTATAATCCCAAGTGTGATGGGTCCTGTAGTTGAGAAGCAATCTGTGGGTGGGCAGAGATTATGCTAAATCCCAGATTTGTCATTTCCTGTTTGTGTGATGCTTGGACTTCACTTTGTTCATTTTCTAAACAGAGATCATTCAGTTCTGAATTTGAAACATGCATTGCTCATTTCTGTAGGCTGCTGGGAGAATGTGATTGTGGAGAATGCAGTACAGCATTGACCCATAGAGAATTTCATGAATGGTAGCTGTGGTTAGGGGTATAATTATTCACTTCTCTTAATTGTGACACAAGGATGAAGGGTGGATTCAATTTTCAGAGACCCATGATTATAGTCAAGATCATTGCCACCCATTAATTATATGATCTTTAACCAGACATTTCACGTTTTGGATTTGGTTTTCTTACCACTAAAGCAAAGTAGCATCAGCTATGAGTATTTAATGTGACTGTTGTGAAATGACAAAAAATAAAACAATAACGTGTTATATAAACATAAACAGTGTTAGTTTTCTGATGCTTTGTTGGTGCTAGGTTCCCACTGAGAATAATTATGTTTTGTAGGAGCAGGGACATCAGCCAATAAGTGTATGTGGGATGGATGGATGACAGTGTACCAATAATGTGGTAATTGGAATTCTGAGGACATTAACGTGTTGGTGAATTGGAGCACAACAGGAGAAAGGGTATGTAGAAAGCCTTAGCAAGAAAATTAAATCTTAGTGAATCTTTATTTTCCCACCTCATTCGTGTTTCATGAGGCTATGGCTCCCATAGGGTCCTGACTATAGACTGACATGTGAGTAAGTGAAGTTACTGATTAGGGAAATCTAAGCCTCCAGGAGATGACATTAAATGATAAGGCAGAGAGCTGAAGAGAGTTTCAGGAAAGGCTCATTCATGTCATGTGTCATCAACATATTGAAATATAGGTGGCAGAGAGAAGAGAGCTCATATTGAAATTAAATATGTGATATGTATGCCCGTGGAACAGAAGACACCTGAGAAAGTAGAAATGAAGATAGGCCAGTGTGTATGTGCCTAAATTAAGAAATTTGTATTCTTGTAACCTGTCTTTTAAAAAGGAAAAAAAAATTTTAGAACACTAAAGTTTATATGCTGTATAGGTTGTAGATACCTTCTAGGATCCTTTGAGAAGTTGGCTGTGACTAAAGAATCATTAAAATTTAAAAAAAAATTGTGATTTAAGAAGCTTTAATTGTGATTTAAGTCATATAACAGTTTATTCACTATTTATAAATGTCATTGTCTTTGATTAATGATACATTTTACTAAAGATTAAAATTTGTTCATATTTAAACACAAGTTTGTTAGCAATGATAGTGATGATGTATTGAGTGACTGGCTTGTAAAGAATTATATTGCCCTGAATTGTGAAATAAATAAAGAAAGAATGAATAAACAGGAGAAAAGTATAATAAAAAATTACTTTTAAATAGCCAAAGGATTCATTAAGATAAAGGATTGAAAAGAGGACAAAAGATATTTGAAACAATGTATGTTTGATTTAGTTTTATATATCCAAGTTCCATTAGTTGTCTTTTTAAAATAGATACAGTTCATTTTCTGTGAAGGAGAATGAGAATATTTTAAGTGACAGCATTCTGGTTTTCCTTTTTTACTTTATTCATAATGATAGAATATAGTTTACATCTTTTCTGATTATAGCTTGCATAAGGAAGTATGTGAAATTTTTATCAAAGGAACTGAGTTATCCACTTCCATGAATCTCTAGTTTTATAAAGATTTCATCTAATTCTAAACTGTTAAGTATGTGTTATTGAATGATATCTATTATTATAAAGTACACAAATATATTTGATTAATATCTTTTAAAGGAAACAATCTGACTTATTGAAAAAGTAGCTTTAGGAACAAAGATTAATTATTCCCATGGAGGTTAAAACTTTATGTCCTTAGATTAGCACAATTTAAGCTTGTACACCTGTTCAGTCATTTGACTCGAACTACACATATAAGCAAGAAATAGTTTTGCTTCCTACTTTGCTGACAGTAGCAGGAACTATATATATATTTTGACCTAGTCACTTTGGGCAGGACAAATTATATTGCAGGTTTCAAATCTTTTGATTTAAAAAATGATTTGCTTGCCACCAAATTTTTGAGCTAAATTTCAAAAAACTCATCTCTATTTCTCATGTAAATTTTATCTAGGATTTTACTCAAGTCAGTATTTCCAATTGTTACTTTACATTGAAATGGCTTAGTTGGTTCCTGACTGTCTAAATGTGATGCTGACTGATATTAAACAGCTTCTTTAGGAGGTGGAGAAACACCTTGATTTGTCAGATTTGCTGATTTCTGTGCTATACACACTAACGTTACTGCTTTCAAGCTTCTGAAGTGAGGTCACTGGATATAAGGTTGGGGTAGGTTGCACAGTCAGCTATGATCAGGAGCCAGGGTGATCAGGAGGCCACAGCTCAGAGGGGTCAGCATTACAGAACCCTTGATTTCCATTCTAGGGGCTGAGGACAGTGTGAAGTGAAAGCTGACGTGCTTTAGACATTTCTAATGGTATGGTAAATGTGAGTGCAGGAGCACCGTGCCTCCTTTGTTCAAATAGAAAATTCCTCAGTAACTGGTGGAGATTTGGAAAGGTAGAAGAGAACTGAAATGTTAAGTAACTCATCCCTGTTTTATAATGCCTACCTTCGCTTCATTTGCAGAGCAGGCTCAAGCTAAAAAACTCCAAGCAGAGTCACATAGAGAACATATTCCCAAGAGGTATTTAGAAAATTACAATCTTACAGACTCTTGAAAACCCAAGAGTTTCTCTTGCCCAAGAAAAAGAGGGAACACTTTTCTGTTCCTCCCATAGCACCTGCTTATCAAATCCTCAGTAGATTTTTGTTTGTTTGTTTGTTTGTTTTCAATGGCCAGCAAACTCCTTGCCTAGGACCCTAATGATTTCAAAATGTTTAGTTATCTTTTGTCTCAGATACCAATGTTTTGTCACTTTCCTAGTGTCTTCACCCTAACATAGGTTAATTGGGCCATTGGCCTGCACTTAAATTAGATTAATAGTTCAGATCTTTTTTACTGCTTCCACTCTATTTTCACACTTAGTTAAATCAAAGGCAGCTTCCTTGTTGTACATTCTATAGCAAAATCCTCTCATCCATGCTCCAGATTATGATGGTTATGATTAGTGATAGCTGAAAGTTACATGCACATCTAATTCTCATTATAGTAATACGAATTTTAGTTTGTTTGTTTTCTTTGAAGACATCCAGTATATACAAATTCCCTCTCCCCACTGATATTTAATTTAGGTTGTTTCTTCATCCTGGAGTCTCCATCCTTTTTTTCTTTCTCTATTTGTCCTGTTATACTCATTTCAAGAATCATCCTTTTCAGTATCTTACCTAATCAGCTGTCTCTGCTTCCCAAGCCTGTTTAGGAACTCTAATGTTGCATTACACTCTGTTGACTATTCAATATTTATACATTCATTGTAACTGTTGCCTTTTGTTACTAAAATTTCATTTTGAAAATTTTAAAGACCAACAAAAAATTCAGTGTTATTATAATGCCTACAGGGTCTGGGGGTTTAGCTCAGCGCCCTAAGCACCTGCCTGGCAAGCATGAGGTCATGAATTTGACTCCCAGTACCACCAAAAAAAAAAAAAGAAAAAAAAGAAAAAGAAAAAGCTAATTTCTTACCTCTGTGTGCTACAACTGTAATGCCTACATACTATTCAAGTAGATATACTAATTGTTAACCTTTTATTTTGTTGTTTTTGTTATTATTGTTACTATTGACCAAAATGGGGGTCAGACCCAGGACCTGGCACATAACCGGCAAGTACTGGACTGCTGGTCTGCACCCACACCCCTGTTATATTTTTATGTATAATATACGCATATTCACATTATTTTCTGATTCTTTGAAGGAAATAAATGCCATTTAGTATGTTCCTTTTGCTAGTCAGTTTTACCCAGATCCTGCTTTTCTTAGATTAATTACGATGAATGATTTTTGAAGATTTGTGTCTTGAATCATTCATCAAATAATTGTTAAACAGATATTACATAACAAACACTGAAGCTTAACCTTGAAAGTTTTGGTGTGTAGCCTAATTTAAAGATGTTATGTTTGTAGTATAATTATAATTTGATTATAAGAAGGAAGAAATATTGCCTTTGAACACAGAGAAAAAAGCCATTATGCCCAGATCTATGAAGGTAGCATGACTCGTCCATTCATTAATCTATTAATCGTCTACTTTATTTTAGATTCTGGCCAATATTTGATATACACACTTGATTCTTTACCTTTAAAGACTCTAATTTTATGTAGATGATAGAGAATATTTTCAAAGAACACAGTAAAATCTATTTATAGCTGGAGAATCCTATAGTACCATGGAGAAAGAAGACAGGGAGGCAAGGAATCTTCCTGCATAGATCAGGTAATGTTTGCATAGTACTTTGTAGCATAAGGGTGAGGACTAACTAAGCAGATAGAAAGCATATTTGAGACTGAGAGATCATTAATTTCAAGCCAAAGAACCATGAAAATATACAGCATGTTCCAGAGACTGGTAGCAGTTTAGCGTAATGGAAATGCCAAATACCAAGGAGCAGTTAGGAGCAAAGGGAAGATACAGGACTGCAGGTTGACGCCGAGTTTTGGACTTTGTAAGTTTGGCTGCACAGTTTGAAAGTTATGGTACACCTTTGAATGATTCAGGTGGGATAGTGATAAATAACAGCTTTGTGTTTAAATAATTTTGTCTTAAAAATATTGCAAACAGAGTTTATCTTGATAGTTTTATTTTGGGAGATTCAATCTGTCTGAAATAGGCACCAACAAATATTATGAATGAATCAAAGATAGATTAAGTAATTGCACGTTTATGAATTAATGAACTATTGATGCCTCCGCCAATTAGCCAATTTTCTTACCTAAGAATTTTATTTTGTTTCATATATTTTCTCTTAAGGAAAACCATATCTAGAAAGTATATGTTGCTTGTAGCAAGGAGTTAGTACAATGTCTCGCTAATATTGCTGAGAGAAACAGAAGGGAGTTCCCGTAACTAGACACCCAGCTTTATATGCTACTGGATGTCATTTAAGTCATTTACTTTTTTGCTACAAAACTCTTTCTGTTGAGTAAATGAGTAGGAATTAATCAATGAAAACATGACAGTGATTCTGCAGATTTTGTAATTGATGTAATGTTTTTGTTTATTGGACTAATTAAGCCTGATTGACTTGCAGATTGCAGCAACTGACAAAGCACCCATTACTCATGACATTTTAAATCTCTTCACTCTGCAGTACAAAGCCATTGACTGAATCACCTGGCTTCAGGGATCTTCAGATAGAGCATTAATAGGGACTGCCTGTGCTAATGTTGAAACTTATATGTTATTGCATCAAAAAGTTACATATTTATACTAATTTAACAAATTATGTTTGTTTTAAAGTTCCGTAGACAATCAAACAACATAATTTATGCTTTGAGTTTATTGCTTTGGAAGAGTGTAACAGTATAATTTCTGAAGGATGTGAATATTAAATTTCCTTGTAGTCTAGGGTTTCTCAGCCTCAGTTGGTATTTTGGATCTGCTCGTCATTTCTTATAGGATTGTCCCTACTTGAGAGCCACAGATGTAGACATTTAAAAGTTAAAACAACAAACAAACAAGAACTTTAGTTCAGCAACCATTCCAAAGGGTTAATAGTGTTTATGTTGGTACTGACATGGTATAATTTTTTTGTACTTTCTTGAGTGCTCATTGCTAGAGAATCTTTCATAGAATGAACAAATCTGAAATATCTGTGGAATTGTCTCAAATATATTTCTGAAAATTTTATGTTTTAAATAAAAATTAACAGAGGAAACTGAATCATAGACATGCATATAAAATTCTGTGTATTTCAATAGTAGTAATAAAAATAGGATTAAATTTTAAGAGTGTTGTCAAAACATAGCCCATTTCTGTTATGGTTTATAATACTAGAACTATACTTTTGTTTTAGACATATTTTTGTACAAATTATTTTTTTATTTTTCAAAAACTACTGATGACATCTGAAAATAATATCAAGGAGTATAAACTGCAAGTGTTCTGAGACTTTACATAGACCATGTATACCAATAGGCTAATATTTATTCAAAAGTATTATTAACTCAGATTTATAGACTGAACCACAAAACTCTAGGATAAAGGGTGTTGCTGTAAGGATCAAGCGTGGACTGTACGCTACAATCATTACATTGTGTAGAAATTGAAATTCTCTTAGCTATTACAGAAAGCCAAACCAGGAAAGACCAATACAGTTTTGAAAAGAAGATGGTGATGAGTAAATGAAAAAAATCTAAGAAAATATTTTTTTGTCTTAACTCAGTATTAAACTATTTCTAACCAACCACCTTTAAAAAAATAAACAATTATGAAGAGCTGACTGTATGCCAAGTATTATGGTGCTAGACTGAGGGACTTTCTTACATGGTTTCATGCCTTCTGTAAAACAACCCTCTAAAGCAGATAGTGATAGCCTCATTTTAGAGAAAACTATATATTAAATGTCTGTACATAGATCATGTATATAGTAGGATCACACTGAAACCTGAGAGTGAGGCTTCGTGCTGTAGTTTCTTTATTTCATATATTTAGCAAGCACCTACAAGTTACCAGGTTGATTTTTTTTCTGACAAAAAATTATAAGTACCTGACCTTTTGTAGATAATAACCATCAGATCTCCTTCATGTTCTATTATTTTTCATACTGTTTCTGAATCAAATTAAAAATGAAATTAATCATACAGCTGATGGATGAGAGAACCTATCCAATGTAGATATAGTAGCCATATTACCTCATATGGCTCAAAACCTCTTCTGTAAAAAAAAGTATATTGGGCAGGTGGAGTTTTTCTTCCCATATGTAATACAAATCTAAGATGCTCTCACTTTTCATGTATAGTTCCTAGAGTAGATTTCCTTCTTTCTCTAATTTCATCATTTATATTGTGACATACTGTAGAGACTATAGTAATAGTTTGTATCCATTTCATAGCTTAAATAGTTATGTTTGTTTAACTGTGTCTACCTTTTTCACATTTAAAATTGTTTAACACAAGAGACAATCTGTACACAATGTAGCTATAGTCTGAATTCACAGTAACTGTATTTTTGTTATCGCAGCAAAAGCGCATTTGTAAGAAGACAGTATACCCTTTATACTTGCTAGTATAGCACTGCATAGTTTTATATGTGTAGCTTATGTACAGCATGATATAGGTCAGGAAGGGTAAATTCATTACATGCCTGCTGTCCAAAAATTAACATCCATCAGAATTGGTGTGAAAGTTGAAACTTACCTGCCATTTCAGATGATATGTTAATCAGATGTGGCTTTTGAATTGTACAACAAAAGGTGTAATTGTTTTATATATTTTTGGCTCCATCTGAATCCTTAGAGGGTAAATTTGATTTGGATATAAAAATTACGTATCTTTGAAACATTTTGTTTGGAACAGATTTATAGCCTCAGACAATTCTTATCCCAGTGCTTAGTGAGCATGTCGTAGTTTCTCATAAAATATTTTAAACTAGTAACATCAGGCTTTTACAAAAGCCTATAACATGGGTGAGAAAAAGTCAGTTGGACACAGCGAGAAAGATTGCAAAAGAGTAGAGAATAAATTTGTTATTATAACAGTAAAAAGGAATCTAATTTGTTATTTTTTGACTTGTCCTGCCTTTTGCTAGTATAACCACTTTTGGAATTTTAAGTAAAGTTCCAAGGCAATCCGTGTTGGGACTTAAGTTACAAAAGTGCTAGCAGTTCCATGGAAATGTACTGCTTTATGTAAAGACCGATCTGTCGTCTATCATACTGAACTGGGTCTTTTATAATTGACCTCTTCTTTGGGAAATTCTTCAAATAATTTTAGTCACTTTACATTGTTAAACTTGGGATGGTTATTAATGGCTTATTTAGAAAGCACTTAGCTATGCTAAGAATGTGAAATAGATTCAGGTTCTTTCCTTAGTGAATTTAACACTGTAACGTTTGTATTTAAATCAATTTTCTCATGAACTATCCTAAAACTATGTATCAATAAAGTAGTCTTGAAAGTAAAATGGATATGTATCCTAAATTATTTTCTGACAACTTTTATAATTTTGTAATCCATTGTATCCTTTGGTTAGCTAAATAAAAACATATCACATGACAACTATTCACATTTCAGTGAAGAACCAAAATGTTGAAGTATTTGTTACTTCTACATTGGTTCGTGATACAGTAAACAAATTATGTGTAATATTAATATTGTATAAAATCTTAAAAGCAAAAAATAAGGTTTTAAAGCCTTTTCATTTTCCAATTTTGATGTCCAAAGGTGTACAAATATGGTTTGACTTTTAAAACAAATATGGTTTGACTTTCTTCACTAATAAAGAGATTGCTAAAAAAAATACTGAAGATTAAGTTGATATTTTTAGCATTTCCTCCCCAAAAAACTAGGTCTTATGAAAATGGGGTTGAAAAGTTTTAGTTTTGTGCTTTCAGAGCAGTTTGTAAATTAATATAGCTATGGCTTTGGTATAAATGTAATGACATTATTTTAATTGTACAATTCTGTTAAACATCTTTGAAAAGGCTGAAGGACTGAAAGTTTATTTTTCTCAGAATTCCAAAGAGATTTTTTTCTTTCCTGAGATAGAAATTAGATTAAATCAGAAAGATTTTTATGTACATGTACTTTTACATATGTAATATACAATAAATGTTTAATATGTAACATATGAGATATACACACACAAAACAAGTAAAATTTTGGACTCAGATATAAAGGAACTTTTAAAAATCAAATCAATAAAAAATCCTGTATAAAGACAAATAGGAATAAAAGTTCTTTATTTGCTGCACCCTGGAAGGAAAACAAAACCCACATTCCATTAACCTGCATTTCTTCATTGACAAAATGAAATAGTTTTCTCATGCTGTTTCTAAATCCTATGTGAACACTGATTCTGTGATCTGTTAATTACAAAATTAAAATTGAAAAGCAGTGAAGTGTAGTGACTGATCATCACAGTGTAGTTTAAAAGCTGTTTAACTCTACTGTGATCATAGCCAGAGGGTTTGTTGCTATTTGAATATTGAGTAAATAGCTTTCTAACCTTGAATTTAGTTATCATTTTATTTTGGTGTTAAAAACAGTACATCTCTAATTTCATGACATAACTTTAGAAAAAAAACACCTTTCAGCAGTGTAATTTTTACAAGTTGATTTTTTTATAGCACTTAATTTTACTCCATTTCAGTTCTCTTTGTAGTTTTGCTATGTGAGTCATCTTGCTGAGCTATACAGAGTATAATGTAATATCCTCAACACCTAATAAACTGACAGATACATTTCCATTTGAATGTAGATTCTATGGAAAATTGAATTGAATTAGGCAATAATGCCTCACTTTTAAGTGGTCCATGTTGAAAGATTAAAAAGGAATTTTTAATTTCATTGTTATATTTTGAAAATGTAGCAATGTGACACTTTGGGGGATACATTAAAATGTGTGGGAGACTGCAGTTTAAATAAATAGGCATAATGAGGGCAAATATCACAGCCAATTAGAAAGTGAGCAAGCTTCTTTGAATGCCATAGTTACCCAGTGTTGCTGTTGTTACTATTCCTTATGAAAACGAGGAATATCAGATTGATTGCTTACTGATGTCAGTTATTTTGATGATGAATAAAGACAGATTTTTAAATACCACCTCATTTATTTGCCCTTAGTTAACAGTAAAGGGATAGTTTGTAGAATACTAGAAATTGATAATGAAATGATACAGTGTTTATAATTCTATAATGGAATCGATGATTTATTATATATTCATGTAAATTAATTGAAATTATAAATTGCAAAATAAAAATATGTTAAACATGTGATGTATTTGGTATTTTAAGTGATTTGACAGTTCAAGGCAAAATTTCTCTACTTTTCTATACTTTAAGTCAGTTCTTAATTAAAATTTCCAAGCATGTATGTCAGTGGGGTAGATAACTAGAATAACACTATAATCTGATGTTGACAGTTCTTAATATTGGTTGATCCTACTGTGTCTGTCCTACTTCATTTTGTGGTGAGTGGAAGTAGGCCCAAGTCTCTCTCTCTCTCTCTCTCTCTCTCTCTCTCTCTCTCTCTCTCTCGTTTTTGAGACAGGTTCTCACTGTGTAGTTCAGGCTGGCTTTAGTTTCTCTATATTGCCTGCGCCAGCCTTGAACTCATAGTAATCCTCGTGCCTCATCATCCTCAGTGCTGAAATTATAGGTATGCACTCATGGCCGAAGTATTTTAAAGCAAACCCAAATGGCATGTAATTTCTTGTGTAAATGCTATTATATTCATCTTTTATGTATAAGGACTATATTTTTTTAGAAACATTTAAACTTAAAGATACAAATTTATAGAAGAAATAGCCTAACTATATCAAGAATACGTATAAATTCAGATTGACCATGTGCAGTGTTGTGCTTCTTGCAGTGTATCTGACTTGTAAAGTCCAAATAAAGATATGATTTTGAGGGGCTTGGAGGCAGAAAGGGCATTTTTGTGTTTTGAAAATGAATACCTGCAATGACTATGAAAATAAAAGGCTCTGAGACATCTTCAGCTGGAAAATATCTGAACCACTTTCTGTAGCCAATGTCAGCTACCAATGTCTCCCGGCAACACAGCAAATAGTCACTCCCAGCTCCATTATAAATGATTAAGTAGTCAGACTACAGTGGCTTAAATCCACAGAGCTGACAACTATGCCCTGGCATTTCCCTTATATGCTGTGACTATTCAGGCCAGGGTGTTAACCTGGAATTGAAGGAAGCTGAGAAGTGGTGGGATGTGATTGCCAGGAAAGTGAAATTTATGCTATTCATCAAATAAAATGGATAAAATCTACCGAGTAAGTGTTCAGTGTGGATCTGAACATGCAAAACTGATTGGAAAAATAGGGAAGGGGTTCAGGGAAGTCTGAACTTTTAACATGACAGATAAATTGCTACTCCCATCACTTCCTGTGCACAACCTGCAGGTCCTCCTATGTTTTCACCTCACAGAAGGGGACTTGTGAAGGGAAGTAATTACTTTTTCAGTGGACAAAGAAAAGTTGATTCATCATTCTATTTCTTAGTACTTGCCTGTTATTTTATTTATGGGGAAAAGAAGATAGCTTCTAAAACATACACATTGTAAGGAATTGAAGTTATTAAACCTCGTTTGAGAACAGTTATATTCTGCAGTGAATAATGATGGATTGGCCCAAAAGGAACTTATTTTTTCCTCATGCAAAGCAATAATACTGAAAGGCTCCTCTTGGCAACCTGTTTATAACTATTCTTATAGTAGAGTGTAGAGAATGGAAGCTTACTCCATTGAATCATAAAATGGAATCTGTAGATTGACAGTCAAGATAAACACTGCTGATTACTGTTGAATTATGCATACAAATATTTACAACATCCCTTGTAATGAACTCATAAAAATAAATAATAATTATAAAAATAGAGATCTAATGATTAGATTTCCATGTATCTCTCCAATCCTGAAGGGAATGTTTTCCAACTGGTTAATGCTATTTTGTAGCTCAGTAATGCATTTTGAGATATGATGTTAAGCATATTTATTTTTTCCAGTGAGAAATTTTTAATATCAAGAAATCATAAACAAAATGCTCTAATGTATCATGAGGAATTTACAAAAATGCATTTAAAATACCCTGAATGTCTTGTTAGTTACATTTAGATTTATAAAATGTTTACTCTGCATGTTTAGAATGTATTGGGTAACTTAAAAATATTGTTGCATACAATGACATTTAAGTGAAAAAACGTGCTACATACAGTCACTCACCACCAAAACTTCTGATTTCTAACCTTAGGTTTTTTTGTCAAAGTACATGACACACAGAATCTAGACTTAAGTAGGAGTTACAGTAATTCACCCCTCTGCTAACTCTTAATGGTTATATCTGAAAAACAATACTAATATTAGGTAACTAGAGTATTTTGCTCTGCAGTAGAAATCCCCTCTGTATGCATAGCAATTTTTTCCTCAGTGTTCAAATATTAAAACAATTTTAGCTTTTCTTTCAATTGGTTGTGATTTTAGTATGTATCTTTGGCATGGTGTAGATTCTTTCCTGGAACCTTTTCAGATTGCTTTGAATTGTCTTTATTAAATTTATCGGAAAACAGATTTTCTAAATGGCATTCACATTTAATAATTGCTGCAAATAAGTATTTAAGAGCTAGGAGTATGGCTGGAAAGATTTTCAAATTATTGATTACTAAGAAAAAGCCTCTGTAAAGGTACTACAAAGAGGCTTTGTGGTTTTGTCTCATCTTCCTTGTCCCTAATGACTTAATTAACAGTACACAGAGTATTATGAGCTTGAATAAGATCTCAAATACTTTAATACATTATATTAAGTCCTTCAGATGAGAGTTACATTTTTGGCATGATACCAGCTTTTGCACACATGTCTCTGCTGGATTTATTTTTTTAATGGTTCTTTCTATACACATGAAATGTATATGTATTCCACTTACACATTTTGATGAGATTGAGTTACTTTCGTTTTCCCTTTGAATATCACTTTGTTTTTCTTTGCAACTACACAGATTGATTCTATGAATAATCAAAATATTCACAAGTCAATTCTAAATTATTTTGCATTCTTGTGTATTTTTAAAGCAGCTTCTTACATGTCAGTATTTCAGAAATATATAGTGATTAAAATTAGATTGTGGGGGTGGCACTGGAACTATAAAATGCCTTTGTCTCAGAAAATTCTCCCTTGTTTTTATATAAATCAGAATTGCAAAATAATCATCTTGGTCCACACTAATATTTTATAATAAATAGTTTTATTATAAATTGTACATGGACATTACATTTATATAAAAGATAGCTTTAAATTCCAACTGCAGTCAAAGTTATTTGTAAGAATGCTTTAATTGGAAAATGAACACATCTGGATTTTGGGGAGTGTTTGCTAAAATGGGCATATGTGAGAAAAGCAAAAATATATGAGCTTCCTTGCTAGAACTATACTTATGAACCTCAGACCTGAACAGAAAGATCCCAGGGTATACCAAACTTTATATTGTCTTTATTTGAAAGAAGGTAGAAGTATAAACAAACTTCACCCATAATTGCACACTACCATGTTAAGGAAATTTCTATTTATGTTTTAAATTGTAATAAGTATATGAATGTGTTTTGATTACTGACAGAAAATAGTATATCAAAATAAGTAAATGTGTCCCATATTGTTTGCTAGAAAATAATTTATTAGAAAACTCATTTTTATGACAATTAGTATATATTTTATGAAAAAAATGTATAACAATAGTTAAGACACTATGTATCATTATGTGCAAAAGAGTTACTCATAGTACAAGACATAAGCCAAAAGATTCTTACAAAAAAAGAAACAGACAATAACATAGAAGCTTGTTTTCAATGAACTAGTAGTATAAATGAAACAAATTAGAATATATATTAAAATATTTTTGAAACCAGGGAAAATATAATTGGGGAAGTATATGAACTCACTACTTCCTGTTTTTTTCTCTTCTTTTGCTCTTTCTGTGTGTGTGTATTGTGTTTAGCATATAAGAAAACTATGTGAATTTTGAACTTGTGCATCTGGCTTATTTCACTTTAAGATTATGTTCTGAAGTTGTACCCATTTACTGACAAGTGCCTCAAGTTTATCTTTATGGCACCATAGTACTCCATGGTATATAAAAGCCATGTTTTCTTTATCCATTCATCCTTTTATGGCCCTGCATGCTGTTTCCAATATCTAGCTATTATAAATTGTGCTACTGTAACCATGGGTGTACATGTATCCTTGTGGTGTGATGATTTTAATTGTTTCAGAAGGACACCCAGATGGAGAATAGCTGAGTCAAATGGAATTTCTATTTTTAATTTTTAAAGGAATCTCTACATTGATTTTCTTAGTGGTTGTACTAGTTTACACTCCCACAAACAGTTTAGAAGAGTTCCTTTTCCCCCACATCCTCACCAGAATTTATTATATTTTTTTGATGTTTGCCAGCTATTCCACGGAGGACTAACATCAAGAATATATAAAGAACTCAAAAAAATTAGATCCCCATAAATTAAAGACCCAATCAAAATCTATACAGCCAGAATTGAGTAGAGACTTCTCAGAAGTACATATGTCAGTAGGTATGTGAAAAAATGCTCATTATGACTGCCTGTCAGCGAAATGAAAAGTAAAACTACTGAGATACCATCTTACCCGAAAAAGCATTGTTATGTTCAGGTACATTCTATAGTCAGGAAACTTTATTTTACTTCTCTTCATTGATTATTTCTTTGAGAATTGACCATAACTTATTGTGCACATAATTTTTCTTTCTATTCATATTTGTTAATTTTTATAGTTGTTGTTAGGAAAGATATGTTTATTTTTGTTCCTCTGATTAAAAGACTGTTAATGTAGTTTAGATTGTAACTTAGTAGGGTAAGAAAAGGCTAATTTTGTGTCTCTCTGAACATGACCAGTCAAAAAAGTGAGAGATTTACTTTTTTAATGCCAAACAATTATTTGATTGACTTACTATTTCAGTTTTCAACTCTTCTTTTGAAATAACTTATAACTGTAGGTATTTGGTGTATTTGACAATTGATTTGGAAAGAATCTTAAGTGTAGCTAAGTAGTCATAACAGACGCCTTAGTAACCTCAAGGAAGGTATATTTAGACTTGTTTAGTAAGCAGAGGTGGTAATGTTTAACCACGTAAGCAAACATAAGTATGAAGTAGTATGCCTTTAAACCCACTTGGCACTGAGAGAGTCACATGGAAAACTAGCTGACTACTCTGACCCTATTTGTCTTAGCAGTAAACTAAATGCCTTTCAGGTAGTGATTTAAGGCAAAAGAAACATTTCTAAAGTCATAATACAAAATTCAAGAGTATATTGTGAATTTGTGATAGAATCCTTGTCCTTAGCTTATGTTAGGTCACATAATGTTTTTTAAAAGAAACAAAAGCTAGAGATACTACAAATGATGTTAGCAAGAGAATTGCAGAGAAAAAGGAAGTAAAACTTTCCTGCTCCTTCTCTGTAGCTTCAATTGAAGTGTAAAACCGAAAAGTCAAACTTTGAAAATCTAAAAGGAATGTGCTTTTCTAAATGTGCTTAATTTTTACACTAACTTCTTTGATCTATAAATGCTGCTGCATATTTATCCCATCCCATGAAGTTGCATGGAGCACATTTATCTGTAATACCTTCCCAATTTGAAAGTATCTGTCTTGAGTGGCAGAAAAAAACTGGAATAGATTTGCTTCCAATCAATTATCTCTTATTATATTGATCACATTAATGAGGGTTGTCCTTTCCTTATTTTTCTCACATCCAGATTTCTTATTAACATTTGATTCAAATTTATCTTATTTTTGCTTTTGTACTCTTAGATTATGTTTGTTTTGCTTCCATATCACTCTGTGCTTGTCAGAATATTTCTAGGTTTACCAGTCATATCCCTTTTGAGAACTAGTTCTCAACTTGGAGGTAGGAAGACTTTATGTCTAGCTTCACAACCAGGACGAGAGAAGAGTCTCTTGATTCCATTTCTTCACTCAAGGAACCCATATGACAAAGGGTTCCTGAAAAGTAGTAGTCGGGTTTTGTTGTGACACAGATTTCTACCATGTTCTTTCTAAAATCTGCTATACCCTTGGAACACCTACCAGACTGCTCACAGATCATGGTTCTGTGCAAATGACCTTGCTCAGTTGCCCTCTTTTTTCTGTCATCTTTAACAACTATTTCAGCTGGACATAGTGGCACATTATAATCCCAGCGCTTGGGAGGTTGAGGCAGGAGGATCACTGAGTTCAAGACCAGTCTGGGCTGTAGAAGGAGTTCTAGACCAGCCTGAACTACATAGTGATATCCTGTCTGAAATACATACATACATACATACATACATACATACATACATACATATTTTACTAGATGGATTTGGAGTTTCACCTTAAACCTAGGAGATTCTCACAAATTCTACCCAACCCCTGAGAAGCTAAGGAGTCCACAGTTGGCTGTCAAGGGTATTCAGAGACCCTGCAAATTGTGTGTGTGTGTGTGTGTGTATTTCCACACACATTTTCTGGGAAATGAGTCCATCATATTCAAGGTGCCTGTCCCGTGACTGGTGACTGCCTTCAGCTGAGGAACTCTTGATGTATGGTGCAGTGACAGAAATTACAGTGAAAATAACAAGATGTAGAAAACTTTGGTTTTAGAAATTACTGATTCACGAGTAGAGAATATGTGACATTGCATGAGATGAACTGGTCCAAAGGGTCCATTGTGAGAAGATCAACAAAGGTTTGTTATCCCTGTGGAATAGTTGTGACAGAACTCAACTCCCAAGTGACAGCCTCTGAGTTGTTTTCTTGGGAGTCCTCTGGGATGCTCTGCATTGCGTTGAAGCTGAGGGGAGATATTAATGCTTTTTAGGCTAGAGACATGTTTCAAGCATTTCATTTTTATTTGTTTTAACCTTGAAAACTATCTTTGAAAAATAACATCTAACAAAAATTATAAATTTAGAGAATCTACCCTTAATTTGAGACTAAGGAATTTGTGATTTCCCTTTCACTCACCTCAAATTCCTTTTCCATGTAAATCTATACTATTAAAGGGAATACAATTAAATTCATGGATTTTTAGATTTATTATTAATTTAGTTTAAGCTGTAATCTGATTTTGTACCCTGGGTTACTTCTTTAGATAATAAAATGACAATTGTTTTTGTATTATTTTACAAAATACTGTATAAACATCAAACAATGCATATGTATATCATTATGGTCTCTGTAACCATATGCTTAATGTACAACAGAAATTCCTAATATTTTAAGAATTGTACTTTGGGAGAAGAAATGCTAGATGGAGGTAGAATGCTGAAAACTCTATAATATAGAAGAAATGCTTCTTAGTGGAGTACCTACGCATATTTATGCCTTTTATTTCTATACCAGTGTATTGAAATCTTTTCTATATCAGGGTGTGTTGTTTGCATATAAAAATAACCATTATGAAGGACTTAACTCTTGGGTTAAAGCCTAGCTAGTCAATTACAGACAAATCATTGAAAATGAAATATGTGCATTTTGAAAAGAGTCCAAACAATTCAAATTGATTTTTTTAAAACATGATACTCTGTTATCAACTTAAAACATCAGAAAATGTCCTCTGTAACTTTAACGATAACACTGTGAAGCACATCTCTTAGAAAGAGAAACTAAATTGCGGAGAGAATCACCTCTTTGGCAGCCCGAGGCAGTGCCACTCAGATCACTCAGGCCTTGGACCAGGTGTTTTTCAACACTCACTGGCAGGTGTCAGTTTTTTCTTATATTTGTTTTTCCAACTTTTGATTTTAAAACTTTGAAATCTGTATTTGCAGAGGATAGTCCAGTTATAAAACAGGGACATTCTTTTGTGTTGCTTTGGAAATGTCTAATGTTAAAATCTATGTTCTGAGTTTGAAATTCCAAACTTTATACAGTTGGACAGGCTATAGTCCTGAGTTGGTTGGTCAGTGAGTTTTTTATCTGAATATTGTTTGCAGAGTGGATTTGTTAATGAGCATGTTCTTACACAATTTATTCAGGTAATTATTGTTTGCTCTTTAAACCTGAGAAGACAATCAAATGGCTGTAGTTTACTTTCTATAATTCCTTATGCTTTTTTATGTAGTGCAAGATAAGTTTTACCTCTCTAGAGGTCTCAGAAAGCAATTGTATTTGGTGACAAAACTTAGTTTTGAGGTGCAGTTTACATGTTTGTTGCAACTTGAAAGGCAAAATATGTACTTTAAGTTAACTTGTGAGATAATTTTTGAGATAAAGGATTTTTTTCCCTAAAATACATTTCTTGTATGTAGTCCTTTCCTAGATTAAAATTTTCAGAGCCAGTGTTGCCAGAAATAAATGAGATGCCTTTTTGTTTGATCCTCTTTGAGAATGGAGAAAAGGCCCACCAGTAATAGAAGAAAAGGAGTAATACTCTCACATACTTTGTAATGTTTTAAGTTCTTTAATTTAAAAAAAATCACCCTTCTCTTTCATAGCAACTATTTTAAAGTACATTGTGTTAGTCTTCAAGTATATCAAATCATACTTTCTATGGATAATTAATAATGGGTGATACTAATACAGTAACTGAAACAGTCTATTTAATACCTTTGCCACATGATGGGTAATTCTATTCTTAATTGATTAAAAAAAAGTTTTAAAAAATGTTTCATTTATGAGGTACACATTAATGCTTTAGTCTGTGAATGCTGCATGAACAATTGAATCAATCTAGTTAATATATACATCCCCTCAAATGCTTTGCATATTTTGTAGTGAGAACATCTTAAATACATGCTCTTCACAATTTTGAGGTGTACTATACTCCATTAACTATATCTACCACACAGTGCAACAAATCCCCCCAAAAATTCATTCCTCTGGGTCATAGGATCACTTTATTTTATATGTAATGAATCAAGTAACTTCATAATTGCATTGATCCTTTCAGAAACCAGTTTAAATGTTTCATTTGCTTTTTTAGAGTGATACTAAAATGAATACCATTTGAGAACTATATGGTAGAATTTCTCCAAAACATTAATATTTATCTTCAGGTCACCACCCAAAGACTAATAGCACTATTTCTAGAATTCTTGTCATGGACTGTGTCAGTCGAACAGCAATAAATGTGATTTAGCACTTCACTATTTTATATCCTGTGGCTGGTAATGGTCATCTGGCTAACACCCATCCCATATTAATCCCTCGAGTCAAGAGTCAGGAACATTCAGTGATATACTTGAAATATTTTTTTAACATGTGGCATTTAGAATGTTTAGAATATTAAAGAAGTCTTTGTAATCTTTCCCTTGGGTAGTTAGGAAGATATTTTTAAAGTTGTTTTTCAAAGAACATAGTGTTTGAAGACTTGCAGAAAACATAAATCTAGTAGAGTACCTTAGAAAAAAATTCAATTCTGGTAAGTCACAGGATACACCAAAATGTTATATTAGTAAGATATTCTATGAAAATTTGCAGAAAACAGAATATGTTGCTCAGTTTTCATTGAAGAAAGGAACTTTAAAAAAAATAAATAGAAATATTTGCTTCTTTGGGGAGCTACATCTTTCCCTATAATTATGGTTTTCACATTGTATGTTTACATGTAAATGACTAAAAAGATCACATAACCTGTTCGTATTTTTCATGGAATGTATTAAAACCTGTTTCTATGGCAACAACTTTTAACTGGCAAATCCCATTGTGTCAGTATTCTCAAGCCTGTTTTTCTTGGGTATATTGAATTGTTAGAAATGCTTCGCGTAGGAAAAGTTGTTTGTGTAGTGGGTTATTGAAGAGATGATGCATTGATCCCAGTACCCTGTGGGGTATCAGGAGATCTTCTGAGGAGGGCTGTTGATCCCTATGGCTCGGGAATTGATACTTGCATCTTGTCTTTTATAAAAGTGAAGTAGACACCTGCCTTGCTTGCAGAAAAAAGTTAAAATTAAAATAGTTTTGGGTAACATTTCAGATCTTAAAAACAGTTTTTCTGTGGGTTTTAGTTCTTTATAGCTTTGACTTTAACAATACAGAATAGATTGATTTATTAGAAACAAACCTAATTTGCAGATTTCTTCCCATAAATTTTATCTATTGAATCAGTGTGGTGCAGAATGTTGAAGCAGGTATTTGGTAAGTTGGATTCAGCTACTGCAGTGTTATAAAAATAGATTAAGTAAACAGACACAGCAGGCCAATGCAGCTTAGATTTTGAATCCATCTGAGGCTTAGTATAACCTTAATAAAATGTAGTTCTAGAGAAAAGAAATACGGATCCCTGAGGTAATTTTAATATTATATAATGAAGGCAAAACTGTCTTATAGCAAAGAATCAGGTGTTGTGTCTTCTATAATTATTTCAGAGAGCTTTATCTGAAAGCTTCAGTTTTTAAGCTATTCCAGTCTGCTGCGTGGTTATTTATTTATTTATTTATTTTTTTTGCCTTTGCTATTTTTGTATCACTGCAGTAGTATAACCCTGCACCAAGCCTAAGACAGCACAGCAGTTGGTGTCAGATGTAAAACTGTTATTAAGTGGAAGCTAACAAAGCATATCCTTGGAAATAGAGAATTTGTCTGCAATTGAAAACCTGCAATATTAAAATTAAATTTGTCTTAAAAATTAAAATGTGGAAGGAATAAATGAAACTGTATGTACATTCCCTCCTCCAGAGTCATGGCTTCATTAGTTGAGAACCAAAATATGTTTAGTCACTCATTTTAATTATTGTTCACTGTTGCAGATGTTCTGTAAACGTGTTTGTTCCTCATACATCATCTTTGTTTCTTAAAATTATTCTCATTGCACTTTTGAATTTTATTCCTTTCAGCAAAAGTCAGAGCTGGTTTTTATGGCTGGGCAGTTCAACCTTACCTAAAGTTTTATAGTACTTTTCTATTCCATATTGCCAGAGGAAATTATGTCTATATAATTATATATCTTTAATTGTCATTGTATATAACTATAATTGTAATTATAGATTTATAATTATACAGATGTATATCTATCTCCCCACACACTTTGTTGGTAAACTTGGTTATATCAGTTTATTTTCAGTTGTCTGATTGAAGAGAGTATTATCGATTTAGATGAAGAATGTTCAATCAAATTGGTTGTAGTGACACATGCCTGTAATCTCAGCACTCTGAGAAGTTAAGACAAGAGGATAAAAAGTTGGAGCTCAGCCTGGACAATTTAGTGACTTAGTGAGACCCTGCTTCAAATTAAAAAATTTAAACAAAATGGAAAAAAAAAAAGGACCAGGGATATAGTTCAGTGCAAAGGAACTGGGTTCAATACCCAGTGCTGCAAAAATAAAACAGAACTCCAAAAACAAAAAAATAATAACTCAGCCTCCAGAGGTTAATGATAAATGAGTGAGGAAAGTAAAAAGAAAATTAGAGATGAAGTGCTTCCTGAACCTATGTGGTCTTTCTTGGAGCCACTAGCCTCGGATATGGTTTTATGGACAGTAGGATTTTGTTAGACTCTATCTTCTTATAGTTCAGATTTCTGGTTTTGAATATTCAAAAACAGTCCTAAAAAATTATAACATGTGATTGATGGTGTTGGTGCCCCAAGTTGGCTTGATTATGTGACTGGAGAGGGGATGTCGTTGGCTCTCACACTCTGTATGTCTTCATTGACTGTTCACATAAACAGTAACCCTGATGAAGTAAAGTACTTGTGCATTTGGGAATTCACAAAAGTGAGGAGGGGGCACGGCATTAAAATACTGTGTCTCTTTTCATATCAGGGCTATATAAACAGGACATGAAAAATGAATGTAACAAAGATCAGTAGTTTTATAGATCTTCAGCTTTTATAATCCTAAGCAGTTCTAGTCTCATAGTGAGTGAAATAATATACACCCCCAACCCCCCAGTTCAGTTCCTATGCTAAGAGCAGCTATGTTGGTCTGGGGAATTTCACATTCCCAGTTCTTTTGCTTACTTGGTAATCCTAGGTTTCTGACTGAGGATGTGTAACTTGATATGATATGAGAGACAAGTAGAAGGCGTCACAGAGTTTCTAACAAATGACCAGTGATTCTGGTTCAGAGATCTAGTAAGCTAAAGTTGGAAATCTGGTTTTGTTTTTATTAATATTCAATAAATATCCACAGAGAATGTAAGGTAGTCTGTATGTACATTATTTCCACTTGTATATGAGTAAATGAATTGACTAAAATAAAAAAGTATCTTTATTACATATCATGAATCATACTCTAACATAATACCAGACATGAGAGGTAAATGGGTGATAAAATAGTTTTACATTAGAAAATATGAATGTGGATATTATTAATAAAATTTCATAACACTTTTCTGGTTTAGAGCTTGACTTATTTTTAATTTTTCCCAACTTCATATGAAATATTTCATAGATCTTTAAAAGGATTGAGTCTCCATACATACTCTTTTATATAAATGTACACTGGTCTCTGTGTGTAACACACAGACACACATACATATGCTTACATATATTTAGGCATACACACACACGCACACAAATGGATATATGTAAGGAGTAACCTCTAGTGTTTTGAGTTGAGATCAAACTTCTGCAAATAAGATACTATACCTTTTCCTGTACAGGAAAAGCATGGGCAAAGACCAATATCACCATTATTATTTTGGGGTAAATTGATGGAGGGACAGTCTCAATAGGATTGGGCAAGGGTGCCTTTGTTTAAAAAAATCTGCAGAATAGCAGAGCAGGAGCCAGTTCTTTGTGGAAAGGCCCAGCTTAACTAAAACAATGCACTGAGGCCTTTGAAATGCATGAATGTGGCAGGGAGACTGGAAAATTTTCATCTGACAAACCCAGAGAAACTTATAATGAACAACAGCTATACTCTACTCTAGGTGCTAGATAATGGACCAAGATTTTACCCAGGTTTTTATTTAAGTCTCTCATATCCACTTACCATGCATTTTATTGATGAGTAAACTGGCACAGAGAATTAACTCACATCTGTAAGGGTACCAGTTTGGAAAATGCAAAGATTGAGGTTTGAATCTAAATGCATCTTTTGCTTTTAGAATGCTGGTATTAAGATTTGACTCTTTCATCAGTTTTTGTTTTGTTTTGTTTCTCTTTTTGAGACAGGGTCTCGCTATGTAGTTCAGGCTGGCCTTGAGCTCACTTTGTAGCCCAGGCTGGTCTCGAACTCGCAATGATCCTCCTGCCTCAGTCTTCCAAGTGCTGGGATTACAGGCGTGAGCCACCATGCCCGGCTGTTTTTCATCAGTTTTAAGGAAATTTTCTAAAATAAATCACACATGAGGTGCTCTTTTATGGAGAAATTAAAACCTTACAAAAAATAAATAATGATGGTCTGAAGTTTGAAATATGAAGTCATTAATGAAACACATGTTAACGTAACTGCTTAAGCTTTTGTTTATTCTTTTGATACAGCCATTCAAATTTTTGACCTTATTTCCTGCATTTCCACCACTTCTTTCACCTCCTCATACTTGTAAATCTTGTTTCTTTTGACTTTGTTATTTACCTTTGAACACTTGGTTCATACAACTTTCTTGAAAATACCATGGGAGCAGTATCATTTTTTTTAGAGAAGAGTTGGAGGAAGGATGACCTTGGTGAGGGGCTTAATTCTCCATGGTCCCGTATTCTCTGCATTTACCTCTTGCCTGATATGCTTTTGTTTTTGCAGTATCCTGCTAAGCACGTGCCAGCCAGTATTGCAATAATATTTCCTGTAGAGAACACCTTGGCACAATTCAGGATAAAAACAGTATACATGAGAGGTGAAAAGGCAGATTTGATGAGTAAAGTGCTGACATCCTATTTGAAAGCTGTGAGAAGGAGAAGTAGCATACAATTGCCGAGGGAACCCTGAATCTGTTTGTCTCTTCTCTTCCCACCCCCATTTCACAGAATTCTGATGAATACATTTCCAATTCTATTTTGTTGGGAAGGGCTGAGTTTGCAGGGAATTGGTAATAAAGTGTTGGCGTTCTTTCTTCTGTTGTTGCAACAAGTTGCTAACTTTTTAAGTCCTTTTATATAACCTGAGTTACAGATACAGGGAAACAAACTCTTAAGCTCTGTAATACTGAATTTGAAAAATGTATGTTTTCATTAAGGTAAGACAGTTGAGATTTATAAATAGCAAGTAGTAAAAGACTTTTCTCTTTACGTAGTACAGTATGAATAAATCTTAGGTAGAGGTACCTGAAGATGAACTTTATTATTTTTTTAAATAAAAACCTCCATTTAGGCAATATTATGACTGTGTTGATATATATTTTGCTTTTTATTGTTACATGGTACTTTCATTAAAAATTTCAGAGCCTTTTTCTGAGACAAAATAAATTGATGCATTATCCACTGGAGTGTTGTTAATGGGTGATATAATTCAACAAATCCAGCCTTTTGTGCATATTTATATTCCATGTCAAGTACATTTCAGGACACAGAAAATAAGTGGGATACTTTTGAAAATCAGCATGCATTTCTTAATTCTGCTTTTTTGAATAAACAACTGCCCTAGAATTTCTGCTTTAGTTAAACAACAAGAAGTACAAAACATTTAAAGTGTTAAAGATTACTTTTTAAATGTTAAGTGTCTGGTGTAACATTTCTTCTTAACCCTTTTGCATTTTTTTTTCCCTCATTGGAAAAATTATGTAATAGCGGATGTGTTATAATCTCTGGATGGGAAAGGTACAGAAGTAAGAACATGGTATTACAAAAGCAGCCTTCCAGAACATTTCTGTCTTCTGCCAGTACTATCACCTTCTTCTGAAAGGCAGCCACTCCAATGTTTTTGCAGACATGTTAGGAAGAGTTCATACTAGGATGCAAACATATTCCTGAGAACTCATTTGAATAGAAAATTCCAGGGGCTGGGGGTTTAGCTCAGTGGCTTAAGCGCCTGCCTGGCAATCACAAGGTTGTGAGTTCGATCCCTGTTACCAAAAAAAAAAAAAAATTCCAGAGGCCCCTTTTTCTGTTTTTACAGGAAGCATGCTTGTGCAGATGGCCTGCTGAATTTTCCAGCATTTTATGAAGTGTTCAGTTTGCTGCCCAGACACTAAGCTTTTTAGACTGGCACTTATTGTTTCAAAGAACCTACTAAACGCTGCCCATATTCTTTCCTACATGCCATAGATGCTCTGTCTCCCTGACTTCTACCCAAATCCTTTCTCCATGGGTACTTGTTTTATATATAGTTTTGAGATGCTGGAGAAGAGACAATACACTCCCAATAAAGTGGACATAGAAGGAGTTCATAGCGCAAGTTACAATTAAAATTATCTTGCAACTAAAATGCATCTGAAAGAATTTTTGATATGCAAACCTGGTCCCAAGTTTCAAAATACATATAGTGGATCTGATAATTCCAGGCCTTTTCACTTGTTGAGATTTGAGCCTACCACAGAATGGTAGCAAAGACCATACTTAATCACCGGTTAGAATTAGTGGTAGGGTGGAGTATGAATGATCTCAAATCTGAGAGAATATCCTCTAATCTCTTGAAGGCACTGCTCATGAAATCACCCTCCATTGGAATCTTCTGTGTCTAACTCACTTTACCATTTGGAATTGCATTTTGTACTTTTTTTAACTATTCATCATTATGATAAGCTATCATAAGTTATATCTCAAAATAATAAGATAGTCAACACTATATACTTATTAATGGATGGATATTAAAAATGGAGCATTAACAGATTTATGGATATATGTTCCCTTTGCTTATGTATGAGCAGTGGTTGGTGGAGCATATTTGAACATTCAGTAGTTCACTAGTTCTTTAGAGAAATTTTCTCAAGTCATTTCATTCTCAGGAATCCTCATAGACATTATCACTTTCAGTAAGAGGTATGAAATTATTTTAAATATTTATTTTCTAAGAATCCTACTGAAAAATAGCATCTGGTTTACAGAGCTTTCCTAGCAGCTATCAAGAATAACAAGTTTAGTATGAATTATTTTTATCACTGACAGTTTATCCTATATGATTTTCTGAGCTGAACCTACCATTTTTGTAACTAAGAATATCAGATAGATTTTCCTCATGGTTTCACCCCAAATATGAACCACTGAGACCTGTTACTATCTCTATGGTGGCAACACCAATTGTTTGGATGCAAAACTGAGTTTTCCTAATGGTAAGAAAGACAACTTTGTTTATAATTTGCACAAAAAGTTTTAGGCAACTAATGGAAATTTGTAGTTTAAACGTGTACTATTTTGATAGTCATAGATGTCTGACTGTATTTCTGTTCAGTGAGAAGGGTCTTACATAGATTGTTTCCTACTTGCTGCATTTTTAAACACCGTATCAACTTGATATTGTTTATGAAGATAGCCTGCCAAATTTCTTTATATAACATGTAAAGCAAGCAAATGTCGCAGTCACTTTTAATTGTTCTGTGACCTTGTACAAATTGCTTAATTTTTCAGTATCTCTGAAAGCTTGTTAGCAAAGTGGGAGGCAACAATAATACTCACATTGTAGAATGCAGGGAGGATTATGGTGAGTTTTATTTGTTCAAGGCCCCTTCTTTAATGGATCTTATACATTGTTAGTGGAGAAATCTTGTCAGCCAGTCAGTAAACTCATAAATAAGTGCAATAATTACAGGTATGACAAATGCTAGAAAAAAAGTTAAATAGCAGTGAGTGTCAGGTGGAGCCTGACTGGAGCGACTTTAGATAAGTGGGTTATGTCTTTTGATCTTTTGAAAGAACATATATAATAAATGATACTTCCCCCCCCACTATACCTAACTTTGTAATCTTGTATTTTAACTTATTTTCATCATCCGTAAAATGCAGATTTTTTTTAGTACTAAAGATCTAAAGATGGAAAGGATTGGCAGGGCTTTTGCACAAGTATCTCCAACTCTTGTTTTTAGTTTTCATTATTTCAAGACAGGATTTCGCTAGGTTGTTAAATTGCCCGGCCTGGGTTCAGACTTGCTGTCTTTCTGCTCAGCCTCTCTATGAGAAATGTTTGTTTTCAGGAATTTAAGATTTTATAGTAGACATGTTTTTCCTTGGAGGTTAGTGGACTGTCAGTGGAGTAATGGGTTATATTTTCATTTCTTCATAGGTAATATAAATTATTTTAAAATTCTTGCTTTGTTCAGATATAGGCTAGCTGTTATACTGTTTATCAAAGGATAGTACTTACTATCCTTTAAGGGTATTTTTGGTTCTCTTTCATTTTGGTACATAATCTGTTCCATAGTGGGCATGTTTGTGCCAGCTTACCCTGTTAACTTACCTGTGTAGTTTGGGCAACTGTTTTGTCTAGGATTGTAGGTATAAATAACCAAATTGTCAGTACTCTTGAATTTCTTTAATGTGTTCAGTCTTCTATATCCTTTGGCCATCTCCACTTTCTCATCTTCCTGAAATTCAAGTAGACCTCAGCAGTGCCACTCAATGAGTGGATTATCTTTGCTTAATATTGTAGGTTGTATTACCTGACATTTAAGATACTTACTTTTAACTCTCACCTTAACTCTGTGAATTTAACTGTTCTGAGCAAAGCGTTTACCCCAAAAGATTGTCTTTTGACTAACCTGAATGTTTCAAACCTGTGTTATGGTTTTACTTACTGCCACTTCAGCTGTGAGGACCTCCTGGCTTTTTAGAGTCCAGGAAGCCAGTTGTGTTGTAGAGTATGTCATCCTCAGACAGAGTAACTGACCTGAATTTGAAAATTAAACTTTTATAAATTAATTACTCTTTGATCTTGGACAAGTGCTTTCACCTCTCTGAAATTGTTAATTTATGCAATTTCCATGTTGCATAAAGTAGTTAACTCCAGCCAGGTACTTGGCATAATTAATAGAATGTGCTTATGAAAGAAAGTGCTTCATTTCTAGTGTGTCTCCCCTTTGCTCTTTTTTCACCTTAGTGTCACAAAACATTTTGTATTATTGATTATTTGTTTTCTGAAATATACACTATATTAATCTTTATAACCACCTTTTCATCTGTAGTTTTGGTTGTTAGGTTATTAGATAAGAGAGAAGTAGATATCAATGTTCACTTAAGTACAACTTATTTTAATGAGCCATCTATTGCTTTCAGTGAGAAAAATGTTTAGTTTAGTATAAGAAATGAGGTGAATTAATAGATCTTTTTAGATAGGAAATCCAAAGAAATATATTAAAGAGAAAACACTTTGGGGATACAAAGTATTTTTAAATATATTAATGGGAAGACACTAGAAAGTCAAGTGACAGAAGTATACACACAATAAATAGTGGAGCAATGCCCCATTCAGTTGGATATTATATACTGCTAAAATGTGTGATCTATTCTGAAATTTTTGTCAACCTCAAAAAAAAAATCTTGACAATAAGAACATTGTCATTCCATTGAAAGATCTTTTCTATCTCAAATGATAGAGCTGTTGATGTTTTGTAATTTTGCTTGAATCAATTTAGAATATTCTTGGTCCTTTCATGGTAATCTTGTTTAATCTTTCTCTAAAACATCCCCATTAACTAATATATTACGAATCTTTCCTTGCCGTATTATGTGAGCTCCAGGACTTTCACAAATGGAAAAGAACCTACACACTCTTTCAACACACTTCTGCATCATAAGCTAATTTAATTTAGCAGAATCTTGGCATTTTATAATGTGAAATACTGATTTTAGGTGAAATTCTTCATTTCCATAATCAATCCATTTGATTATCAGCAGCTTTTGAGACTTCTAGATATTAGTATAGAAACATATTCACTTACTAAATGAGCCTTTAGAGACCTCAAGTTAATTTTAAAAAATCAAAACAAGAAACAATCGATCCAACTATGACACAAAAGAAATTTACTGTAAATTAGAAACCACAATTTTTAAAAATGAAATTGGAAATCATTTTAAAACTAGCTGCAAAAAAACCCAAAATCAAACACAAGCATAATTTTAGAAAAAGCTAAGTAGAGTTGTATGTAGAGACTTTCGTCTTAGTACTTTATCACACAATTATGACTCACACTGAAACTGCTTTAGAAAAATTGTTTTAAAAATAGACATATCTATATGTTCTTAACATTAGTGCATTTAATATTCCAGTTTAGCCCAATTCCTTTTAACTTAAAAAAGGGACTTTCCTGTTTGATTTCATGAAATGGTAAGAATATCAGGAGAGGTGATGGATTGCTTTAAATACACTTGCCAAACTCAGAAAACACACAGTGAAATCACTGATACCAGCCACTAATAAAATGAGGCAAAATGAACTCCATTTTTTAGTTTTTGGTTTTTGTGGGGCCAAGGAAATGTAAAGTGAGTGTTCTAACAAGAATTATTACAATAGGAAAAAAGCCATTTCTAATTCCATTTATTGGTATGTCCCGTGAGCTTTACTTTACAACTTCAGCCAAACTACTTAAAATATTCACACTTTTAAGTAATAGTCCCCATTTGACTACCCCAATTACAGTTTTGTTTTTTTTTCAGATGTGATTGTAGTGTGGAGTCCAGTTCTTATCTTGATATGAAGGAAACACATTTAGAATAAAATTTGCTATGAAGTTGCAAGAAATTAGAACATAATAAAGCTTAGTGTTAATCAGCAAGTACATTTTGAAAACTGCTGCCCTTTTAAAAATTCACTATTCTATATGCAAACACATAGATAATACTTACGATTATGTTTGTATCTATATTATATATGTATATTTTATATGTGTGTGTGTGTGTGTGTGTTTTGCTTTATATGATACCTGTCTCTTTTCACTCATTCAAAATAAATAACAACTATTAGCAGTTTTGGGGAATCACAACTGGAAAATAACCAATCATGGTTCTTTGTTTTGCTGAGCCTCATGTAGTGGAGGAAATGGACAGCTGATAAGCAGTTTAACTGCCGAAGGGAGTGAAGCGCGTGCTCTGGCACCAGGTAGAGGAGCATTTTACAGACTTGAAAAGTAAAGGAAAACTACTCGGAGAAGATAACACTTAACTGTTCCTAGAAGTTAGATAGAGTGAGACAAGAGAGACAGACAGATGACATACTGACTGACCAACCAGAAGAGCTAAATTTACATGGCCAGACATGTCTTGTGGAAGGGATTCAGCATAGTTCAGTTTAGTGTGGTCAAAATTGTGTGTGTGTGTGTGTGTGTGTGTGTGTGTGTGTTTGGGATTATTATCTGGAAGAGGAGGGTGTGGGCTGTTTTTTGCATGCACTATCTAATGATTGCTTTAGCCACCCACTTCAGACCTTCTTATATTACTGTTTGATGCAACAAGTTTAGCCCCTTTGTCAAGGATAAGGTGGCTGAGTGTCTTTGTAGTTGGGTCTGCATTTTCTATTCTGTTCCATTGATCCCTAGGTCATTTTTTTTCCCCAGTACCATGCTGTTTTTTTATCACAGGAGCATTGTTGTATGATTTCAAGTCAGGGACTGTGATGCCTCCTGCCTTGTCTTTTTTGCTCAGGATTGCCTTTCCTATTCTAGGTCTCTTCCACTTCCAAATGAATTTTAGGAATGTTTTCTGTAGATACGTGAGCTATGTTAATGGTGTTTTGATTGAGGTTGCATTAAATCAGTATAACAGTTTTGGGAGTATGGCCATTTTCACAGTGTTGGTCCTTCCTATCCAAAAACAAGGGATATCTTTCCATTTTCAAATATCTTCTGTGGCCTTTTTAAGAGTACTATAATTTTAAATATATGCATCTTTTACATCCTTTGCTAAGTTGATTCCTAAGTATTTCATTTTTTAAATGCTACTGTGAAAGATGTTATTTCCATAATTTCTCTCTCAGTGAGTTTTTGTTTCTGTACAAGAATGCTATTGATTTCTGAGTGTTGACTTTGTATCTAGCTATACTACTGAATTTGCTTATTAACTCTAGGAGTCTTTTGATCAAGGTTTTGTGGATGTGGTATTTTTATAAAATGGAGTATTACTCAGCTATAAAGACAGATAATCTTGAGGTTTTTATAGATAAATGAAGGCTACTTGAGGCCATAAGTGAAATAAATGAAGCTCACATTTATTAGTATTATATTGTCTCTTTAGGGTTAAAAAAAACTGAAATAAGATCCAAAATGTACAATAGATACTATGATATTGAAAAGGAAAGAAAGTTCTTTAAAGGAAAAAAAAACAACTGGAATAGGAGAAAGGAGAAAAGGAAAAAGGGAAAAGATTATATGTATATAGGTATACATATATGTGTGCATGTGTGTGTGTATGTATGTGTATATATATATATATATATATATATGATATATAACTATACTACTGATCTTTGTTAGTTCATCAAAAAGAACAGTTTATGCTTTCATTAGTCATTTTTTCATGCCTAAATCTTATAACCTAAACAACTACTCTAAGATAGCAATATGTAATAGATTAACTAGTGTTAATTTCATTTTTTTTTGAAATTTGGTATCATTTTTAATCTCTTTTTTCTCTTTTGCTTTTTAAAATAAAAAAAGAAACAATGAAGCAAATACAGTTTTGCTAATGTCATCCCAACCCTATTCCCTGGCTCTCTCTGGCTACAGAGGGAAGTAGAAAATCTTTCACAGAGTGTTTAAAACATTTCCTAGCCAGATTCTGCTACTTTTTAAACTTCTTCCCCACTGCTTTACTACACATTTGTTACTTGTCTTTGTTGTTTCAATCTGTGCTATTTTATCCACCTAGATATCTTTTTTTAACTTCTCATGTATAAATTTTACTTCTTTTAAGCTATTATCTCATTTTTCAAAATGGGAATATTCCCTTTTCCCTAAAAAGACCTTTTTATCTAAACGTCTCTGAGGACGCTCCTCACTGTCACTTTATGTTATCTCTGTGTGTCCCTTTCTTCCTGTTCTAGGATATGCATCTCATTCATTTTGTATCTCCACTCTCCCATAACAGTTAACACGTGAGAGGGCTCATTAAGTAGTCAGTCACTACATTTACGGAATATTCTTGACAGTGTTAAGATTTTTTATATTGAGAGCAAGACTGTTTTTTCCTATCTTCTTTCTCTATCATTTCTCCACCCTCACACCTTCTTGCTCTCACTCTCACTCCTTTTCCTTCTTTTCTTCCCTCTCCCTCTTCCTCCCTCCTCTCTCCCATCTTCCTTCATTCTTTCCTTCCTTCCTCTCATTCTTTATTCACTTAATGTAGCTTATTTGCCAGACCACACTAGGAAACCAAATTAACTGTTTCGTTCTGTTTTATTTTACCTCTGCATGCTGTTAGTGTAACCAGTATATTCTTTCTTTATGGTGACATCATTGTTGACTTTATTAAAAAACTTACAGACTTTCATGGGTACATTGATGATTTACTATCACTTCTTTTCTTTTGAAATCTTTTGCTTCCATGGAACAAGGTGCCTAGAAACAATTGTTTATTCACAGAGCTGTCATTGATCCTGAGACCTTGTCTAAAATAATGTTCCCGAAGCAACCAAGTACTATAGCTCTTTGTGTGTGCTTGAACACTTTTCTCACTTTCTCCCTATGAAAGAAGCTGCTTAGAATATGGACTATTTAGAAACAAAAAGTTTCAGTTATCTAACAGATAACATTAGTAGTTATCTTGAAGCTAATGACAAAGCCTGGCCTTAAAATAACTTTGGAAAAAGTTGTGATTGGTGTACAAATGAGAATATTTGCTTTATCTTTAGAGTAGCAGTCATAATAATCATCCAGTGAATGCCCAAAAGAATCCTTTAAAATTAATGTCCATGCCCATGCCACAGTCAAGATTGACTCATAATTTCTAGGGAAATAGCTTAGATATAGGAATTTTTAATTAATGAATTGGTGATTTTTACTCACAGTCATGATGGGAGTCTGGTGATACGCCTCATAGTGTTCTCCGGATGATGAGATACTTGACACACCCTCAAATTTCTTTCTGTCTCCTAACAACTCATTCATTCTACAAACACTTGTAAAAATGCTTAAAAATGATAAGATAAATTTGGTCCTGATTTTAACAGGTTCTCTATCAAAAGAAACTGACAGACTGGCAGAGAATACATATGATCCAGGTTGGCAGTGCTGAATTTACTACTGTGTGTGTATCATATGTGGCAAGAAAAGAAAGAGGAAGAAAAAGAAACAGAAAATTTCCACAGAAAGTGACATTTGTAAAAGATCACTTCTCATACATAATAAATTTAGCCTATCAAAGTAAAGCAATTCCTTTTATTATCAACTCTTTTTAAAATGCAGAAGCCTAGTTTCTTAGTAGTAAGTGAAATGGACATGAGTTGATTCTTACCTATGGCACTAGGCAGAGTCTTTGCCTACTACCCTGGGATTTGCTGCTACTTGGACATAAATAGCAGAGATACTCTTTAGGCTAGGAGACTGAGTAACTCAGTGAGGCCACAGAGCTGGTGTGTGAGAGAACTCCCACCATGCCAGATCGCCCTGCTTGCTGGATGCGTGTCTTCCCACAGGACTGTAGATTTGCCATCTGTGTCCCATCAGAGCATACTATGAGTTAGGTCATTAGTGGAGAGTTTGACTTGAAGGGGAGCATGAAGGACTTTGACACAGGGAAGCTTAAGGAGAAAAAGAAGGGGTAGTGTCAAGCATATCTCCAGGAACGGACCTGAGCATTGGGAGGCAGGGGTTGCCAGGTTCCCAGAACATGGAGACAAGATGTGCAAGGAGCAAGTCGCAGTTATTTCCATTGGCTGAGTTCTAACCCATGGTGGTGATTTTGTATACATTCCCTCATTCAATACCCACATCATCCCTAGGGAGATAGTCTTATCTTCAACTCAGTGAGATTGCCTAATTAAACTTTTGATTCCAGTGCGTGTGATCCAATGCGTAGCTAGCTGAAGCTAGTTTGCCCTTTTTATATCAACTCCTGGGACCGTTTCTCTGTGCATATTTCTAAGATGTGTATATATGAGAGGCTTATGAGCTAATAAGGATGCAGAAACAGTTGACAAGTGACCATGTTTTCTACTTGGGAGGGAACACAACTATAAAAGAGTGGTAAGAACTTCACTGAAAAAGGATCAAGTGGAAAAGCTGGGGATGGTGGTACACCTTGTAATCCCAGCACTCTGGGATGCTGAAGCAGGAGGATCACGTGTTTGAGCACAATCTGCAAGGAATGCAAGGGAAGTAGCTTAGGGAAAAAAGCAAATAGGAAAATGGCCTTCAGTATGGGATTCAGTAGTGATCCTGAAAAAGTTACAGAAGGAATATTTGAGAACTACTTTATGTGACAGTGTATCTTTTCTGAAATCTAGTCAGAATTCCTTCATTTGGCAAATAGTTGTTCTGATTTAGAATGTGGGTACAAAAAGTTTGGGCCACAGTCCCTCCCAGTATGGGAACAGTCACCAGGGGAGAAGGACAGGTAAGCACTTTTTGCATGATTAGGAGTGCAGAAGGTACAAAGTGCTAAGAAGAAAGAGCAACTATTTCCAATATAGGTAATCACTTTTGCCAGAGGTAGAGTGTAAAAATCACAAATATGCTGTTCTCTCAATACACCCAACTGGGTGGATAGCAGATCTGGGCTTTCAGCCTACATGCTGTTGATGTGATCGCTAGGGAAAAACACCCTGTGATAGGCATCCTTGCTTTTTCCCTCACATGTTTAGATTCTGGTTTATTAAAAAACAGTGTTATCATGGCTGACGTTCCTGTGAGGCTCAACATCTCCATACTTGTCATCTTAACGAACCATTTAAGAACATGCTGTGCAGTTTGCATTTAGAACATAGCACCTAGGGATGACTTTTCAGTTGCCCCTACTTAAGTGATTTCAGTACCCTTTCGCCTTAGAAACTCACCTATAGATGTTTTATAAAAGTTCTATATTTTGTAGCTACTTTTATTTTTAACAAATTCTTTCACAAAAACCTCATCAAGGATTCTAGCCACATGAAATACTTCTAAAAACTCTGAAAATTTTCTCATTTATTCTCAGTGATTTATTTTTTAAGATATTGTTTACTGAGATGTTCAGTTATTTGGAAAAGCTGTAAACATTCAGGTATTTGCTTTGGAAAGCTAGCGGAAGTCTCTGGGGCTGAGGGTAGAGCACAAAAGAGATAGGTTCAGATAATCAGGACTATCATGCTGCTTATTTTGTTTTCAGATTTTTTTTTAATCCTCGCTGCTTACTTACTGCTTATGATGCTACAGTCAGCATCCAATAGAGCCATGTTCTGGGCTCATGAGCCAATTGTGTTTCTCCTAGCTATAGCCTCAAGTCTGAGAGAGAGCTGATGGCTGTGCATAATTTTAGCAAATTGTCATGGGCAGTGTGGGGAAAGGCAGTGCTTTCCCACAGGGACAGAGCCAGTGTCACTGAGCACATTTTGTTCAGGTACAAAGTTGGTATGTCTGAAGTGACAGTTTTCATCTGTGATGAAGACCTTTATGCCCGCTCCTCTTTTCCTGCTTTGTTGTTGTTTATATGAAGCTGTGGCATTTGAGGACTGGACTTGAGGCAGGATTTGTGAGGACATGTTTTTACTTAGGTAATTCCTCAAGTTTACAAAGGAGAGCCAGTGAAGTGTATGAAAAGAAGGGTCTTTGATATTTAGCAAAGTCAATTGTGTATATAAAAGATTACAGAGAAATATAATTTCTGCATATTAGTGCAACCAAAATTTTAGGCATCTGTTATAGGTTAGGATATTACTTAAATACTACTTATGTACATAATATATGTATGACTTCTAGTTGCCTGAAGATATACAATGGAAATATTGATATAAGTTGTTGAAAAAGTATTACATGTTACTTTGAAACTTAACATTAGACATTTATCATGTATTTGTAGCCATATGTTGGCGCTAATAGGTGCAAATAAACAGATGATTTGTATAAATAAAGATAATGGAGTCATTTTTCTCTATTATCAAAATGTTTTTCCTCTCTGTTTTGCTTCATTTTATATCATGACTAAATGACATGCCCCATAAGGCCTTTCTGTATTACTAACTTCATATGTATATACATACATTTATAAAAAATTTTCATTAATTCCTATTATATTCAAATCATAGAGGTCAGGTCAGTGCAGTACATAGATAATCCAATAACCTCCTTGCCTCTTTAAGGCTTTTGTTGAAATGGATGGTATGAAGCAGTATTTTCACTCACATAGCATTACATTTTTTCTTTTAATCTCTTAATCCTTCAACATAGAATGACAAAATGATATTTACATCTGGTTATTTCCATTACATTTTGGAACTACTATGTAAATTAGTCTTCAAAATTAGTTGCTTACACTGCAAAGCATCTCCTTTTCTAGACTTTAGAGACTGAGTCATTATTTTGTTTTGATCTGTTCTGGATAATCATTTGTCTTTCTAATGTGAGCAGTCAGTGATTAGAAAAGCAATTGTACCTAAACATGATCAAGTGAGTTTATGTTTTGTATGAATTCAGATCTCTAACTTAGTGAGTTAGGAGTGCCAGCTCTATGGTAGAATTTTCTTGATTCAGTTATGTGTTTCAGGACAGTTCACTTACACTGTTTGTACTCGGAAAATATAACAGAAAAAACAAAATGACAGTGACAAGAAAGGGTTGAGTGAATTAAATCCAGAAAGTGCATAAAACAGTATCTGGAACATAGGAAGCACTATGTAAGTTTTATTATAATAAGATATACACATGGGTTTTTAATTAATGTTCTGTAGAAGAAAGAGATTTAAAGATGGAGAGGATCTGCTTTGAAAATGGAATAGAAGTTGGCATAGGTCTATAAAGAACTGACTAAAGAGAGCTGCCTAACAGATTATTAAGAGAAAATTACACATGTATTTTACTTAAGAAGTTTAAGTAGAATACATGTGTAATTTTTTTTTGTCCTTAGAAAAGCCCTAGAACTATAATAGAGATATAAGAGTTGTGCTGTAATTCAACTAACAATGGTACAATGATGAATTGGGAATTATTTTAAGGCATTTTTAATTTCTCAGGTAAAAACGTGCACTACAAATAGCCCACTACATTTTACTAAGTAAACATTAAGATATTTAATTATTAGCCAAGATTGAAGAGTGTCTAATGTGGAAGTTGTAAAACTTCAGAAGTGTTTCAGCTAGTCTAGAAGTCGGACAGTTGCTGTACTGAAAAAATAATGAAACATTTCAAAAAGTATAATAGAAACATAGTGATCTGGCATTTCTAATTTTATGATGCTATAAAAAGGAAGCTAACAAATGTTGAACTATTTAATGATACTGGCACCTAACAAATGTCACTGGGCTTTTGCAAGGTCATAGACACTCTGCTTTGGTACAGGGATGCTGGCCAGCTACATCTTTGGAGTAGAGGCAGACAGTAGGTGCAAGTTAAACCCCATTCAGTGTTAGGCTTAGTTCTCTGTACATTTTTAGTACTCTGTGCCACAGAGGAGACCATCGGTATAAAGAAAAAGTGAGAGTATTTCTCCTTTCAGCCTTCCGTCACAGGCAACTCTAAATAGATTATCTTTGCAGGTTCTTCTTGAGGAGGTTAAGATTTCTTCAGGTGACAGTCAGCTGTGTGCTGATAGAACTGATGCAGTCGGTTGTGTGTGTGTGTGATCTCTAACAGACAAAAGCTGCTGGAAAGACAAGTGATATTTTGTCATAAGAATATATGTGTGATTTAAAACCTTTTTCCTTTTTTCCGCCTCCTCAGTGGCAGTTAACCCAACTCTCATGCATTACATAATACTATGTAGAGGTATAGCATTTCAGTTATGCCATTTTCCAGATGAGTAATGGGAGTTGTGCAATTAAAGCTCTTAAGTTCTCTGGGAAAAAGTCACAGTATCCTAGTGTTTGAATTAGAGTGCTTTGATATTGCGTCAACAGTGAGGATATTTTGGGATATTGTAAATGTCACTATTGGTTTTAATATCCAAGAATCTTCATCATCAAATTTAGGAATGTTCTACAGAATAGTTCCTAGAATAGCTATTGAATGCTAGAGAGAGCTCTTTAACTAGAAAAGTCTAATTTAAAACCTGTTTGAGATCAGATTAGATATGGATAGGCAAAGGTTTGAGTATTAAATGGAATTCATTTACATTTTTTCAAACCATGATAAAATTACAGTTTAAACTCAACAGGCTGTGTGTGTGTTTGTGTGTGTGTGTGTGTTTCTTTTGTTGGCATCCTCTGTGACTGTTAAACCACAGTGTGTGTGTCTGTAGGTGAAAGTATATGTATGAATATGTATTTTTATGGGATAAGGAAAGGAAAAAAATCTAAATTTGGCTTATACTGAATTTACTTTGAAAACATGTTTTATCTGTTGTAAATAAATTGAAAGAAATTGAGACTATTTCAATGAATATACATTCATAAATTTCAGTTTCTTTTTTCCTCTCATGGGTAGAAAAAATTTCTTCCAGTTACCAAGATTGAATTAAGTTCCAGGTGTTTATGTTATGTTGACTGGATGGAGAATTAGTAATTTATATCTAGAAAGTTATGCTCTAAATATGGATTAGAAATATATGTAATTTATTTCATGTTCAGATAAGAAGGCTAGGGATTATTTGCATGGTAAAATAAGAGGACAAGTGATTTCTTCCCTTTCTCAGTGGATGCTAAGCATTTGTACCTGGTCAAATTTCTTATGATGACTATTTGATTGATATAAGGATACTGTTTATTAAATGTAGGAAATTATGTAATAAAAGTCTTAATTATTTCTCTGGGTTAAAGGATAATTAATATTTGGAGATAAAATATATTAAATTACTTTTAAAATTTGAATACTGTATATTTACTATACAGTGTACCATACTGTTTAAATATAACTTTTGCTTATGCATGTTTACCATGCACTATAGAATACTATTTATAAAAACAACACAAACAATATCATTAAAAAGTGAAATTTCCAGAGACTTATCTAAGGGAAAAAAATGTATGTGTTTCAAGTGCTCTAGAAATTTTCTCCAAGTGATAATTTGGTGTCCCTTTAGGTTTTATTCTGTAAGACTTTAGCTATTTTTTCCCAAATGAAACATGAAATGTACATTTTAGGAGAAATGCTGCATTCTTTGAGTCAGTTTCTATAATATAAAATTATTTTGTAGTTGAGAAAAGATTCTATCATTTAAAAGTGCAAAAATATTACAAGCTATGTGTAAATAATGTTAGATTATCAATTGTTTTGAATTATGTGTGTCCCTGTTATGAATTCAGTGTTTGTGTCCATACAAAATTAGTTTGTTGAAATTTTAACTCCCCAGTGTATATTTAGAGATAGGAAATAACTAAGTTTAAATGAGGTCATAAGGTTGGAGCCCTAATCTGATAAGATTAGTATACTTATAAGGCAAGACTCCAGAGAGTTATGTTCTCTCTTATCTCAGCGCAAAGTGAAGTGGATTGTGACCATGCAGAGTCCTAATTGAAAAGGGTAGGATCTTGATCTTTGACTTCTGAGCTCTAAAATTGTAAGAAAGTGTCTTTTTACTGTTAAGTCACCCAGTCTGTGATACTGTATTATGATTGCCCTAAACTGATCATTACAGTCCCCATTAAATTCTGTTAGGTATAAGGCAAATCACTGGCTTTCAGTTAGCAGTGATTCTAACCCTTCACCCCACTTACTACCCGCAGCTGAATGGTGTTGAGAGTGCTACAGGGATCTCGAGCTTAAAAGTCAGGGGTGCTGCTAAATATTCTGCAGTGCCTAGGGCAGGTCTCATAATATTTTATCTAACCCAAAATGTCAATATAGTACTGAGGTTGAGAGACCCTGAACGTCTCTTTAGGATGCATGTGCTCTTTTATCCCTTATGGAAACAAGTAAGTTGCAAAGAAATACGTATTTAAGAGCCACAATATAGTCCATGTTAGATACATTGATATTCACTATTTTCAAAAGCCAGTAAGATTTCTATAATCAATTGAGCTCTAGAATCAATTGATTTCTAGAATCAAATGAAAACAAAATCAATGTGTTTATGTGTTTGAATGTTTGTTTGTATAAAGTACAATTATGGTTTTAAAATAGTTCACCTTATCAATGCCATAAACTTCCTTCCACTATATTTGACAAGTTAAAAAGAAATATTAAATATGGTAATATTATAAAATAATATCATATACTAGTATTTAATATGTTAATGTTTTGTATTTATATATGCTGTGCTAAATTTGACTATTTAAAAATAAACATAAGGTAATATATGCTAATATTATTTTGTTAATGTTTTGTTTATATATGCAAAGTAATATTGTATATACTAATATAAAATATATAATACCTTAGAATTAATGAACCATATATTAGAGCCATAAGAAAACATTTTTTTAAAGCAAAAAATAATAAAAGAAACTGGGGTTTTATGGTAAATTTTTTATCATTTTAGCAGGGAAAATATTGATAAGAATCTTCAGTAGGAAACTATTTTTTTGGCCAATATCTGAGCAACAAATATTTACAGAAAGTGCTTCAAAAACATTTGTATATCTCAACTCTCCTAAAGGAAATACTGGTTTTGTTTTAACAATTGAAACAAAGGGTTCTATTTTGAACAAAGTTAATGAAAGTTGGAAAAGACTTATGAATATAAGCTGGTTCTACTATAATTTTTTCATTGCCTCTTATTTCCAGAGTCTACCCAAAATATAACTCAGTAATTTTAATCCTACCCCATAGTTACCATCTGGCAGCATAATAACACATCTCTTTAGATTCTGGCTTCAAAAATCATAATATTCCCTTTATTTTAGGTGGAAGTACAATTAAAAATGGAAAAATAGCTTTCCTTGTTTTCAGATAGAACTTTGATTTTTTTCATTTTGTTTTGCAAATTCAGCCAACTTCTGAGTAAGAAATTGTTTTGTTTTTATTCACTAGGTAATTGTAAACTAACTAGGAAGTAGTTTTCTCATTCCTCTGAGTTGCTGTCTCTTACACTCATTCAGTTTTATCCTTCCTAAGTTTGTTGTCAATTAACTTCTGCCATATTCTACAATTTATATCTTGCTATTTATATCACAACATGTGTGAAGTTGAGCCATACTGTTGCTCAGATGTACCAGCAATGAGGTGGATGGATGCTGTTGTTATTCTACTGAAAAGATATGTCAATACAGCCAAGCTTGATCATACATGCTCACAATCCTGGCATTCTGGGAGGTCAAAGCATGAGGATTCTGCCTGAATCCAATTTGGGCAATTTAATGACTGAAAGAGGACCTATGTCACAAAATAAAAATAAAATAAAAAGGATTGAGGATGTAGCTCAGTGTCAGGGACTTGGACTCAGTCCCCAATGCCAGAAACAAACAAACAACAAAAAACTATGGCCACACAAAGAATTTTATGGACTTCCATGGGATCTCTAAATGCAAACCTCATACAGAAACCACATTTTGTACAGTTAGGGCATTATGTGCCATGTACCTCTAAAAACTGAATAAAAATTTACCTTCTTATTTCTGTCCTAATCTTAGCAGCTTAATTTAAAATACCGTATAGGTTAAAGTGAAAAATCTAGACGATTTAGAGAAATAGCTCCTAGATAGTTATATATGAGAACCCTGGATACTGATTGAGTTTGTTTTTAGACTTTTAGAATGGATTATTATTATATAGATTTTTGTGATGACTAATATATCAAATATATTCACAGATCTCTTTTTCTCCCTGGTCACACAAACATCCTTCCCTACTTCCTTTTTTTCATTTTGTTATTTTTTACATCATGCTTTTTAATGCATTTAAATTATTGGCTTCTGATGAAAAACATCATTAGATTATTATAACCCACAACCAAAATCCAGTGTGAAATTTAGTTCATATGCTACCATCTTCATTGTCTCTAGGATTAGGGTCAAATGATCTCCGAGTATTTAACATTAATTCATTTTGCAAGTGTTTACTGAGGTGTGAGACTGGGAATTTAGAGGTAGCTTAATCTGTGATGTAAACAATATTGTGTTTACCTTTTTTCTCAAAGGAAATTGTGCTGCTGGTGGTTCTCTTCAGGACTTAGGCAATCAAGATGTTTATTATAACTTACTCTTCACCTTTTTTTGTGAAACCACAATCATACAGCAGCACAGTCAGCATTAAACAGGTGTTGAACTTTCTAAGAAGCAAAGTTTAGTATCACTTGAAGAGGTTACTCTGTTATTTTTCTTTGTTTGTTAATGTAAATTCATGTGGCTTTGTACAGTTGTGTTTTGTAGTGCTTTCTGCTATGCTAGAATCTGCTAGAATACTTGTTAAAATGCTCACCCTTGGGTCCCCAGACCTATAGACTGTGGGAGAGGCTTGGTATTCTGAGTAGATTTAGTAAATACAGAATGCAAACCAAAGGTCTTGGCCCTTATTAAAAGTTTCAGATGAATTGATACAAAATGTGTAGCAGACATATCCCATGACATTATTCCAGTAGGAAGTGTTTATAGGTCAGAAGGGCTTGGTGGTATATATTCAAGAAAGGAGCTAGAAGGTAGTACTTAGGAAGCCTTCATAAGGCCTGGCTCAGGGCCTAGGTCTTATATGGTACTCTATAAACTGACCTGAGTGAACTGGCTGTAATTAAATCGTCTGGTAGATACAACCCTGTTTATCTGTAGCTGAATAGAGAGTGTTAATAACAAGTATGATGTAAGAAGTAAGAAATCAGAATTTCTTTTACAATTAAACTTTTCTCTGTAGTGAAATAGCAAGCTTTCTCTAGGAGGTCTCAATTTCATTTCAGGAGGTCCCTGAAATCAGACCGTGGGCCATTCATGAGCTTATTTGTTTTAACCAGTCATACTCTGGTTTATCTTATGATTCTAAGTTGTCTTTGTGGTTGTTTAGCACTAAGGTGATTTTTAAGCTCATAATAATACCTCTGTGAGCTCAACATATATTCAAGCAATGTGACTTTATATGGAATAAGTCATATATCATAAATGATGTCTGTTTGTGAACATGCCATAAGTCATAACTAATAGACATAAAAATTCCTTGTGCCAATGTTTTTTCTCATTTGATATGCAATTTAAATTACAGTGGAAGCATTGTAGGTTTTATAGAAATTCTTCACTAAATAAGGAGCCTGAGGCTTAAAGAAGTTAATATCTTATGTTGTCCATGTAGCTGGCGAGTTGAGAGAGTGAAGCCTCTGTTGTGTGTCTTAAGACCTAGAAAACCTTTGCTTCTGACTTTTTTTCCTCTGCTGCCTCTTAATTTCAACTTTTGCATAGAACTTGCTAAAGTGACAGGTAATATTCCATGATGTTATCTCAATAGAGAGCCTGATGCCTAAAGAGCTTAATCTAGAAGAACCAAAACAGAGCATTCAAATTAGAATTGTGACAGGTTTTGCATATTTGTAAAACATTAGTTTTCTAAATCAATTCAAAGTATAAATTAAGCTGATTTTCCCATTTAAAAAAACTCAAGAAAGTGGTTGATGGCTTAAATCAATCTTTTATTCTTACATACAGTTCTAATTAGATTTACTAGTAGAAGAAATTGTCAAAGCAATTGAGGTCTTTCACTCAATATGATTGGACAGTATATTTAGGTAGTCAAAGTACAGCCACACAAAATTGTGTATTATAGTTTTATAAATATTCTTAAAGAGAATTGTCTCAGAATGAAGAAATGTTCATGTTTATTATTCTATTATAACATATTTTTGTTCCTACATTTTATACTGTCATTTATTTGGAGGTAACTATGTCCATTTCTCATTTTTATATGTTTGGGTGATAAAGACCGGATCTTTGAAAGGTAAAAGGCTACATTTTCACCAGTGTTTCATTAGAGCACTTACAATCTCCATTTACAGTGGGAACACATGGGAGTTTTCTAATGAGTGGACTTACAGAGCTTACTAGGAATTTATTATTATGCAGTACTTAGAAAGGCATTTTCCTGAAGATATACAAAGTGCCTTGGGTTCTCTAAGCTCGTTTCTTAAGAATTCACTACATAAAAAAATAGTTAATAAATTGATGACTTTTTTGGACTTACTGAAGTTAACCAAATAGCAAGAATCAAACTGCAGTGTGTAGGAGAGTGTGTGTGTGTGTGTGTTTTACTGACGATTGACCTCAGACCACGGGAATGGCATCCAGCTTTTTTTTTTTTTTTTTTTTTTAACACAGGATCTTACTAATCATTTAATGCTCAAACTGGTATTGAACTTCTGATCCTCCTGCCTCAGCTTCTCAGAGAGCTAGAAATATAGGCATGGACCAGCATGCCTTGTAGACCCTAATAGTCTTTAATTGACATTCTGTGTATTAGTTTTACCCTGGAAGTTTTAAACTCAAATCTGGAAATATTGATGCTAAAATTATTAAAACAGAGGAACTTCTGTAAGCTTGCAAATTCTTCCAAATGTCTTAATTTCTCAATGTAATTTCATAATACATTGGGGTGAAGTAATAACTTCTAAATGTATCATGAAATGATATGAAAGCTGTATGAAAAATGTGTAATAGATTCAAGTTTGTACTATTGTTGTTGTTGTTTTACAGTGTACTGATTTTATTCTTTTTTTAAAGTGGTATTTGCTACTTTTGTCTTTTTAGGGTCGTTGCTCCAGGGAGAACTGCAAATATCTGCATCCACCCCCACATTTAAAAACACAGTTGGAGATAAATGGGCGCAATAACTTGATTCAGCAGAAGAACATGGCCATGTTGGCCCAGCAAATGCAACTAGCCAATGCCATGATGCCTGGTGCCCCATTACAACCTGTGGTAAGCATGCTTTCAAATCCCCAGTCATTGTGTTTGTAATTCTGAGTGTTCAGTTTCAGTGCTAAAATACTAATGATTCTTCCAGATCACAGAGACACAAGTATCAGTTGCCTAGTATTTTCAAGAAAATTTAAGTATCAGTTTCTGAAACAATTTTTACAGAATGAACTCACTCATCTTCTAGCGAATTCATGTGACAGCTTATATTATAGCATTCCTACCTTCCCCACCACCAAATTATCTTCAAAATAAATCCTGTTACTTGCAGGTGTTGACCATTTGTTAAAATGATCAGCAAACTGATGTAGTCAGTATTCACTTTCAGATTAACTTTAAAGATAATAGTGTTTGTTTGTTTTTCTTTTTTTGTCTTTTTTGGGACAGAGTTTCACTATACAGTTCAGATTGGCCTTGAACTCAAAGAGATCCTCTTGCCTCAGCCTCCTGAATGCTGGGTGTATAGGGGAACACTACCACACCCTGCCCAAAATTATAGTGCTTTGTTAAACCGAAATTTTAGAACATTTCTGTCTTCTCCATCATCTTAAAGAGAATCTCTGTAGTTCCTCTTTTTAAAGAAAACTTTTGTTATTCTTTTGCAGTTTATTACACAGTCACAAATTCCAGTTAATTCTGAATTATAATCAACTTGAAAGTTTCATGAAAGGAGACCTAATCAGAGTGATAGAAACTCCAAGGGCTTTACAAAAAGAGCCAATTTGATAATCTGTAGGTGGGCATGGATATTTAATATTTGTCTGCCATTATGTGGGATAACTCTTGATTCAGAATATACACCCCTGTTTAACTATTTCCTTTTTTTTGGTATGTATATGATAAATTAATAATCTTATTTATAAGACAATTACTTTTAGCTTGAAGTAGTATTGTAACATTAGTAATTCTGTGTTTAAATTTAACTATATAATGAAACTTATAGTGATGAGAATACATTTGTCAGTAATTTATGTCACTAAATTATATGTAATATTATGGGGTCATAAGAGTTTAGTTCTGGTGTGGTAACTATGGTGTGTGTCTTAGTTACTTTGTCACTATTGGCAAAAAAAGAGCAGACACCTCCAAGTTAAAAGAGAAAAGGTTTATTTCAGTTCACAGTTTGTAGAGGTTTCAGTCCATAGTTAGCTGACTCCAAAGCAGAGTAGTATGGAGAGCGGCATTGCCGAGGAGAAACAGTCCATGGCAGGGCAGACAAGAGCCAGCAAGCAGCAGTTTCTGCCTTCTTTCTATCAATTTATATTCCATCTCTTCTATAAGCCTATTGATTGGTGCCACACTCCCAGAGAGGGGCTTCCCATTATCACACACAGAATCTATGCTTAGGCCAATCATGGTGCTAATTTAGTACCATATACCCTTAGTCCTAGTATCACACACCCTAGATCCAGCCACCTCTGAAAAACCCCATCGATGAGCACATGAGGCTTTGAGGGAACATTTAGATATAAGCCATAGCAGTGTGTGCTAATTTTTTTTCCTAAAACATTTAGTTATTATTCTTGAACTTCATTTAGTTATTATTCTGTCCTAGAACTTAATGTAATGCTCATTCCAATATAGAGGAAGGGAATTACATTTTCAGGTGGAAGGGATTTCCATATTAAATCAGAAGTGATAGTAATTGTTCATACTTTTAAGTGAGAGAATATTACTTATTATGTATCTGTTTTAACCTAAGTTCTATTTTTTTGATTATTGAAACTTTAGTAAAAAATGTGACAGTCTTAATTTATTTTTATGACATCTATAGTTTTACATGTTTGTATGGCACAGCATAAAGCTTTCCATTTTAATTTTAAATTTTAATTGTAGTCATTCTTTGTAACAGAAATATATAGGAAAAAAATCTCTTTTACATGTGAGCCTAACATACAGTTTCCAAGATCAGTTGTGGTTACTGCTTTAATTGTTATAAGATCTCTCCTTGATGTGGGGTACTTTGTTCCTCTTAAACATTTAAAACATACTGACTACCAGCCTGTGCTGCCTGTATGACCCAGAGTACCTTTGAGACTTGCAGGCATACTTTCAGAATTCATTCACCTTGAATTCCTTACCATGACCTCTTGGCCCATTCTCTGACTTTACCCGGGGACTCCTTTAGGGCTGTTCTGGGTCATCATATGCACAATCCTGGGGCAGACTTTAAAAGACATTTATACTACTTGAAATACTTTTTTAAACACTAGTAACAAGTATGCTGATTGTAAAATCACTAAATCATAGGTTTCTGAAACAATCAGCACACTTATCACATTTTCTGATGCTTTTGTTAGAAAATTATCTGTGTACAGTATTTCTTTTTATTAGTTATGAGCATATTCATCCTTTCTGTTAATTTTATCTCACATGAATGTGGAGTTACCCTTCTACTAAATGTATCCTATCATAATCTAAAAATATATTTATTCAGAGTGATTTTTATAAGTGTAGAAATCATTTTAATTATTCAGGTTTAAAGCATTTGGAATTTTAATAATGATAGAGAAGGCCTTAATCCAGGAAATTTGCCTTCAAAATCTCACCTGAGACTTTTTGATCTTTTCTGTAGTCAGCTCTGTTTTGATGATTATAGTAGCATGGAGATTCAGAAGTAAATGGAGTAGTCATCACCAGCTGCTTACTGGGACTTTAATGTGAGCCTACAGAGACTGTAACAGAGCTTGAAGCAGGCAGGTGACTGATTTTGAAGAGACCTATCACTCAGTGAGTGACCTTTAGTACAGATGTGAGCATTTGAAGTCCTGCCAGGCTCTGCCCTTTGTGTGACCCATAGCACCTCTGAGATCAGCAGGTATGATTTACTTGGATCCAACCCAAGTAGTGGTGACATGAAAGGACATGACACCATGGGCCAATCTACAGCATCAGAGTATGCAGAGTGTAAAAAGAGTGACAAGACTTGGGTTCAAGCAGATGACAGCATCTTTGTTCTTTAGGGCAAACCAATTGGACTCCCAATTTAGCTGAAGGAACAGAAAGGGTATAAGGATAGGATGGCAGAGTCTCAGCAATTTACAAACAGCTAATATTATGCTTAGCCTATATCAGGAATCAATAACTGCTTGATGAATGAAAGAACAAATGAACATTACATAAAGAGGCAGAGGTTCATAATAGCTTCCTTGCCCTAGAGACCAGAGGAATCATGACTTGGAACCAGAGCACAAGCCCGCTTACAGAGAGTGTGTGTTCCCATGTCCCGTTCAGCTCTTGAGTTTCCTGTGCAGAGGATGGAGGGAGATTAAGAAATGAAGACAAGAGTCAGAATGCACAAAGCTGAGATCAGTTGGAGCCCTCTCTCCTGATGTGAGAAAAGGAACTGCCCAATGACTGTAGTATATTTATTTATACAGTCATCAAGAGGTTGATAAGAGGTTGAAATCTGTCTCTTATGGCTCGCCTCAAGCGCTCCATCTTGTGCTAGCCCTACATGTGTGATTGATCACCAGCTCAGCCGCTCCCCACAGGGTAGAAGGAAGCAGGTAGTAGAAACAAACATGTGTGTGGTGCCTCAGTTCATGGATGCTTTTGTTTATGAACAGTTTGGTTCCCAAAAAAAAGCTTTTGGTAAAGTGTGTGTATGTGTGTGTGTGTGAGTGTGTGAGCTCTCCATTGGGTAACAAACACAATAGCCATCTTTTTTGCATGAACACTAACATGGCCATTTTCTCCAAAATCATGGAATGAATTGAGTTTGTGAACTGAGGTGCCAATGTATTTGTACAGACACTCAGGGTCTTAATAATGGTTCTGTTGGCAAGAAATAGTTATTATGCCACCAGTTTGAGTTCTCATTTTGTCATGGATTGTCAGAAACTATGTCTATGAATTTAAACTCTTCATAACTCTAGACAAACTTGGTTAATGCAGAACTTTATAGGAATTTCTTGCTTTCATAGACCTTTTTAGATTGATATGCAAAAGTGAAAAAAAAAACAGAAAAAGTACTAACATTTTTAAGATAAATACAATACTTTAGGTCTTTTACTATATTCAGAACTTTTGTATATCAAATTCTTAAAAATGTTCTGTGAAATGGTAACATTATGTCAGATTTAGAGATAGACCCGTGACATTGACATGCATGGAACAGAGAAACTCAGAGTCACTAACTTCAGCTAAAGTACTGTATCAGGAGCTCTTTGGCTTCGCTGTTCTGTCCTGTTCCAGGCATTTGTTGGCAGGAGACTGCTGAATGCTTTGAAGTCATCATTTGTCTCACTTCCAGGAACACCTAGAATTCTTCCATTGTTTGGGGGAGGGGCTTTCCTTTTCAGTTTATCTACCTCATGGCTCAGATGTATTTCTGGTACACCCTGAGGTGTTCATCCATCCTACTGTTTTTACTGCCTGTTTCAATCGAGGAGCCTGTGAATTCTCAAGCTGCTTGAGAACAGGTGCAAAATTATAGGGACTGGACCATGTTCAGCTGATGCGAGGAGGGTGAGAAATGAACCTTCTTTATTTAAGTGTTTATAATTTCAGTAAGTTAGCTTGCAGGACAAAGTAAAACAGAATAAAGCAATATTCATCCAAACACACAAATATACACCTGCACACAAAACCTGGAAAAATCTGGATTTTAAAATTTGTGTTCCATAGATCTCAAGTGATACTGATTATATATTTTATGTTTTGTATGATTCCTCTAATATATTTCATTTTCTAACAGTCACGATAGAGAAAATATTAAATTTTGAGATGAGGAAATATAATTAAATCTCTTCTTGACATTCACATATCTGCTCTAGGAAATATTTAATGCATTTGCTAGTCTGTGACAAAAAGCATTTAGCAAATCCTCTAATAAATGTGTTAAACCATAATTACAGAAGCCTGATATAGATGCCAATTATATATACATGATCCTGCAACTAGATAACTATTTATCCTTTCTGTCTGTCATCTGTCTGTCTATCTGAATGAATAAAGCACAAGGTGAAAGACTCCTTTCTTGGAGTCTTCAGTCTAGTTAGAACAGAACAGACAGACAGTAAATACAGGCAGTTTTATGGATAAATGCTAATAAGGCCTTGTAGAGGAACAGAAAGCTAGGAAAATCCCCTTCATAGTTGTTGATGTAGCCAGATTGGGGAAACTTTAATAGGAAGCATCTAGGTTTTTTGAAGCACAAGTAGAAATTAAACATGTGGGCTAGGCATAGGCAGTATTCATTAACTACCTATGAAAGCCACACTCAGAAGAAGGAAACACTCAGGGTATATGCTTCCTTAAGAGACCTTACATAGAATCAGAAAAGTGAATCTGTTCTTTAGAAGACCATATAATATATGGAATTGGAACTACCCAGATGCTTTTTAAAAATTCTATTATCTTGGTATCTTTCTTGAGGGATTCTCATGATAAGGAATCACAAGGACATTCACCTTAAATAAAAGTCTTCCAGGTGAATTCAATGAGTTTCTGGTCTTTAAAGAGAGAACCATTAATTTCATAACTGTTTGGAATCAGATACACCTGGATTCAAATCCTGGGTCTTCTATTTACTTATTTGTAATGGTGAGCACATAATTTCTTTGAGTCTTTTTATTTTCTTTTTTGGTACCAGGGATTAGACCCATGACCTTGAGCTTGCCAGACAGGCACTTATACTGCTGAGCTAAATCCCTGGCCCTCTCTTGAGTTTTTATCTGCAGAATGGGTATAAAATGTATCTGACAAGACAGTAATTCACTTATACTTTCATTCATGGATGGAGTCAAATTAGCTGGATGTGCTGATATAAGTCTGAAACCCCAGCACTCAGGAGGGTGAGGCAGGAAGATTGCCGTGAGTTTGAGACCAGCCTTGGTTGCCTAGTAAAGACCCTGTCTCAAAAAACCAGAAAAGAAAATATCTGCTATGTGCCAGGCATTGGGGCTGTGTTCAGGGGGTGTAGAAGGGAACTAAATAGATCTGTGTTCTACCCTCACCTACTCCAACCCTCAGAAAAAGGGAAAAAACGTTCAGATGTTCATGTTATGAGAATTAAATACAATAAAAGCATTTAGTACAGTATTGGCACATAGCAAATAGGGAATTATTAGTAATAATCATGTTTGTATTAACTAAGGTCATAATATGACACTGAATAATATTTCCATTTATAATAAAGGCTGATTATCTCAATAGAAAAAGAACATCTCATTTGAAACAGATAAATGATTAACCCATAAACACTGTAAGGGTTAACAAATTTGTAGTGTTTTGTTGTTGTTGTTGAGCGTTCACTGGCAAAAGATAGTCCTATACAACCTTTATGCCTTCTAAGAACAATGATATGTGTAAATCATTATCAGAAGAATATAGACAGTATCAAATGCACTAATTACACAGTGTGTGGGTTCTTCAGAGAACACAGGTGTTGCTTGATAATGCCATTGCATTAATACTGTCTTTGAGATTCTGCAGAACACTGCAGGGTAGCTTTTGAAATGGAGGGCTGCCCTTCCAACAGTTTGAGCATTTTCCTAATCGGATTAGAGCTCTCTGCCAACCTAGCAGTAACCTACCTCTCACAAGGTGCTCTGAAAAATCAATGCAACCAAAGCAATATAACAAATTCAAAAGAACTGAGAGAATATTGTACTTTTTTCTTTCTTTCCATCCCCTCGTCTTTCCTTTGCCTTTCTCCTCTTTCTCTCCTTCTCTCTCTCCCTCTTCTTCTCCCTCTCCCTCTCTCTGTCCCTCCCTGTGTCTCTCTTTCTGTCTTTTTGGACCAGCTTTTAGCATGAAGTTTTAAATTGTAAAGGTATTGTTAACCAATTGTCTGTATATTTTGCTTAACCAGAGGGAGAATTCAAGGTAAAAGTTTCTGAATAGTTTTAGATTTTTTAAAAGCTGTTGCAGACTTGGGGACAGTACCCTAAATGCTTCGGTTTTGAATTTGCTCTGGTGAGTTAAGTTGGAAAATCATTTATGTTATGACTCTACAGAAGCCGTTCACAGGGAAGATTGTCACAAGTTAATAGGATCAATATCTGTGTATAACAAAAACATTTTGTCTGCAGTGTTCAGCAGCTGTACTACATGAATTTGCAGATTTCCAGTGTATTTCTATGAGGGTTTACAGTGCTGAATTTTATTGGTCCACAGGTCTTCTTTTGCCAAAATAAGAATTCTTTTCTTCCTGCTAAATAAGTTCATAAATTTTGCATTTGCTTTTAAGTATTTATAATAGATTATATACAGTGACATAGACATGTCAATAACTTTATAAACGTTGAAAATATGTTATGTATAGATACATATTAACTCAGAGCAGTAGAATGCATAGAGGAATATTAACCAGTTTCCATGCTCTATAACTTAGTCTTTAGTTCTCTATGTTAAAATTTCTCTTCATTCTTAAATATCTACTGTAAAAATTAAGAGCGTTGTTCTAGCTGGAGTTTTCAAACACTGTGATAGGTTACAGATCTATCCTGAATATTCCTGAATAGAAATCCATATTCGGTATACAAGTCAACCTTTGTGCTGTTGCTCCCGTGCAGCCAGTGATCAGTGAACAGCATTAAATCCATGGCTGCTGCAGGAGCTGCTGCTGGTGGGCAGACAGCCTTAGGCCCAAGTTTCTGTTGGTTGTTAATGTTTGGAACACATAGACCATTTCCTGTGTCTGAGGGTAGGTGCCTTGGACAGGGATAGGGCTGGGAATTGGAGGTGTTACTTTAGGCTACTTCATTAGGCAAGAGCCATTGAGCTGGCAGAGCAGCTCGCCACGGCATTCAAACTCATGTTTCAAGGTCTAATTACATTAACTTGAAAATATCACTGCAGTCTGTGGTGTATTGTTTCTTCTCCCCAGTGAATCATGTCATGTATTAAATATTCTCTTGTTCACCTTCTTCTTAGTAAAAACATGTGGAGTACTTGCAAAGATTTTGTCTAAAGACAATTTGTGAGGGCCAAGAGAATAGTGAGTCTGCTGGGATAGGCAGGCTCAACCTTGGCAGATTTGACCTACATCACTCTTCGCTATAATGCTCTGTTCTGTGTTTTGAGGACACTTAGCAGCATTCTGCCACTCTATCCATTAGATAGATGCAGTAGCACCATCCAGCTGTGGCCACCAGACATAGCTAAATATATCCTAATTAAGAACCGTTAGCGTAGGAGAAAGAAAATACTTGAATTTTGTTTTATTCTAAATACAAATTAGAGCCAGACTACAAAAAGAATGTATTTTTATTTTCTAACATACTTCTTTTGTGCCATAGGAATTACTTTTGTAATATATAACTCATAATGCACAAAACTTTTTCTCCAAAGCTCTGTTGAGTACTCATATATTCTGGCATGTTCTTATTCCTTTCTGAGTGGAGAATTAGGTACATTCTAATAAAATCCAATCTAATGTCATTTTCATCCAAAAAATATTCAGTGAAGATTTTATTCTTTACCAGTGGGAACAGAAAATATATTTTTAAAAATTACCTTAAAAATTTTTAAAAATTAGCTTAGAGAATTTTTCCTTTTGCACATGAGTTTTGCTGTTTAGGAGACCCATTATTTCCAAAAGCTTAAAACTTTGAAAATTAAACTTTAGCAGGATGTGGTGGCATAAACCTGTAATCCCAGAAGCTTGAAGCTAATGTAGGAGAGTCACAAGTTTAAGCCAAGCTTGAGCAATTTAGCAAAATGCTATCTTCAAATAAAAATAAAAAGGGCTGCAGATGCAACTTAATGTTCCTTGAATGTAATGTAAAAAAAAAATTGAAACTCTTAAAAAATGTTATCATCATTAAGGTGGGAAATTAGGCTCTGTTATACTGGAAAAGCTAATTGTTAAACAGATTTCAGGTAAAATTCTGCTCAAGAAAATATATATTTATTGATGTACAATTTTTCATATGAACAATTTTGACATCCATTGAAGCTTTTCTGACAGAAATTCTGTCTTGTGAGAATTGATTCGATGTTGCTATATGTATTTGCTTGAACAAGTCTATAATATTTCTTTGGAAGTATTCTGTTTCAGATTTGCACCGCAGACTTTGTTCATAGTAAGGTAGACTCCTTGTTGAATGTCTCACAAGAATCTTACGGCCTTGGAGAACAGTTCAAATTTCTTCAAAAATCCTGCACATGAATATACCAAATACTTTTTCTTACATTCTCAAAAGGAAAGGTGTTCTCATTACCTTTCACATATCCATGAGACTGTGTTGCAGTTTCATTGACTGTGAACTCTGCTATCTGCTAGGAATTCTGCTGTCTGTATTTGTAGTAGGACACTTCAACCTATTAACAGTTGTAAATAGACCTTTCAAGCACATCTTCTCTAGCAGTTATGAAATACATTTCTTACACGGGTTTCTAGGATTAAATCATGAAAATATGGAGGCTTGGTGACCGCAAGAAATTTCTTTATTTTAATACTGATCTGTTATTTAAAAGAGAAAGGCAGTTTTCCCTGTGGAGAGCTTAATAAGTATTTTATCTCATATCTTAGGGGGGAAAAACATTGATTTGGTGCCTACTTAATAAAGCATCCTGATTTTTTTTTTAAATTTTAAAGAGTAAAATTAAACAGAACAAAACAGATCATAAGAAAACAATGTAAGAGACACAGATTTCAAAGCAAGACAACTGGAGATCTTCACTGTCTGTCACATTGTCTCTTGTTTTCTTCCAAATAGTGGTCCATATCTTCACATACAATCAGTTCATACAAAACAACATAGTATAAAACTAATCAGAGCAGGATGATGAAGGCATTTTAGGTCTTCAAGACCACACAATAAGGAAGTCAACAATGGCTGCCATGATGTCTTTCATTCTCTTCAAAATAGCTGTCCATCCTTTCACATATGTTGAAATTAAACAAAACAAAACAGACTAAAGTCACTCTGAACAAAGAATAATAGTATTGCTGGATTTCATATCATGATGCTATGGAATCAGCATTGGGTACCTTAGTCTCTCTTTTTCTTCAAAGAAGCTATTCATTTCATTGTGCATTATATAATCAATTCTCATAAATTGTTTAGAAGTTCTATGCATGCATGAATCTCTACATGTTATACGTATTCTTTCTGTATTAGAGGGAAAAACAAAACAGGACAAACAAAACAACTTCCTAGGAAAACACAAAACGGAAAAGGCATATAAGCAGCAATAGCAAAGAGCCTAGAAAATTGACAATATAGGCCTTCAAAACAAGATGGTATGAGCGTAACTAGGGTTGTTATTTTACATAATGATCTTCAAGAGTTCCTCAGATCACCATACAATAATATGCACAATTGTTCCAGTCCTATGAATGTTAACTATTTTGTTCCAAGAACTTATAGAATTTGTAGCACAATCATTTTAGCTATTCTGTGTGTTTATATAATTTTAGAGACTTTTTCTTTTCCCTTTCTCTTTTTCCTCGTTTTCCCTTAGATATTATTTTTTCCTCTTTAAGCAGATTCTTGTCCTTTCAATGTGTTTACTGAGTTTTTGTATCTTATGTGCTCTTACCATTTCTTAAACTAGGGAGACTATACAGTATTTACCTATGTGAGTTTGATTTATTTTACTTATGAATAAGGTCTCAAGCTGTATCCATTTACTTATAGAAATCTCACTGTGATCATTCTAGCAGATATGTGTGATATTCTAGCAGAGTAATACTCCATTGTATAAAAATACCACATCTTTTTTATCCATTCCTCAGTTGATGGACATTTAGGTTGTTTCCAAGATCTGGCTCTTGCAAATTGTGCTGCTATAAACATGGGCGCACATATATCACTATGGTATGATGTTTTTGTTTCTTCTGGGAATATGCTCAGGAGTGGAATAGCTGGGTCAAATGGGACTTCCAATCTCAGATTTTCGAAGAACCTCAAGACTGACCTCCACAGTGGTTGCACCAGTCTACACTCCCACCAATAGTGCAGAAGAGTTCCTTTTTCCCGGCAGCCTCTCCAGCATTTGTTGTTGGTAGTTTTCTTTATCCTCGCCATTCTTTCTGGAGTAAGATGGAATCTCAGTGTGGTTTTAATCTGCATTTATCTAAGGACTAATGATGCTGAACATTTTTTCATGTATTTGTTTGCCATTTGTATTTCTTCATCTGAACTTTGTCTCAGATGCCCACTTTTGGAATGGGTGTTTGAATTTTGGGGATCTGATTTTTTAAATTCTTTATATGTTCTGGACAGAAGTATTTTGTCTAAGGGACAGTTCATTCAGATTTTTTTCCCAATTTTTGGGTTTTCTTTTCACTATGCAAGAGATTTCTTTCAATGTGCAAAAACTCTAATAGGACGCAATCCCAGTTGGTGATTCTGTGAAGTATTTTGCGTGCAGTTTGATTCTTGTTCATGAATTCTTTACCTATACCTGTGTCTTTAAGATTTCTACCTTCTTTGTAGCATCCTGATTTTAAATGAAAGTAGATAAAAACAGATTAAAGTAAAAGTGAGAGGGAAGGAAGAATGCATTGTGGATGAATGGATGGATGGATGGATGACAGATGTGTAATGTAGGTTATCAACTTTCAGCTGAGTCCTTCATATTAAATGCTTTCTATTTTATTTTTCAGCCAATGTTTTCGGTTGCACCAAGCTTAGCCACCAATGCATCAGCAGCCTTTAATCCCTACCTGGGACCTGTTTCCCCAAGCCTGGTTCCAGCAGAGATCTTGCCAACTGCACCAATGTTGGTTACAGGGAATCCTGGGGTTCCTGTTCCTGCAGCTGCTGCAGCTGCTGCACAGAAATTGATGCGGACAGACAGACTTGAGGTAAGAATGATTAGTTGGTTTCATTATGTGTTCCATTCTAATGATCAAAGTATTCCCATAGCCAAGACGTTTTTTAAAGATTCAAAGCAAATGGTTTGGTTTAGTTTTTGTGGCATTTTGCTGGTAGATATTCTTTATTTGATGAATATAATATTTGTAAAAGCCTCAACATCATTGCAGAATATTGGATATGAGCTTGGACTCTAGGTCAGAGTCCCTGTTAAGTGTGTCATGGCTTGGTTTCTTTATCTTTAAAATGGTGATAATAATGGCATTTACCTCAAATAGTTTAAAAAAAAAATCTGATGCAAAAATGCTTTTTAAGCCGGTGTGGTGGCACACTCCTGTAATCCTAGCACTCAGGAGGCTGAGGTAGGAGGATTGTTGGGAGTTCAAGACCAGCCTGGGCTACAAAGTGAGCCTAAGGCCAACCTAAACCACATAGCAAGACTCTGCCTCAAAAAGGCAAAAAAAAAAAAAACAAGCTTTTTAAATGTTTGAGTGTTTTTGTTGTTGTTACTGCTATTACTATCAAGAATAACAAATTATTGTCAGTTGTGGTTACGTACTGGTAATCTCAGCACTCTGGGAAGCTGAGCCAGGAGGATTACAAGCTTGAGTGCAACTTGGGCAACTAGTGACACAGTGAGACTGTCTCAAACTAATAAAAAACAAGGGAGGTCTGGAGATACAGGTCAGTATGAAGATCCCAGGTCCAACCCCTAGAACTTGCAATAAACTAAAATAAAAATGTCAGTCCTATATTATTTCTTTTTATAATGGTGAATAAAGTGTTCTAAAACTGTAAATTTCTTCATAAGCTACACAGTTTTTTTTTTTTATTGAAATAGCAAGGCATCTTTGTGAAATGGAATCTCACAAAGGTATTTAATAGGAAAATACTTGGTGCTCTAAGTTCTTCAAAGATGATCAGATGCATAAATGAATGTGTTTGGCTGTTTCTACCTGAAAAAGAAATGTAACATTATTTTAAGATTGTTGTGTAGAGTTTCAACAGTTGTGAATTAATGGACCTAGTAAACTATAGTTGGAGGTGAAAATGACAACATTAACTGAAGGTATGAAACTGGCATTGTATTCCCTTTTTATGTTTCTCCGGTTAGGCAATACCCGGGGCTGAGAAGTCCTGCATGGATTAATTACTGAGAAAGCAGTAAAGTAAGGCTGTTGTAGAACATAAATGACTCAAATAATTTGTTCTTTAGTAGGAACTTGGTTAATAAGCACCAATATTTTATTTATTAACCTTTCCTGTGTGCTTTAAAAATGATCTCAGTCTTTACGTATTTGCAGCTGTATACCAGCCATATACATCACAAGTTTAATCCTCAGGACAAAATGTAATGAATGTAGAAAATTTTAAATTATTAGATGCTCAGCATTTGAAACAGTTTTATACCCTTTGACCTTTTATGAGAGCAAACTTAGGGAGCTCTTAATGCATAATTGTTGATTGATTGATTGAACCAGCCAGTCTGAGATGTATGTTAGTAGGTTAATTATTGATAAGTGATAATAGTGAAAAAATTGGGAGAATAGAAATTTTAGAAAGCTGAGATATGTGCCTAGAACCCTTCTAAGCTAATTGAATTTAAGACTTTTATATTTTGGTTTTCTCTTTTCTTTCTGTAACTGCCTTATATATTTTGTCTATTTTCTTTTGCTGTGGCTAGAAGCAATATCTACAGCTGCATTGCCTGTCATTTCTCTTTAACCTGAATTCCACTTACACAAATTCCTGAGATGGTTGAGAGTACTATCTTATTCTTGTTGAGGCAATCTCAGCCAGTATCACAGTCAAAAAATGCTAGGATATTACAATGTGACACTTTCTGCTTTTTGCTCATGATTTTAGACAGTCTTAATTTGAGCTTATTTCCTGTCACGCAAACTGCACTACATATTGGTGTTTAAAAGACATGTGGTATTAAATGTATACAATTAGGTACTTATTGGTCACAGGTTTGGTTATTTGGAGTTTAAATCTATACTCTTTTAATGCATTTTTGAATTTTGACTTTCTTCTGAGATTATTATCTGTCAGAATATTGACAAATTTTTATTGCAGTTTGTTATATAATAAATTTAAAATACTTTGCTTTATAAGAACTGATATTTCTATTACTCAATGTCCCATTACAAAAAAAAAAAAAAAAAAAAAAAAACCTTACTTGAAAAGCAGCCAGATATCTGTGGTTGTTACATTAGTTAGGTAAGTTTGGGTTATGGTTCTCAAAACCTCTGGGCATGTCCAACTAGAACATATTAGGGGATTTTACATTGTTTTCTTGTATTTAACACCAGTCATAAGGTAATGAAACATTTTTTTTAAAGTTTATACATATATATGCAAATAAAGAATTATCACATACACATGCCACCAGCTTTATATCTGCCTTTCTATTTCTTTGTTGGCTTTTTTTTTTTTTTTTTGGTACTGGGGATGGAATTCATGACCTTGCATTTGCCAGGCAGGCATTTGTGCTGCTGAGCTAAATCCCCAGCCCTCTTTGTTGGCATTTTTAAGAAGACTTTCTAACCTTGTACTTTCTGGACTTTAAATTCAGAATTGTAGTTTTCTCTAAACAAAGAACAAATGTCTTAAGTACTAGTCACTGAATTGTGGCTTATAATGCCATTTTTTGTGACATTGGAATACCTTTCTGTAGTTTCTACCCAGAAGTTTACTTTGCAAGATCATATTAAGAAATAATCAAAATCTAGATACTAGAAAAAATTAATTCCCTAAGTCCTACCCATGCTTCATTACAAAGATTGCTAATTAAGCAAATCATTGACTTATTTTAAGAAGCACATTAATTTTTATGATGAAAAAAGAAACCACAAATGCACTTATTTTTTCACTGAACAATATTCCACATTAAACACCTTTTAAGTAAAAGGCATTCTGAGAAGTATTTCTGAAACCGTTAAATGCTGTCTGTATCAATCACAAGAAAGGTTCACATCAGAATAGTGCTAAATTCATCACTATTCTTCAATAACTTGCTACATGAATGAATAAGTGAATGAGTCATCAGCCAAGTTACTCAGTTAACTAATCACAGAACACATGCCCATATTTAAAGTAGAGGGTAGTCCCACAAAGATGACAAACGTTAAAAGTTTTAACTTGAGGGAAAATTTTAACATCTTCCTTGGGAACATACTTATGCTTTTGAGCATTCTAACCACAAGACCCTGTGTTTTGCTCCCAGACCTTGTTCAGTGAGGTTCAGAGTTCCATGAGGTTAGAGTCACATTGAATGATTATTAAAAATGCAACATCACTTTCTAAAATCATACTCAGTTGGTCTGTAGTGGGACTCAGGAATTTTTTTTCTTCCCCAGAGACCAGGTGAGTGATGTGTATTGGTCAGCTTTCCCATCGCTGGGAAAATACCTGAAACCTGCAGCTTAAAGAGCAGAGACTTATTTGGCTCATGGTTTCAGAGGTTTCTGTTTATGGTCAGTTGATTACAGAGCAGAAGTGTCATGGGTAAAGGATATGATGAAAGAGAGCTGCTTACTCTGTGGTAGCCAGAAAACGGTACAGAGGAGGAGCTCCAGCAACTAAGGGCAATTGATATAATCCCAAAAAGCATGCCTCCATGACCCCTAGACACACCTAGACACACCCAGAAGTGTGCTTTAATTTCTCAAGCCAAGAAAGTTGACAGTGAAGATTAACCATCACATAATCCTATAAATATAAGTAGTCTGTGAAACACTGCCAGCACTTGCTTAAACCTCAGCTTTTCATCATTTATTTCATGAATAGTTACTTATGTCTCTGAACTGAAAATCTGCCTCCTCCAATACATGTGGCATTCTACATCTGGCTAAATTCCTGTGAGACTATGCCCAGCACAGTGAAGTATTTCAGACAAAAATAATGATCTGTTAAAGTAATTCATGTAACAGCAGTAATCACCCAAACACCCAAACACCAGTGGCCACATATTTTGGATGATTATTGCTGTTTGATTAGCTGCATCATTCTACTATCAACAATCTTCATGAGAAAAGCACATTGAATAAAAGTTCCAGGTGATATCAGTAAAGTACCTAGCTTCTGATATTTTTGGTTGGAGCTTGTATTTTAAAATAAATTATTTAAAGTAAATTATTCCTATGCTATAAGTATTATTCTACTAAGTTAAATCATGACCAGGTTTTTAATTCAGGGCACTGGTTACTTTGTGCTTCCATTACTTATTGACACTGAAAAGTGTAGTAAAATCTTGCATATAGGCAAAAATTAATAAGGTACCTTTTAACTACACAAAAAGGTACATTTCTAGCTGAATCACTATAAAAAGTAAGACTACATTGGGGATTTCATACTTTCAATAGATTTAGCATGTTTTATGTAAAAGACTTCCTGTTCAAAAGTTAGGGAAACAAATGATTTAATAATACAGAAAACACTTATTGGCAGGATTATTTATTATATTTATGTAGTATAATACTGCTTCTGTAATATTTTATCTAGAAAATTACCAAAGAATCTTAATTGAAGTCCAATTGGTTAACATTTAAAATCTGTGATAAGTTTTAGGATGACATTAAAAATATATGATCATACCCCCATTTCAGACAGCTAGTGTACAATGTCTGTGTGAATTGTCACTCTGTGATTAGTCTGTTTTGTTTTGAAGACTATATTGTAAGTGGATTAATATAAAGTAATTACTAATCTTGGCTTGGCCACTCATTTTCTAGTAAGCTGTCTCTGATTTTTTCATCTAAATTAAAGCAAAAAAAAGTCTTGATATTGAAGTTATTTAGAAAGTATAATAAAGTAATTCTACAGTTGATCATTTTGACATATTGAAGAGTTTATTTTTTAACATGTATTCATTTTCCTGCCCACTTGGGTATGTACACTTATTCACAGGAGCGAACTAGATTTACTAATTATTTTGTTAAACATTCCTATATATTCAAATTTGATTTTTTTATTTGAGGTCAAGTGGCATTCTTATATAATACACCTAAAAGATATATAATATGTGTGAATACATTAATAATAGCATTTGGAATTATACTTGTGTTTTCTGACCTAAGTAATGGGTTCACCTTTCTAGAATTCTTTTTTTTAATTTACCCTTCTAGAATTCAAAGAAAACTCTATTTGTATATTTGTAGCAGTCCTAAGAGGAAGCTAACATAGGTACCTTTTTCTTCATTTTGTTTTAGAAAGGGAAAAATAAATCAGAGTTGTTTAATTATTGGATAACTGACTGAAACTAAAAATCACATCATTAGATCAACTAAGGAATTTATTGTGTCATAAATTAAATATGATTTCTACTAATCACAAGAATATTAAAATGTAGATATTTTAATCCTTTTTAAAATTGAAAATACAGATATTTTATTTGTATTAGGGTACAAACAGATGACTAGAAATTCTGGGGACCCTTCATAAAATCATTGGTTATCTTTTACTACTTTGGAACATATTAACTTGAGCTTAATAACAGAAGTCCTTGGTGGTTATTGTTGAACAAAATATGTGCATATGCTTTTTAGTTTCTAATATTTGATCATTTTATTTTCAACTGATTATTCAAAATATTATAATAAACTGAGTCCCTATACTGTATTACAATTCAATCTATGTTCCTGCTTTTCAGTGTTATTTTCCAAAGATGACTGGATTACACAAATGTGGTGAACACACCACATATTATTTCAAAAAGATCTTCAAAAAAAAGATGCAGATGACCCTCCAGTTTTGAATTAATTCAAACATTGACATGAATTTCCTTAGAATTCCAATGCCTAACTTGCAGAATTTACTATTACTTATAAAACCTCTTACTATTTTGACTATTTTGGAGTGTGTTTGTTATGTTTAAGAAAATAGAGATTGAATAAGGAACTCCATTGTAAACAGATTGTATAATGTGTGATAATCCATCATTTTTATTTAGTATTTATGACATTTTAAATTTTGTTTTAATAGAGTTTTAATTCAGAAGAATCTATATGTAGTAAAGGGAACTAGAGCCTACAGTATCTGTTATTTCTTTCTTTCTACTGTATCTGCTATTTATTTCACAAAAGATTTATTTGACAGAATGCAGATTTCTTTGGGAAGTACTTATGATTATTTTTCTGTTAACTATTTAAAGTACATAATTATCCTCTATATATTTTTCTGGGTATAGTATTTGTAATTTAAACCTAAATGTTCTCTGTGAATATATTTATTGAAATCCAGAATTTTTTCCCTAAAAGCAACCTCTTAGCTATTTTTCATTAAAGTTTATAAACTTATCTGACTTAAAAAAAAAACAAATCCTTTCCTAAATTGTGTAGTAAAAGACTCAGTGTTATTTTTGATTGACTCATATGTTGTGTTTAGCTATATATAAATGATTATTTTAATTTAGGCCTGAAAACCACTTCTCAAACTATAAAAAGTACTTTTGTTTTTCAGCCCACTAATGATATTTGGAACACTTGTCTTTAGAAAATGTTAAATGTCTACAGTCAAAAATATATTCTCTGCAGTATTAGTTGGAATATGGCAATGTTGGGAACAATCTAGATATACTCTGACAGAGTCACACAGTTTGATGAAATTTAAACAGCCAGCAGCAGTAGCCGCTTTGGAAACTCTTGCAAAATGAGAAAATGCTTATGTGTTATGTACATGTGTGTGTTATATACATATACGCACCCCAATCTGCATGAGAAATGTAATCCTTATGTATTGCAAACATGTACTAATAAAAAATAAAACTTGGAAAGAAGAAACAACATTACTAGGCATACTAGTTGATAAGGTCACTCTAAATACTGCTTTGCAAAATGAGAAAATGTGTATGCTACATTGTTGACCAAAAAAAAAAAAAAAAACCATCAAGTTAGTGCTGTTCTATAATTACAACCAATTAAAAATATGTGCATGAAGACTGATTTAGTTGAGAAAGAAGAATATAAACATAATATTATTAGGACTACTAGATATAGTTGTATCTCCTCTGATCCAAAGTCTTTGTATGACAAACCTTAGTTTATTCTGACTTGAATTATGAGAGAAATTTGTTGCAATTTTGTGTCAGTTATAATATGCTAATATACTACTACATTTAAAGATTTGGAGATGTAGTTATGTTGTTTTGAGTTTATTATGAAAAAAAACAGACCAAACTCATATTTATTAGTCAAGGGATAGGTTGCCTTTTATTGATGGTGACTATTTAGGGAAACTGTCTTTTGAAATTCTGGTAAGTTTCTTTTATTCAGAAAGGTATTCAGTATGCCTGATACACACCTGTTTCTTGACTTTTTTTTATCTGGTTTGTAACTGTCACCACTGAAAATCTCATACAGATTTTCTATTTTTATTTTATTTTTTCAAGGGCTAAAACAGTGAAACAGCCAAAAATGCCTATCAGTTGACTCTTAAACCCTCAGAAAAAAAACTGGGTTTAGGATATACTTTAATTCCTATTAATCAACTATGCTTAAATACTTTTAGCATGCTTCCTAAATGTATTCCACAAAAGAGTAAGAAGTACGAAATTTTAATAAATCAACCCTCAATCTACAGAGATCACACACATATAGACTGACTTTAGACTTCCTTTCTTCAGTTTGGCAAAAAGTTAAATTTTGAAAAGTAAAGTGTTAGTTTCTCTGCTGCCAGTTCTTTTATGAGCAGTATCAAGAAATTAGGGATTCCTATGAGCTAATATCTGAAGTGAAAAGTCACATATGTGTCCAAGTTTCTTATTGAATGTAGCAATATTCACTGATTTGCTTAAACAGAAAGTATCTTTGTTTATGCTATGGTAGACCCAGCATGAATTCCAGGTATATGTAAATAAAATCTTCATTCCCATTTAATTTAGGTGTGTCTGCCTTCCTGGCTCTGGTGAAGAGCCTCCTAGCTTTGATTTGGCACTAGGAATCTGTGTTTAGAATGCTTCACTACTAACTCTGTTGTTCAGCCAGAGCAGATAATTGTTCTGGAAAACAGCTTCATCATGCTTGCTTTTAAAATTATGAATTGTTGGTGAAACTTTTTTTTCTGTTAAACAACATAAATATGGTAATAAAAATGGTCTTATACAACTTCCAAACGTATCTTTATACTCTTAGTTTTTCTCAGAACATTGGCATATGTTATTTAATAAATTTTTAAATTTAATAAATTTTTAATATTTAATAAATTTTTAAAGAGTCAATAAATTTAGATGATAAATGAAGTTGCTTATTGTTATGCATGTGGAATACAAAGCTTTAGCTAACTTAGTATTTTAAAGAGTACATTTGTAATTTGTAATGTTCATTTTATGATGTAGCATAGTACAAATTATAAAGTATATCTTAAGGAGCACTTTTCTTAATAGTAGGACATAAAATATAATGGAGGTAAAATAATGATTTAAGTGCATTTTATTTATGTAAGTCTAAGAAAATACTTTTTAAATCATAGCAAGGTTAAAGTTTCTCTGTTACTTAACTAACTTCAAAATAAAGTACTCACTCTCTGCATTTGTTCAGCTTGTGAAAAGATCCTTGAGACCTAGAGACTATTTCCTTTCAGGATTGTGAGTTAAAAGCTTTGGGAAATTTGAAGTACTTGAACTAAAATTTAAAAGAACATTCTGTGTTTTAGGTGGCCCTCTTGTGGTGAGAAGGTCAAAGTATCCCTAAGGAAGGCTTGGAAATAATTCATGCTGAGTCAAACAAGCAAATGAGTGGCAGATAATCTATTTTCATCTTTTCTCTAGGCTCCTAGTAGCAAAATTAACAGACATAAAACAAGCAGACAGAAATACAAACTAGTCTTTTTTCCATCTGTTTTGTGTAGCTACTCGTGATATTTCAATAAAAAGCTATTAAAGTTGATTTTTTTATTCTGTTCACTTGAAAATAACTTTATTTCACAAATAAAAGTTGCAGAAATACAAGCAAAAGTGTTTACTTTTCCATTAAGCAAATTTTAACATTTTATTTAATTATAGTATCATCTATAAAACTAGAAAATAAGCACTGATATACAACTGTTAACCAAGCCATAAACCTCAGTCCGATGTTATCAATATCCTTCTCTGACTCCAGATTATTCAGCATGTGACATGTCTTAGTCATGATTTGACACTTTGGAAGATTTCCCATCATTGTCTTTGTAAAATATCCTTCCATACAATTTGCCTACTGTGTATTTCTGGTGAATTTTAAGCTGAAATACAAATGTTGTCACATGTCCATTTCACTGCCATATCCATAGATGTAGCATGAGCTTATGTCTTATTACAGTGATGTTCAGCTTATTCACTTGGTTAGTGTGCATGCCCCTTTTTTTTTCACTGTACAGTTGCTCTTTTCCCTTGGTAATTTATAATTTTAGATTGATGTCTTATAGTAGATTAACTATAAATGCATTTTCTTTTTCAAAAGCATTTTAATGGAATGAGGTTACAATTTGTGTATCAAAATAGACCTTGCTGAAGTTGGTTTATTGCATTGTTTGCAGTGATATTTTCTCCTTCACCTATGCCTATCAGCAGTTTTTAAGATCAAGTTACAGTCTTCAGAAAAGTCATGCTTGTTCATGTTGACTGAACTCCATGCACTTAATGGCTTCACAGGTATGTCGAGAGTACCAACGTGGCAATTGCAACAGAGGAGAAAATGATTGTCGGTTTGCTCATCCTGCTGACAGCACAATGATCGACACAAATGACAACACAGTCACCGTCTGTATGGATTACATCAAGGGAAGATGCTCCCGGGAAAAGTGCAAATACTTTCATCCGCCTGCACATCTGCAAGCCAAGATCAAGGCTGCTCAATACCAGGTCAACCAAGCTGCGGCAGCACAGGCTGCGGCCACTGCAGCTGCCATGGTGAGTATAGACGTCAACTCTCTCCTTTCAGCACTCAGAAAAGCAAAGTGAACTGCTGTATCCGAGTGGAGGCTATTCATTTATTAACCTTTTAAATTTTTTTTTTGCTGAAGATATGTTTGTTCAGGTATCCCAGAAAATACATAAAGATGTTACCGTTCACAGCAGTGAGGGTAACTCCTCAAATGGTTCAGATTGCTCCTGTTCTCGGCCTAACTCTCAATACTCTATCTTATTCTGGATGTAGGTTTTCTGAAATTTCTGCTTTGTAAAGAACCACCTATCTCCTTCTTTTCAATTTAACGATATTGCCATTCTTGGTCTTCTTATTTTTTGTGTGCCATCTAATCAGCCATTGTGTTCCTTTGGTGTGTTCTTTTGCACATCAAGGCTTTTCTTTACATATATCTTGCTTTTAACATACCACAATCTGGAACTATTTAGGAGAATTGCTTCAACAACATTGTTTTCAGAATTAGCTACAGGATTTTGAATAGTATGCTGTCTAGATTGTCTCACATAATATTGTGGCATAAACCTAATTATGTAACTACAGAAGCCTCACTATGCCATAAGACAGCAGTACACAAGGAGTTAGAAATTTAGAGTAGACATTTAGAGTAGACTCTAAGCTACATGTTTAAGGTAAAGTTTAAGGTAACCTAATAGCTGAGTTGAAAGAGTCCATTCTTTATTCTTTGCTTAGCTGTTTTAATGTTGTCCTTTTTTGAATTAATCTCTAAAATATTCATAAAAAACTAGTAGTTCACAGCACAGTGAAATAATCATGAGAGAGGTCTTTTCTGTGTTTGTTTTATGGATACTTGAGCAAAAATACAGAAGGCAGACTCTCTCCTTTTCTCTTCCTTTCACTCTTTTTTTTCTGTTAGAGTATCTTGTTTGTAATTAACTACAAAGAGGAGTTATCCTCTCAATAACAACTCAATAGTGCCTTTATTGTGCATGCTTAGTCTTGTTATTCGTTGTATATGGCATTCCGATGATTTGTTTTTTTATTTGTTTTTTCTCACCTACCCAAAAATGCACTGCTGCCCCCATGATGCACCTCTGCTTGCTGTTTATGTTAATGCGCTTGAACCCCACTGGCCCATTGCCATCATGTGCTCGCTGCCTGCTAATTAAGACTCAGTCGGCTGTCAAATCACTGAAGCGACCCCTCGAGGCAACCTTTGACCTGGTACTATGACCTTTCACCTTTTAGCTTGGCATGTAGCTTTATTGTAGATACAAGTTGTTTTTGTTTTTTTTTTTTCGTTTTTTTTTTTTTTTTTACCAACTTGAATATATATTCCTTTTTCTGTTACAAAGTTCTAAAGTACAATGAAAAACTGAGTGTGGTTTCCTGACAAAATTAGTGGAAAGACTAATTTAAGTACATAGATGGATATCATACAATGCAAGACTGAAAACCCAGCAGCCCACATTCAGTTTAACTACATTGTAAAATGTGCTAAAGAAATACTCGGAAGACCTTAAAGTGTATTTTTGACTGTATATTTTATGTACTTGTTTGGTTAGCATGGCTTTAGTAATAGCATTATTTACTTTTTAGTATTTCTAGTTCAATATTTAAGGAAAAAATTGCATGCCTGGGACATTGCATGTGTTGGTAGATCTGGTTGGGGGGAGGAGCAGTAGGTTTTGATGTTACCGGTTTCGGTCACTCAGTACAATTAACTATTAACATTGCTTATACTTGTCAATCCTCATGGAGCTCGCAGTGCAGCTTTTCTTCTTTTCCCAAATCAATGGCTTCTCACATAAAGCCTGAAGCATTATGGGATGTTAAACACCTTAACACATGATAACATATGCTCTCCTCCAGAGGGATTTTGTTGTGAACAGAAATAATGCTTCCTTTAAAGCTTTTATCTTGCTTTTTTATTTTTCCTTTAATTTTTTGTTCATTGGATTTTCCCCCTTGGGTAGTTAAGTGCTCTGCTGCTTGCTTGCTCATGCTTCCTAACAATTTTAGCCTTCAACTGATTTTTCTTTTTTCTTTTTTTTTTTCTTTTTACTGGTATTTGTTTTTTATACTCATTCACTAAACAGGGAATTCCTCAAGCTGTACTTCCCCCATTACCAAAGAGGCCTGCTCTTGAAAAAACCAACGGTGCCACCGCAGTCTTTAACACTGGTATTTTCCAGTACCAACAGGCTCTAGCCAACATGCAGTTACAACAGCATACAGCATTTCTCCCACCAGGTAAGGGCGTGAATTTGTTAATAAAAGAATCTGATGATCAAGGTAGAAGTCTAAGATAAACCACACCTTTGGATTGCTTTTAGTCATAGATAAAAGGGGTAAGGTAAGATGGTTCACAGTGGAAACTTATCTGAAGTATCTCATATATTTTTCTTAAAAAATTAGGAATTTTAGCTTAAAGAAATGTAGATTAATTATCAGTGGTGTTTTATATATTTAGTTGTGTTTGTGTTATTTGGAATTGAAATACAGTTCTCTTCTCTTTCCCTCTCTTTCCTCAACATTGTTATATGTCTGTCAAGCTATTTTATGATACTTTCTTGCTGTAAGACCCCTTTGCCTCCATAATTCTGTGAGTTAATTTGACTTGTATGAAATGACTCAATTTTGATTAGTTTTCAGCCTCTTTGATTTAAAAGTGGGCAATAAAAAACTATGTTCTGGAGCTCTTACAATATGCTCTTTTTGGTAACAATCAATTCCTTGCCTAAAATTATTATTGTTCCTAAGCTAATATTGAAATGGTGATGTTTACATTTTTACTTGAATTTTACATTTGTGGTTACAGTTTATTTTTAACTTGGGTGCATACATATATTCTAGATTTATTCACATGGATTTAAAAGTTAAAAACATGAACTATAAATTCATTTAGGTACCTAGAAATTTACTATTTTTACATATATTTAATTTCAGAAAATACATACTAAAGTTCTTATAGTCTGGAATTTAGCTAGCCAGACACTCTTAAGTCTCATTTTTTTTACCCCTTAACTTATATTTTAAAGAACCATGAGTTTAAAGATTTAATAATTTAATTTTATTAGTGAATTAATGATTAGTTGTGACTATCAAAAGATCTCGCCCCATATACTCTAGTGAGTATTTGCAGTGTGTTAGTTTCATAATAATATGAGAGAATGTGATAATGTATTTTTTGCATTCACGAACAAAGGAAAAAACTATACTCAAATTAGTTTCTACTGATAGGCACAACTTTTTTTTATAGTGCATCTTTGAAAACTGGCCATCAGTATGCAAATAAATATATAGAAGCAATAAATAAACTAGAATATTCTATTAAAATAGTTCATGAATGTAGTATAGAATGATATACTCCTGAAATAGTATTTGTCAAGTATTTTATCCCTATTAGAATAAAAATTCAGTGATTTTGATCTATAGCGCATTCATTACTTTCTGAAGGAAAAATTCTTTAATTTTTCCATATAAATAGTTTCTCAGAAACTTCCAAAAATTTATCTTTTTAATTTTTTATAAGTTGCCATGTCCCTGGATTTTACTATTTCCATTGAACAACCCATCAATTTTATGTAGTCAGAGTACTACACAGAAATTTAAAGAGCTTATAGATAATCATCATAATTTCTTTCCGAGAAACTAACAGAATTTATTTTTGTGAGTCTATTTCATTGAATAAAACATTATCATTAGAGGCGACAGTTTCCTTAAGATCTAAAAATAAAAACAAATCTATCTTCCAACTAAATGTTAAGGAAGCTTCAAATAATCTTTCTTACCAGATGGATTTTTACATTAGTTTCTCCAATAGTCATGTGCCCATATTCTTTTCTAAGTAACTGTAATCATCAGTTGAATACCATACATGATCCTTACTTGTTACAGTAGTGTATCTCCTTAAAAGCTTTAAGTCCGTAGAAAGAAAAAAGCACCTGCATAAGGATCAAGGTAGGAAGACAGTAAACACATTCATAAAGCAGAGTCAGTTGTTCTTTTTTGCTTGAAAGATAAGCACTGCTGACAAATTAAATATATTACGATATATTGAAATGTGAAATTTTAACTATATGATACATTTCTTTTATGATTCATTTTACACCAGATAGTCTTCTTGATCATAGTAGTAATATGAAATAATATTTATCTGTCTCCCTCTATTAAGGGGCTAAAACCCCAGGTTGACCTATTTATTAAACACATAATCAGGATTAGATAATGCCTTCATAATTCTTCAGAAATATTTGCCTTTTTACAAATATATCAAACACACACACACACACTGCCCCTTTGACATGAAAAGTTTAAAATAGCCTACCTTTACTTCTGCCAAATCACTTTGTCAGATAGGAAAAGAAGCCTAAAGCAGGGAATGTGGATGCAGACACCTCAGGAGCCAGGCAGCCAACATAAGCCACTAAAGCAGGAGCTAACCTGGGTGTCAGCCCAGAGCGTGAGAGGTCCTGGGAAGCACAGCCCATGCCCAGGGAGAACACTCAGTGTTCAGGCACAGCCTTTCGCTGTCTCAGAGGCACATCTGCTGGCAGGTAGTTCCCGGTGTGCCACAGCCCTCCGTCTGTTTACGTCACAGTGTATTGGAGCAGTGCGATTGTATCTGGGCCTTGTAGGGTGGGCTGACACAACCCGCCCCAGTGGCCCTGCTCAACAGTGCTGCTCCAGAATATGCAGGACAGTGGTGTGTTTATATGTGAAATCCCCCAGTATTTAAAATGTCACCAATTAGTTCAGTTTTTAAAAAACAACCTTTAGTGGGGTGTAGTGGACCTGTAATCCTAGCACTCTGGAAGCTGAGGCAAGAGAATCATTGCAAGTTTGAGACCAGCCTAGGCTACAAAGTGAGCTCAAGGCCAGCCTGAATTGCATAGTGAGAACCTGTCTCAAAAAAAACCCAAACAAACAAACAAAAGCAACCTTTGACAACTAAAAAGTAAGTCAATTCTACCATGAGTTCACATGTAATTTCATGTAATATCTGAGAGTAGCAAGTTCATTTCCCAAAACACAGGTTATCCTATGTACAAATAACAGAAGAATCACGTAACCAAAACATCCTACCTGACAATCTAACAATTGGGAAGGTGTGATTTGAAGACCTTATTGGGACTAGGTAGAAAGTGGAAGTAATTTGTCAACTCACATTTTATAGTTCTATAGTCTATTGTTTCAAAAGGAAAATGACAGACATATGTAGGCCTATTTAACTCACATACAGTGAAACATAGTTGGCTACATCCTTAGAATACATGACTGCGCATACAGGGAGTGGGTTGCTAGCATATCAGGATTTGTGTCAAGCCAGCCAGCAAGCTAAGAGAAATAGCAACAGGCGATAACATTTTAAGAACAGAATTGGGCTTCTATGGTATCTACCCATCTGACCATCTTATGTGTATGCATATATCCATCCATATAAACATTCATCTTTCTAACATTGTGTCCCTTAGCTCCCTCTTTTCTTCCCTTTGTCCTTCCCTCTCTTCTGTGCTTCACTCTTTTCATCTATTCATTTTCTCATTCATTCAAGCAATAAATTTTGATTGCATGTCATGCAATGTATCAAAAGCAATTATAATCTCATAGCTCTAGGGGAAAATCTAGTATCCATAAATTCCTTTTTTTAAAAAAAGCTGTGTGAATCTTATGCTCAGGGTACATACTTTCAGATTCTAAGTCCTAGAATTTCTTATTGCCATAGTCCTAATTGTTTCACAAATTAATTTTAGGAGTTACTTTTCATTGAGTAACTGTCCTGTGTCATCCTGCAATGGGTACTTAACATCTTCTTGTCTTTTTTTCTCACCATAACCCCAGAAGGTTGGCCCTCACTTCACCTATGAGTTATTTGGGGTCTGCTGAGGCACAAAGATTGGTCAAGTTAAATAGTTTGTAGGGTTAGGAAGAATTTGAACTTACATTTGAGGACTTGGGTCAGTCTCGATATCTATAAGCAATGTACTTAATAATGTAGATGTCTAAGAAAAGATATGAGCTGGATACACACCTGTACTCTGGGAACAAGACAGAAATTTAAGTCCAGCTTGGGGAATTTAGCAACTTGCCGAGACCCTGTCTCAAAATATAAGACTGAAGATATAGCTCAGTGTGCAGGCCCTACGTTCAATCTGCAGTACCACAAAAACAACCAAACAACGAAAAGATGGAAGAATTTGGGAGAATGACAACTAACCCTTAGGATTACCTAATGCCACACCTGAAATTTTTATACTTTTCATCTTATTAAAAGAAAATATTGAATTAAATTTATATTTTCACATTTGTACTTTTCATCTTATTTAAAGATAAATATTAAATTAAATTCATATTTTCACATTTGTACTTTTCTTATTTAAAGATAAATATTAAATTCATATTTTTGTTTTCAATGTACTTTATTTTTACCTTTGCTCTTCAGACTAATTGATTATTTATACAGATTAAATAAATATATAAATAATCTAGGGCCTACTTAATATTGTGCATGTGAATTTCACTTCTGAGTATGTCAGAAATACCATTTTTTTGAACATTTTTCCTCATGAATTTAAATTAAGTTCAGTTCTACATGCCACTCTCACAGTGTCAGCTGGGACTAATTAACAAAAAGAAAAGGTGTTAGGTATCAATTTTGATAATTCAATTAATTGTAAGCCTTTGGTCCTAAAAGGTACTACACTATTTTTAGAAGACCTAAATCAGCCTTGTACTTCTTATAATAAAACCTAAATTGGCTTGACTTATCACATGGAAATTTCAGCTTCTAACCAACCCTCTTATAGTGCCTTTTTCCTTTTGTATGTGTTTCTGGTCTTCTTGAAGTAATTTTAACTATGTATACATTTCATTTGCAAATTTCCATCCTATTGTTTGCCCCGCCTCTTCACAAAGATCAATTTAAAATTTAATTTAAAAAGTCATGTAATTGAAATAATACATTCCACAGAATTACACTGTTCAGCTAAACATATCTTTGTAGGCAAAATTGGAAATTGACAAATATAACCACTTAAATTTTACCTTGCGCTGAAAATTGAAAAAAAAATTGATTTGGCTATTTGTGCATCATTGTTAGTAAATCAAACCATTTAAGTAAAGACGGATATTTTGGTCATTTCAAAAGTGATTTTTCCTTTTGGTAAGAGGGTCCTACAGCATTTTGTCTTCATATTTGTGAGTTACTGCACCCTGGCTAGTATTTTCATTGCTGCCTTATATTTATTTGCTGCAAATCCCTCTCAGAACTGTGTGCATTGGTTATAATGGTAATGAGGAAGACAGCTCAAACTAAAATTCATGCCATAAAGGTTTAGGGTTTTATAGTACACAGTTAATTCATTTCCAGCATGTGCAGGCTTCATTATGCATGGAGTGAAATACAGTAGGCAAATTGTGGTATAACAATAATACACTTCAAACCTATAACCCGTTCAATATTTAAACTAGCGTTAATATCCTTTAAATAGCATGTTATTCTTTTTCATTCATCTTTTCATATTTTCTTTGGTAATTTCCCAGTCCTGCCCCTACCACTAGAAGATAATGGTTTCATAAAACTTAGACCCAGTATTAAATTTTCTCTACTGTTTCAAATTAATTTTTTGTAATTATCAGTTTGTTTCTGTTGTCTTTTATAAGTCTCTTAGTAAGCTGTATTAACAAATTACAGAGATAGTCAAGTGTCTTAAATAATGCCTGTCAATATAATAATATTTGCCTGAAAGATGCTTCCCTAGATCTATTACCAGGTTTAATCACTGGTGATTATGCCTACAGTTAATGGTGATAACAGACTAATTGCAGCTGTGACAGAATGCCAGTTAAGTAATCTGCGTTTCAGTTAAGTTTCTCAATGGCAGTTTTGTTTTGTAAGGCCGTATCTGACAAAATTCAATTGGCAGATACTTTTCTAACAAATGTTCATCCCAGATGCTGCTAGTATTTAAACAGGATATGCCAAGATTTAGATAGAAATACAAAGTCATTTGATATTTTAAAACTTAAAAGTCTAAAATAGTCTCACAGAAAAAAAATACAATAGTTCTTCATATGAGAAAGTGCCTTGAACTTTGTAAAATTAAAATAGATTTTCAATATTTACATGTTAGAATAGGGGCTATAGACATACAATGCTTGTTTTTACTTATTGTGGTCAAATTATTGTGAACAGTAATGCTAACAATATGTGTACCTTCATAATGTCCCACTCACAGTTTTTAGTAATTACTTGCATGTAAAGTTTTGTGAAACATTTGCTACTGTGGGAAGTCTTGAGGGCCTAAACCAGCAATGAAAACTAGTCTGTTTTCTTAGATACCTATCAAGAAAACTTAATTTAAGACTTAAAAGAAATTATATTCCCACTTATTGTACTTTTCCTACATTTTTATTGCAAACTAAAGAGTCAAAGAAATTTCATCTTCTTTTATGCATAATTTATTACATGATAGTTCTCCAATAAAATGCCTGTGTGGATAATCACAACCCATTTCATGTCTGTATGGTTACTCCTTCAGTTAACAGAGGAGTAAAACCAAAGGAATTAAAATGAATGTTTTGGCTTCATTACATTGTTCAGTGTTGTGCATTGACTTATTTAGTGTCTGAGTAATAAATACTGTCCCTAATTATTTAAATGTGTTCAATTTAAAGGCAATATCAATATATTTGTGTGTCAAAGTCAGAAATAGCAGAGCAACGAGATGGCTAATAACCATATTAAAACAAAACTAAACAAAAAATTTAACAATATTATTTTTAAAAGACTTAAGCAGATTTAAATCTTTTCCAAAATACTTTTTATATAGGCAGAAGTTAATAGAAACAAAGTGTACCAGCACACAGTTAAACTGGCTTGTATTCCTCACTTGAGACTAGTTCTAATTGATCACTGTGCTATTGTATGATTTGATTGTGCTGACAGTTACATGCCACTGTTCCCATAATAACAATTTTTCTTCTTTGTTCAAATGAATTTCCTAATTACACGTGTGATGGGATGTTTTAATTCTTTTCCCTTTTCAAATCCACCTTCCTGTTGCAATGCATGATGGGCAGGCTCAATATTGTGCATGACACCCGCTACAAGTGTTGGTAGGTGCCAGCTTTGTTTCTTGATTATCTTAAACCTATGGTGCACCTCACAGCCCCTCAAAATCCACTGCTCAGTTTAACTTTTATCTATTGGGCAAGTCCATTTCCCTTTTACTAACACCTGTCAATTAAATGCCATTTTCTATTTAATTGACATGGACTCACATAAATGTTTTCTTTACACACAACAGTTTCCTTTAGTCACCTTTGGTGGATTTTGATTGGACTATGAGTTCTGGTGTATAAAACAAAAGAATCTATATTATGAAAGTAATAAACTGTATTTTTATAATAGTAAATAGTAAAAATACTTTTTACTCAGATAACCGTATATATCAAGTAAATATCTGTATTTTTATTTAGATTTTGATTGTCTATGAACATTATATAAAATTCTTGTTTTTGACTTAGCAAATTAAGCCTGTTTGTGTCAATTTTCTTGATTTGATGGTAACAAGCTTTTTTTCCCCCCCTTTTTTTTTTCCTCTTTCATCCCCTCCTCTTCTCTCCTTGGAATGTTGTCCTGCTTTGCGCTGTGATTGCATGTCACTCGCTGGTGATGATGTCCTGTCACATGGCTTCTTGCTATGACAAATACCATGCCCAATGATCTCTTCCATGTTGCCATGGTTTCCATATTGCTACACTCTTCTGTATGTTTGCTTATATGATTTTCCCTCCGAAAGTTCCCATGGTGCACGGTGCTACGCCAGCCACTGTGTCCGCAGCAACAACATCTGCCACAAGTGTTCCCTTCGCTGCAACAGCCACAGCCAACCAGGTTTGCTAATTTACAGCTTTGTTTCTTAAAAGACAACTCTTTTAGGGCTCAATCCAGCAGCCTTTGTGCACATGGATTTCCCACTGAAGTCAGTGGGAATCGTGTGTCTGTGAGGGCTGTAGAGGGTGCTGTAATGAGCATGGGGTTTCAAAGATACCTCTTGTTGGCCTACACATTCTTTCTATGATGAGCAGCAGAATGCTTTTATGCCATTTTATAAGTGCTCCAAAGTTGTCGCGGCTCTATTTCTGAAGCTACTAAAATGATATTTACACCAGCAATTCTCATTTGGTCTCAACCAATTGTGCAGGTATATTGATTAGTCAAAAAATAGAGGCAAACTTAAGATTTTTATTAAAAATATTTGGTGTGTACAATTCCTCAAGCTCTTACCTAAATTCTTAATAAAAAAGGAAAATATTTAAATGTGTTACATATGCCACAAATGACCACTCTTGTAAATAAGAGTTTGTTATAAAATTTTAATTTTTCTTTAATAAGCATATTGCATATTCACAAATAATTAAATCTATGTACAAATTTATAGATTTTGATTCTCAGTGCTTTAGATGGAAAAAATTGCTAAGCATTCTTAATTCTGTAATTACTCTGTATAAATATTGGCGATTCATGAAGAAAAAAGAAAGTATGCTAAATTGAGACTCATTGTACATTGCGTACAAGTTTATAGAGTAACAAGTAGGGTACTTTTAATTTATAGTAAATTTTGTGATATATGGCAACTATTTAAAATAAAATTATTTAAAATTTAAAAGTTGACATACATTCCACCAGCATTTTTTTATTCTATTTAAAAATATATTCTAAAATGCTGGTTGGATTACAGTCTCATTTATATATAGGTAAGTTTGGGTTTTAAATATGTAGATACGTTACAAAAAGGAAAATTCAGTTGAGTCCGTAGCATAAAAATAAATAACTAAATTTCAGATAACCCACTGACTATGGTTAGATAAAGTTGAGTGAGTTTCAGAAAAATCAGTATTAGATGTGATTCTACATGTTGCTGCATAAGAAGAGAAGAACAATGGAGTCCCATTTAAATTTGTATTGTTTTAACATGCTATTCATGTACTCTTGATGAATTTTCAGATACTCATATACCAATTAAAAACTTTTAAAAGTCTCCTGCCAAAATGGATTAATTTGAAAGCTTTAGACAAACTTTAAACATTTCTTGGAAAAGAGTCATTAGTTTTTCTGAAGCTTGTCAAATTAGCCTTAAATTTATGCTAACACATCAGACTCATTTACAAGAATGCTAGTTTGTGTGTATGTGGCATGTTAGTAAATAATTTTTGACAGAAATTATCTCAATCCAATTCATCTGTGATGAAGATCAGTGGTATTGAACTCTCATTTGTATCATGTGTGACTATAGAATTGCTAGTGTAAGCAGAACTATAGCAAAGCAAATTTCAGTGCCCTTGGCCACCTGGGTCATAGGGGACACTTTACTTTTTGCATTGTGCTGTGACCATTTCATGCATAATCTTGGGTCTTCATACTATTTTACAACCAAAGAAAAGAAAAGGGATTGGATATATATATACACACATATATTATATCTACATATACATACATATGTATATGCCTACAGTACATTAGCAATGCTGGACATAGCTGATGCCACAAAATGCAGCCTGCATGCATGCAGAAGTTTTAGCTGGCCCTTCATCTGCATCGATTGGTGTTGAAGGTCCTTGGTATGTTTCAACAGCCCCATCCTTGATGCTTCTACACTGTTGGGTGCAACATCCTGTCCTGCTGCAGCAGGAAAAATGGTATGAGAAGCTTCGTTATGCTTGGAGCACATTTTTGTGCCATTTGCCAGTGCTGTAAAATTGTGTAAAAAATGTCAGCTGAGAAATGGAAATGAAACAGGAACATATTAATATACACTCCAGACTCTGGATTGTAGTGTGTTGAGTTAGTCTATGATGTTTACATCGAAGCAACAATAAAATGTCTTCATGTATATGATTTCATTATTCTCCCATCAACCTTGTGGAAATGGGATTAGTACCATTTTTTAGAAGAAATGTAATCATAGAGTATTTAGTTGCTTTGCTCAAGTTCACGCAACCAGGAAATGAATCACTAGCAACAGAACATGTTCTTTTGGCTTGCAGTAGTCTCCATCTATTGGGCTCTGCTCCCATGCTAGCAGCATTAATTTTGGGTTAGAGAAGAATCAAGTTACAAATTCACAGTTCTTGACTTGAGGGACTGTTGACATAAGTAATCTCTATGTCAGTTTCTTACTCAGTTTTCTCTCAAGTTTTCTAAATATGTTGCCTATTTAGAATGCAGTAAGGTGTGCACTTTGGGTTCAGAAATATGTTCTAAAGTCAGGCTCTGCCCTTACCCACTTCTTTTGAATTATTCCCTATGAATTTTTTTTTTTTTAATTTTGGAAACTGTCAGACACTCTAATTTGAATGAAAATGGTAGAAATTTGGTTGCCCAAAAGTATACAAGACGTCTCTTATTTCTGTATTATTGATAAATGACTGAAATCACAGGGGTGTGCATGTGTGTAGGCCAACAAAAAGGGCTTCTTTCAATTACTGCTCTGCATGAATTTTTGGTAGTTTTACTTCTTTTCCTAAAAACTGGTAACATTCATACAATAGTATTTAACACAAATATTTTTAAAAATGAGTTGCTATTTTGGCATTTAAGTTCATATTAACTGACATGTTGGCCAGATAAAGACTGTCACCTCACAGCTGATTCTCACTCTTCTTGAAATATTTAAGATGTTTTCATCTATTGGTTGTTGGCTTGCTTGCATGGATCATTCATTAAATAATTTTTTATTTGCTAGATACCCATAATATCTGCCGAACATCTGACTAGCCACAAGTATGTTACCCAGATGTAGAACTGTCATCACTAAACAGTAAGTTCATTATGTAATATACATTAGTATGGCTGTGGTAATTTTTTCAAGATAGCAATTATATAGTATACTTAAGTTTCACAAAATTTCAGAGAGAATATTGTAGGCTTTACATTTTTATCTTAGCTGGGTTATTTAGAATTATATACAAACAAATGTGATACTATTACAAAATAACAAAATGTGGAAGGATAGTAAATTTTGGTTTTTATTTCATAATAGACACAAGCATGAAGAAAAAATATGACTTAAAAGTAAAGAGAAGGCATAATTAAGGGTGTGGCAAATATTTTTAAAGGACCAAATAGTGAATGTTTTTGGCAATGTGAACCATACAGTTTGTGTGGCATCTGGTCATTCAGCCATGGTAGCATGGAAGCTGCTGGACAAAGTAGGCAGAGCAGTGGTGGTGAACCTATGGGATTTAAGTAAAAAGATGTCACTGTATGAGTTGTATTTTGTAAATCAAAACCTCAATATTCAGGTTTAATTGCAGTGTTGGCACTTTGAGATAAATAAGTGGATTTGGGGTTGCATTTTGGATACTCATCTCTAAAAGGTTTGCCATCACTGATATAAAAGAATGGATATGGCTATGTGTCTGTAAGACTTTTTTTGCAAAACATTAAGCTGAATTTGGCCCACAATCAGTAGTTCTGCTAACCTCTTGTGAAAATGGTTAATTTTAGTTTTACTATTGTTTAGCTAAATCTTAAGAATATTTACTTACCTCATCCCATGCGTTACCATTAACAGAATCAATAGACTGAAGTAATTGTGACTTTAACTAATTACACACATACATACACTCACAGAGTTATATACATAATGACATACCAGTTGAACCAGTTGAGCATTTAGATACTTTAAAATACTTAATAATTCTGACAGCATTGCCATTGCTCAAAAATACTTTGAAAATCATGTAAAAACATTAAATACTTTGAAAGGCACCTTTTTGTCATTCTTAGAAAATACATTTTATTTGGTATACATGCATTCAAGTTACAACCTGTGTTCAGAAGCATGATAAGTACTTATATTAATGTTTAGAAAGAACTACAGCATTTAAAACTGGATCTGGTAAATAAAATGGATGGTCATCCATTTTTGCTTCCTTTCTTTCATTTATTTGGTCATCAACATTACAAATAAGGTTTTAGTGTTACTTTGGGTTAGTTGCAGGTCAGGGAGGTAAAGATGTAAGTAATCTCAGGGTAACAGGTTAAAATAAGATGGAGCAAAGGTGAAGGAGAAACTCTTCCAATCAAAATCAGAAAAGAAAATGTTGACAGTGAGCATGTATGTGAAGAGTGGAGGAGTTAAGGACCTTGGAGAAGGGACAGAAGTATGACATCAGGATTCATGATGGCAGAGAACCAATTATAGAGAACCTGGTGGCTAATCCATAGTGACAGCCAAAGACAGAGCTCATCGCTGGAGAAAAGGATAGATAGAATTTGAGAGCATTTCAGAAAAAAGACTGGATTTGAGACACACAAGTAAAGACATGCTGAGATCATAAATTGTTGAAATTGATTTTTATTTAATGAGCTTTCTCAAAGCAACTCTGATAATATGATCATGAGCCGTAGTACATTCTTTAGTTTGTAGATTAAGGAGAAGACTAACTCTTCATTTGGCATGTTAAAAAAATCTGTTCCCAGCTTTTACAAGTCTTTAAATATGTTTAATATGTATATATGCAGCTATGTTCTACTTCTTAGCAATAATTCAGGATGAGAAATACGAGACCACATGACTGTAAGTCATCAGTACATAGTAAATCGGTAGACTTTTTTTAATGAAAGTTTAGGATCCTGATGTTCTGTTTTTTGAGAAATGTTTGCTTTCATTTGAAGTTGCAGTGGCTAAGTCAGCAAAATGGTGATTTTTCTCCTTTTCAAAGTAATACTCTTAAAACATACTTTCAATTTTTAAAAATTCCATGATGTGATTAAATTTCATGTAAAAACCAAAACTTTTAACTCTCCGATACATCATAATATCCATTAAAATTTAATTCATTAGGAATTATTCTTTAATTAATAAGCAAGGATTTTAATTTTCCTTGGTATTAGAGAAGAAAACTATAAGCTTTGAGTTATCTAAAAAACTCACTTAAAGTATCATATTTCTATGGATTTTTATTTTAAAGCCAAATCTGAAAACTTGTTAAATTTTACAAAAGAGATAAAACAAGTTTAAATTCTGCTCCACAAGAATAACATTTAAAAAAATAATTCTATGAAATTATGTCCCTTGATTCTGAAACTGTGTTTAGCTTAGTAATAGGAAATTTTTGAATATTCTCCAATTTTATAAACTGCAGGTCATTGCATTCACAAATACCCATGTACCCATTGACAGACAAATTTACCGATTTGTACTTCTGAAGTGGTTTTTGTTTTTACATGGAGATGTAACATGTGTAAACCTACTTTAAGAGATAAAAATGTCATATTGAATATGTGTTGTAAACTGCATTTAGTACTTCTAGTTTAACACAACTTATTTCTTTTTTCCTTGTAGATCATACTAAAGAGGAAAGGACAGTGTGCTTGGTTAGAGTAAAGGACGAGGTCATTAGCCATATTGTATATACCTTCAAGCAACACACACAAAAATCCCTCAGCCACAAGACATCTGCATATTGCATGTTAAACAGAAGAAAAGACAACATGGAAATGCACTGCACACTTTTGCCTACACACTTTGTACATTTAAGTGATATTTGTGCTGAGGCGATACTCCTGTCTAAATGAACAACACTGTCTTTCTTTTTCTAGCACAGAGTTATGCATTAAAATGTGCATACCTAATTAGTGTCCTGTATACTCATGCCATCTCGAAAAGACAGACTATGGTGTAACCATGATTCTATTATGTATTGGTACGTCTGTAGACCAAGATATAATTTTTTAAAAAAATAAGTTTATTTCTTTCAAGGTTTACAAATAACAAAGGTGCACCTTGTATTTAAAATTGCCATTGTAGGTGAGAGCGTGCATGCACAGTCATTTTTGTTTAAGAGTAATATTTTTAATGTAATAGATTGTAAGACGTGGTGAGGGGAGGGATCTGACAGAGATGAATGTGCCAAGCAAAACCACAACTGTGTATATTTTAAAGCACATCATGGCTTTAAGTACCATGTTGTCAAGGATTCTCATGAAGTGCCATAGACTGTACATCAAATTAGAGTATTATTTCTTCAGTGTTATTGTTTTCAGAGCCACATTCTGTTGCTTATTTGCTAGTACTAATCAATCAAAGGGCACCATTTTTCTTTTCTTTTCTTTTTTTTTTTTTTGGAAACCAAAGCTGTCTCAGAAATGGCCAATTTAACTACAGTAACAATAGACAGCACAATACAAACTCTCAATACAGATAAACTCACACATACTGGAGATATATATAATAGATAAATATATAAAATTATTTTAATGCATTGTAGTGTAATATTTATGCATACTATACTGTATAACATGTAATTCAAAAGGGATATGCCATTTCTGAGACACGATAACAAAAAATGTTTGAGGAAATTATTTTGCTATTTATAGCCTCTGTCAAAAGTCAAAAGACTATAAATGCTTTGCAAATAATGGTTTCACGTTTGCTTCATCAAAGTCACATTCAAAATGGTGACTCTAAACAATGAAGACAGCAGCACTATCATCAGATGCATGATAAACCAAAATATGAAAAAGGCAAATGTTTAACTAACCTAGTAATTGGGTGGGTAAAGTACATGGGTGAATTTTATATGTGATTTTTGTTTTGTTTTGTTCAGATTAACTGCTTATAGCCTTAGAAAGCCTTTTACAAAATAAAAAAAAAAAATAGATGTGCATTCAGTTTTTAAGAATGGATTCATCCAAAGGAATTCCTTTTTTTTTTCTTTTTTTTTTTTCTTTTTTTTCCTCTTTTGTGGTTTGGATGTTGCAGCTAGTAAAGGATATTTTTGCTCTGTTCAGCAGTTCTAAAAACTGCTGAAGTAGGGGCCAGGTCACTGGTAGTTATAGTATGGAACGGGAGAAGTGAAAGTTCAGTTATAGAACTTTCCATACTTCCAAGTTTACTGCAAGTTTTTATGCTTGAGAGAGATGCTTTCTAATATAAGACTGATGTGTTGATTTTACTGATTGTACTGTACATCTATTAAAGCCTTAGATTATTACATTACGGGTTGGAACCCATACCAATGTAATTTCAATCGTGTTAAGAGAGTAATGGTGACTTCACATGTTATTGTAGTTAGTTACATTATAGAATATTACTTATTTTTCTTGTTAAAATGTAGTTCTTCATTTCCTGCATTTATTAGATTTTCATTTTCTATTAACAATTGAATACCATTTCAGTTTATAGACTGTTGTTTTATTAGATTTTACTGATGAATTTTTCAAAATACAAAAAAAATTAAAGTAGTTTTTCCTTCATAACATACTCATGTAGTGTCATATGGATATTCGTATTATTGTTAACTAAATGATTTATATTTTACTGATTTAATATTACAGTGTAAGAATGTCAGTCATTGTTAGTTCCTGTCTAGTTTTCATTAAAAGAACAAAGATCTTTTATATGGATATCTTATAAATATATAATCATTGCTAAGTAAGAAGTTAAGTTGTTGCTATCGCAACAATCCTGGCAGACAATTGAGTAATATTTTGATGATTTATTTTGTTTGTAATTAGTTATTATAAGAAGATCTAGATCCTAGATATTAGAATAAAATTTATTTTCTACTGTATCCATTTCAAATGTTAAAGTATTGTTTAATATTTTTGAAATCCCTGAATATCAGGCCTTGTTATAAATAAGCTGCATAATCAATAAATAGAACAAGGGACTTTTTGTTGATAATCCAAATACTCAAAGTTTACGTAATGAGAATTATAGCGTGTGTGCAAACTCTTGAGGGTTGATTATGCTGCAATTTAGCATGTTGGAACGTCTAGAGGGAAGGTTGACTTTTTGCACTTCTGTATATAGTCAAAAGAGAGAAACCTGTATAATAGTAAGATCTTATTTTGAATAAAAACGTCTATAATTACAAGGAGTTTTGTTAAGGCTAATAAAATGACAGACTGAGCAAAATTGCTTGCAAAAGTGGCACAGAGTTAGCACTCCATACCCCCTCAAACATGTTGCTTTGCTTTTTGTGGACAGCTTGTAGTTTGCCAGGATACTTTCAGCTGGAAAGATATGTCATCTTCCAAGATCTCACGACTGACAAACTCCATTGGGCCAAATCTGCCTGAAGATCATTACCAAAAATAGCAGGTACTTCAACCATTAAGGTGAAATCATGGATCAAATATTCCTTACATTTTTCAAAACTACTGCATGTGTAAAACTTTAAAAAAGAGAAAAAGAGAGAAAGAACTATACTAAGGACATATATTATTCAAATCAGTTTCTGCCAATTTCAGTGGTTTATTGTTCACAAAAAGAAATCTTCAAAACAAGTATTGACTTTCACAAAATTTAAACCATAAACAGGCAAACCAAACAGCACACCGTAGCTATAGTTGTTATGTGATTGTTTTTTAATTGCTGTAGGATCCTGTTCTTTCAGCAGGTGAAAAAAATAAAACATAGTTCAAATTTCACAGTTTTAATTTCCAATGCAAAAGCACTTGAAAAAGCAAAGTGTGATAATGGGCACTTGTTTAATGAATTAGTCTACCCAGCCTTCACTCCCGCTGGTTAATAATGTTGCACTTATCAGCAGCCCTACCACTTTCATCTGCTGAAAGGACAAATGTGCTTGGTTTTACTATTATGTAATCACAACTTACTTTCTGCTTGTAGTTGCTTAAAATTATGTATTTTGTCTTGGGCTCCAATTTGTTTTATGCTTCTTTTATTATTACTGCAGTAGTTGACTTTGCTGTATGGAAAAATAAAGTGAAATTGCCCTAATAAAACTTCTCTTTCTTAAGTATATTTGTGTATCTGAGATTGAATAGTATTGAATTTTTTGCATTTCATGCAGCTATGCATGTACATCTTTAGAACATCTGATACATAATTTCATTATATGGTATTAATGTATTGCAAAGAAGGCATTTACATTTTTCTCACTAGTTATCTTTTGGATACTGAGGATCTCAATCAGATAGATTGCCATTCTCTGCCCAGTGTCGTCTGGAAACTTATCCTTTTCTGAAAAGTGCTAACAGAAATTTTTAAAGGGTAAAACTATAGCAGCAACAACAACAACAACAAAAAATCAGTTCTAGATCACTGTTTTAAGAAATGTTATTTCCTTGAATGATCAGGCTGACTAGCACTGGAAATCAACCCATTTAAGAAAATGTTTCAACAATGAAATGCATATGACACTTCATTCAGAAAGGTAAAAGTGTTTATGGATATACACAGTTGAGTCAAGCCATAATCTAACTCCTGAGTGTGAGAATATGTATGTGTGTGGGATTATATACAAATTCCTCACAATGAACATAATCATTACATACTACAGACATGTACTAATAAAAATTTTTAAAATATTTTGTTTGAAGTAAGGGGTTAGTATCTCATACAGGCTTTCATGTTACAGTATCTGCAGATAGCCAGCAAAGGCTGGAGAAAATTTGTATATTTGATCTTTTAGTTCTGCTATGTATTGACTTAGCCACTTAGTACTTGATCAAAGGTTATATATTTTCCTTTTAAAATAATCCCTTTTTTTTCTCCTAAAACTTATTGAAAACATCAGAATTCTACTATTTGTAATTGACATGGTTTACAATTAGCACAGTTCTGTTTCTGGTTGAGTTCTTGGGGACATTTTTATTGTTCTCCACTGGTGGGACTATTTTAGAAGCTGTTGATGGTAAAGAAAACGACTGGGCTGGACATGATTCTCTAAAGCAAAGGGCCATGACTTTTTTTTGAGTATATAAGGACATTGACTCTAAACCTTCTAGAGCTTTCAGTGATACAGACAACCCACTGAGCACATGTGCCTTAGGTTCACCACCATTGGCCCAGCACATAACCCATTTTAAATGTTTGAAATTGATTGTGCTGACAAAGTGAAGGGACCCAAAAAGGTGAAATGTAGATATTTTAAAGTACAGAGATTTGCTCTGAGCTCTTCTGATCTGTGACAATATGGTGATGCCTTATTATGATTTGAATGTGGCCCCTTCTCATCGCCATCCTTGGCCTCATCTCTGGTGCTCTCCCTCATAAGTTGGTTAACCCCACTATTCCCGGTGAAGGCTTTGGCACCTGAGTAGTTGGGGTGAGTAGTAAACCTAGAAATATCCTAGAATGCTGTTGGCTAAGGCCGCACAGGGCCATTGCTTTCCCCTTCGAATTTCACAGGAGGTGGATTCCCAGGTACACACTGGAGTGACTTGGCCTGGGGCTTAGGGGCTTTTCCAAGCTCTGCTTTCAGACTCCTCTGCAGTGTCTGCACTTGTGTTGTTCACCTGCATCCTGCCCTGCTCACGGCAGTGGTAGCCAGGGACCCAGGGGAAGGCCCTACTGCTTGACATCTGTTGCTTCTCAGCAATTGACTCCCTTGCTCTCCAAGACTTCAAAGCCTCTACCTTTCTGTTGCATAAGCTTTTTCTTTGTTCCTGCTGTTTTTCTTTCACTAATTATATGTTAGAAAGCAGAAAAACCAGGCCCATTTCTTTCATTTCTGAAAAAAAAAAATAGCAGAGGCCAAGTAGAACCCAGAAAAATAAAATCTCTTACGATTAGCAACCTGTTAGGACTTTTTAAAATAATTTACTGAATCAAGTGTGCTCAGTTACTCCCCGCCCTTACTGAGTTTTGTAATGACAAAACTTACAATTTCCTTTTTAACAGGCAAGGAATAAACTTGAAACTTTATTCATAGTGGTTGTTATGTAAATTTTAACTGCCATTCTCAGTCACATTTGCCTCTTGGTGGACTCCTGGAATGTTGCATATTTGATCTTTGAACATATTTGATCTCAGAAATGCTCAGCAGTGGGTTAAACTGCAGTTTTGGGTTGTCCTGTGTGATCTCCCACAAACACTATTTGATGTGAGGGAAATTCACATTATTGCAGCTGCCCCCTGTACAGTGATCATGATTAAATCCCTGGGAAATAAAAGCACCCACTCCTCTATAAGAAGGCCCCATATTTATGTGACCTCAGGCTCTGTGGCCAGAATTACTAAATCTGTTCTGGCAATAGATACATGCAGGTTCCAGAAAGGATCGAATTATAACTGAAAGGCAAATTATTTGGATCAGGATAGCTGTGACCAAGATTGCCCTTGCAGATAGGATATGTTGTGAGGAGAAGGCAGACCACAGTCATAATGGATTCATAAACAAGCAGTTAGTGGCTCTCAAAGTCTGGAAATTGGTGAGCTGTCTGCAGAAGTACATACTTGAATTTAAGTTTAGAACAATAACAAATAAAATTTAGTCAAGCTGATCTTCAAAGTTCACTTAGAATGACACACAGTGCATTCAGCTGGAGGAAACTGTATGTAGTGCGACAGTGGCGAAGCTAAGCAGAAAGTCTAGACTTCTGAGATCCCATAATGTGGCATGAATTCGGGCATACTAAGATAGAACAAGGATACGTGGAACCAGAAGCCCACAGCGGAGGTTAAATAAAAGCAGCCTCAGTATTTGCCACCTAATAGTAAAAACCCGGATATTGCCAGCAGGCTTTGGTAATAGGAAGGACCTCACATTTCCCCTCCTTTGTTTTACTACCAGGTCTCCTTTCTCAAGTCCACCTAATTTCCCAACATGGGCTTTTGTGGTCGCTGAAGAGAAACGTAAGTACTAACACTGGCACGGTGGAGTAGTAGAGGTGGAGAGAAAGGCTGATTTCCACAATCCTGTGAATGGGAAGGATAGTAACTACCATAGATGTTGGTAGGAAACAGAAGCTACACAGGGGTAACTTCCTACAATGATTATCTTTATGTGCACTAAGAAAATTTTAACACTCATAAAATGCAAAGCTCCTAAAGCATTAGGGAGACATAACAGCGGTTAAGTTCAAAGGGTGTGCAGTCAGAATACCCGGATTCCTGTCTCAACGTCTCAGCACTTGGACTTTGGCAAGGCCGTTCACTTCTCTGTGGCTCTGAACTTTAGTAAAATAGGAAAGGAATACCTGTCTTCCAGAGTTGCCATTTTTCAGTTTACTGCAAAGTCAAAATTATTTTGGTGAGCTTTGAAAAGTATTAATACTTGTTTCCTGCTTCTAGCCATTCTGATTTAACCCTCCATGAGGAAACTACACAGTTAATATGTACTGAAGTGTTAAAAATGGGCCTGACATATAGCTAGCAATTAACAATGTTTACTATGATGACTGTTACCATCATTAAACCAATCACTCTCCCCCTTAATTTTTAACTTTTCATCCTCTTCCTGGTGTTACACATCTCTTTCAGAGCAGTTGGGTATACATTGTCTATCCATTTGTGCTATCTGTACATCTGTCTTTTCTGTTGAGTAGTACTGAAACTTTAACTTCCCATAATTTACCACAACAGGTCCTACTTATTGCTTCCCTTCTGATGATTATTTTAAAAATAGATTTCAGTACGTTTTTATTCACTCTGAAAAATTTTACTTCTTTATATGCATAGTTCCTGTTCCAGCTTGATATGGCCACAGACCATCCCCATGTCAAATTGAAATTAACCATTTAGACATAAGGGAATATTAGTTTCTCTTCTTCAATAAAATAGTACAACCACGCTAATCAGTATTTTATCTTTGTAAACTGGATATTGAAACAATGTATCAGAATAGTGTAATCTAAATAATTTCACTGAAACAGCATTTAAAACTGTATTTTTAAATGATGGATAAAAACTTAAAAAATATACATTTTGATAGGTTATTGTGATATTTTTATACATGTATACATTGTATATATTTAAATGAGCATAAACACATAGCTACCTCTGCAAACAGTTACTGTATCAGTCAGGATTTACTAGAGAAACAGCTATAACAACATACACAAATGAATAAGAATTTACAAAATTGGCTTAGGATGGTCAGCCTCAGAGCTGGATGAGGAAGCATGCAGAGTGTCTGCACACTGGAGGCTGCAGGGTCCAGCCCAAGGTCTAGAGCTCACTGTAGTGTCCCATTCATCTGCAAAGAATGCTGAAGCATCTATGCTGGAAGGCTGGAGAGTCCCGGGTGGAAGCCAAACAGTTGCACCAGAAGCTGTGAGGCGACTTCCAAGCTGACGGGGAAGACTGGAGCCCCACCGAAGAATCAGAAGAACCAACATTCTGGCCTTCCTCATTTCCCTTTTATCGTATGCGGGTCACTGTCCTGGTTGGGGGGTGTCCTTTACATCCACACCGTCTCAGTGCCCTCCTCTTGCACAGGCTGAAGATGTGTACACAGTAAGGACCCTGGACCCATGCTGAATCACTTAATTAAAGTTTTAAACTTCTCAGGTTGACACAATGAACAACATCCTAGAGGTGCAAGGGTATGTCCACTACATCCCAGGGTTTAGAGCTGCTGAGTTACTTAGTTAAACTTCTAGGTTTGTCAAGTTGACTCAATATATCAACCATTACAGGAAAGCATTCAAAATCCATCTAGCTTTTTGAAATATATAGTACATTATTGGTATCTACCCCACTATGCAGTAACACACTGAAACTTTCTCCTAACTGTAGCATTTTTTAAAATAGCAAAAACAGGAATAACTTGTTTCTCAATAATTAGAAAATGAATAAAAACACCATATTCAGAGTGTTACATACTTTCAAAAGTGATTTCCACTAAAATGAACAAGAAATTTAATGGTAAGTTTCCAGAAAACTTTAATTTTCTACATTTTCAAAAGAGTTTAATAAACATCCATTGCTTTTTGTTTAAATTCCTTCATATTTTATTCCTTTATTTTTCATTTTGAATTCATTTATATTCTGGTTCGCTTTTTCCACTTTGGTGAGTCAGTTTGTCAAGCTGAGACAAATTATAATATTTTACAAAATATGCTCTTCATCTATGTTACTGGAAAAATGACATAAAAATATCTTACTGAATCAGTAAAATGTTTTAAGGAAGAGTTGCAAAATGATATTAATAAAAGCCTTCTTAATTTGAATTTTTATTCTTAGTTCTTTAAAATTTTAACTGGTTTCCATGTGATTAAATCATACCATTTCCACGTTCTGTGAAGCACAGATTTCTGGATTAAAATTGACAAATCTGTTTATTTAGATGGTTATCCACACACATTCCCTCCCACAACTACATACTGAATATCCAGAATTAGTTAATAGCTATTTATAATAAGACAAGCATGTATAATAACTTAAGAAGATTTACTAGCAGGATAACTGTTAACTATGGGATAAGAACAAGCAGCAATCCAAGAGGTGACGTTTGAACAGAGACCTGAATGAACTAAAAGAGACATCACATTATTCTTATGACCATATCCTTTCCTGCTACGTTTGTTGTTAAATATTGACTCATTTTTCCTGCCACATTAAATACCAATACATCCAGAAGTATCCTTCCTTTAGATGCCATAGGGGTAACTAATTATTTTTCACTCTATTTTCTCACAGTATATTGCTTTTATTTGCATTTATTTTGTTCTGTCGGTATTCCAGTGTAATTATTTACAATTTGGAATTTCTTCACAGGTGGGTACTTGTTTGTTAGGCTTACTCATCTGTTGGTAGTACCCAAGGCCCAAATCGTGTTTTGTACCAATAGGCACAGGCGATTGTTTGGTTCCTTAAGTTTGTAATTGAATCTGCCTTTTAACTTTCACTGAAAATGCCTATTAGGAACCTTGTAGGTACTCTTACCTTTCGAGCAGTGGAAACAATGCAGCCACAGAGTATCTAGCAATGTTGCCAAACTCACAATGCCTTTCACTGTTTGAAAAATCTGGAGAAATAAACTGATGTTTCCCAGCCCACACCCTACTCTGTATCCCCTTGACTGTACCATCAAATAGAATAATCTAGAATGCATTTAATTAAAACTACCCTCTTTTCTTCAGTAGAGAAATATGATGAACTAATTCATTGTCCATGGAGAAAATATAACAAGGAATATCCCAATATGTGTTGGATGCATTTATGAACATTTTCTTAAAAGGAATCTGGCAAAAGAGAGAACATACCTCTATAATCTTTCTACATTCTTTAAAATGTCTTCTAAGTCTGAGCCTGAGAGTCTGTTGTCTTGCATGCAAATGTTCTTTCTGTCTTCTCATCTGCTAATCAGTTTTTATGCATGTATGTCTTTTCTTAGACAAATCAAGCCTGTATTAGTTAGCATTAATAGCAGAGCACATTAGATATAAACCGTTTACTTGGAAATGGTTATAAGTGTCACAATGGACATTGATTTTTTACAAAAGTAGAGCTACAAGCTTTGTACTTTTTAACATTTATCTTGTTTTAATTGTTTTCTTTTTCTTTTTCCTATTACCTTTATATTACCTCATAGAGCTGTAAGCTTTGATAATTGTTTTAGGCTATTTGAGCTCCCAACAGATTTCCTGCTATGAAGATATGTATTGAACAATTACTTTATCTATCTATCTATCTATCTGTTTATTTATTTTAAAGAGAGTAAAACTAGACAGAAAAAAATAGATCAGAAGAAAACCATGTGACACAGATTTCAAAGCAAGATAATAGGATATCTACTATAGCTACCATAATTTTTTTGTTGTCTTCCAAATAGTTGTCCGTATCTCCACACACAATGAATTCATACAAAATAAATAGTATTAAACTGATCAGAACAGAGCGATGAAGGCATTATAAGCCTTCAAACCAGACAATAGGAAAATCAGCAATGGCTACCATAATATCTCTTGTTCTCGTTCAAATTAGCTGTCCATACCTTCAAGTATGTTGAAATTAAACAATACAAAAATAGACTAAAACCCCTCTGAACAAAGAATAATAGCATTACTGGATTTCACAGCATGATGATACAGTATCAGCAATGGATACCATAATGTCTTGTTTTCTTCAAAGTAGTTCATTTCATCATGTGTAATATAATAGATCCTCGTAAAAAGTTTAGGGGAAGTTCTATGCATGTATAAGCCTATCCATGTATACCTAGCTTTTCTGTATTAGAGGGAAAAACAAACCAAAACAAAACAAATCACTAGAAAAACACGAAACGAAAAGACAAATAACAATAGCAAAGAGCCCAAAACAATGACAATATAGGCTTTCAAAGCAAGGTGGTAGGAGCATAACTAGGGTTGTTATTTTACATAATGTTCTTCAAGAGTTCCTCAGATCACCAGACACTAACATGCAAAATTGTTCCAATCCTATGGATCTTAGCTGTTTTGTTCCAAGAACTTGGAATTTGTAGCACAGTCATCTTAACTATCCTAAGCGCGATTATACAATTTTAGATAATTTTTCTTTTCCTTTCCTTTTTCTTTTTCCACCCTTCTCCTGAGGTATTACTTTTTTCCTTTTGAGCAGATTCTTATCCTTTCACTGTATTTATTGAGATTTTGTATCTTATGTACTCTTACCATTTCTTACACTAAGGAGACAGTACAGTACTCATGTGAGTTTGATTTACTTCACTTGTAAGTATGGTCTCAAGTTGCATCCATTTATTTATAAATATCTCAATGTGATCATTCTTTATAGCTGAGTAGTACTCCATTGTATAAAAATACCACATATTTTTTATCCATTCCTCAGTTGATGGACATTTAGGTTGTTTCCAAGATCTGGCTATTACAAACTGTGCTGCTATAAACAGATGCACATACATCACTGTGGTATGATGTTTTCAGTTCTTCTGGGAATATGCCCAGAAGTGGAATAGCTGGGTCAAATGGGACTTCCAGTCCCTTTTTGAGGAACCTCCAGACTGACTTCCACAATGGTTGCACCAGTGTGAACTCCCACCAACAGTGTAGAAGAGTTCCTTTTTCCTGGCAGCCTCTCCAGCATTTGTTTTTGGTAGTTTTCTTTATTCTGGCCATTCTGGAGTGAGATGGAACCTCAGTTTGGTTTTAATTTGCAATTCTCTGATGACCAATGATGCTGAACATTTTTCCATGTATTTATTTGCCTTTTGTATATCTTTATCTAAGAACTATGTATTCATCTCAGATGCCCATTTTTGGATTGGGTCTTTAAATTTTGGGGGTCTGATATTTTAAATTCTTTATATGTTCTAGAAAGAAGTCCTTTGTCTGAGGAACAGTTGACTAAGATTGTTCCCAGTTTTTATGTTTTCTTTTTTCTATGCTGGAGATTTCTTTTGATGTGCAAAAACTCTTTAGTATGATGTGATCCCAGTTATTGCTTCTGGGAAGTATTTCCCATGCAGTTTCATTTTTGCTTATGTATTCTGTATCTACCCCTATGTCTTCAAGATTTCTACCTACTTTGTTTTACAAAAGATTTAGTGTTTCTGTTTTAATGTCTAGACCTTTGATCCATTTAGATTTTAGTTTAGTACATGGTGATAGGTATGGGTCTAGTTTTAGTTTTAGGCATATAGAGAGCCAATTTTTCCAGCACCATTTATTAAAGAGACTGTCTTTCTTCCAGTGAACATGTTTGGTCCCTTTATCAAAGGTATGGTGGCTGAGTGTGTTTGTAGTTGTAGTTATATCTTCTAATCTATTCTATTGATCTTTAGGTCTATTTTTATTCCAGTACCATGCTGATTTTATTATAGTAGCCTTGTAGTGTAAATTCAAGTCAGGAATTGTGAAGCCTCCCCTCTTGTCTTTGGTGCTTAGAATTGTCTTAACTATTCTGGGTCTAGATGAATTTTAGGAATCATTTCTCTAGATTGCTGAGATATGCTAGTGGTGTTTTGATTAGAATTGCATTAAATCTGCATAACAGTTTTGGAAGAATGGACATTTTCATTATATTTATTCTTCCTATCCATGAACAAGGGATGTCTTTCTCTTTCTGAGGTCTTCTTCTATTTCTTTTTCAAGGTATTATAATTTTCCCTGAATAGATCTTTTACTTGTTTTGTTAGATTGATTCCTAAGTATGTCATTTTTTTGGATGCTATTATGAAGGGTATGGCTTCTCTTATTTCTCTCTCAGTGATTTTTGTTGTTTGTGTATAGGAATGCTATTGATTTTTGAGAGTTGACTCTATATCCAGCTAGCTGAATGAACGTATTTATTATACCTATGAGTCTCATTGGAGTTTGGGGAGTCTTCTATGTAGAAGATCATGTCATCTGCAAATAATGATAGTTTAACTCTTCTTTTCCTATCCTTACTCCTTTTATTTTTCTTTCTTGTCTAATTGCTCTGGCTAGTATTTCCATTACTGTATTGTATAGGAGTGGCCATAATGTACATCCTTGTCTTGTTCTGATTTTAGGGTAAAGGCTTTCAGTTTTTGGCTATTTAATATGATGCTGGCTGTTGGTTTTTCATAGATGGCTTTTATCATATTGAGGTAAAGACCATATATTCCAATTTTCTGTAAGATTCTTATCATAAATAAGTATTGGACCTTATCAAAAGCTTTTTCTGCATCTATAGAAATGATCATGAGATTCTTGCTTTTGGCTCTATTGATATGGTGGATTACATTTATTGATTTATGTATGTTCAACCATCCCTGCATTCCTGGGATGAATCCCACTTGGTCGTCATGTATAATCCTCTTGATGATTTGCTGTATTCTATTTGTCAATATTTTATTGAGAATTTTTTGCATCTATGTTCATTAGGGAAATTGGACTTTAGTTCTCTTTTTGGGTTGGGTCTTTCTCAGGTTTTGGTATTAGAGTAATATTTGCTTCCTGAAATGACTTAGGGAGAATTGCTTCCCTCTCAGTTTCATTGAAGAGTTTGAGGAGTGTCAGCATTAAGTCTTCTTTGAATTTGTTGTAGAATTCTGCAGTGAATCTGTCTGGGCCTGGGCTCTTCTTTGTTGGTAAGGACTTAATTACATTTTCAATTTCATTGACAGAAATTTGGTTATTCAGCAGTTTTACATCTTCTTGACCCAGCTTTGGTAATTCATATGTTTCTAGGAATCTGTCCATTTCTTCTATCAAGCCTATGAGAGTAGAGGTTTTTGAAATAGTATTGATGATCTTCTGTATTTCCCCAGGGCCTGTAGTGATCTCACCTTTTTCATTCCTTATTGCATGAATTTGAGTTTTTTCTTTCCTTTGTAAAATAAGATTGGCTAGAAGCTTATCAATTTTATTTATTCTTTCAAAGAACCAACTCTTTGATTCATTGATTCTTTGTATTGTTTTCTTAGTTTCCATTGCATTGATTTCTGCTCTGTTTATAATTTCCTCCCTTCTTTTGGCTTTGGGCTTGAATTGCTCTTCTTTTTCTAGATGTTTGAAGTGTAGCATCAGGTTGTTTATTTGTGCTCATTCTTTTTTCTTGATGTGTTAATTCACTGCAATAAACTTTCCTCTGAGGACTGCTTTCATTGCATCCCACAGGTTCTGGTGAGTTGTATTTGTATTTTCATTTGCTTGTAGGTATTGTTTAATTTATTCTTTAATTTCCTCTGTGACCCACTGATTGCTCAATAGTGTATTACTCAATTTCCATGTGTTTGTGGGATTTTTGCAGTTTCTGTTGTCATTAATTTTTAGTTTAATGGTGCTATGATCTGATAACATACATGGGATAATTTCAATTCTTTTGCATTTACTTACTCATGTTCTGTGGGGTATAATATGGTCTATTTTAGAGAATGCCCCATGTGCTGCTGAGAAGAATGTATATTCTGATGTTGTTGGGTGGAACACTCTGTATAGGTCCACCAAGTCCATTTGTTCACAGGTGTGGTTCAGTTCTGTTAGTTCTTACTGATTTTCTGTCTAGTTGATCTGCCCTTTTGTGTCAATGGCATGTTAAGGTCTCCTGTTATAATTGTGTTATTGCTTATTTGATTTTTCATTTCTGTTAATAATTTGTTTTGTATAGCTGGGTGCTCCTGAACTTGGTGTATAGATATTTAAGATTGTTACCTCTTCCTCTTGGAGTTTTCCCTAACTAGTATGTAGTGACCTTCTTTATCTCTTTTGATAATTCTTGGTTTGAAGTTCACATTGTCGGCAAACAGAATAGCTACCCCTGCTTTTTTTTTTTCCTGTTTCATGGAGTACTGATTTCTATCCTTTGACTTTCAGTCTATGAATTTCCTATTGGGTTAGATGAGTTTCTTGTATACAGCATATGGTTGGATGTTGTTTCTTGATCCATTCTGTCAGTCTGTTTCTTTTAATTGGTGAATCAAGACCATTTAAATTAATGGTTATAACAGATATGTATATATATATATATATATATATATATATATATATATGTTTAATTTTGACAGGTTATCTTTCTGCTGTTGATTCTTTACCTTTCCACTTTGTTTAATTGTCTGCCTTGCTTAATAGTTTTTCCTATGTCTATCTAGAATGTCTTTCAGTATTCTTTTCAGGGTTGCTTTGGTGGTCATGAAGTTCTTCAGCTGTTTTTCTCATGGAAGTATCTTATTTCTCCATCAATTTTGAAGGACAGTTTTGCAGGGCACATCTTTCTGGGTTGGAAGTCATTTTCCTTTAGGATCTGACATACTTCACTTCACTCTTCTTGACTTAATTGTTTGTGTTAAGAAGTCTGCTGTGATTCTGATAGGCTTTCCCTTATAGGTGATCTGTCTCTTCTCTCTAATAGCTTTTAATAGTCTGTTTTTATGTTGGATTTCTGGGATGTTGATTATTATATGTCTAAGTGTAGTTTTATGTTGGTTATGGCTATTTGGAGTTCTATATGCTTCAGTGATCTGTATGTCAGTTTCCATTCTCATGTTTGGAAAATTTTCCACTATTTCTTCTGTAAATAACCTCATGATATCATTTGTGTCATCACCTTCTTTTTCATTTATACCTATCAGTCTTATATTGTTCTTCTTTGCATTATCATGTAGCTGTTGAATTGTTATCTCCTGATGCCTTGTTATTTTAAAAAAAATCTTTCCTTTCCTGTTCACTAGCTGCAATCTTGTCTTCAAGGTCTGAAAGTCTACTTCACTTTTATTGAGGTAGTTTTGCCAACTTTTGATGGAATTTTTTATTTCCTGTATATCTTTTTGCCAGAGGATTTTTTTTTTTTTTTTTTGGAACTGGGGATTGAACTAATGACCTCATGCTTGCCAGGCAAGTGCTTATGCCACTGAGCTAAATCCCCAGCCCTGTATATCTTTTTGAATCTGTCTTACGCATTCTGTTTGTTTCTTATATGGTTCATTCATGGTTTTCATCTTTTTGCATTGTTCCTCTAATTTTTTAACTGTATCTTCTTTAGATGTGTTCAACATTTCTTTCATTGCATTTATCATTTCTTCTTTCACCTGGGAGATTATTTCTGATCTGTACTCTTTTATAGCATCCCAGAGTTGTTCTTTCTTCAGTTGCTATCATTTCAAGTATTTCTAGATATAAGGCTAACATTTCCTTCTATACCCATGTCTCCTAGGCTTGCTTGGGATTTGAGATTGCTGGCAGTTGGAGATTGCATTTTACTCTTTCGCTTTGTCATTTTCCTATATTTCCAGGCATTGAGTGATTTGCAAGGCTTCCCTGTGTGCTGGAGATCACTTCATGCACTTTCAACTCACACAACAGGATATAGGCAGCTGTCTGCAGTCCAGAGGTCACTGGGGGTGGCCTGCAGGGACTTCCAGTGTGGCCTCTGATGATTTGGGAGATGGGGCTGTGTCTTTCTGACTCAAAGCAATGCTCCAAAGCTTCCCTGTGCACTGGAAATCACCTTGCACTAGAGTTTGAATGCAGGCAGCTCAAACAATTACTTTATTTAAAGGACTTGCATGGGTCTAGAGATCCAATCCATCAATCTACAAACCATTTTCCCATTTGTTTATGTCTAATTAGCAAACCCTGAATTAAAGACAAGTTTTTCAATTGTATAGCTAATGAGATTTAAATAAGATACTTTCTAGAAAAATCACTAAAATTATATTTATTTTGTTTCCTTCCTTTCATTTCATTCCTCTTTTACCTTTTCTCATCTTTTTTCCCTTATGTAAGCATTTACCATCTGAACCATACACCATCTAGGCACTGAAGACAGCAGGTGAATCCAAATAAATTTATATACTTAACCCAAAGAATGATTGACAAATAGTTTTAGAAATAGAAGGTAATGATTGCTACATTAAAAACTCTATGCAGACTGTTAGGGGAAAAAGAGAAAGGTCAGTGACTCCAAGGAGAATGGAAATTTGGGAGGCCAGAGAATGGTCTGTGGTTGTGGAAATACAAAATTCCCTAACTTCACTCTCTTTCCCTAGCTTTTGAGGTTATTTATTTATTTATTGCAACTTTCCAAAAGCATTGTTATGCCAGTAAATATAATGGAGAACATTGCTTTTATGATATCCAAATCTTAAATTGGTAAATCAAAATGTAATAGTCATGCACATTTAGGTCCCATAAGCATCATTGATACTTTCTTTGCTTTGAATTGATTCGATGGATTGACATAATGCATACATCTTTATAAATTTCTCATTTGCTAGTATCATCATGTACATGATTAAAGTATTTTAAGATATATATGCAAGAAAATCCCTAAAATATTTACCTCATTGCATTTTTTCAGATTTCCAAAAAATGACAATTAATCTTATTTTAAATATGTATAGATAAGGAAGGGTTAATGAATTATGTCTCCAAAAAATTTAGACATCTTAGTGTTTACTATTAACATTTTCTGTATTTTCTTCTGAGTTTTACAATAAAGAATGAATTAATTCTCAGTGGAAGATGTTCTTCTAGCACTAAAATGACTAACATTCTAGATAACCACTGGTTTACTTCTGTCATTTTCCTGAACTACAAAAAGACTTGTCCTCTATTGACTGTAAAACCGTTGAACAAATCAACCTTTTTTTGAGTTCCAAAAGGTAGTAAATTAATGGATTGTAAGAGCCTAACATTGGGCCAGTGGTATAGTTCAGAAGCATGTCACCTGCCTGGCAAGTGTCAGGTCTTGAGTTTGATTCCTGGTTCTGGAAAAAAGAAAAAGTGCCTAACAGTTTCAAATAAAAGTATTTATTGGTTATACTGCTCTAAATATATGTTCACATTTAGATATGGAGAAAAAATAAATAAGGCAGTGTCCCCTTGCTAATGGGGAACACAGTTCAGCTGGAGAGGAAGACATAAGAGCAGTGACATGCAAAACCTGGAAGTACTAGGGTGTAAGAGTTCGAAAGGTCCAGTACTGAAGTGGGCCTGAGGCAACCTGGGTAGTTGGGGAGGAGGTGGCTCCAGGTCAGCCATTGTATTTAGGCAGAGCAATGGGAAGCTGCATCAGACAAATGCAGCCACCTTCACTCACAGAGAAAACAAGCGAAAGCTTCAACAAATATGTTACCATCATCACATAAAATGTGAGGCTAAGAGGCCCAAAGGAAGAAGCTAAGAGAGACTAAAGTAATATCAGGGAGTCATCTTGAACCTCCATCAAGAGTTTGCAGTTTCAGAGGGAACCGTACAACTGTTAAACACTGGTTATCCCTGGCAGAGCGTTAGTGAAGGCAGAGCTGGAAGCAATACAACCAGCTACTGGTTAGGAGCCATCAGGATGGTGAATTAGGATGACAAGTTTAGAAACTGTATTACTTGGGAATCTCCCAAGACGTGAATGCCAACACAATAAAAATTCAAGAGGTTTAATGGGAAGGAGCCAGAGAAAGTGGGAAGAAGTGTCAAAACATCCTATAGTTCTGACATCTGTGAAAGAAAGGGGAAGGAAAAACATAGGATAGGAAAAATTTCACACTGGGGTGCAATTCCAGGAAAGTTTCAGTCAGTGAGGCTTGCAGAGTAGCCAAACCAAATAGCCAAATAAAGGACTTAGCATTTTGCTGTCAGGAGTCTAAATGAGTGGGAGTAGCACCCAGCAAGTGAGACTTTGGCATGCATGTGATGGTGAATGTAGAGAGGAAGAATTTTACTGTCAGTCAGCAGTGCTCCCTGCGCAAATTGTAGATCAGATATGTATTTATTGCAGCTACAGGAACAGAGAGAAACTTAACACGCTACAGCAGTCCTGAGAACAGATGTGTAATTGGCTGCATGTAGAGGCAAAAGAGAAAGAGGGAGAATGAAAAAGTGACTGTGAAGATTCTGTGTGACTTAGTGGACAGCAACAAAGAATGAGAAACTCAGGGTGATAAAAGGAGAACTTACCATGTCAATGCAGAAAAAGACAGACAAGTCTTTTAACAGAAAAGATTTATGCCAGGAAGTTAGGAGTTAGTTTTGAAAGGTAGCAGTTTATAATATACAGATTTTTTTCCCCTGAAAAATGAAATAAAATAGTTTCCTTAAGTCTCAGCATCTTCTCTTTTACTGAAAAGTTTTAATGAATGAAAAATGAGTGTACAAAAAGAATTTTGCATTAGATTATCCTTAAAATTTATACACAAGTAAATTAAAGAAAGTATGATTCTTCATTTTGACCACTCCCCAAATACCTAGTTAGTATCACATGTAAGACAGTAGAAAGGAATCTTAGGAGAATGGGAAGAGTAATATAAAGCACAGCCATTTGTCAAAATATTCTCTCATGCCTATGAAAATTGAGACCTCAAAATTTTTCAATTTTTTTAATAGTCCAGACAACACTTACCATGTCACTTATAAAACATGATGACAATTAGGTAATTCTTCCTATGCAGACATATATGTAGCATACCTTACTTAAAAATAGCACACACGATGTTGAAGCTGGCGGCGCTGGGAAAACAGGCCGCCAGCCGGCTCACTGCTCTGGTAAGTGGCTGTGGCCTCCCAAGTCGCAGCCGCCCCAGGGCGAGAACCACATCAGCGTTTCCTGAGATCCGCGCCATGTTGGAATTTGGAGCGCTGGGAAAACAGGCAGCCAGCTCGCCACTCTGGTGGGCGGCTGTGAGCCTACCAGCCTGTAGGCTAAGAATCAAACATCCATCTCACACCACCACCACCACCCGCCCCGCTAGCAAGTGAGAGCCAGAGATCTGAGCATCTCTTGTGAGTTTGACTATGTGAAATATAGCAAATAAGGGAGATTTTGTTCTGCCATGTCTTTGAAGGCAAATATTTTTATCTCTGCTTTTCTCTGTTCTGATCAATAGTATTGCTCTATTCAATATTATGTTTTTATAATTTCAGTATTTCCTTCAATATTGCTCTACCTGATTGAAGGAACAACTATTGTGAAGAAAACCAGATCTACTATTGTACTTATTGCTGTTATCCCAGTAACCTGCTGTGAGGTTCTGTACCAATTTCACTGCACTGCCTCAATTGGCTTTGTCCTGTCTTGTTCTGCTGTATTTTACTCCCTTCAAAATAAATAAATAAGTAAATAAATAAAATAAAAAATAACAATAAATAAGAAAAAATTAAAAAGTAAATAACAACAAAACAGATCAATAAGGTACTGAGCCACCTGAAACATGATATAACTAAACAGATAATGGACTTAAAAAACAAAAGGAGGAAAAGAAAGTGCTCTAAAGGATATAACTGCATGTATCTTTAAGTGTGTAGGATTGATAACCATGTTGCTAAGTTTTTGTTTGATCGGTGAACAGAACTGTTTGCAGCCTCTCTGTTTGAATGTCCACTCTGTATGCTTTAATTTTATAACTTGAACAACTATATCCAAGAAGACAAGATGTAATGTATCAACTAGTGATTTCTTACTGTTTACTTTTTATTTTTTTGAAATCCTGTATTGTTTCTACTCTTTTTTCTGTTTTGCTTCCCCACCCCTCTTTAAATAAAATTTTAAAAAAATATATCACACAGATTTGTTTGGACATGTTAAGGTTTATTTATGTAAGAATTGTTCTGAATCATAAACTTATGGCAATATTTGTCACCAGGAATTTGTCAAAATAATATTCTCAATAAAACAAATGCTATATGCTCAAAATTGTTCAATTTCACATGTTTTTGGATTTTGAGGTAGGTTTTCTTCTATTATGCTTTGTTTTGTTTTGTCATTTTTTTCCCTTTGTGTTGAATTTCGTTTTGTTTTGTTTTAAAAAACTGTGGGAACTGCGGGCTGTATGAATTTCCAGCAGATGTCAGTGTTGCTGTTTGATGTAATCCAGGAACTTCTCCAAATCTGGGGCCTTATCCTGAGGAGTAGCAGAGTACTCTGCTGATCCTCAATTCCTGTGAAGCATAGAAAGGCATTCTGAAGAATTCTACCATTTAGGTGAACATTTTCTTTGGGAATATATTGTTGTAAGTTGTAAAACAGGACTTCAGTATTATTTCATCTGAGATTTAATTTGTTCCAATGATATATTAACTACCTGCATTTATTCTTCCTATTGCTCCAAAAAGTATACTTGCCATCCATTCCTTCCCAGAATGGTGTGTGTGTGTGTGTGTGTGTGTGTGTGTGTGTGTGTGCGTGTGTAGTTTTGTTTTAAGGAATTTCAATGTGTTTACCCCAGAATAATGACACAATACACTTAGTACTTAACAGGTATCAAAGAAATATCTAGCTGCCTTAAAAAATCTTTAATGAATCCCCAGACACAAAAAACAAGTTATAAAGCTAAGTTTTATCAGAAGGTATGAACAAGGCACTAAGAATGCACAAAGGAAAAATAGGAAATATATCTAGTTCACTGTGTGGCACATAGCACATAAAATGATAGCTGTTGCTTGTAGCCATTCATTACTATTAAAGAAGAAGCATACAAAAATTTGTCATTAGTGGAGGTGTTCAGATTTTTATTGGAAAAAATATGTGAAGTGCTCATATTTTTAATCACTAGGGCAACTATATTAGGTATGTGTGTAGAATTTGTTCTAACCCTTAGGACAGAGAACATATGAAAATAGAAATCCAGAATATTTGTCTGTATTGTGTTTTGTTCTATAGTTTGGGACCATGTTCACACATTTTTCAGGGAAGAACCATCTCAGGTTCAAGAGCACATCAAAAGAAAGGTAGGTCTAAGGAGCAGATGGTAAAGAATCTCTTCTATGCAACTCAAGTATTTAAGCAGATAAAGTGAAAATTATGGATAATTTGTCAATATGAATTCAGATTTCACCTGAGAGGACAGGTCACCTACCAGTCCCTCTTGTCTTGTGACAAAAAATGTCTCTTTTCCAAAGACTAAATATATGAGACTCATATTGTTAGCCCTTAAATTTATTCACTAGGTGGTCACCTTCCTAGTAACAGGTAAAGTATAGGATTTATGAAAAGTTGGGTTGACTGTTTGGTTCATTTATATTTATTTTACTCGAGTAATGTGATTCTGAAAATAAGGGGAAAAACTCAAATTGTAAAAACTGAGTAAATATACCTTGTCTATCATCTTCCCAAACAAAATGTAAAGATTGAGTTCAACGCCTCACATGAAAAGAGAGACATTGGTTTTTTCTTAGCAAGCATTTCACAGTAATGTTTCTCCCTCTTGCACATTTGTATAAGTAAGGTGTCTCAGCAAATTTTAAGCATGACTTAGGATTCCTCTTTGATTCGCTTCTAATTCTGATTATTCGTGACGAGAGTAGCTTACCTGCCTTGCCTTTCATCTTTTCACTGATATTTTCTCCCAGCTCCATAACCTCGTGATGAGTTAACATCCACGTTCCTCCATGCTCCCTCACTTGAGAGCTAGAGACTAATATTAATGATTTTTATGATTAGTATAATACTTCAATAGCTTTTGAAAAGGAACTCATCCTACCTTTTTCTTTATTAGACTAAAGACATTAATTAATAAGTTTCATTGTCTCTGGAAGGATTAAATCAAGTCAAGGGGATGAAAAGTACTGAGATTCAGCTCTATATTTCCTCAACTTAAAGTTAGAAATATTTATTAATTATTAATTAACCTACATAACTTGTTTAGTTGATAAAATCATTCACATAGAATATGAGCTAACAGGAGCTAAATTATTAAAAGCCTCCGTTGCAAAAACTTGTTTTGTTTCTGTGGTACAGAATATGGATTTTACTTTGACTTTCACATCCTTAACTCTGGAACACAAGGTCTGTGCTAGAATCCTAGGTTCTCTAAGCCTGACTTCAAACTTTCTGGTATACCATGGGTGCCAAGATTATCAGTAGTCTTTCCTGCAGCTGTTTTCTCCTTATAAAAAACTCCCATCCCATTTGAAGACAAGGGAAAACACACACACACACACAAATGCTCAAAACACAAACCCAAAACCCACCTGATTCTAGTCAGTCTCAGAAAAACTAATTGAAATTTAGTGACTGAGTGATGGGGCTTTCACTGTCTGGCCCACAGTGCTGTTCTTCTTTGATAACTATCTTCAACCAGCTCCCGGCAAGGATGGTTGTGTGCCTATCTGCTACTGCATAGCCTCTCTCATTCTAGCTGAAAGACCCAACTGTGGGCCCATTGTAATCACTGATTTTCATCCATCTTGTGTCCCCATTCTTTTGGTAGTTAGTACGTTTTGGTAACTCATACCCCCATTAAGTGCCCAGAAACTACTCTCCCTTAGACTCCTTGATTCTGTGTTTCATACCATTTGTTGGGAGAGTGCCCACCAGACTCCAACCCCTAAACTCCACGAGAGACTGGTAATTCACAGTTCTCTGCAGCTCTTGAACTGTAATTCAGTGATTCTGTGAAGTTCTATTGCTTCTCCAAAGGCCATCCCACTTACATCCCAAGGTAAAGAAGGGAAACAAAACCCAGAGAACAGTTAACACCCAAATCCTCCCTACTTTATAGGACTTTTATCTGGCCTGACTACAGATGAAACCAGGAAAAACTAGTTGTGATGATTTCTGCCCACTTCCTTAATTACCTTTTGCTAAATCTTGATGAGAGAGCCAAACACAGTGTGAAGGAGTTTCCACGCTAGGTTAATTTTCCCATTCTTATGCATCGTTTCTTGAAGAGAAGGGAAAAAAATAGATCCAAAGAATATTACCCTCCATCATTAGTTTTTTATAATTTGCCCAAAATTTTAGTTTCATGAAAAGTCTCACTCACTTTCACAAATTAAACAAATTAAGCATTCACAGAAGTTTATGTCAGAGATAGTTTAATTCAACTCTTGATTGCCTACACCTTAGGATACAAACTTTATACATTACAATGCATGTGATCACAAATTACAATGCATGTATAAATTTTAAGGATGTATTACATTAAAAGACACATTGCCATTAATCTTCCACAAAATACACCCTCTGCCTTCAAACACGCTTGTCCCCTCACTCCTGCCATGTTCTGAAGCAGTTCTGGAGTCCACTTTCATGAATGTCCTAGTTGCACTGTCCCAGCTGCTCAGTGTCATAAACTAATTCAACATATTTACCTTTCACGGTCATTTTAACTTTGCGGCAGAGCTGGAGACCACACAGTGGAGATCCAGTGACTAATGTGGGTAAGGACACACCACAGTGTTCTTACAAGTCTGCTTTGCTGCTGGCTGGCATTCAGTGGCAGCGTTTACTACCATTTTGATCCAACCACCCTCAAGAAGAGGACTTCCAGAACTGCTTCAGACAATGCAAGAGAAATGAGTTAAATGTGCTCAAAATGAGGGGAACCATTGTGAGAGGGAGTGATTGCAACGTGTCATTCACTGTAGTAAACATTTTTATTTAAACATTGTGCTTTGGGTCAGCCCTCGTATATTATAAACTCTCCATATGTATACATATGTGTATTTTTCACCATAAAACCATTCTCAAAGCAGGAACAATGAATGTTATTTTTTTGTTCTTCCTTATTTTTTTAAATCATTTCTTACTGATACATTTCAGATATACACAATGATGACATTCATCATAGGGACTTTGTACCTGTACATGATGTATCTTGCTTCTTCTCCTTATTTAAAACAGGTTTGTTTCCTCTATTTTCTTCTATTATTTCTTGTTTCTTCTTTCCTCCTTTCCTCTTGTCTTCCCCTTCCCTTGTAAACCATTGTCATTTCAACTTTTTTCTTTTTTTTGGCGGGGCATGGGGAGTACCAGGGATCACACTCACACCCTCACACTTGCCAGGCAGGCGCTTGTGCCCCTGAGCTATATCCCTGGCCCATTATTTGAATATTTTTTTTTTACCATCTCCTAATATCCTTACTTTTTTTCCCCCTGGAGGCAACTTCTTTGCAACATGTGTCCCTGAGCCTTTTGGGGGCTGGAGGGCTAGGGAGAGAGAAAATAGTGTAATTATAAAAGATAAAATTGAGACTTTACATATCAAACAGACTTAAAAATCATCTTGACACCAAGCTGATGAATTGGTACAGAATTGTAGTTTTGGAAATGGAGAGAAAATATCCTACAGTGAATTAGTGCCAAGTTAAAAATATAATTATACTTTAAAGATACTTGCTATATGTTAGACACCATCGTGATAACTGTACATTGAGCACCATCATTAATTAGACGCTATGCTTTGCTTGTTTCTGGAAATTATTGATTTAAATTAATTGTTACATATATTGATGTCTTTTTATCTCCTCTTAGGAAATAAAGAAGTGAGACAGACAATATGCGCCTTGCCAAACATATTGTTCATAACTAAGAAAGAATTCAGATAAAGTATTTGATCCCAGAAGTCTAAAAAAAACTTTGGATTCTCCAGGCAAATGCAAATGTTATTGGCTTTAATGAATTTTGGTTAATGCAGCTGGGTGCAGTGGTGCATGTCTGTAATAATCATACGTACAAAGGAAGCTGAAGCAGGAAGGTCATAATTTGGAGACCTGTTTAGGTAACTGGATGACCCTGTCCCAAAAAAACAATTGATGAAACTGACTTAGAAATGATCTATTTTAGATAAATTTATTTTGATTTATTTTGATCATAATTATTTACAACCATCCCAATGTTTATAGAAATTGTACAGCCGTTTTACTCAGTCTGAGTTAATTTGGCTCAAGAGATAGCTGAAGATATATCCTCTGTTTTGATAATGATTTTTCCTTTTCCAGGGACAGTATGAGGCAAATGTTTATTTATAAAGACACATTGGTTCATGAAGACAAATTAATGGAGAAAATACAGTCATGGATATATAGTATTTTATTTTCAGCATAATATTTGAACTTTAATGTATATAAAATGCATATTAGTAACCTTTCTCCTCTAAAATTGACTCCTAATATTTTAGCAAATTTGAGTGAGGCAGATCCTCTTAATTCTGAATAATTTTTAGTATTGGGTGGACCTACAGAGCTCCATCATTATGCAAAATACTTATTTGATTCCATGAGAGGCAGAGAAGTTTTTTCTAAAACCTTATATCTTTATATCTGAATAGAAAGGAAATCTCAAAGTGTACATTTGAATTATTCAAATTATTTATAATCAACTAAAGCAAAGCTGTTACAGGTGCACTTATCAAATTGACCTCTGCAGTGACAACGTTGCCCGAAAGTGAAGGGAAAGGACAGTGCACAGTGAGAGGCTTCCACACCTGTCACTCTTGGTACATGATCAGCTGTGACACCATCACAAGTGTGGATCGAAGGCATAACGTTTATGAACAAAGTGAACTCACGACTCCAAATTGATACCATACTTTGCAGTAATTTACCTCCCAGCTCCACTGAGGAAAGTGGGAATGCGGGTATGAATGTATTTCTTAGTGGAACAAACTGAGGTGATTGTGACTTGATTCTAAAACATATTTTGAGTGGAACAAAAAAGATTAGACTAGAAGAGGAAAAGTTGGATACTTTCTCTAACAACCCTATTTTATGAGTTTTATAGAAATGGTAATATTTAACGAAGATATGTTTTGTGTTTACAGTTTCACTTTCCAAGATGACTATCAGAATTTGTGAATTTCCTAAAGCTAAGACAAGTTTGTGTGATACTTCTTTATTTAGCATCAGGAAAAAAAATATCATCAAACCATCTGTGGGCATTTGTCAGAAAGTATTTATGTGTGTATGTTTGTGTGCTTACTAAATTATTTATATTTATAATCTTATGTAATCAAAGGCAGACAAATATATATATGTCATTCATTTAAAAAATTACTTGCTTTTTAAAGTTCAAATTTACATAGGTATTTCTGCCTATCAAGAGGTATGGCAAATACTTTTCTTTTCTTTTCTTTTCTTTTCTTTTCTTTTCTTTTCTTTTCTTTTCTTTCTTTTTGCACTGAGAATCAAACTCAGGACCTTGCACTTATACTGAGCTATACCCACAGCCCCAAATTCCTATCAATAGTAATCCTTTATTGCTCTCTTCTTCTGAATTATCAAACTGAAAATGTAAATTTCTAAGTAAGAGGATATCTTTATTTAAGTTCTGTTTTAATTATGAAAAAGGACTGAATTCTGCACTTTTCTCAACTGAAGCACAAAGGCTCAGAAGATAAGATCAGATGAGAAAGGGAAAAACGAATTGTGAGGCTGGGGTAATCACAATGACATAGGTCCCTGCACTGCATGGAACTATAATGGGAATATATGGTGTGTACAGGATGATGTGTAGGCAGGTGTGTTCAAATGTGTGCTTTGAGTTTATTCAGGCATGGTATTGCAATAGGAGTTTGATCACATTTTTTTTGATGTTTCTGACACACGTAAGTCTCTCCCGTCCATTTGCCTCTTCTGCTCCACGTGTGTACAAGGCGATAAGAAAGCCTGGCATCAGTCTGGGGATTTAGCTCTGTGGCATAATCACCTTCCTGTCAAGCACAAGGTCATGGGTTTGATCCCTGGTACAAAAAACAACAAACAAACAAACAAAAAGGAAAACCTGGCTCTCCTTTGGTGCATGCAGTATGCTCAAGCCACACACAGCAATGCTCACTGCAACCCCAATATCTACCCAGCATAACACCTCCAATCTGCTTTTTTTCCCCTGCTCTTTCAGATCACCTTCAAACCTGCATAGGAGCCATCTTATCCTCCCTAGAATGCCCTGTAGACATTCTCCCCAGAATAACTGTTAACATTTTGTATAACTTCCTTGGATCCCCAGCACTAACATCTAAACCAAATCGTGAGTTGTAGGCTCACCTCTTTTTGTAGAGAGACCAAAACAAGTCTGTGAGTACATCTCAATATAGACATGCATTTAATTTTCAGATTTTGTTTGAAGTTATTTGGAAGGTGTTTACTTATATCTCTAGTACCAAAATGAGATCTCAAGACTCATGAAAAGAAAAAAAAAAATCCAAGTCATGGAAATAGTTAAGTCCAGATCCCAGTTCATTACACAAGTGAAAAATGAAGAGCCAAGTAGCTAAAACGTCATTTTGGAAATTATGAAGACTGTGAGAAAAGAAGCAATCACTTTGAAATAGCATTCAGTAGATAGTTTTTTTCTTCCTTCTTACTGTCAGTGAGGTTTTAAAATTCAAACCAGAGTCACAGGGTATAAAGTAGAACCTTTGAGGTCTGTGGCAGGCATAGTTGTAGATTAATGCAGATTCTTGCATTTTTCTGACTCTGTATAAAATCAAACCACGGTGAAAAAAGAGCTATGAGTGGGTGCAATCCATGCACAAACTTGGCATTATTACAGATGGAAAGCCCTAAGATTGCCTTTTTCCAGCCCTGGTACACTAGTAACTAGGATGGTAAGGGTAAAGTATTATGATCAGTCACACTGAATGACATTTAATCTTACCTTGTCCATGAAAGAGGAAAAATTTGTGAACTATTAAGTGAGGAGATTCAGAGAAGTTATATCTTTAATACATGTCTGAAGAGAAAGAACATTGTAGTCACCCTCCCATCATCAGCATTGATGTGGTTTCTTTACAAAAGATGAAATTTCAAAAATCTACCCAAAATGACCTTTGTAGAGAGAAGTGTCAGAGGGTTGATGTTCTTGGGCAGAATATCAGATTTAAATGCTAGTCTTCCACTGAAGTGTTCCTTCTCAAGTATACTAAAACTCAGCCAACTCTCTGAGTTATTGCTAACTTCCTGTTGCTATATAAATGTTATGCAGAAAAAGAAATACTTATACAGGGGCTAATTCTGGCAGATTCCAGTCTAAGTCTTGTTAAATAACATTAAGGTTTATGTCTACAAATGATTTATCCATCACAGTAGGACTAGAAATACCAAAGTCAAAATAAGGATAACCACAGCCATTTCAAATACTGGATTATTAAACATGAACAAGCAATAACTTTAATCAATACTCAACAGATGCACTGTGAATGATGTTTGAAATAATAACATCTTTGTGTAATTCAGATATAGCTTAATATTTTGAATTAATACCTTTTTTTCTTCCTGCCCCAGATATTATTTCCACTATCTCTAGCGAAAAAGTGAAAGTAGGGAAAGACATCCCAGCTCCTTAAGCAGGCACCTTTTGGGAATTATACTATTCTTGAAAGCAACAATTGCAACAACAATTGTTATACTAATAGAAAAGTAATGATTATACTGGAATGATCAAATGATTTGTATCCATCTGCAGAGGCAAAAGAGTATGTGTGAACATAGGACTAAATGATAGAAATGTGTTTCACTGGGTAACTCCTCAAATAAAAATATTGCCTAGGAACCTACCAAACAAATTCCTTCCAAAAAAGTCTTTATATCATATGACTCTGCTCATAACAGTAGTGGATTAAGAAGTAATAATTCACTATACATATCTACTTTTAAGAGAAGACCTATAAATAATGAGAAGAAACAAAATCAAGACTATAGGTAGTTGTTTTAAGAGACAAGAAGGCACTTTGCACAGAGATATTAAGCAAAATCCAATCTTGTTAACTTTATGAGGTCCTTCACTCTCTTCTTTAATCAATTATTTAAGCCTATTTTGGGATTTCATGCAGCGAATATATTCAAGGTACAGAGGTTTTGAGGACATGGACTTGTCCAGAGATTTGCAAAGTGTAATTTATTCTACAGGGGAAAATTTCCAATATATGAGCATTTGTTAGAAGTTCTATAATGGGTTATTTTTTCCATATTGGCAAAGACTAAGTACTTTAGGGATTCTCAGGATTGACAGAGGCTAAACAAATCATCTGAAGTCATGCAACACACTGTTCATCCACCAAGTCTTGAAAATGAAACACAAAAATAGAAACATATAAAGCTCTTATTATGTTTCTACCCTCTTTCTACCCATTATATACTGCTGTGATTTATAGCTACTTGTTCCCTCAAGGCCTATGGGATCATCTTTTGGGGTAGGTGATTGGGTCATGGGAGGATGATACTCAGTGGATGAGTTCATAGCTAAAAGTAATGTTGAGGAGTGAGGCCTGGTCATAACAGTAGGTCACTGGGGGTGTAACCTGGAAGCTCTGTCACTCTCTCTTCTCCTTTGGTATCTCTCTGCTACCTGCCACCATTCTATGAGCTCTTTCCCACTGCTACCCTGCCTTGCAACCAGCTGACTGCAGACTGAAACCTCCACAAACTGTGAGTCAAATAACCTTTTTCTCCTTGGAGCTGTACATGTTGGATATTGTGTGCTGGCAAAGGTGACACATCTGGAATCTCATTTAATCCAAAGAAATCTTTATAAACTTCTTTTTAAATTTGAAAAATTGTGACTTTGAGATTAAGCAATTTCCTGAGTTCACTAGGGGAATCAATGGTAGACAGAGGGATAACAGAAAGCCCATCCTTTACTCCATCAAACTCTCTTATAGTTTTATATGCATACTGTTTAAACTGCCTATTTTAATTCCAACTCTTAAATCCTGTTGATAAATAAAGTTTCTTTTTATTTTTCTGTTCACAGTGTGTTAGACTAAAATGGTAATACTCCGCCCCACAAATTCATATGTGAAACCTCTAACTCAGTTTGGTGGTATTTGAAGGTGAGGCTGTTAGAAGATAGGTGTTAGTGCATCTGTGAGTGGAGATGCCGTGTGATGGTATTAGTGCCTTTATAGGGGAAAGATCTGAATGCTTTCTTTTTCTCATAGTAGGATGAAGTACAAAAACAGAAATCTTAAAATGAGTAAGACACAACTGCAGAGGAAATCAACCAGCACTGGGATCTGGGACTACCCAGATTTCACAATCATGAGGGCTAATTTCTACCATCTTTGGTGGATTTGAACTGACTAAGCCACGCCATCATGGCAGCCTCCCTGTCTGTGGAAATACTGACACAAAATGACTGACTCAGTTTCCTTGGCGTGTAATCATTTTAAAAATTGAATAATTCTGTACCTTCCCTCATACACATCATAAAAATATATGATACAAAACAAGCCTTGTTTCTTTGTCAGAAACACTGGTAAACCTGTCAACTTGGATGGTGACTCAGTTTCCTGCACTACCATATTTCATCAGTTCGCTTAGTTTCGGTGCTACCCAGCAGAAGAACACTTGCCACTTTCTGATCTGCAGCCTCTCCTAGAAGTTCAGGGCAAATGTCTTTCTCAGCAAGCAGGATCAACTCTTCAATAATAAAGGACTTCTTAGCTTTAGGAATTTGGTGGGCCACTAAGAATGATACTCTTAGTGAAGACACATTTGATAAAGTGGTGGCCTTAAATACTTCTGTTAATCATTTTCACATTTTTTTTCCTTTGGAAAACCCCCAAACACTTGCCTTTTAAGTGTAGCATCCTTGGTCTTCAAGTAGTGAGGCAGTTTCAAAGGTTAACACAGTTTCATTGGCTAGCTGGTCACCATATAGTACATAATGCTAGTAATACAAATTATGCAATACATGAGAATCATCTGTTGCAATCAAACTTTAATTTATATAAAAATTCAGGGATCTTGCTTTAATTACACCTTTCTTTGTTTTATTATTTTGAAGGTAGTAAAATACAACAGAACAAGACAGAACAAAGCCAATTGAGACAGTGCAGTGAAATTGGTACAGGACTTCACAGTAGGTTACTGGGATAACAGTAATAGGTACCATAATATATCTCGTTATCTTCACAATAGTTGTTCTTTCAATCAGATATAGCAAAATCAAATGAAATACAGAATATTATAGAACTTATCAAAACAGGATATTGAACAGAGCAATACAATTAATCAGAACAATGCAAAACAATGATAACAATATTTGCCTTCAAATAGATGGTAGAAGGAAATCCCCCCTATTTGCTATACTGCATATGCTCAACCTCCCAAGATATGCTAAGACCTCTGGCTCCCATTTGCTAATGGGGGTGGTGGGATGTTTGATTCTCAGCCCACTCCCACCTATAGGCTCAGGGTTGGTTACCAGGGAGGCAAGCTGGTTGCTTGGTTTCCCAGAGCCCCAGCACCCCAAATTCCAAGATGGCGCAGATCTCAGGAGATGCTGGGTGGTTCTCCCCTGGGGCGGCTGCAGCTTGCCCAAGCCATGGCTGCTTACCAGGAAGGCAAGCTGGTTGCTTGGTTTCCCAGCCCCCTAAGTTCCAACATGGTGCGGATTTTGGGAGATGCAAGGTGGTTCTCCCCGTGGTGCAGTGGCAGCTCACCTTTCTTTTTATTGGCAGTCTTTTGCTATGTTATAACTAGATTTTCCCCCTTTTTGTAAAATTCTTCAGTAATGTTTGTTTCTTTACTCATTTTTGGCTAGAGTTATCTTGTGGGTTTACCAAAACAGAGACAGAGATAAGTGTGTAGTGCAAGAAAAAGAAGTAGATAAAAGTGGTACATAAAGTAACAGGTCATACATGGACTACAATAAGTGTCAGATTCTAACATAAAGTGTTCCGCCAGATGTAGCTTTAAAATAGTGGTACATCAACTCACCACCCTAAAGCCTGCCATAAGAAGCAGTTTAATTTTACCTTGCCACTAACTTACAGGGTTTCCATACGAGTCTGTAAGTGACTGATTTATTATAGTCTGCCCAGTCAACCTCTTTGCTAGTGCTAATCTATATCTGCAGCTACGACCCAGTGCTAGCATCATCCCTCAGCTCCACCTTAGATCATCAGACATTAGATTTCCACACAAGGAGTGTGCAACCCTGATCTCTCACAGGCAGATTGTAGTAGTGATTTTCACACCTATGAGATTCTAATGCTGCTTCACAGTAGGATTCACACTCATGTAAGCATCTAAGGCCCCTGTGATCTGACAGGAGAAGGTGCTCAGAAGTGATGGAAGTGCTGGGAGTACTGAGAATGATGGGAACAGCCATAGTGACAGTTTCCCTTGCTGACCCAATGCTCAGCTCCTGGTGCATGACCCAGTTCCTAATAGGTCATAGGTCAGTAGGATTTGTGTCCCATGTATAGGAGACCTCTTCTCTGTTGATTCTGTTCCCCTGTAGAACTACATTACAATCACCAACCAGCTGTATGACTTTCGTTAATTTAAAAGTTTTCTTCAGGTGACTCTAAACTAGTAATTATAATAATAGCGCCTACTCAGCAGGACTGACAAGGTTAAATAAACAGTAGCTGTAAAGTGTCTGGTCCCTACTGTGTGCCTAATTAATATAAAAACTGGTTTTTATGGCCAAGAAAGCAATATTGCTTAGAATAAGATTACACAAGCTTTGAAAATATTTTTCCCTGATTCTTTTGAAACGATTATAAATATTGTTGCTTAGCATCAGAGAAAACTATAATTAGCTCATTCTTGTGGTAAAAGGACTTAAAAAGTAATTTTCAAAAGACATTGCAATAAAATACATATAGTCTCAGATTATTCAGAAATTGAGGCAAAGGGTTTCTTCAGACTAGGAATTTGAGACTGGCATGGAAATGCAGTAATATTTTCTTTAAAAAAATGATATCTTAGAAGTAATAAAAAAAAGACATGTAGTACAACACTACCAAGATTCAATTTAGTAGTCAGTAATTGATTTCTCTGCATGAGATGCTACTCATTAGTGAAAATAGTAAAAAGTACTTTAAAGAAAATAACTTCATGTATTGTTGGTAAAGGCTGAAATTTTAAATTTGTAGCTAACCACTATTTTTCAAAAAAGTAAGAATAATATTAATTTTAAACATTATTTTTTCTTCTGATAATTTTATATAGGGACATAATAAAAATCCCTATAGATAAAATTTTATTACAATATTATTAAATTCAGTAAAAACTGAAAACAATCTACATAACAAAAAATTCTCTATAATAACCGTGGTGCCTTCTCCTCTTGACACATCAAGTACCAACTAAAATTAAGTTTATGAACACCATGTGATATCATGGTAAGACTGATTTTTAGAAAAAGAAAAATGTGAATTAACTTTGAATGAGAAGGAAATGTGCATCAAAATGATTGCAATAAAAAATATGATATGTTAATAGTTACACTAAAATGGTGGAATTTGAGTAACTGTTCTTTTTTTAAATTAAAGAAGACAGTTTATTTAAACATGAGGAAGGAGGAAAAGGAGATGACAGAAAGCTACTCTGGACAAACAGGGAGAGTCCCAAAGCAAATTGCTCCAACTGTTCTTTTTAAAGATTATTATTTCTAATTTCAATTACATAAACATTATAATTTCAATTATTTATAATTTCCACTGTATACTATTAGGAAATGTTTTGCACTAAGATCTAAGGGCAGCACTAGTATAGAGCTATACACTTAGTGCATGCAAATAATTCTGGTCAGAGGCATAGGAGAACTGGTTCTGGTGGCAGTCCCAATTGTGCCTGATTTATGCAGTTAGAAGGCCAAAAAGCCAAGACAAGTCAAAGTTATCTTTCAAGCCAAAGAACTAAGAAAAGGGAACCTGGAAATAAAGAATATGAGGAAATTGCAGAGAGGAGAAAATTGAAACTAGGATGCCTTAGTTTTGTGTATGAAGGGACACGGTTCTGGGCTCTTACCCGAGCTGAACACGTGTGGAGCAGACAAATGCACAGCAAGGCTTTGAAACTCAACTGACTGAAACTCTACCCATAGACAATAAGACAAACTTCCAGTTGGAACCTAAACAGGTCTGTTGCAGAGACAATAGCAGTGAACTAAAAAAGCAACACTTTCCAGTGGATTGTTCAGGGTTTCATAGTATAGTTTCAGAATGACCACAAAGCAGTCTAAACAATCTCACCACAATAAAACAATCAAGTGCAAAGTTCCTAAGATGGCAGATCAACACACAGAGCCCTGGGGTGGATCAGGACTTTGGACTCGAAGATTTAAAACAGCTATTATACTTTTCCTGTCTTTTTTTTTTTCTACCTATTCTTTTTCCTTCTCTTAATTTTAGGTTAATTTCTTTTCCATTTTCTGTTTTCCCAAGATGGACATTGACTTTAGGCCTTTCTTGTTTTATAATGAAACACAAAGTATGTAATGTTTTAGCTAAATTTGACAGTTTATTTTGTGTTTTCAATATAATTCAGGTCAAATTAACATTTAATTTACCTTGCTATTTCCTCCTTAAGCTATATGACATATTTATATGATTTAACTTATTTAGGGCTTTGCTACATATCATATTTTTATTTATTTGTAGTTTTATTTTCTTATAGTTATAGAACAACTCTAAATTTTCAGTCATATTAAGTTAATTGAGATTTGTTCACAGCCAAGCATATGATCTGTGTTGGTGAATGTTCCAAATAAACTTGAAGGGAACCATGTGGCTGTAGAGTTGGCTGTAGAGTTCTATTGACATCTGTTACTTTAACAGGGTTGACAGCGTCATTATAAGGCTGTATATTTTTACATGTATTTTTCTATTTACCTTAGTTATCAGTAACTAAGAAACATATGAAAATCATACTCTAGGGTGGTAGATTTGTGTATTCTCTCTTTATTCCTGCCATTCCTGTGTGTTTTATTGCTGTTAGCACATTTAAGATTATTAAAACATAAATTTTTGGTGCATTGAGTCCTTTATTGGTATTGTAAGAAGTAGTTTAGCCAATCAGTGCATAAATGCACAAAATGTCTTTAGGGTTATTTTGTCTGATCTAAAAAATTCCCTCTAGATTTATTATTGTATTCATAATAAAATTTGTCTCACTTTTAAACTTTTAATGTTATGATAAGTGTCTATTTTAAAGTGCACTTTTATTATAATCATGTAGTCTCACTTTTTCATCTAGTACATCAAGCAGGAAAATGTCTATTTTTAAATTTGTTCCATTTTCATTTAATGTAATTAGTGATGGTTAGTCTGTTTTCCTCTTTTTTTTATTCTTCTACTCTTCTTATTATGTTTTCATATTATTCTTACTCTTTTTAAGTATTTCATTTATTTCTTTCACTTGTTTTTTATTTTCTCTTTATAATAATAATAATAATTATTATTGTACAGGGGATTGAACCAGGGCCTTCACATTGAGTTACATCCACAGCCCACTTTTTATCTTATTTTTTAAATTTTTTTCCTACTTTTTATCTTTTAGTCTGAGACAGCCACTTGCTAAGTGGCTAAATTACCCAATCTGAGCTTGAATTTGTGACTGCATAGCCTCAGTCTTCCATAGTGTTAGAATACTTGGGATAGTTTCAAGGATTTTACTGAGGTGCAGTCAGCAAATTTTGGTTCATGAACTAAGTTTGCCCTGCTACCTGCTTTTGTAAATAAAATTTTATTGGTCCATAGTAACATTCAAATTCATTTACATATAACATATGGTTTATTTTCTTATTACAACAGAAGAATTGAGTACCTGTGACATCCTCTGTATTATGTGCAGCACTTAAAATACCTACAGACCAAGGTGCTGACCTCCACTTTGGAGTTTTAAATATAAGTGTTTAACATACTCACCATTTTAATGTTAATATAGAATTGCCTCAGGTAAAATATATATATATATATTTTTCCTGTATCTACACTGATATGCCAATTCACACCTCTAATTTTGGTTTTAATTGTTTGCCTTTTAAAGGGATTAAGAAAAAAAAAGAAAAAATTTATAGTTTTATATTTACCCACATATTCATTATTTTCTAACATATATGTAATGATATTTCTTCAGCCTGAAAAACCTCCTTTGGCATTTTTTACAGATGAGATCCATTGGAGATAATTTTTCTCATGATTAATTTGTCTGAAATCATCTTTGCTTCTTTTATTTTTTAATGAATAACTTTGCCAGAAGAGTCTTAAAAACTTTTACTATATCTTCTGAACCTTATTATGATAAATAATAGCTATTAGTTGTAGTGTTCCACATATTTTTTGTCATTTTTTTCTGATAACATTCAACAATTTTCCCTCTATTTTTAGTTTTGAGTAGTTTGACTCCAGTTCTATTTAGATTTATTAATGTATTTATTTTCAGCTTTTTGAACCTTGATGTTAATTTTGAAGTATTTAGCCATTAATTTCTTCAAATATGTCTGTGTTTCACTCTTTTTTGAAACTCCACGTGGATGTCAGTCGGACTTGGTACTGCCCCAAAGTCTGAGATTCTGCTTAATTTTCTTCAATATTTTTTCCTCTATTTGTAAAACTAGGTAATTTCCTTAGACTTTAATACAACTTTTTCTAACTTCTTCTGTCACTTTCAATGTGATATTTTAATTTAGTTATTTTTTCACTTTAGTTTTGTATTTCTAAATTTCTATTTTTAACAAGTATAATTTGTCAAAATATCAGTTCTACTTAACTTTTTAGACCAATTTTTTTTTAAATTCCCAAAAATTTCCTAATTCTTTGGACATAATAGCTACACTGAAGTGTCTTTGTCTGATAGATTCACCATCTGTCCATCTGTGTGTTTCCTCTCAGGCATTTTTTTCCAGATTACAGTATAGGAAAAGTTGGAGGGCAAGCAGGCAAGGTTAAAGGGCCTTAGTGAGGTTTCTGATAAACAAAGAGTTAAACCCCTGCTAAAGAGAGATTAGCTAAGCAAAACAGAGCCATTAAGACAGCTGGCCTAGCTTACTTCGTGCCAAAGTTCCCCCCCCCCGTCCCTCCCCCTCCAATTAAGACACAAAGCAAAACAAAGTGGGGAGGGGATTATGTTATAAAAAAAAGCTTCAGTATATACAATGCACACACAGACACATTCACACATCTGTATTGTTACAGCAATTTTGAATTTCACTTGTGACACAGGACACAGGAGTGGTACTCCAGAGAAGTGGAGGAATCTAAGCTTTACTAGCCAGCTGGACTAGAAGAATTATGCCCTCCAAATTCTGAGCCTGAGTGTGTGTTAGGAGGGCCCTTGTACTGCGCCCATGTGGGAAGGGCAAGCAGACCAAAGGCAGCTACTTAAAGGTGACAGGTTTACAACTTTGAACACTGGTCAGCTGAGGCCACTGTGGAATAAGATAACAGGATCTGGTAAAGCTCTTTGCTCATCACAGTCGGGTTTTGCTGGTAGGGGAAAAGAGGTTGGCATAGGAAGGTACAGAAGCTACTATAATCTTGTGATTTAAAAGGAAGAACAAAATAACATAACATCATCTGATGGGTGAGGCTTCTGGGATGAGCCCTTGGAGGGAAGAGTCCAGGGTGGCTTGTCTCTGTCTCTCTGTCTCTTTCTGTCTGTCTCTGTCTCTGTCTCTCTGTCTCTTTCTGTCTGTCTCTGTCTCTCTCTGTCTCTCTCTCTATATATATATGTACACACATATTTATGTGTAAATGTATGTGTGTGTACATGTTCTCCACCATATTAATACACTAAAATGTACATATATCTCCTTTTACTAACTCAGCCTTGAAGTTAACTCTGCTGTAAAACTCACAAAATAAGCAATGGAATAGCACGAAGAGAAGATAGAAGTGCTTAGCTAAGAATGTACAAGTAGTCTGTGGAAGGGACAGTGGTCAAATAAGAGGTTTCATAGCCCAAAATAGTCAGTTAAGGAGGGAGGTCCCCATTCTGCCAGGCAATAAAAAGGGCCAACAGCAAAGAACCCTCACCCCAGTTCCAGCTCTGGACGCCCCTATCTTATTCCAACAAGGTGACTACCTACCTACTTATTTCTCTCCCTTTTTTGCAGCAAAGTGATTTTGTTCTCTATCCTTTTAAATAAAGTGATTTTGTTTTACCTTCTGAAATTATGTTCCCTAATTCTTTTATTGATGTAGGTTTCTTTCCAGGCCCTAGATAAAAATCTGTCCTCATGAGATATAAAAATAGATTTTTTTTCATTCTTTGCACATCTAATAATGTTTGACAAAAGCTGGGCATCATAAGGAACACATTGCAGCCATTCTGGATGGTTTGATAACCCTGAGTGTTTTTTATAAGTCATTGTCAATTTCCCACAGGGCATATCCAGAATGGCTACATGTGATCAACTGTGGATTCAGGCAAAATATATTTTCACATGCTTAGGCTTGAAAGTCACGATTGCTCTGTTCTTGACCTTCTCTTAAATTTTCAGATGATCCATAAGCCTCAGGACCTGCTCTCTGCTGTTAAACATCAAGGAAGCTTTAGGTTTCCTTGTTTGATCAGAGTGTGAGTTATGGAATAGTCCAAGTTTTTAAAGCCAGAAAACTCACAGTCTCACTTAGTGAATCTTTATTTTAAATCTATATCACTCTTTGATCTTTCTCTTATTTATTTAGAAGACACACAGGCTCTGCTTTGCACATCTGTATCCTATTGGTCACTTGGGAACTTCTATAGTTAGTAGACAGTGGGGAATTTCTGTAATGTTTAATATGCTGGTTGTGGTTCTCACCAATTCTGTAATTCTCTTACAAGATTTGCCTTTTAAATACTGAGCTGCTTGACTGTGATAGAGTTCTTTCTTCTACATCCTTAAGATTTTTAGGCTGCATGTTTTTCTCTTCTATGTAGGTCTCATAGAGAATACTAGTATTATAGACAGATGAATTAGGCAGAAATATTATAGGTAGTCCAATAGGGCTATATCCTCAAGAGAGTCAGGGTCAAGATAAAACTCCTCGTAACTGTGGCTGGAGGCGCATCTGTTGGAGGCCAGGCCTCAAGATAAAGATGGAAAGACTAGGCCAGAGATAAGTGGCAGCACCTGGTTAAAATGAAATCTAGACAGACATCATTTGCCTTGGCAAGTGACCAACACCTTTGATCTCATCACCTCCTAAAAAGTTATTTGTTCTTTCCATGTGCACTTGCTGTGTGACTTGTCCCCACTGGATCAATATTACCTAAGCAACTATACTTATAATCTTTTTTAAATACTTATAATCTTATTGGTTGATCACGAGTGTTACCCACCTTGTACCCATGTGATTGCACTCTATAAAACTTTCCCTGGGATATGGGGTCCTCGGTAACCAGCCCACTTTCGGTTCCCCCCGTCTCTGAGGAGCTGTGTCTCTCGCACTCAATAAATATTTCCTCCTCTTAACCCTCATTGTTCCTAGATTTCAACCTTCCCTTTAGAGAACACAAACTTGGTATATCAGACATCTAACAGGTTGGGAGTTATAATATCTCCTTTATATTTATAGGTCCTGATATCAATTCCCATAGCATTAGGACATTTTTATTCTTTGCAAATACGAGTTTTCAAAAGAATATTTCCACTGGCTGGTGTTCACACTTGAGTACTTTTTTTTATTTTTAAATAAAAATCAAACAAATAAAACCCACTGTGTCTAAGTATTATTAATTTGTCCATGGAAATATTTATACACTATCTCTTATCCAGCACTGCCACACACCCCGCCTACTACAGGCCACCAGTTTACGCTTCTTTTTTGAGAAGTTTCCATAGGGACCTTTGTCTTTCACCCCTGTACAGGTATTGAAATTGGAAGTCTAAACCACTTTCAGTGAATTCCGTCTACATCTTGGTGGCTGTCTCACTGAAAATCAGTAGATTTGCCTTTTGGTTTCATTTAACTTGAAAAAGTTGCTTGGCTGCCTTGTATCTTAGCATTCCAAAATTTAAGAACTTGAATGAGATGTGTAATCACTTTTCCTATGCTCAAGTCAATAAACAATATTCCTGCTAATCATAGGCATAGTAGTTGTCTTTGCTGTTCTGTACTCCTTTCCCTGAGATATTCTCAGGACATAAATGAAGCATTTTATCTCTTTGTTCTGTGGCTTCCTACATGTTGCTTTCTATTTCAGTGCCAAAATGGGCAACAAGCACATTGCTCTCAAGGTGAGTTTTGCAGTACTCCCTAATTTCTCAAACAGAGAGTCTCATTTTTCTTTCCTAAATTTGCTGTCGATTTTCTCCCTTTTTTAGTGTCTCTGCTATCACTCAACTCTAATTTCAAATTCCTTCTCAGGACTTTTATATCAAGTTGTATTTTCCTTAAATAAAAGAAAAACTGCTATTGTCTGTCTTGGTCAAGAGATTTTTTATTCTTCACAATTTAGAAGACTGATGCTAAGCTATATTTTCTCTGCTGAATGGCAAAATCAACAAAATAAGAAACATGTCAAGAAAATGTCAGATGTTACAGAGAGATGGAATATAGCAAGATGAACAAAGAAAGATCTGACACAAATGAACTCAAAGATATGAATAATAGTTTCTATCTGCATTCTCATGTTATATATATGGAAAAGTAAGCTTCATCTTATTAAGATCAGTATGCTTTATTTCATCTGTGATATTTTCATTCAGTGATTAACCATTGATTTATTTTTTTATTTTTAGATTTATTTTATGACCATACACAAGGAAACAGTGAACAAAAAACCCTGCCACTCCGCGTTGCCACTGAAGTCGTGGGAAGGTTAAAAGCTCTACTTAGCACAGTGACCTCAGACATGAGAGCTAAGCGAGGTTACAGAACAAGGGAGCAGAGGGAAACAATCAGGATAAATTTCTTTTTAAGATGACAGTATAAGTGATAGTTTCAAGAAGGAAATACTTGAAAACATCAAATAATTGACTTTGAAAATTTTTTTTACTAAACTAACAAACTATTTTTAAGTTTACTAAAATCTTAATCTTTTGACTGGGTGATTGCCCCTAAAGTTTGGCTGGCCCAGTGGGGAGGGGCAGGCATACGCAGCCTGCTTACACCTCAGTGACAAGAGCAGGTAGGAAAGGGCAGAGGTCCCTCACCAGTGTGCTTCGGAGGAACCGTGGCCAACAGGGAAGGGGGCTGGGACCTACACTGTAACCTGTGTGGAGGAAGCCAGGGCCATGACAGGAGAGAGAGGCAGGAGGAGGCTCCCAGCCCAGAACCCTGAGAACACTGAACCAGGAGAAGGAAAAACAAAGGTAACAGAGGGCGGCAAACACACATCAGACATGGCTTCAATGGACATTAAGAGATATCTTCAGGACCTTGTAGACTAGCTGAAAGCTGAAATATTAAATCAGGTAAAGCAGGATATGAGTAGAGTAATAAAAGAAATGCTCTCAGGAAGCATCTTTCAGGATGATACAGATGAAAGAAGGGAGGAACACAAAAAGGGAGAGAAACATTCGATAAAGACTATAAAGAAAATATAGAATACATGAAGAAGATTCAAAGAGACTACCAAGAAATTAAAAACTCCATTGAAAGCTGGCAAAACACCTTAAAAGAAACTAAGGACAGACTATCAAAACTTGAAGACAAGCTTGCAATGTGTGATCATGAAAGGAAAGATCTCTTAAAAATAACAAGGAAACAGGCAGTAACAATACAAAGGCTAGAAGATGACAAGAGAATCTACAATTTAAGAATAAGAAAGGTGAATGAAGAAGCAGGAATACATACAGGTGAATTACAAAGGCTATTCACAGAAATAATTAAGGAAAACTTCCCAAGCATGGGAAAAGAAAAGACATTCGGTTGTGTGAGGCATACAGGACTCCAGCCACCTACAACCAAAACAGAGCTACACCCAGACATATAATAATCAAGATACCAGAAATTCAATATAAAAACAGAATATTAAAAGCCATCAGAGAAAAGAAACAGATTACCTATAAAGGTAAGCCCATCAGAATCATGGCTGACTTCTCGACACAGACCATCAGATCAAGAAGAGCTTGGAGTGAAGTCTTCCAAGTCCTGAAGGAAGGTGGCCTCCAGCCCAGATTGATGTACCCTGCAAAACTGTCACTAGAAATTAATGGAGAAACAAGATGCTTCCATGACAAAGAGGAACTGGGGGAGTTTGTGACCACCAATCCAACCCTACAGAGAATACTGAAGGACATTCTAGAGAGAGAGAAAAAATATACCAGGATTTTAGGAACAGTGGCCGAAAGACCTCAATGAGTGGGGCAGGCAGTAGAATGAAGGAGAAAACTAAACAAAGGCAGAAAAGTAGCATAGCAAAAATGAGACAGAGAAGGATAACTAGAAACTCTAACATAGATGGCCTTGATAAGCTATATTGTTAATAGTGCACCAGGATTTAAAACACACATTACTCACACTACTCTGCTTAGATGTATTATATTCTGTTCCAGTCATTTTACCTGTACTAGATTTGAGAGCACAGACAGTAATCCTGAAAATAACAAGATATTGTACTGTAATCATCCTTAATTTCCTATTAACTTAATCTAAAGCTCTGTAAAACCTACACAGTTTTACCATGACTGATAGTAATCGAATCTGGTTTGTTGGATCACTGTTTTGTATTGATAGATTTTATTCAAAGCTGTTATGATTGATAGTATCAAGTCTGAGAGTATAGGCAACTGCACTTAAGATGACAAGATCCACTAGAATATCCACTCTGGTTTGATTATTACCTGCCTTTGAAGTTTTATGCTTTCTACAATGTTTTATTTTACTAATATTGTTATGTACTGCTATACTCAATTATACTGCTATATTCAATTATGCCTGATGATATAGACATTCTACTGAAGATAATAAGAAACAATACAGTAATCATTGTAAATCACCTTGTACTGTGGTTTTATACTTTTTGGTTTCATGTTTTTATAGGAATTTGCTTTGTTTTTTCTTGCTAGGTTTTGTTTTGCCCTCTAATACAGAAAGGATAGAAATACATGTAGAGATTCATGCATGCGTAGCTGTTCATACTCTCACCGTTTGACTATCTACTTTGTATGCTTTAATTTTGTAACTTGAACAACTATTTCTAAGAGAATAATATGTAATTTATTAACTAGTGATTTCTTATTGTTTATCTTTTTTTTGGAATTCTGTATTATTTCTACCCTTTACATGCTTTTGTTTCTCTTTAAATAAAATCTTTAAAAAAAATTCTTTGCTGTTACTAATAGTACATCATAAAGATTTAATTATATTGATATTGTTTATATTAACCTTAAAGATGACTGCATGACTATATTGTTACAGCTTCAATTAATTGTACTGCAAAAAATTATATATATATAAGATTTATTTAACAAAATGCTTAATAGAAATGTATTTTTAAAATATGTACATATTACTTTCCTTCCAATGCTTATATTTGAACATCTTCTGAACGAGATAGAAATTCTTCCTGTTAAACATGGCAAACCAGGAAAAGGCGTTTGCCTCTTAAACTAGTTAAGATTGCTAAAAAATATGGAAAATATCTGCATGAAAAAGCAGTCTTCAAAAAAAAAGGCTGATTGGGGAGGTTAAAATAGAGATGAAAGCCAACATGTAAGAAAAATTATAGTAAATTTCTCCAAAATAAGATGAGACAGGGAAACAACAGAGAAAACAAACTGGACAAAGAGAAGTTTGAGTTGACTTTTGTACACTGCAAGTTGGTCATCAAATTTACCCCATAAAATAAATCCAAGTTATTCCTCAGCAGGTTGCAGCTGTGTACAACTGTACTTTCCGCTACTGTAGAGGCTGAGGTAGAAAGATCCTTTGAGTCAAGAATTTCGAGGCCATCCTGGATAATATAATGAGATCTCTGTCTCAAAACAACAAACACTTCTCTAAAAAAAAAAAAAAAAGAACAGAAAGTATCCCAGACTCAGAAAGACAAATTTACATACAATAATACCTTGGTTCCGGGTCAATTCGGTTTGCAGAATTGGGAAGAATGTTGCTTCTTTTTGTGAGCTCTGCATTAGTGACAAACAGGAACACGGCTATCTTCCCCAGAATTGTGGCAAATTAAGTTCATGAACCAAGGTACCACTATATTTTCCCTAATATAGCATATGGAATCTAGGTTAAAAAAAAAAAGATGGCGTGAGGTTGAAAGTAGAAGGGAGACTAACATACAAGAGGTAGGGAAATCAGCGGGGAGGAAAGGGCACAGGGAAAGAATGGGGCCGCTAACATAACCCAAAATAAGTTACACACATGTATACAAATGTCACAGTAAAACGTTTTAAAAAAGAAGTTGAATAGAAGTTTGGGAGAAGAGATTGCTATGTAAGTTTTGTGTCATTGGTCAAGACTTGATCTAGGAAGACCAGTTCCACACCGGTTCCGCTTGCTAGACTCTGTCTGCTCCAAGTACAGTAGCCAGGATTTGCACTTTTAGAAGATCTGTGCAAGACCACAGCTTCACATACAAAAACCCACACCAAAAAATTTTAGATGTGTGTTCTTTGAAAAAATTCTTCTTTGTTTACTGCATTTTTCCCCAATGTAGAGGCTGATTTCAGTATTTATTTAGTAATAATTTAGTAATTTTTCTAGAAAGTTAATCACATCAGTCCTCCCAACATATGGAAGTTCATGAAGTTTAATCAAGCAATGAATTTTGTTTGATTGTTTATATTTTTCTGTATCATAGGTTATTTTCAAATCTTTATTTCTTATTTGTATATATGCTTTTTTTCTCCTTTTGTTGATCTAAAGATTCAACTTTTTCAGTTAAGCAATTAATTTCATTGTCATTTCTATACTCACTTTTCCAATTCATTAATTCCTCTATTTTATTATAATTTCTCCTGTTTATAATTTCTCTATTATTCCTCTACTTGATTATAATTTCTGCTGTTTCTTGATTCTATTTTGATTCTTTCCTTTTTGACTTACATAAATATTAGAAAAATAAAACTACAAAATTTCAACTGAGTACAACTGTAGACTGTCCTTTGGTAATGGATAGCTGTTCTAGGTATTTTAAAACCAAATGCTTCAGTGGACTGGGGATTTAGCTCAGTGGCTTAAGTGCCTGCCTGCTGGTGCAAGGTTGTGAGTTTGATCCCCGGTACAAAAAAACAAAACAAAAAAACAAAATCAAAGGCTTCATTGTGTTCATTTTAAGACTAAAAATGATTGAGTTATTTTTCATTCCTTTGGTGTTTTATAGTTAAAAGAGATAAATTAAAGCTTTTCTACCATGTTTGATGCTATAGCATATAATGCTTTGTGAAAAATAAACTAAAAAGACAATATATAAAATTATTTTCTTTTCAAATGCCAGTTACTTGCAATGATAAAGCCGGTATCTATGGCCATCCTATGAAACAAATTAGAAACAGTAATACATTGTATAGTACAGCATCTGCACAGATGCCAATAATGTGATATTTTTTCCTGTTTAAATTCACAGATCACCTAATATCTAATATTTGGTCTATAGGTTAATAGGCTGGAATTCAAAGTACTCAGGTTAAGAATTTGTGTTTTAAGGGATTTCTATTTGGTCTTTGGGAATAAATTCCTTTATGAGAGAGAGTTACCTAGGGAATATTGTTTTCATTGATAACATTTCAGGCTTTACTTCTTCCTATTTTTCTTTCTTTGGTTCAATTCTTTCTTCAGAAAGTCAATACTGAAAGCCCTCTCTGATTCATGCACTGGGTTTAAGATAGAATTGCATTTAAAAATTGTTCTTTGTTCTTCAAGAGCTATCTTGACATGTGGAAAATTTTCAAAATACTTTAAAATACAGTGGTAGACACCTTTGAGAGAAGGATGTCTGAAACTTTACTGAAGCATAAACAAATGAAAGTGCAGATTTTCACAGCAGACATAAAGGTAACATTTAGTAAGGCTTTGCAATAGTAAGTAGGTCATGCTCAGAAAGTCTAAAATATTATCTTCCTCATCACTGAGACCACCGCGTAAAGGAGGAGGATTTTAATTTGTTCACATAGACCCCAAGGCCTTGAATACATGTCCCAACCAGTTACACTTAGAGGTATGCTCTCTGAAATCCTGGATTAGATATCAACTAAAATCAAGTTGAAATCCACCCCCCCAACTGCCACATTCCACCCCTTTTCAACTTGCCTCCCAAAGACGTCTCATCAACCATACTTAATATCCAAATAAAGACCATAGCAAGTTCTTAAATCTGCCTAACCCATGTGTAACCAGAAATGGAATAACCCCTTGAACTCTCCAATGTACAATCATCCCTGTACAACCAGAAATAGAATCCTCATAGTTTCTGCACTTCCAATGTTTCTCAAAAGTCCAAGTGTCTTCTCAGAGTCACAATAAACTCTTAATGGTGAACCTTTGTAAAAATCAAAAACCTGTTACACAATGGCAAGGTACACCATCACGGGGTAGACATTATTATTCCAAAAGGGAGGAAAAGGGTAACAGAAAAGAATCAGAACAAAGCAAGTCTGTAACCCAGCAGGACAACATTAAGTACCATAGTTCTGTATCTAGCATGTGGGGTACATGGTAGTAAGATGTGTGTTCGAAAGTGCTTTGACTGCCCAACTCCTATGGCCTTATCAGTTGTAGCCCACATGCCTCTCTCTTAGGCTGAATCTACCCATGGCCTGCATCTTTCCTTGCAGACATCCAACTTTCCTGACATCTACAACTGACTAGTTTCTCCTCTGTACATTTGACTTCATTCCCAGGGCTTTTTGCACTACCCTTTTAAGGCCTCTTTACTTGACCTTCCTTTGAAATCTGGGCAAAAAGTTCTCTGACCGTACTCTTAGATTCTTCACCCACTAAAACCTGTATCCCTTGGGTGACGCTGAGGTCTTCTATTAAAAGAATCACCAATCGGGCTCTCTTGGATCATGGTTACTGTGGCTCATGAATGCCTAGATGGCTAAACATGATGAAATGAATCCCACTGGACGGATTCCCTAGAAAACCTTCCTAAAGTGGGAATCCAAGAACTCCCTTCCTAAAAGAAACATTTGTGCATTCCAATGAGTGGGGTATTTCTGATTCCTGAGAAGCTCTCAAGGTATCTCTCTTGTCCCTGTACAAAGTACTTGGCTTCTTTTTAATGGGGCTGATCTCATTAGTGGTTATATCTTTTTTGGTTCCAAATTTACATATGGTTTCTTTTGGAACAAAATTTCAAGTTTTTCAAACTTTGCTGCTCTGCCTTTTGTCCCTGATTATAACTAACAATCTGACTAAAAGCAGCCCACAGATTCCATGCCATATTCTGAATATTAGGCTGTCTTAAAATTTCTTCCTTCAGATTAATTATCCACTACCCTTAAGCTCAGTCTCCTGGAAACTCTCAGGGCATGAACAAAATATGAACAAATTTTCTCCCAGAGTCTAACACATGGCCACTAGTCCAAATGCCCATGGAATTCTTGTTTCTAACTACAACCTCTTAAATCTGGCTTTTACTGTCTGCATTTCCATCCATCTACAGTTTCTTCTAAGTTCCAGCCAGAACCCTCATCGTCCTAACCACCATATTCAATATGGCAATTTATTCTAAAGGAGGGAGAGAGTCCAAAAGCACATGAATGTGTAAGAGCATGTTTGCCTAGAAAACTAGAAGTAATATAGTTCTAGGCTATTCAATGGTAGGGCCATGGTCATGAAGAAAAATCATAGCATGTTAAGGATTTAAGATTTTATCCTATTAGTGAAATGTTATTGGCATTCTGAAGTGTACAGTGACATGATTAGATTAGTATGCCTTAAAGACATTATTGTAGCAGTAAGAATGTGCAAAATATTTTATAGTGATACCTTGATTGACAAACTTAATTCCTTCCATGAGTCTGGAAAAGTTGGCCATGTTCATGATCTTTTGGGAAAGATGGCCATAGTCAATTGTGTCACCTGATGCAAAGTACTCAAACAAAAACAAGATTTTGCCTAGCACTTCTATTTGTGAAACAAATTTTCCTCAAACAAAAGCATTTGTGAACTAATATACTACTGTAATTGGGACCATTGGCCTGTATATCCCGTAAGTCCATTTTACTGTGGTTATTTCTGTGATTACTAAATAATTTTCTCCTATTATTATTAGTCTGCAAAATTAGAACATTTATAATTTTAATTGTTGTTTATACCAATAGCTCCATATCAGTTACCTGTGCAAGGCACTCTTGTGTACTCAGTGTATGAATTAATTTACTCAGTTATTCCCATTTTATAGATGAGAAATGAGAAAGCTGACATTTAGAAGTTATGCATCTGGCTTATAAATTAGATTATGTGCAATCTAATCCAGATTTCTAGTTCCAGAACTAATGCTCTTAGCTCAAACTCTGATGTATATGTATGTGTAGGAACTAGAAACTGGAACTAGGTAGCTGAACCTTATCTTTGCTACATTGAAACCTGGTGCAGTTCAATCAAGTTCTCTAGCGTTAAATTGAGATTTTACTAATGAAGTCAAAAGTCTTCTCAGTGGGCGTCACTGTTTCATGATCCTTAATTTGCTATTGCAGAAATGTGTATGGATTGCTGCACTCCAAATGCTCCTAGTGGTGAATGGCATCAACTGTGACATGCCCAGCTTCAACTAAGGGTACATTTTAGAGTGATGAAAGTAAAATCACCTGCCCTCATTACATTGATATCATTCAGACTGGACTGTTACCAGCTGCTCTAATAGTGTCCTAAGATTCCATTCAGGGATCTGCTGAAACCAAAACTAGATTCTCAGACATTCTCTATGTCAGTAAAAGTCAGAACTCTAAGCCCATGTGATAACTTTTGGGTTTAATTAATACCTTTGTCTCATTAACTCATTGTGTACTGGCCTTCATGCATTAAGTACAACTTGAAATGTAAAAGCTACTTTGGATTGGCTAAGAAAACATAAAACAAACTAAACTATCTCAAACAAAAGCATATGTTTGTATGTACATATGTATATATATATATATATATATATATATATATATATATATATATATATGATTTATCTATGACCATATTATAAAGACATATATGATCATAAATGTAGCTTACAATAAAGTATTAAAGAAAAAGATTACTAGGGCTAAGCAACGAGGATAATTTCTCAGTATCTGGTGAGCTACAATTGAAAGGTGCTTTGCAGGATGCCAAGGAAGAACCAACTTCATCTTTTAATCACTCAAAGGTTCCATTGATCAAGGTTTGCCATGCGTCATATGTTGCTCAGTGGAGGGGGAATCTTGTTTCATGACCCCACAAGACAATCTTCATGGCTCCATAAAAGCTAATGGGAAGTTACAGAATGGTAATGGCAAACTTTCTAGAGTTTTCAGTGATAACAAACAGCCCACTGTGGCATCTGTAGCATAGGCTCAGCACTACTGTTATAGAAGAGAAATAGATGCTAGACAGGAAAATATGATAGGCAAGTCTTATAGTCACTTCAATATTCCTTCCATAGTACTCCAGAGAATAATTTCATTGGGTTTAATAAACCAGACCTGAGAATATTACTATATTCAACTTGGTTGTGTGTATCTGGAAACTCAAACCACAGTTCCTTAAATATAACAGAAGTTTTAGTTCTCTCTCACACAAAATTGATAGCTTTCTAGGGCTATTTGATAACTGACCTCTTTCTTCAATGTCAATTTCCAGATGGCTTCCAGAAAATTATTCCTTAAATCTGATTTTCAGGCAGAAGGCAAAAGGAAGAGAGAAAACAAAAGAACACACTTTCCAGTGGAATAACCTTCCTGTAATAATTTTCCCCAGGAGTTCTCTATATCACATGAAATTGCATCCTATTATATAGAACATTGCCATGAACACTATTACATTGGGTCTATATATTATATATTCTCTATATATTCTATATTGGTTCTATATATTATATAGAACATATTATATATTATATAGAATATATATTATATAGAAAATTATTATATAGAACATTGCTCCAGGATGAATGAGTTTTGGGTCCAGTCCCTTCAAAGAACACAGAGTAATTACTACCACAACTGGATTTTATTACTAATAGAAGAGAACATGAACATTCTTTCAACCTTACTTAGAAATTACTCTTCTAATCTTCATGTACAAAATTAATTAAGAGTAATTATAACAACCTGAGACTTTTAAACAATGCATATTTTAGCAATAAATGAAATCATTATGTCTAAGATGTAGTATTTTCTCCTTTCTTGCCAATCATTTGTACTTTTTCTCTTAATTGGCTGCTATTTTCAATCAAGCACAATTTCCCTAAGATAACTGATTAGAGTTGTCTTATAATGATTAATGAGCCAGTGAAATTCACACTGTGATTATTTGTAACATGAAAGCATTATTTAGTAATGAACTTTAAAGAGATTATTTATTTCCCATTGCCATATTTCTAATCAGGTTCTCATCCACATAATGAGTGCATCCAGAGAAATCTGTTTTTTGCCTTGTTTACAAAAGTCTTCTTAATGGCAAATCATGAACATATTGAGATGGATTACCTTGTAAAGTCTAAACATGAATATTTAAAGGAATCACCAGCCAGTAAAATACCACTGTCCTTAAAATTCTAGTAAGATCATGTCAACACAGACATATAAAATACCTCAGAATTATTTTAGTTAAATTTCCAATTCACTAATATAACCACCTACAGATGATTTTCTGGTATATTTTTCCAGTGTCCCGAAATTGAAAACATACCTTCTTGTCAGTCTTTTCCAGATGGCACTAATTATTAGAACATTTCTTCCTGGAGCAAAGCCACAAAATTCACCTTTCCCATCATCATCTTTAACTTGTTCTCTCCTGCCATGCTACAGTCATGTGTGCTGGGTATTATGGCCCGAGTAAACCGCCATCGAAATGGACAGTGTATTAAAACAAAGTTGAATTCGGCATCAGATAGAAAAAGGAGGGAAAGGATCACCCAAAGAACAGCACCTTACGTTAGGGAAGGAATCACAGATGATAGACTGAGGAGGGGCAGAAAAATCCTACTTTAATAAGCAACATTTGATCAGAGATGGAAAGAAACGGCAGACCTATCCATGCCAATATTTATCTTTCTACTCAGAGTCCAAGACAGAGAAAGCAGAAAATGAAAAACCCCGAGGACAGGGCCTGAGTTTGGTGGTCGTGCTCAAGGAATATCGAGAGGACTAGAGAGCCAAGAGCAAAGAACCCAGCTGGTAGTTAGACTCGAGATGGTGAGAACAGCTGGGAAAAGGGTGCAAAGCCTGTGCAAGTTTTTGAGCAGAGAGACAGAACGTTTCTTAGACTTATAAAATCATCTGTTTGCTACATGTGGAAAGTAGCTTTCAGACAATGGAAGCAGAGAAACCACTTAGGAGGCCGTTGAGTGGGGATGGTGGCTTATGTCCAGGTAATAATTGGTCTAAGTGGTCTGATTGTCATTGTGTTTTGAAGGAAGAGCCTACATGATGCCCTAATGGGTTGAATATGCAGAAAAGAACAAACTATAATGAATCAGACGGTTTTAACTTTAGCACTTGAAAGAATGCCTGTGTTTCTAAAATGAAAAATCTTGCGGGAGGGGCATGTTTATGCAGGAGAAATTAAAATGTTTGATTTTATTTTAATGTACTCTTTAACACCCAAACAGGAATGCTGAGTAGGCTGATAGATGTCTCAGCTGAAATTAAGCAGAATTGCATTAGTTCAGTATGTTTTACCAGTGGATTTTCACCATCTGTGTTGGCTCCTGCTTAGTGCTTTGGGTAGGCTGGACTTCACGGCAACAAGTATTCTGTGCAGTATAAACCTCAGTGTTAATGATACCACAGTCATAATGACTGCAGTACAGAGGAGTTTGTTTTTGTTTTAAGTTTGAGCCTTGCAGCAGACATGGTTCTTCAGCCCTCACCTTCTGGATGAAGGTCTCCCCTTACTTAGCTGCTGGGGTTATGGAGCAATGAGGGCTCAAAGCCACTCGGGGCTTGGGGAGCTGTTGTACTTTGCGGTGGCCCATCCTGCGTACGCCCTGTGTGAGCATCGCATCCAGTGGACTGGTCAGTGTGAGACGTATAGAAAAAGGCTTGTACTTTTCCCTCAATTGGAGAGTACTCTTTTACAATTGCATACCAGTTCAGCCTTTTCCTGTGCTTACTTCTGTCCCTTCCTCCTTACAAGTGTTCTTGAGAGAACTGGAATCTCTAGTAATCTTCTATCACTAACGTCTCCATCTCAGAATCTGTTTGTCAGGGAACTTGTATCAGTATTCCCTGTCCCTGTGACAACATACCTGACACTCACCATTTAAAGGACAGGGCCAGTCTGGCTCATGGTCTTGTGATAGTAAGTCCATTGTTGCTGACTAGCTGTAGGGAAAGGACGTCATTGCGGAAGGGGGTTGTAGAGCGAAACTGCTTACGCAGTTGAAGATGACCGGGACATAGAGGCAGTAGAACAATGACCAAGAGGGAAGGACAAGGGGTTAGACACAGTCCTCGAGGTCACACCTCCATGACCCACCCAGAGACATCCAGAAGTGAGCTTTACTAATGCTCTAAGAGGCTCCTAAGCCAATCAAGTTGACACAATCAAATTTAACAATGCCAATGCCAATGCCAAATTTAAACCAAAATGTTCTCTGTGTTATATAACAATCCAAGAACACTCATATTTAAAGACCATTTAATTGCACAATACTTTGTTGCCTTATTTTCTCCTCAGTGGGTTAAAAAAAAACAAAACCCAGACGCCTACAACTTAAAAAAAGAGATGCTTATTTTGTCTCTTGGTTTGTTCAATCTATGGCTGACCAGCTCCAAGATGGACAAAACATGATAGAAGGCATGGTAGAGGGAGAGGGCAGCCAATAAGCAGAGAGGGCAAGGGGCTTTTTCTAGGTCACACCTGCAGTGGCCCATCTCTTCTGACCAGTCCCCACCCCCAGCAGCACATTTTGCTGTGAACTCATCAGTTAAGTTAGCACCCCTACAATCCAATCACTTTCCCAAAGCCCCAACTCTTAACATAGGAGATCATTGTGGGGCATTCTAGCTGTAAATCATAACATCTGTGTAAAATTATTTTACCTAATATATATTCATTCAGGCAGATCCAGTCTTATGGAAAAATGGAAAATATAGATTTCATTTGCCTTGTATTCTGTTTTAAAGCTTACTTTTATATTAAACCATAGATCACCCCACAAAAGAGACATTTTAAAATAAATTAGGCTTAACAAAAACCCAAAAGACTTGAACTAAATAATACTTCAACTGCAAAAATACCTCTGAATAACAAGTTAGGTTCATTATTTTTATAGTTTAAAAACATTACAAATGACACAGGAATTCAACTCCCAGAGCTTTTGTGCAGGTTCTTATCTGTCAATCAGATGTTCTCTTTCTGAACATATTGCTTTTCATCATTTCTGAAATGTGACATTTTTATGACTAAGATTATCTCCTTGTTCAAAAACCTCTCTCCTTAACTTCCTGTGCTTTTCAGTATTTTTAAAAAGACTAATAGATCTTTTGAGGGTTTTAGTTTGTTTACTTGACTTCTTATAAACCAACAAGCTTTCAAAAACAGAAAGAATGTTCTTATTTTTTTAATCTGTAAGACATTTAAAGTGACTGAGTAAAATTTAAAGTGACTGAGTAGAATTTCTTAACTTTTATTATATGTTGACAAATTTGGATTTTAAACTTTTTGGAAATGTGGAAAGAAAAGCAAGAGCAAAAGTGAGTCATATGCTAGATTACTTAATTGCTCTTTAAAAACAGTTCCTCTGAATGTGAACATTTTTGCTTACCGGTTGCGCAGGAATTACTGCCTTCTTTTATTTTGTTTTCCTAGAATTTCAGCTTTTAATTTCTTTCTGATACAGTACAACTAAAGCTTGTGAAAGAATCTAAGCACTGCTATTTAGATGATGTTAAAGTGTATTTTCACATGATTTTTCATGAAAAGAAAATAGAATTAATGCATGAAGCCATTCCTAGGGTTTTAAAGATAAATTGCAAATTTTAAGTGTCCAACTAAAAGTCTAGAATGATTTTTTTTCTTTTTTCCACATGTAACATAAGTAAATAAGGATATTTTAACATGAATTAAAAATATTTTAGTGGATTTATTGTCACACCTTTTTTTAACTGTTGTTTAAATGATTCCTTGTTTAGTAGAGATTCTTTTTGGTTTTCCTGAGTCACATTGAAAAACAAGAAAGGCTGATCAGATTCTTTAAACTTCTCATTGGCTCAGACTGGTTCTATATGTCTTCTTGGAAAGCAGTCACAAGTCGGAATTTAGATTTTTGGTCACGTGGTTCCAGAAAGGAAATCTCAGAGCCATGAGTGAATATAACAGTTAGATATATTTCAGTACAGTGGCAGGAATAAATTTCAAGCGGTTACCATTGCACAAATTCCAAATGGGCAAAGGGTCCCTTGCTGTGCTCAGCTACCATTGATCAGAAATATTGTTGAGTGTCCCATAGTACTAAGCAGTAGAGGTTAATATGCTTTTTCATTTCTGGAGTTCTGTGATTTAACCTGATGGCTTGTTTATATCTATTCCATGGTCTTCCAAATCAGAAGTGCTTCAAATTTATACTGGAAAAATTCATATTGCAGCAGCAAAACCCTTTTGCTCAATTTTCTTCTTCTTCATGTTACAAAATTTACTTATTGTGTCATCTACTGGCAGGTTCTTGAATTGTTCTTGAATTTATAGTCATGAGATTGTCATGGAAAGATCAAACCCTGCTAACTTTACTCCATGGTGATTCTGTTGGCTTTCCTGTGAAGGAGACCCCTGCAGTGCTACTAAAATATTACCTGCTAGGCCATTTTTGGTAGAAGAAACAACTGTCCCTCAAAATACATGACTTTTGGAGCCTGCTGGGTGTGCTACTTCAGATAGCATGGCAGGGGACTTGCACAAATGTAAACAGTCTTGAATCAAGGAGATTATCAAGGTAAAGACAAGCTAATTACTGGAGGCCTCAAAAGCTGAGAAAGGGCTGGAGCTATAGTTCAATGGTGCAAATTTGCTTAGCACCTTCACTTTGATCACTAGCATTGCAAGAAATAAATTTTCTAAATAAGAGAAGCAGACACCACTTACATTTCTGTATCTATTTACTGTGAGGACTGAAGGGGAGAGAGATATACAATGTTTCAATCTCTGAAGATGGCAAAGGAAACCATGAGCCAAGGAATGGTGGCAGCTCCAGAAGCTGGGAAATCAAGCAAATGCAGTCTCCCCCAGAGCTTTGGACAAAGAAAGCGGCTCTGAAATCAAGCTCTTGATTTTATTTCCTGAGACATGAATATGAGACTTCTGCAAACAGAACTGAATGAATATAGATTTGCATTGTTTTATTTTGTGCTATTCATTTGGCTTTACCTCTGCATCTTAAAGGAGACCTGTGAGAGCTCCCAGAGGTCACAGACCAAGGAGTGCATTAGCAACAATCCCCTGTAGAAAACATGCAACACTGCTGCTTCACTGGCCTTCTTCCGTGCAGCATTTAGGGTCTCCAAATAACCCCAAATGGCTTGCAGAACCAACCTATCCATAATGGATTTTAAATGGTCCCTGGAACACAGCAAGATCCAAAAGGTTCTTTTTAGAATCATTAATTTAGGTATATGCTGTTTAGTATTATTTTGGCTTAATGGACATAACACTGTGACTTTTATTTTTACATTTTCTATCCACCAAAGCCCAGAAAGAAATACTGGTAATTTATTGCTGAGGAGAAGCCAAATGTGAGTCAGTCACGTACGGCTTTGCTTCAGCAAAAGAGGCCTTAGGCTCTTTAACAAAGGATATTAAATAAATAAATAAAATACTGCAGCAAGTACCTCGGAGGGTTTATCTTTCAGCAAGAAGGAAACCATGAGATTAAAGAAATTCACATGAAGGGTGACAGGCTTGACCAGTGTAGTGTGAGGCTGGAGTTTATTTTATTTTATTTTATACTTTTTGTCTTTTTGAGATAAAGTTTCACTCTGTAGCTCGGGCTGGCCTTCAACTCATTTTGTAACCCAGACTGGCCTTGAATTTGTAGCAACCCTCCTGCCTCAGCCTCCTGATTGCTGAGAATACAAGCATGTGCCACCACTCCTGTCCTCAAGGAGTGTACTTTACAAGGAAATTCTTTCAGGTCTCTAGCTTTTCTGTGCACTTCTCAAGTATACATGAGCTATCTACCTATGCTCACAATAGGACACTGAAGTTCAGTTTCAAACACCTTGGACTCAGAAGAGCTGATTGAGTTCAGGCTCTGGCTTTTGGGAGCTGTGGCCATGGCTGTGATGCAGCACCCGTTTCCACATGTGAAATAAGGCCAATAGCGAGGACCTCTCAGGTTGATTGTGAAGTTGAAATGAAATCACAGGCCAAGTGCCTAGCACAGAACCTGGCTCAGTAACCATAACCTATCGCTTTGTCTCACTCTCAGGCTCCAGGTAAGAGACTGTGTGTGAAGGCAGAAAAAACCAGATCTGAGTGGCCGTAGTCCCTTGTGAGGTTCTTTCGACCCTCCTGATTCGCTGCATGTTCCATGCACCAAATCAAACCAAACTAAACCAACACAGCTCCTCCATTTAATAAGTAGTTAACTTGTACAAATCTGATAAATTTTTCAAATGCATTTGAATCACCCAAAACAGAAAATCCCATTAATTAAGTCCTTGTGTATATGCTGGCATTTACTTACTGCTTTAGAATTCTTACAGTTCACTGAGGGAGCAACGCAAAGGGGAACAATTATAATTAATTCGCAATATTTTCCCATTAACTGTAATATGCTGAAGAAAGAAATGAAGTAATTTTACAAAAAATGTTGTTTCAGCCCACCGCCGTGGTGGAACCCAGGAGGCAGCACAAAGACGCAATTCGCCCGACGCCCTCTTGTTAAGCGCCTTCCTCCGGCGTGAGCCAGGAGACCCAGTAGTGTCTCCTGTGAGCCTACCAGTGCGTGAGCTTGGAATCGAACATTCCACCCACCCCCACTGCCCATTAGCAACTAGGGACAGAGGTCTGAGCATCTCTTAGTAGGATGACTGTATGCAATATAGCAAATATGGGGGGGGGTCTCCTCTATCTCCTCTTTGAAAGCAAGTGTTTTCAGTTTTGATTCATTATGATTAATTACTTTATTCAATATTCTCTTTTGATTGATTTTATAATGTTCTGTCTTTGGTTTGATTTTTTCTATACCTAACTGACTAGACAGCTATTGTGAAGATAATGAGATATACCGTGGTACCTATTACTGTTATGCCAGTAACCTGCTGTGAAGTTCTGTACCAAATTCTCTGCACTGTCTCTGTCTTGCTCTGTTATATTTCTACTACCTTTAAAATAAATAATAATAATAACAATAAGTTGTTTCTTGGTATGCTAATAAAAAATGAGTATAAATCTTGGGTTCTGTCTCTATAGCTTCCCCTGGAATTCTGATCTTGTTCAGGACACACTTGTCATTTCTATAAAATGCAGGCTCCTTCCTGGCTGGAAAGGTAGACATGGACCCCAGTCTGCTGGAGGTTATTAAGTTCCAGGCTTCATTCTGTGGACTCAAAAACACCAGACTGACCAAAGACAAAAGGTCCTTTGATTTTTGTTTTAATATTTTAAAAATTATAAAATACAGCTGAAACTGTAAGGCATAGCAAAATCATCTGAAAAGGGTCTCTTTAGTCTTTTAGTCTTGTAACAATGACCTAGCAAATGTTGACTATATTATCATTTTGAAATTTTGTTTGATTTTGTTATAAAACTCTCAAGTTAAGTAACTTAATACTACATTGATGATTCTGTCTTGTACAATGGAGTCCAGATGTAGGAATTTGTACCAGATCCATCATGTTAGAAATATTTTAGAGTATTTCTATTTTTCTCCTCATCATTCTTTGTAGAATTTTACATACTCAGCACTGCTTTATAGTCACAAGATGGTTGTCATGATTCTACACATCATGTACATGTAGGAAAATGAAAAATCTGATTGTGAAAACGTTGAGGGTGGATGAATTCATTTCACTTTAAAGCAAGCTTTTCATTCTCCTACCCAAGGACTTTGTTCCCTTATCATTGTCCTAAACTCAGAAACATGCTTTCACTTTTCCCTGAAATAAGATGGGAAATATATTTTAGGTGGACAGACTCCTCAACCTAACAAAAAATGGATCTGTTTTTAAGAAAGGGGATAAGTTGGATTTGAGTATCTAACTAAGTAGTCTTTTTCACTGTGTGAGTGTAATTATCCGAAGGTCTAAAAATAAGCATGTCCTCCTCAGTGGTTTGGTTTGCTTATAATTCTATTTCTTCTCAGTGATGTGCTAGAGCCAGCTTGTATGAGCTTGCAAAAGACAATGGAGAGATTATCAAAAATTTTGCAAGCCAGTAACTAAAAATAACTATTATTTAAAAGTCAAATAATGTAAACAGAATTAAAAAGATGATATAAAGAACAAAGGTAATGAATACTTAAATCATTTCTGAGTTATTTTAATACAGTTTGCTCTGTCTGTGCTTGTTAACAGCCACTTAGGTCCCCTTGTTCATACTTAAGGAGACTGAGGGGCTCATTTGCCTCAAATCACCATCTCACCATTGTTCGGGTGATAATTTTGGGTCTTTTACAGTAAGAAATGATGGGGAAGGAATCTAGTCAAACACTTCCCACGCATCCTATCACACAATAAGGCACTGCAACTAGAACTAATAGCAAATGAAACAACAGAAATTTTCACTAACAATTGGGCTTTTAAAAACTCAGTCCTAAACACTCAATGGATTATAGAAGAAGTCAAGGCAGAAACGAAAAAATTTCTAGAATTAAACAATAATGGCAGCACAACATACCAGAACCTATGAGACACAGTGAAAGCAATCCTAAAAAAGAAATTTATTGCTGTAAATGCTTACATTAGAAAAATAGAGGCTCAAATAAGCAACCTAATTATGTATTTCAAGAAACTATAAGAACAAGGATAGTCAAAATCCAAACCTAGCACAATGAGAGAAATCATACAGATCAGAGAGCATATTAACAAAATTGAAATAAAAACAGTACAGAGAATCCATTGATCTAAGAGCTAGTTTTTTGTAAACATAAATGAAATAGATAAACCCTTGAAAAAACTTCTCAAAGAAGAAAAGACCTACATCAATCCAATTAGAAACAAAAGAAGTTGAAATCACAAGACACTGCCAAAATTCAGATCATCATCATCTACCATAAAAACTGTATTACAAAAAAATTGGAGCATTTTGAAGAAATGGACAATTTCCTAGACACGTGTTGTAGTTAGAAATAATACCAAGAACTAATAAGATTACATCAAATGAAACATCTTCTGCAAACCAAAGGAAACAACTAAGAGTAAAGAAGCAGCCTATGGAATGCAGAAAAATTTTATCAGCTACCCCTCAGACCCAGATTAATATCCAGAACATAAATAGAACTCAAAGTAAGTTAGACTTCTCAGAATAAAAGACCCCTTCAAAAATGAACTGAAATAAATAGACACTACTTGTCAGAAATATGGATGACCAATAAAGACATGACAAATATTCAACATTGATGGTCACCAGAGAAATGCAAATTAAAACAACACTGAAATTCCATCTTTTTACAAATATGATGGCAGTCATCAAGAAATCAAACAATAAAAATGCTAGAATTGGTGAGGGGAGAGCATTTCTCCACGGTTGGTGAATGTAAACTAGTACAACCACCATGGAATCCGTAGGGAGATCCTTCAAAAATTTAAAATAGAAACCCCATTTGGCCCGGCTAATCCCCTTCTGCGTATCTTTCTGAAAGAGTTAAAGATGCTGTATTACAGAGATACCTGCACACCCATCTTCATAGCAGTGCGATTTGTAGTAGATGAATTGTGAAAGCAGCCTGTGTGTCTGCCAATAGATAAATGAACAAAGAATGTGGTATTTTTACACAGTGGAGTATTAGTCTGCCTCAGAGAAGGATAAACTTGATTTATGTATAAGAAAATGATGTACCTTGAATTTCTAATGTTAAGTAAAGCAAATCAGATACACAAATTTAAAAGTCATGTGGTTTCCCTTATATAAGAAACCCAAAGTATAATGCAGCAAAGAGCAAAGTGAAAGACTGACAGTAGGAAATAGGGATATAGATGTTTGGCAGATGGGAAGGCGGTAAGGAGGAGAGGGGAGAATGAAGGGGAAGGGAATGAAGAAAGGAATACGATGTGTCATGAGCGCGTACCAACTACTCACACGCATGCATTCACTACGTACGACAAACATGTACTAATAAAACATGAAGCAACAGAGATGTTCAGGCTTGTTCCATGTGTTCCTGGACACTGACTTCTCGTGTGTAAAGGAACGAAATTGGGCTTGATACCCTGGTGCCAGCAGATGCATATTCTACCCATTCACCTTGGCTAAGGACAGGTCGGAAGGCTACTTATGCCTTAGGCCTGAGGAAGTTTGAAGGAAACACTTGTGTCTAAAAGGAAAAAAAAAATCTAACTTTTCAAATTCCATTTGGCAATGCAGCTCCATGCTATTGAGGTTATGCACATCTATTATGTCACTGTGGTGAAAACGTTCCCAGAGGGAAACCGATAGAGTGGCGAGTACGGCGCATCTCTTCCAGCTCTGCATTCAGGGACATCACTAGTTTAAAGCTGGCCATGGGTGGGATGTTTATACGACGCAAGTTAACCAATGCTACAGTGAGAGTCTTTTCCTGTGGAGTGTAGGTTCTAAGCATTTACTAGCATCCTCATGTGTACAAATATATCTGAAGAGTTTTCTCCGTTAGTGGAGCCACTACAGAGCTCAAGCAGGAGCAGATGCCATGCCGCTAACACAGTAGTCACATTCAGAAGGTTTACCAGCGACCGCATGAGCACAGGGATTGAACTGCATTTATGCCTTGTAGGGTTTCTCATGAGCTCACTACCACCAACAACCAGATATTTCAGCCCTAAGCTAGAGACATGAAATGATATTGTTTGTAGCTAACTCCTTGGGGAGATAGACAAGAAAAGGAACTTTTATGTGTTTTCCCTTAAGGAGTAATAAATTGAGTTTATGTCCCTTTGAGTTTTGAGTCTCATCAGAAAAGTAAAAGCTAATGAAAAAAGAAAAAAAAATCTTCAGCACTGTCACACTGTCACCCTTTGGAGGACAAACAGTGATGCATTTTAGGTCAATACAGATGCAAAATTAAGCAGAAAATAAACGTTCTCAATGTAGTGGGAATCTTTACATATAATTCAACATATAAGTCAACATATAATTCCCTTTCTATTTACATTGAACCTAATAAATTAAACCGAAATTTGTTTTTTTGCCTTTCACTTTCACTCTCTGCTTTCCTTTCACTCTCTACACTTCTGTATAAACCTTCTGCCCCACAGTCTGGAGCAGGAGAAGGTGCCAGAGAAATCTACAGGAGGAGGGAGTTTAACGACGTTCCCTTGGTGAGGCTTTGGGCAATAAAACAAGTTTCACTGCCAAGGGGAGTGGGAAAAAGTGGGAGCTATAGGGAAAAAATAGGCAACACTTATCAAAATTGTAACTGCATGTGGTTTCTGACCCAATAATTCTACTTTTTAGAATATATGCTATGGATACATTTGTATGTAGTATACTCAGTGATATAGTTTAAATTTATTCTTCACTTTTTTGTATAATAGCAAATGGTTAGAATCAGTTCAAAATCCATCAATAGGAAGTGGTTAAAGTTATGATTTATTTGTATAATGTCATGCTATATAACTATAAAAATATTCCAGGAACTATTTAGCAGAAAAACAAAAATAAATCCCTCGTGAGTCAGAATGATATACATAATCATATACCTTTTGTGTAAAATAAGAGATTGAAATCTATGTTTGTGTCTTCTTTAGAATGCATTAGTCTGGAAAAATCCACAGAACTGGAGATTTTTTTGTCGAAGGGAAAGAGATTTGGGCTAGAAGAGGGACAAGATTAGAAGAAAAGAACATTTTATTTTAATATTTTACATTTTGAATTTGTCTAGTTTTTCTTGAGCCATGTGAATGGATTATCTACTTAAAGATATCTGAAATCTAATTACATGCTTGCGATACTCAGGCAGAAAGAAACTTGACCTCCATCAGCTGAGACAGGACTCAGAGAGGTCAGAGTGCCTGCTGGCCGCAAGATGACTTCTCATGCCATGGGCTTTCAGTGAAGGGCTCTTGGTAGAGACTGAGTAGGTTTTCGAGAATCAGTGCAAGGGAAAGAGGCTGCAAGGAACTGGCAGAATACAAAACGTCAAAACCTCCAGGACAGTTCAGAGGGCAGAGCTGTCACAGAAGTCCCGCAGAAACAAGAGCCTTGGAGGCAGGCACTGGTGGAAACAAGACAGAAATGCAGCCGTTGGGGCCTGGAGTACTGTTTCTCCAGCTCAGCTCACAAGGAGACCAGAGGGCATGCTCTCCGTAACGGTCATCTTCCTGCTGTTTGGAAGACAGAAAGGGTGGAGAAGGTGGAGAATGGATCTAAGTGACAAATGAAAAACAGAAAAGCAAAAGTATCAATAATTTGCATCCTGTATGTGTGTCAGATTCATATATGTGGAGACTTGTTGTATCAATGGGTTAAAGATGGTCCTCTATAATTGGCACCTGTTTCTCTTCTGTGCAAAAGAGAAATGACACCTCTAATCCTTTGAGCACCAAACTCGAAGTTTTACATATTTTATTATTTTGAAATTACGCTACGTATATTTTTAGCCAGTTACAGATGGCCTGAACTGGGCATGCAGGCACATTATGTAGTCTCAGCACTTTGGGAGGCTGAGGCAGGAAAGTTATAAATTTGGGACCCATACCGGGCAACTTAGGGACTTAGCAGAACCTGTCTCAAAATTTAAAAGAAATAAAAAATAAAAAAGGGATGAGAATGTAAGCTCTGGGTTTAAAAAAACAAAAAAGACTGACTGCTTTGTACACTTCATGAAACCACCCTCAGACTACACCTACCATCTAGTAGCTAGAATCAGAAACACAGGGGTTGCATCACTCCCCGAACCCCTGCTGCTCCCAGGAACTCTCTGACCCACACTTCCATTTGGCTCTTAAACATTATCAAGACGTGTGCTCTTAAACAACATCATCAAGACGTGTAAGTCCTCCCGAATCTTCTCTAGCCTGGGTTTCCTCATCTCTTTCCTTTCTGGGCAGTGGCCTCGACTTACAGTGCTATTTCCTGAAAGCCTCTAGGTCTGCGGGGCTCTTCTTTAGCAAACCAGGGTAGCTTCTCTCAGCAAGCTCCTTGGTCACTACTGCCACCCGATGGCCATGTGTTCTCCTTGGTCAGCCTGAAATCACCTAAGCCATCATAGTGAGCTCATACATGCGTAACTACTTAATTTAATTTATACAAGCAAGTAGCCGGTGTTCAGATATTTGTTTGTAAGTTATTTCACCTTTGTTCTTTACATGGAATCTCCTATGTTGCCCGGGCTGGTCTTGAACATGTAGTCTCCAGTGATTCAACCAGCTCACCCTCCTGAGTAGCTGGCCCCACCAGCCTGTACTACCATGCCCACTTCATTTAGTTCTTAAAATAAAACTATGACTATGTTGCCCGGGCTGGTCTTGAACATGTAGTCTCCAGTGATTCAACCAGCTCACCCTCCTGAGTAGCTGGCCCCACCAGCCTGTACTACCATGCCCACTTCATTTAGTTCTTAAAATAAAACTATGACTAAGGTTCTATGATTCCAAAGGAAAAATTAATTGGTTTGTTCAAAGTTTAAAGGTCATGGTCTGAAATTAGCTGTTGCATAAATTTGGGGGGAAGACATACAGTAAGCCTTTCCTCTAAATTGAGAGGGCACCAGTTGTCCAAAGAACAAGTGTAGCAAATGCATGAGATTGTTAGGGGATCCTCACAGAGTGGGGGATGGCTCGCAAGCTGTAGTACTGCGGAAGTCACATGTCACCCTGTGTTAAGCTACTGGGTTTGTAAGGAATTAATTAAAACAGCAAAAGCCGGAATAAAACTCAGAAGGGATACTGGGAATAGTTGTATAAGCTTCACTCCTATCCCATTTGTACCAGAAAACCCCACTGGTCTCAGTAAGCACTGTCTGGCTGCAGAGATGGGCAACCTTTTACCATAATCTGGCACACAGCCTTAGCACCTGGAGAGGGCCATTGAGCTTCCCAGGGCCCATCACAAGGCAGAATTACTTCGGTTAAGATCCCAAGTATGTTTCTCAATCTACTGGGGTTCAAGCTCAGATAGGCCTTCTGACTTCAAATCTGAATTTTTCCTCCAGACCATACATAAAACTCTTCTCCAATCCCCATACCTTCTCCTTCCTGTCCTTCCATTGTTAGCAAGTGAACAATATTTATTATTTTCTGCTTTTTCTCTCCAAAGGACAATAAGATGATGCTCTCAGAACTTGGAGGATCATCTGGTCTCCAGGGGGCTCACTCATCCATGAAAAAGCTGCTAAAAGACTTCCTGTGTCTTCCAGCCAAGTTGTATAAGCACTGAACTTTAAATATACCTCGGATTCTCAATCCCCTTACACATGTTGTGTGAAACAGAATAAGTATTTTTAAATGCAAAGTTTGGCTTATACAACAGAGGATGTCTTAAAGGGATGAGAAACAAAGCAAGATACCATAACTCTGAAAATACCGTAACTCTGAAACTGTCTTGTCAGTGTATCTTCACATCCCAGTGCTCTAATCTCTTGAGAAATAAGATTGTAATGCACTCAAAATAAGGAGTTGGAACTCAGGCCCACATAGACTTGGCAGGTATGAATCGCTGTAATCTCAGAGAACAGTCAACTTTTATAATTCGCTCACTTGCAAAGAGAAACAGTAAGGAAATTCATAGGCCTTGTGTGATAAAAGTAATTTCTTTGTTATCAGCATGGTTCATGGTGCTTCAAACTGGCAAATAACTTTGTATGTTTCTAGACTAGCAACGGCACACGGCACCTGCTATACGGTAAGACAAATATCACCTGGAGAGATGGCCAGTCATCAGAGTTCGCACTGACACCTACTTCTAAGTCTAGTCATTCAACCTCAGTTCCAATCCAAAAGTATCGAGCATATGAGCGATTTGACTATGGTGAGTAAGAGGCAGCAAGATCAAGAAAAAAAGACAGATTTGATCATCAAAGGCTTGGGCTGCCCAAATCACCCGACACAGAACGCTGTGCATACATAAAAAACTAAATATTGAATAGAGAATAATACAGTGTGATTTCAAGATTTCCTAAAGATTTTCTACTGAACATGGCAAACTTGCTGCAGAAGTGAAAAGGGAAAGATTTTATCATTTACTCTTAAGGTAACTAATTGGAATTTGTCTTATTAATACCACAAATGAAGGTGAAAGTGAAAAATGCTCATAAAACAAATGAAAGTGCCTATTGAAACAAAAGTGTAATGCTAAATCTCTCAAGTAATTTAAATTTGAAAATAGCAGCCTTTTACCCCGTCTCTGGCTTGCTGGGCCATATTTTCTCTCTCTGTAAAATGAAAATTTTTATACCAGTCTATGGCAGGAGGGAAAATGTTTTTTCTTCTCCTTTATGTTTCTGTGGGCAGGTTTGAAAGAGAAGATTATCACCACTTCAGAAGATTCTGCTGATTTTTTTATGGAGGTAAGTTGAAAATGTTCACATAAAAATCAGTAATCTATCATGTTTACATGGAATAATCTTTGTAGTGAAAAACCAAGCCATTAGATCACTGTGAAAATGTCCTATTTGTGTAAAAAACTGTATTTCATAAAAATATATACATTTATATATTAAATAGACTATTCCATAAATATGAAAATACTTATAGATATGAAAAACTGTATTTGGGGAGATTCAAGTGAATTTTGAGACTTGGAAAAGGAACAAAACTTATCATTTTAAACCTCATGCCTGACTTATTTCATTTCTAGATACCTGGTTAATGAAAAAATACACAGATTACCTCTGTAGCCAATATAAATCATCTTTGGTTACTGATTATGCATCATTTTTCATTTAATTAGATAATATAATACTCAGCTTACATAGTATATTATGCTGCTAGAATATGCTTAAATTTGAACCCTGGATCCACAATTTCTTTTTAGCTGTATGAATTTGGGAAATCCTTTCTATGTCACAGATTCTTCTCCCATAGTAGCCAAAATAATAAAGCTGTTTTGAGAATTAAATATAGTAAGACATATAAAATGTACCATACAGCATCTGACACATGAAAAAGACTTAATGTTAGTTCATTTTGAGATTTTTTCCTTGTGCATCATTTTTCAATTCCTACATTTCAAACACCTGTCTATATTTGAAACCTCAAATATAGTCACTAATTAAAAGGGCAGATAATTTTTATACACTGTAGGACACTACTGTTTTACAGTGATTAAAAATTTTTTTCAAAACTTTTGTCAGACATATTTTGAAGATAATGACAAAACCATGCTGAAATGTGGAAACAAGATGCGTAGAGTTGTCTGTTGGAAATGTTTGGCCCTTGGGCAATGTTCCATGTAGTGGACACAGAAAAATTGTGTTTCAGTTTGCCAACCATTTTTGCCTGAGTGTTAGGAAGTGCATTTTGTGAAGAAAAAGATAAAATACATACTTTGTTTGTGTCATCATGTGTTTACTTCATTTGAAATTACAAGCAAACAAAAAATCCTGATTCAGGAGTAACAGGCTTTCAGAAAATTCTATTTTATTGCTTTTTAATAACAACTATGAGAATTATCAAATAGATCTAAATACCAGACTTCATTGATGGCTATGATTTGCTCTCAGAAGAGCGATTTACCTTTAAGCCTACATTATGACCAAATAGTCAGCTCGTGAAGCACATCTGAAGCTGGGGAGCTGTGTGACTAGCGTAGGATCCCTTCTCCTTGGTGGGGAGCATACACTGGCTTTGTCTGACCATTCATCAGAGATGGATCAGATTTGTCTAGAGTTTTGTTGTTATTCCACTTGGCTTTAGTTAAAAACTGAGGGGTCGTATACACACATTCATGATATTTACTTTGTCCTAGTTTAGATGTACTGGTGTCTTCAGCTACTTTATGTCATTACTTCAAATATCTAGATGGATATTTTGAAATTTCTCCGACACTTATGCTAGTTCTTTAGCGTTGCATAATAAATTTTCACAGATTTAGTAGCTGAAAACAACACAAATGAATGAGCTGTTTCCATGCTGCAGGGACCCAGGTATGGGTGGTTAATGGGATCTGCTCAGGGTTTCACCAGGTTAAAATCAAGGAGTCTGTTGGAGCTGCAGTGTCACTTGAGGCTCAGAGAGTCTCTGGAAGACCTTTACTAGATGGCAAGGTTTAGTTTCTGGTGGCTTCAGGGACAAGGTTCTCAGCTTCTGAGAACCCTCCATTCTCTGTCCTGACGTTTTCCACAAGATAGCAGCTTGTTTCTCAGAGGCCAGCGAGAGAGCATCTGCTACCGCCTGGAATCTCTCTCTCCCATCTGCCACAACAGATGTAACTTAAATTATCATTTACATAACTGTATCTCACCAAAGGATTGTCCCCCTTCTACTCATAGGTGCCACTCACCCCCCAAGGATAGGGATGGAACTGAGCTCTTCAGCAGGGGTGGGAATCATTTGAGTTGTTTGAGACCTGTAGCTTAGTGGTTATTTTGCAGGTGAGAGGTAAAGGAAGGGAACCCATTTGGCTTGCTTTGTTTACACATCAAAGTGAAATCATCAGTTTTATTCCTGGTGTTGCTACTCCCAAATAAAGCCCGACGTGACATTGGGATTTAAGAGTCACAATTCATTTTGTACTGCAGATACGTTCAAAAAGATAAGTCAAGGTATCAAGAGCTAGGAGAAGAAAGGGAAAGGGGTGATAAAAGAATTGAGAAGTGGTATGTAGGTTTACCAGCTCTCCAAAAGGAATGTAAACATTGTGTACGGCGGATACGTGTTAAAAGAAGTAAAACAGACTGGTGGGCTGTGTTATATTATCCAGGGAGTGGATTAATGCTGACAGATTCTAGGATTGTGCTTATGCTGGATGGAAAATAACTAGTGGCCTGTATATATTCCTTTATTCAACATTCAGATTAATCAGCAGCTGTAAGGAGGAACCAGGTGTGTGCCCATTGTACAAGGTTTCTATGCATGTTATTTCCCCCAGTCTACTCTTTGAGCAAACTAAAACTCAGTGTTGATGACGAATTAATGCTGAAATAGCGAAAAAATTAATAAATGTCAAGATATTGCTCAGTATGGATGGTGAATGGGTTTTGGAGGCATGGCTTCAAATTTGGTTCCATTTTAATTCAAAGAGTATATTCTCTAAATCTACACTGTAATTGAAACTAGTAGCTCCAGAAATTTCCACCCAACTTGCCCACAAACACAAGGATCTACTGTGTCAGAGGATTGAGTGTTAAACAAGATGTATGGTTTCTGTTTTTCAGGATAATTATTAATGCTATCAAAAATACCAGTTGTAATATTTGGCATACCTTTCCATATTGACTAAAAGCATGCTTAGATTACTGAAAAGCCATAATGAGTAAAATAACCCTTTTTCTATTCATAAAATACATAAAATTCCTATTTAGTTACTCTGTCATTAGTACAGCAGTTACAATATTACAAAAAAACAAGAAACTGCATGCCGGTTTGAGAAAAAAAATCACATTTCATGAATTAACATTACTTTCCACAGAAATGAATAATGTGGATTACAAACTTCAGTTGTTATTATGTACTGTCTGTCTTTGAGTTGAAGAGTGGTCATGCAGAAGGTGCTCTCGACCTGCTAAAAGAAGAGCCCTAAACAGACAAATGAACAAACTGACAAGCAAATGGAACAGGGAGAGAGCAAGAGAAGGAAGTGTAAAAGCAAGAGATTGAGATAGATTTAATTCAAAGAACTTATAAAAAATTTTAAAGCAGAAAATCTAGAAAAAAATTTAATATCTATGAACACTTAACTTTCACTTTTTGATTTTTTACTGTATTAAGGGGCAGAATCGAGTATACCATAATATTTTAGTGACTTGAGGCATCTAACAGCCATCCTAACGGTCTTATTTTGGATCAACTATTTAATACCTTTGTTTCAATTTTGTGTCTGTCTTCAAAGAGCAAGCACTTTCCTTGACTCATATCCTTTCTTCAGTGCAGAAATGAAAATACTGTATTTCCTCTTTAAACTACATAGAGAGAACTGTTGCCACCTTGTGGTAGCAATGACAATTGCAATAGATTCTTGACTAAATCTCAGTCTTCGCATTGGCCCATACAAAAATGGCAGCAATTTAATATATAAACGGCATTAAAATAAAACAAGTGATAATGACAAATGTGTAAAAATATATTAGCATCAGTCATAAATTATTATGCAATGATACAAAATGAAAAATTTATAATATTGGATATTAACAACAATCTGGTAAACTTTTTGCTATTTCTATTAAAACAAAAGCATTATAACATAGGAATTACTTTTTTGTGACTTAAGCTCAGATTTTAAAATTTTGGGGAAAAATCAATCCTTTTAACTTTACTGCGACATAAAATCTACACATTTGATAGTATTGTAATTATTTTACTCATGCATTCATGAGTAATTACTCATGTAATTATTTTACTCATGTAATTATTTTACTCATGAACTTCACTTTCTCTTAGAAAGTAATATATAAAATGCTTAACTAAGATGAATGTTTTTCAAAGTTAGATAATGCCAGCATGATGACTTAATAGGGACATTATAAACACTGACATCCAAGATACACCTGGTAGAGGGACAGTGCAGATAGCTGCCTGCTTAGTGAGGTTTAAAGGCTGCTCAGATGACTGCACTCTCACGTCGCCCAGAATCCCGTTGGGCAGGAGTGCCAAATCATTGCTTCCCCAGCTATGCAATCTGTCCTTAAGGTGAGTCACTGTGTAATGCCTTTGTCCACGTGCTTGTGGTGTCCTGCTGGCATCAGTGATCTTTGGAAGGGGAATATGAAATGGAAGAGTTTGAGGAGTTCTCAAAAAAGATAGCCTAGTCTTTAATAGTGAGAGGACAGGAAGGGCAGAGCAGGCAGGGCAGTGATGGATGAAAGGGTGAGGACTTTTCTTCTCTGCACCGAATTCTCAGAGGAACCTATTTGAACAGAAAATTTGAGGGCCAAGTTAAAGACTGGGAGAGGTCATTTGCCCACTAAGGTATGGTGACAGTTAATGTCTAGGATTTGAAGAGAAGACTTCATCTGTTAATCTTATAGCCCTTACATGGCAATTAATTAATTTTTCACCACATTTTCTTCATTTGTAGAAGAGATGGAAGAATATTTGTCTAAAGCACACACAATCAGTAGCTTGCATCGTAGCCAATTCTTGTGCTTAGTTGCTATTAGTGAATCTCTAGTTAAACCGTATGCTTGCTTTAATGTATCTTAGCTAATTATATCCCACTGCTTAGGTGGATTCATAACAGGAGAATTATATGGTTTGGAAAGAAAGCTTAACATTTTTATGGCAGAAACTTGGTCAGGTGAGAAAGATAGGACCATTTTTCACCTAAACTGACACTAACTTCTGAGGATAATTTGATATATATCAAGCTAGAAAGGTGTTTGATTTATAGTTTTATATTTTAAACCAAGATCATATCTGTACAAGAGACCAGTAGCACTTACCAAATGCCCATTATATCCTCAGCATTTCTCACATAATCTTTCAGGGAAGGTATATCAGGATGATGAGTTCTGCAGTAAAGGGAATCAAGGAAGTGAAAAATGTTCTTCCAGATGAAGGAAATTAGCAGAGAATGTGATTCCAATATTTTCTACTCTGCTACAGGGACTTTGTGTCTCCCTGATGATATAATGCTGTTTTTTTAAAATATTTTTTGTTCTATATAGTATTTTGCATAAATTCACTGTAGTGCAACATTAAATTGTGTATAACTTATATCCTGCATATGATTAATGCTATAGCCAAATAAAGAAAAGGGTAATAAGATTCATACTGAACTATGACAAAAGGAAATAAATTATGCGTAGTGGTAAACACCTGTAGTCCCATCATTCTGGGAGTCTGGGATAGGAGGGTCACAAGTTTGAGCTCTGCTTGGAGAACTCAGTGACTGAGAAAGATGCTGCCACAAAATAATAAAAGTCCCCACTCCAATAGTGTGTGTGGGGGAGAATAAATGAATGAAGTAAATAAATAGTTCTAATACCATGAGAGTTTGTTTGATTGGTTTTGTAATTTATTTTGCAATTTTTGTTTATTTAGAAGAAAAACAAAAACCATGAAAATATTTCCACAATCTTTTGTCTGTTCCCTGATGAATAGAAGACATACTTAGAATATACCAGATAAAAAGAGAAAGTAACACAAGGCAAATATAAGGCAGCAAATTATCTTAAATTTGATTTAAGAGAAGGTGCATCTGGGAGATTAGGATTTCTTTTCTTTTCTTTTTCGTAACATATTTTGTAACTGATATAAAAGAATGTCTTCGAAGAAATATCAGCAAAGTAGGAAACAAATGTGCTTTTAGTCAGAGGAAGGTGTTTCCATTCTGATTCTCCCACTAAGGAAAGCGTGAGGCTTTGGAAACATTTTATAATTTTACTTAACTTTGAATTTTTGTGTCATGAAATTACTCTGAAAATGATATAAAGTTTCTATATATTGCTGCTGGATTTTTGTGTAGAGAGAGGGAGCACTCAGGCCTTTTTCGGAGGAAGCAGCTTTACTCCTGCAGGCACAGACTCACTGACTTTGGATTTATATCCAAAGGCTTGAAGTGTGTTCGTAAACAACATAGGAATCCAAGCAGCCAAATTAATAAATTTGAAATTTTATTAGCTGAGCTCGGGACCACTCGAATACAGATCCCCCTGTTTCAGAGTCCCACCTAGTGGCCCAAACTGGAAAGTTACAGAGCTTTTAAAATAGAAAACCAAAAAAAGACATCCTGTTGGAAACAATGTAGCTAGACTCTTACATTAGTCTTTGGTTGACCCCTGTATCCTGCTTCTTTGTTGAGCAGGTTAATTTTTCTCTTGTGGGTACAGCTCATTCTGCTTTTCTCATGGGATTGTACTCTAGGTAATTTTCCATTCTCCTGGATCAAATACAGGGCACTAACTAGTTAAATGCAGGGCTCAAGATAGCATCAGTTATGCCAAGCTACAACAGGCCAAGTACAGAGCATTGCATAGTTGCACCCTTCCGCACAATCTTTTGTGTCTTTGTTTCCCTTGTATGGGTGACACGGACATTTTAGAGTCTTGTTGAGTATAAATTAACACGCTACCATCTGGTTGGGTATGATTTATGTCACAGAGTTACATAAGGACCACATATGCTACACCATGGCTGTTATTGCCACACTGTAAAAAATTCCTTCCCTGACATGTTTTAAGACACTAGTGCAATGCTGTTTACCTAATTTTGAATCACCGTTTGGTAGATCCTCCAAAATATTAATATTAATTTTCATATTTATTGGATAAATGAATGAATAAAGGAACAACCTTGAGGAATATATCTAATAAAGTAAATATATCTAATAAAGTAAACAAGTGGTAATCACATTTTGATTCTGTTTTGAGCAGTGTGCAGTGAATTTTGTTATTATATGATTTTTTTTTTGGTAGCAGCAAATAAAATACTTTCTGCCAAAAATTGCAAAATTATTATTATAATGACTTTTATTTTTCCTGATTTAAATATTTTTTTCAGTATATAGTTTAAAGAACAATTCCTAGGTTGCATCTTCAGCATCTATTTTCTTTAGAAGAACAAAGTGACGTAGATTTTAGGGTGTGATTTTCCTTGTGAAAATGATGGATGTGTTTTTAAGGCAATTTAACCTAAGAGCTTCCAAAGGAAGCTTTCTTCCAATCCCTAGAAAGGCAGGGTTCCATCAATTCTCTCCATTCTCAGTCACAGACTATGAATTATTTGGGTTCTATGTTGCCAAATATAACCAGTTAAAAAGTGAGTAATTCAACTAGTATGGTTTTTTGGTTTTTTTTTTTTAGAAGAAAATATGCTTAGGCTACAAAAAGTAGGGACCATTTTCCTAAACTCAGGATCTTTTCAAATGAACTTAAAAAAGCCATCTGTTTGCACAGACACAGAAAGACAACATAATCCCAATACTACTTAAAGAAATGAAAATGAACAAATTAGAAAATGAATAGTTCTTTAGTAATTATTAGCAATCCTAGTAAAAGAGTTGAAGATACAGTTAAAGTTTGAAATTTACTTAAAGTCTATACTCATAGGACCCAAAGTGAGTAATTTATTAAAATACTAATTTTAAAAACAGAATTGCCATTTGGAGGCATATTTATACAACTTAATTAGCTAAGACTTATCTAAAGCCCACATAGGAAATATACTGCATCTAAGAAATATACTTCACATGTTTTCCTTTGAAAAACTAATATGAGAATTAATTGATTTTTAAAATCTAACAGCAATGTATTTGCTATGCATATTAAAGAATCTAATTGTATGCAAATTTTAATTCATAAAATAAGTAGATTAGGCACTTAGCATTTCCATTCAAGCCCAATAACATTCTGAGTTATAACTTTTTAAATTTTTGTGTGAAATATTCCAGTTAAGGTTTCCTGGGAAACACACTGTTTTTGAGACTATCTCTGTCATTGCTCTCACACTATTGATAGAAAGCTGTGAGGAGAAGGAACCGGAGAGGAAGATACGCTGGCACTGAGGACGGCATCTGGCCAAGTCAGATCCCATGAAAAATGTGCGTAGAACATGAGGCTATTTTAAAAATTATTTTCTTCTTGTTTTTTACTTCATTGAAGCACAATTGATTTTCTCTCATTTTTTGGTAGCCTTTTCGGCGTCTTAATGCTGTCCATGATTCATTTCATTTTGGTAAAGTTGGTCTTAACTAGTTTTCACTGTGTCCCTGAGGCTTTTGGCAGTGTATCTGAGCACTCTGACTTGGGAACTTGAAGATTTGCTCTGATGTTTTCTTCTATGGGATTTAGCTCTTCAAGTTACATCTGTCTTGCATGTGAGTGAGACCACGTGTGTGCATGTGAGTACACGAGTACATGCATGTACATATATTGTAAGGAAAGGGTCCAGCTTAATGCTTTTACATGTGCACATCCCGTGTCCCAGTGCTGTACAAGGAAAAGATCACTTTAGGCTCAATTGTCTCAGCACCCATAAGTCAAATACAAATTGATTATAATTATGAGGGTATAATTTAATTCTCAGTTCTTTGTCATTGACATACACATCTATGCTCACATGGGCAACATTTTTTTCATTATAGTAGCTTGGTACTAACTTTAGAAATTGGGAAGTATGAATCTTGGACCTTTTTCTTTTTATCAAGAACTTTTGAGCTATTATGCAGTCTCTTGGATACCTGTATGAACTCTGAGGTCATATTTATCACTTTCTACAAGCATATTATTACACGTTGTGCTGAATCTGGGTCAGCCTGGTAAGTATTAGTATCATATGCTCACTAAATCTCCTATCCACAAAAATAGAAAGAATATTCATTTATTTAGATACTCAAATTTCTTTTGTCACCTTTTTTGTAGTACTCAGTGCAAACATATTACATTTTTTGTTCAATTTACATCTAGAATTTTTAAAGTTCTTTTAAAAACTGAATTATTTCCTTAACTTCACCTTTGAATTAATTACTTTTTTCTTCATTGACTTTTAATTTTTTTATTTTGAAGAGAATAAAACCAAATGAAATAAAACAGAATAGAGTCAATCAAAACAAAACAATGGACATGATATAGGACTTCAAAACAAGCTAAAAGAATCTGAATAATGGCTATTATAATGCCTCATTATTTTCAGAATAGCTTCATATACCATCAGACATAATAAAGTCAAACAAAACAGAACAGAATAAAACCAACCAAAACAAACCAATGAAAGCAAGACAGAGCTTCAAAACAAGATAATAAGAAAACAACTGTGGCTACCATAATGCCTCTAATTATCTTCAAAGTAGCTACTATGCCATTGGACATAATAAAACCAAACCAAACAAAATAGAATAAAATCAACCAAAACAAAACAATGAAAGCACGATAGAGCTTCAAAACAAGATAATAAAAAATCACTAATGGCTACAATAATATAGTTTGTTATCTTTGCCCAATATAATAAAAAAATGGAATAAAACCAAACTAAACAAAATAATGACAGTATAAGGTTTCATAACATGATAATAGGTTAACAATGGCCAATGCCTTCCCTTTTTACACATTTCTTCCCCTTTCACTTTCATGATATCTATTGTGAATTTTGGATCCCACTAACTCCTTTAGAATGTCCTCAATATTCTTGGTAGGTTGGTTTGGCAGTCATGAATTCCATCAGTTGTTCTTTATTATGAAAGTATCTTATTTTTTCATCAATTTTGAAAGATGGTTTTGCAGGGTACATCAATCTGAGTTGGAAGTTGTTTTCTTTCAGGACTTGAAATACTTCAAACTCTTCTTGACTTGTTGTTTGTGTTGAGAAGGCTGCCATGATTCTGATTGGTTGTTTTTATAAGTGGTCTGTTTCTTTTCTCAAACAGTTTTTGATATTCTTTTCTTGTGCTGAATTTCTAGGATCCTGATTATTATATGTCTGGGTATAGATTTATTTTCATTATAGCTAGCTGGAATTCTATATGCTTCACTTATCTGTATGTCACATCTTTTTCCCATGCTTGATAAGTTTCTGCTATTACTTCTGTAGATGTTTTTATGTCACTTGTGTTGACTCCCTGCTTTTTTTGCTGAAACCTATTATTCTTAAAGCATGTTTCTTTGTGTCATCTTGCAGCCATTAAATTGTTATTTCCTGGTTCCTTGTTATTTTTAAGATATCTTACCTTTTACAACTGCTAGTTGCAAACCTGTCTTCAAGGTCTGAAAGTCTATCTGAAATTTCTTTCAAGTGAGTTTTCAATGGATTTTTTTAATTTCCCGGATATCTCTTTGAATGTTTCATGTATTCTAAATCTTTTTTATATTGTTCATTCAAGGTTTCCCTCATTTTCCTATGCTCCTCTATTTTTTAATATATATCTTCTTTAGAGATGCTTAGCAATTCTTTTAGCATGTTTTTCATTTCTTCTTTTACTTGAAATAGTATTTCTGTTCTAATTTCATTTATAGCCTCATGAAGTTGTTTCTTTACTTCAGTTACCATCACATCAGAAACTTCAGGTGTGTGACTCCCAATCTCTTCTGTGTTTACATCGCCTGGATTTACTCTGCGTAAGTCATAGGCCAGAGATTGCCTTTGGCTGCTGCTTCTCCTTCTCCTTCTCCTTCTCCTCCTTCTCCTCCTCCTCCTCCTCCTTCTCCCTCTCCCTCTCCCTCTCTTCTTTTTCTTCTTCTTCTTCTTGATATTTTCCTAGGTTCTTCCAGACTAGCAGGTAGTGGGGGCCCAGGTACTTCCCACATTTGCTCCACTTTCTCTAAAGCTTGGCTGTTTGGTTCTCCTGGCCAGCACTGGCTATGGATATCTGATGGTGGCCATTGAGTGCACTGGTTAAGGACTGGCTGCCATTTCGCCCCACCTGTGCTGCCTCCATTTCACCCCACCTGTGCTGCCTCCTTACAATGGGAAACACACCCAGTGGCGGATGACACAGTGGCAGGGCTGGCCTCTGCTTCCCAGACCTGAACCTGTTACCAGTTGGGAGCATCCTCAATTGCAGGGTTCACTGATTTTTGTATGTTGATCTTACATCCTGTATTCTTGGATTTACTTATTTTTGGTCTGTTTTAGTTATTAATAGTTTAAGATGATGTTATCTGTAAATAGGAAATATGAGTATTTCCAATGTAGATAGCATAACATTAACAAGAACTTTCAAAATAATATTGACTGGAAGAAGTAAGAATAGTCATCCTTGTCTTGTTTCTGGTCTTAGGAGTATGTTCAGAGTGTTATCTTTGTATTTTCTTATTGCTGTCACTTTTCAGAATGAGGAAATTACCTTCTATTTCAAGTTTATTGAGTGTTTTATCATGAAGATGCATTTTCTGAATCTGAGAGAATTATATAGCTTTTTGTCACGTAAACACTAAGAAAGTTAAACAAATCTTGAATTTCAAGAATAAATTCTGCTTGAGAGATAGTGAAATAAACCTCTTTTGTGATAAAATATTGCTAGATTTTAATAAACCTCTTTTTTGATGAAATATGGCTAGATTTTATTTGTTAGCAATTATTAAAATTTTTCTATTTGTATCAATAAGATTTATAGGACTGGAATATTCCTTTCTAATAAATCTTTTTCTTGTTTTAATATTAGGTAGAAGTGGCCTCGTAAGTCAAGAAATAGTCTGTCCTTTTCTATTTGAGAGAGTTTGTAAAGAGTTGATGTTTAATCTTCGTTAGGTTTCAAAATTTACCAATGAAGTCTTCAGTCCTTGGGCTTTTCTTTCTTCATTTTTAAATAGATAATTTAATCTCATTGTTCATTTTAAGATCACTCCTATAACCTAGTGTTTCTTTCTAATAATTTGTCCATTTCATTTATCTAAGTTGTGTACAATTACTTATAGTCCCCCTCCCCATCCTACTACAAAGTGAATCCAATGTCTTCACACTCTTCCAGCCCTTCAGTAATTTCCTCTGAGGCAAGATCTCACTAACTCACTGAGTTGCTCAGCTGGGGTTGAACTTGCCTTAATTATCTAGAGTGCTGAGGTTATAAATGTGTGTCACTGTACCCAGTTTATCTCTTCAAAAAGAACTTTAAAAAAATTCTCTAAGGTCAATGATAGTGGTTTTTTTTATTTTTAAAACTGAGTCCTTTTTACTTTTTTCCTACTCAGTATAACTAAAAATTTATCAGTTCTGTTGATCCTTTTAAAGAACATTTTTGTGTTTCACTGATTCATCTATCCTTCATATCATTAGTTTGCATTGTAAAATTTATTATTTTCTTTCAGCTCTTTGTTTTAGGTCTGGTGTTTTCTTTTTCCAGTGTCCTAATGTAAATGTTTAGATTACTAATATATTTTTTTCTGCACAACAGAGAGAGATTTTTCATCATATTGAGTAGAGGGAGTAGGAGTGAGGGGTCCTGGGAACAGAAGGCAGTGGGCAGTGTCTCAGTTGTCACAAATTCTTGCTGTTCTTGATAAAATCTTGTGTATTTCCTTGAATAAACATTAATCTGTTTTCTCTACTCCTTTAGTGCAATTTCCAGAGACCTTAAATAGTTTTAATAATTTGTGGTCTTTCTGCTCGAGAGAAAGCTCTCACACAAACATTAATCATCATGCCAACATTCAAAGCTATCATTTCATTTTTAGTGTTTATGCTTTGTTACATTTATTAATTGTTCTGAACTTTTTATAGAGTGAAAATACTACTTTATTTTTATTTTAATCAACCAATAACTATTGTATCTATTAATGAACTACATTGTATTTCAATACATGCATGCAACATAGAATGATCAGATCAGGATGCTCTGCATATCTAACTTCTCAGACGTTTGTTGTTCCTCTACATTGGGAACATCAGAGATCCTCGTAGTAGTTATCTTGAGATATTTAATGAGTTTTTTCAACCACAGATAACAGACTGTAACATTCCTCCTATGAAACTGCATCCTCATCTCTGTTAACCACATGATTCTGTTTAATACACCTGAACTCAACCACTTCACTAGAGGGGGATGGCGTTTGGGCTGAGAGCTGCTAACATAAATTTCAGCTCTGAATCACTGTTGCTAAGAGACATCAGATTTATTATGGCAAATATCTGTCTCAAGCTCCCTTTACTCAGTCACATTTAGTAATAAAACTTCACTCACTTTTCACACAGTGATGAAGTTTAGTCAAGCACTGACTTGGCTCTGACTGAGTTGCTGTGTGTCCTGCAGTTAGTCATTAGCATTGAGCAAGAGGACTGTGATCTCTAAGGGGAATGCTGATGACATAAAGGAAAAATTTCCAACTATCAAGGATATAGTAAAAAAAAAAAAAGCTAGCTATGTTCTTTTTGAAAATTTTGTTATACTTGTTTATATTTTATTTATAAATTATTTCAGGAGCCACAGAATCATTTAAGGATCCATGTGTGTGTGTAAAAAAATAAAGCAAAACAAAGAAATATTCATAGTCATTTAAAAACAAAGATGATTGGAGAGAAATATGAAATATCTTATTTAACTAACAAAATTATTAATATTCACATCGTTTTCCTTGGTAATTTTTTGGATGATATGAGAGAAAGTACATACTCATATTTTTAATTTAGTCATTTTCTTTCCACTGCTAAAATAATTTATGATATGTAATTAGTCTTTCTCATAAGAGAAAAACAAATTGAAAGTATGAAGAAAAACTTTAAAACAAGTAGGTATAGACTGCAGATTTCCTAAGGCTGTGTTTTGCTGTGAAACTAGATGTTCTACCAAAAACTAAAAAATTGAAAAGCACTATTTGATTTTTAGAATATATGCCTTGTTGAATTTCTAGGACATTAGGAGACTTGTTTTCATTTTAGAATGTGTATACATTTAAAGGAAAATGGTTTTATGATAAAATATTCTGTTTATTTAATTTCTTAATTTTTTCTAAATGGAAACAAGATCTAATTATGAGAGTGTTCTTTGAAGTATGAGGTGGGGAAACTTTCTCATAAATATTTTAGATAAATTGACTAAAACAAGCTATATAAGGAAATTAAGTCGCCCTACGGATCATATACTGTCATAAAACTGCCTGGAAATGTTAACTCAGGATGTTCCCCAGAGTTAAGCCTACTAAATTTTTTAAGTCACATCTTACTTTCCTTTAGGAAAAACTCTTTAAAATGGATCATATTAGCTGTAATAATTGTGTGTTCCTACAATTCTTTAGTCTCCACAAATCAAATCATTTTCTTCCATTCTACTAGACCAATCACACATAAAAGCATTCTTTGTGACTCATTTTTTAATTGGAATTTTTTTCTTCTTTAATATTATGAACTCTTGAATTTTTTTTCTGTGCATAACCTATGGCAACAAGCATGCGTGCACACACACGGAGCTATGTTCTATCGGGTATTCACTGGGCCATTACAAATGCGACCATGCTATTACTTCCTCAGTGTTTTTCTTAATCTTTATAGTTTAAATGCCCTTGCTCAATACCAAAGAAACATGAAATACAGTTCATCACTCATCAAGCTTTATTTTCAAACTATAGTGTCTTCTTATTCTTTCCTTTTAAAATCTGTTTTTTGGAAAAATCTGTACACACATGAGTTTACCTGCATAGTCAAATCGTGAAAACTTGGTGCAGACAAGTAAGACATGTCAGAAGCATGTTCTTAGATACTTTCTTCAGTTTTAGCTCATTCCCATGGCAAATGTAGCCACCACAAAGCCTGGTCTTCTGTTCCATCCCTCAGGAATGGTTTTCCAGAAGCTAAATACATTCAAGATTATAGCATGTTTCTTATAAGTCTTGCAAAGCTAAGTTTAATCTTAGGAAGCAAAGGGTCTAAAATATCCAAAACATTTCAAAAGAAGAAAACTGCTCTGACAATAAAACGTTAATGAAGCTAATCCATTAAGGCATCTGGTAGTACCAGAGGGTTGGATAAAATAAACCCAAAGGATATATTGACTTGAGTCAAATCACTGAAATACACAGATGTGGCTTGTGTTCCATTGCTTTGTTTACAATAGCTTGTACTATTTCCTTGGATTTTATAGGGTTATAGTACTCCAGAAAAAACAAAAAATAGGCGACCTCATTTTCAAGATTGTTAGATGTGGAGTCTGGGCTGATGTCACAGTCTGGCTTGACTGGAATCACCGGTATCTGCTAATAAGTGGAGAAAAGGTTCAAGTCACTTTCAATTCAATGGGCATATGGATTCAGTTTGTGGTTTCTCTAGTTTCAGCATTTCTTATTGGGATAGAGAGTTCCTGATCAAACTCTCATATTCACTTGGCCTGTCAGAAAAAGGATTGTTATGAGAAGAATGGACACATTTAATCAGATGTTAGCGCAATTTGCCAGATGCGCTGTCTTCGCTAAAGCATATCTACGTAGCCTCTGGCTGCAGTTGGACAAGGTGTTCTTCATCATTCCTTGAACAGGGAGGCACAGAAGAGCAGATCGCTTTATATAACAAGATGGTATGTAGTCACTGGTTTGCTTCAGGGTTTATTGTTTGTCATAGCATACTTCAGAGGAATCTTGACTGATTTCTCCTGAAAGGTTGTGTTACTCCATGATTTAGATACAATTTTGCAAACTGGATATTGTGATCAGTCAGGAGAAATTATCCTAGACATTTTATATATATATATATATATATATATATATATATATATATATATAAAAGAGTTTCTGAAACATTTAAGAGATTGAGACATTGAGATCCTCTGACCTGGAAAATGCCAGAATATTACCCTTTAATATAAGGAGCACAATCTTTGGTCATACTCTGGCAAGGGCCTTTGAATTGAGCTTCTATATAGCACTGTCTTCTTTACTTTTTTTTTTAAATCTGAAGACAGGGTCTTGATAGTTTGCTAAGTTGTTCTTGGACCCCCACTTAAAAAAAAAAAGATGTTTGTTTCTGTTGAATTGATTTTTTAAAGCTAATATGCCATACTTTGGAATACAGCCCTCAGTCCATATATCAGACTATGTGAGAAAGGTTGTAATTCTTTGTAGGTCCCAGACTGCAGGTGATACTGCAGCAGACCCATGCTGTCATATAATCTGTCCCATCAATTAGTCATATAATCCTGCAGATGTGACAGTGCTAGAAATGTAGCTATGTGGAGTCTCCAGGAAGTTTCCCTAGGACAATGGAAGTGTAAAGAGAGTCCTATGATTCTAGAGCTAATGTATATTTGAAAAACAGCTCTTGGGAAATTTGGTGAAGAATCTGATCATAAAAGGTGAAAGGTACCATGAAACTTGAATTACTTATCACAAATTGAATATTATTAAATCTACTGTTATAAGTTAGGAATATCATCAATCTATGTGCTGGAAATAGTGCACTTCATATTTGCAAAGCAGAGACAGAAGGTATGAATCAATCACATAAATGGGTGGGCCAGATTTCCCCATGGCCTACCTCTACTATACACTTGAAAAGGGAAGAAAAAAACATGGGCTTATTTTACCAGTGATATTTGGCTCAATACACTTGTATTAACAGATAATTATCTGCTGCTATATAACAGCCCTATGCAGGAGTAACCATGAAGAACACTATTTAAAAAGTCTTCCCAGTGGCCAGATCAACTGAAGAAAATGAAGGAAACACCTTGATATGTGCAAATATACAGACTCTCAGCAGGCCCTGTGAGTTGACTGATTGCTTACATGCCTACAGCAAGCAAAGATAGAAGAATAAGGATATGGATGTTTTGGGAAGAGATGTTAGATCAAGCTATGAAGCTGGACACCTGAGAGAGTTTTATGTTTCAGCAGTGTAGCTGCAGTGTTTCTTTTAGGGCTGTCAGATTGTGAGCCTATTCATTCATTTCTTTTATATATCATTTGATTTATTTATATCCTTTTTGTAAATTGCACCTAAGTGATGAATATGCAACCTGGTTTTTTTTTCTTTTTTTTTTTTGAGTTATCACATATTTCACTCTAGCAATTTGTTGCTAGGTTAAATAATAGCAAATGACTACTTATCAAACTGATGACATGTATTTTTCTAATGGAGAAAAAAGTAAAATAAAATTTCATAACAAAATGATAGGAGAATAGTAATTGTTAATACATTAAGTATTGTTATCTTTAAAGTAGTTACTCAGAGTACAGATATGGGCAAAAAAAACCTCCAAATGACATTATCACAAACCTTTCTTTTCAAGGAACTAAGAGAATCTAGTAGTGTAAATACCTTGCATTTCGTTTTTCTCCTTTTCCCTTCCTTCCTTTCCCCTTTCTCTTATCCTATTTTCTTTTTCCTTTTGAATATTTTTTCCCATTTTACAATATCTGTTGTACATTTTGGATCTTAGTTACTCTTTCATTTTCTCACACTACAGAGACAATACAATGTTTAAGCATGCAAGTCTGATTTATTTTACTTATAAGTATGATCTCTAGTTGCATCCATTCACTTATAAAAGTCTCAAGTTTATCCTTATTTATGACCTAGTAGTAGTCTACTGTATAAAAAGACTGCATCTTTTTTATTCATTCTTCAACTGATATATATACCCAATTGATGGGTATTTGTGTTGTTTCCAAGATTTAGCTGTTTCAAATTGTGCTGCTATAAGCATAGGTGTACATATATCACTGTGGTATGATGTTTTTAATTCTTCTGGAAAAAAACCCATTCAACCTTGGGTTGAATGGAATCTCTAACCCTAGTCTTTTGAAGAATCTCCACACTGATTTCCACAGTGGTTGCACAAGTCTGCATTCCCACCCACAGTAGAGAAATGTTCCTTTTCTCCCATAGAGCATTCAGTATTTGTTATTGATTGATTTCTTGATGATAGCCATTCGTTCTGGAGTGAGATGGTAACTCAGGGTTGTTTTAACTTGCATCTCTCAAATGACCTATGATATCAAATATATTTTCAGGTATTTATTTCCATTTGTATTCCTTCATCTGAGAGTTGTATATTCATCTTAGATGTTCATTTTTGGATTGGACCTTTGCACATGGAGGACCTGACTTGTTTCAGTTCTTTTTAAGTTTTTTATTTGAGGGACAGCAGACTAAAACTTTTTCCCCTCTCTGTGGGTTATCTTTTCACTCTGTTGGTGATTAATTCTCTTGTGCAAAAGCTTTTTAATAACATGAGACCCCAGTTGTTGATTCTCTGAAGTATTTCTCGTGGGATCTGAGATTTTTCTCATGAACTTTATGCCATCTATGTCATCAAGATTTTTACCCACATTTTCTTCTAGTAGATTTAGTGTTTCTGTTTTAATATTTAGATCCCCCATCTATTTTGATTTTAGTTTAGTTCATTGTGATAGGCCTGGGTCTAGTTTTAGACTACAGTTTGTGGAAAGCAAGTTTTTCCAGCACCGTTTATTAAAGAGACTATCTTTCTTCCAATGACCATGTTTGGCCTCTTTATCAAAGATAACGTGGCTGAGTGTGTTTGTAGTTGTGTCTGCATCTTCTATCCTATTTCATTTATTGTAGGCTTTTTTTCAATACCATAGTGATTTTATTACAGTAGTCTTGTATTATAAATTCAAGTCAGGGATTGTGATGTCTCCTGCCTTGTCCTTGTAATTCAGATTGCCTTTGCTATTCTAGGTCTCTTTTGTTTCCAAATGAATTTTAGGGATGCATTCTCTAGATCTCTGAAGTATGATGATGGTTTTTTGATCAGGGTTGCAATAAATCTGTGTAACACTTTCTGGAGTATGGTCATTTTCACTATGTTGGTTCTTCCTATTCATGAGCAAATAATATCTTTTCATTTTCTGATATCCCCTTTAATCTCCTTTTTCCAACTGTAATTTTCAATGTAGATCTCTTATTCTCTTTGTTTGATTGATTCCTAAGTATTTCATTTTTTTGGTTACTATTATGAAGGGTGTGGCTTCCCTAATTTCTCTGAATTTGTCAATTGTGTGCAGAAATGCTATTGATTTTTGAGTGTTGATTTTGCATCCAACTATACCACTGAACTTGTTTATGAAATCTACATGTCTTTTGGGGGAGTTTATGGGGTCTGCTACGTAGAGTATCTTGTCATACTCAAGTAAGGATAATTCAGTCTTCCTTATTTTTCCTTATTCCTTTTATTTCTTTCTCTTGTCTAATTGACCTGAATAATGTTTGCAGAAAGGTGGGGACTCCTGTTCACCCACCAAGGCCCCTGTAGGGTCACACACACCAGCAGTTGGAAAGTTAGGTGAACCAGTGCTTTTATACCCAGACACATGAAATTGAAGCAGATGGGTTGGTCAGCCCTTTTAATTTTTTTTCTATTAAAGGGCTTATGGATAATTCCAACAACAGAACGTGATCCTCTGTCTCCACATCCAGAGGCTAAGATCAGCCCAGCACAAATCACACTACAAACCATGGAGTACACAGCAAATTTCTGGCATCCAACTAGAATCTACCACAGAACTGTGAACACCAGAGAAATTTCACTATTTATTTTTCTAAATTTGTTTGATTGTTGTTTCTATCCAGTTGGGGTTCTTTTGGTTTAACATTTTTTTAAAATTTTTTATGGTTAGTTTTTGTATTCTGTTTATAATATTCTCTCTCTTTCTGGTCTTTTTCACAACTTAGATTTATTAGCTTCCTTTTTGTTTTCTTTTTTTTTTCCTTTTGAAAAGAATAAAACAAAATGAGAAAGAAAACAAAACGGGGTCATTCAAAACAAAAGGTTAGACATAGTACATAATTTAAAACCACAATACAAGGTGATTTACAATGGTTACTATGATGTCTCTTATTATCTTCAGTAGAATTGCCCATATCATCAGGCACAGTAAAATTGAACATAGCAGTACAGAACAAAATCAACAAAAGCAAAGCATTGGAGACATTATAGGACTTCAAAAGCAGGTAATAGTCAAACCAGAGTGGGTATCCTGGTGAATCTTATCATCTTTGGAGTACTTGCCTATGCTCTCGAACATAACAAACATAACAGATTCGAATAAAATCAGACAAGACAAGACAGCGATCTAACAAATCAGATTCAAATAAAATCAGTCCTAATGAGACAGTGTAAGTAATATAGGTCTTCAGATTAAGTTAATAAGAAATTAAAGATGATTACCATAGTATATCTTGCTATTTTTGGAATCTCTGTCTGTGCCCTCAAATCTAGGACAAGTAGACAAACTGGAACAGAATATAACCAAACTAAACAGAGTGATGAGAACAATGTGGGTTTCAAATTATGATACAAGATTAACAATGCCCTCTTCCTTCTCTTTTTAGACAATTTCTCCCCTTTTGCTTTCACAGGGTACATTGTACATTTTGTATCCCACTAACTCTTTTAGTTTTAGATTAGGGAGGCAACCCGCTATTTACCTAAGAGGTTTTGGACTTTTTTACCCCTGAGCATGATCTCCAGTTATATTCCTTTACCAACAAGAGCCTCAAGGTTTTCCTTCTTTATAGCTGAATAGTTCTCCATTGTATAATAGTGTTATGTCTTTCCAACCTATCTGCAACTGCTGGGTTAGCTACCCCCATTTTTTTTTTCTGATTCCTTGTCACATAGAGCATTATTTTCTCATCTTTGACTTTCAGTCCATAAACCCTCTTTCAGGTTAATTATATTTCTTATCTAGAGCATCTTAATGGACCCTATCTCCTGATCCACTCCATCTGTGTTTCTTTTTGTTAGTGTATCAAAGCCATCTATATTAGTGATTATGGCCAAATTTCTCTGCCTCATCTCTGCTATGCTATTTTTCTGCCATTGGTTGTCTATTTTTCCCTTTCATTCTACTGTCTGCCCAGTTCAATGAAGCCTGTTTGCCACTGTTCCTGAAACCATGGTTCTTTTTCTCTCTCTCTCTCTAGAATGTCCTTCAGTATTGTTTGTAGGGTTGGATTGGTGGTCACAAACTCCCCAGTTCCTCTTTGTCATGGAAGCATCTTGTGTCTCCATTAACTTTGAGAGATAATTTTGCAGGGTTCATCAATCTGGGTTGGAGACTATTTTCTTTCAGGGTTTGGAATACTTCCCTCCAAACTCTTCTTGATTTGATGGTTTGTGTCAAGAAGTCTGTCATGATTCTGATGGGTTTTCCTTTATAGGTGATCTGTTTCTCTTCTATGACAGCTTTTAATATTCTGTTCTTGTGCTGAATTTCTGGGATCTTGATTAATATATGTCTGTGTATAGATCTATTTTGGTTATAGCTGGCTGGAGTTCTGTATGCCTCACTTATCTGAATATCTTTTCCTTTTCCTATGCTTGGGAAGTTTTCCTTAATTATTTCTGTGAATAGCCTTTGTATTTCATTTGTGTTTACCCCTGCTTCTTCACTCACATTTTTTATTCTTAAGTTATAGATATTCTTGCTGTCTTCTAGTTTTTGTACTGTTGCTTCCTGGTTCCTTGTTATTTTTAAGAAATTTTTCCTTTTTCAATCACACGTTGCAAACCTGTCTTTAAGTTTTGATAGTCTATCTTTAGTTTCTTTCAAGCAGTTTTGCCAGATTTCAATGGAGTTTTTAATTTCCTGGTATTCTCTTTGAATCTGTTTCATTATGTATTCTAGATTTTTTATATTCTTCATCAGAGGTTTCCTTCCTTTTTCTATGCTCCTCCATTCTTCCATCTGTGTCTTCTTGAGAAGTGCTTAGCATTTATTTTATTAATCTTTTTATATCTTCCTTGTACTTGTATTTACTTGTATTGAGTTCTTCTATAATGTCACAAAGATATTTTTTGATGTCAGATGATGTTGCTTTTGATACTGCAGCTGTGCTGCCCCCACTCTCTTCTGTATTTACCTCTCCTGGGCCAGTATTGTTTGGGATGGAGGCTGGAGACTTCCATTTGTTTCTTTCTCTTGCCATGCTTCTGGATTCTTTCAGGCAAGTGTTTAGTAGAGGTCCCAGGCCCTTTCTTTATTGGTTAGAAATACTCTGAAGCATTCTGGCTAATGTGTGCTGTGCAGATGGAACTGGTTTGGGATAGCTTCAAGGGAAACTTCTTCCTTGGCTATTGGATTTCGCATAGGGGCAGTACTCAGTCCAAGCAGTTCTCACCAATCTGCTCTGCTCTAGGAGTGGCTAACTGAAGCCACTACAATTCTATATCTGGGCTTGTCCTGCCTGACTCCAAAATGTCACCCAGCCAATCACCCACTCCTGTGGGAGGACTAAGTTCTGTGCACTCACTGTGGGACGGTGCAGATCTCCATGCTGGCTCCATTCTCTGCTCTGCCGCTCTCATGCATGACTGTGTCCTCCCACCAAGGCCCTCAGGCTTGCCAATCCCCAACTTCATGGTGACTGTGCCTCCTTGGAATCCAGCGATGCCTCGCACACAGTGGGATCAGCTCTGGTGAGAGTGCATCTGGCTACAGCCTTCCATCCACGCCTCTCCTTTCCTTTTTTTTTCCTTCTTTCTTTTTCCCAGCTTCCCTGGGCTGTGAGGATCCATCTCCTTTTATCTGGTCCTCTCCATGATGTCAAATTCCAGCATCTGAGCTGTTTCTTCCAGAGTGGCTCTTTACTTTGCTACTTAGTGATCTGCCATCTTCCCAGCTTCTCCCTTCCTTTTTTTTTTCCATTTACTCTTCTTATTCTCTTTCATTAACTATCATACTCTCTTAACTTCTTACTCTCTTTCATTAACTATATTTCTGGATTTTATGATACTTTCGTGTGAGTAGCTTTGCCCCTTTTCATCTTGGTTCACTTCAGTACTCCTCTTCTTTCTCTTCTATTCTTTTCTTCCTGTGTCCTCCAGTTTCCATAACTTGGATGACCATGCTTTTCTCTCCATCCTTGCTCATACTGTATTAGACCTCATTCAACTCTCTACCTTGCCCCCCATCACTCTTAATCATCCCCCCACATACAACAAGGTAAAATCTTTCCATTAAGGGGAAAATCATTGTATACAAGTTGCTGGTATATGCTGGATTCTGCTATATACCTGTAATGTTTACTCTTGTGGTTAAAGGTATTGGGCTAATAGTTACCACTCCTTGTCAGTAGCCAAGCTGTGGTCAAGATTATTGGTATTGCTAACTCTATTATTCTAGCCAGGATATCATAATCAGTGTTATAATCAGTTTTATCCCCTATATTACAATACTGTGATTTGATGGTGTCATATTCATCACAGTAATCAAATACCAAAGGGTTGGGTGCTGAGCCCAAATAGACAACAACTTCTTATCCTCAATACTTTAGGAAGGCATGTTCTTTGGATAGACAAAAAGACTAAGAACCACCTACATTTAGAAGACATCTCTGAGGAATAGATATTTCTTAGGGAAGCTTTTATAGTAGGGATAAAAGTATCTATCATAATCTGTTTTGTCTGGTGGAAATTTAACTGACCCTTCTCATTGAGGAAAAAAGGCGTTTTGTTACCCACACACAAACTGAACTGTTGTCTGTGTCTTTGTAGAAATGATCAGAACTTCCTACTTATCCAATTCTTCCAGTTTCCTTTAACATTTGACTACAACCTTCCAAATTAACATTTCTAATTGTACTGCTCCACAACTTTGTGCCACCAAAACTAAAGCCCAGATGCCAAGGTCTTAACTGAGACTCTAAAGTGACTTGTGGCTGCCCTTTCCACAGAGGATCTGAAGGAACATTAACAGTTAGGCCAGACTTCAATCCAGGTAAGCTGTTTTCAGGGTCACTATGGAGAGATGGAATGTGTAGGTCCTACATGCCTTCAAGAGAGGTAACACCACCATGAGCCACATTCCCTAGAGTATGGACATGTTAGCCTCAAGATACTCAGGGAGCTTTGCTACAAAAAAAAAATATGGTTATACACTGATCTCTGGGGTCTTCTGGACTGAATACCCTCAGAGCTCAACTCACTAATAGTTGAGGCTGGCCTGGAACCCTGTATGTAGCCCAGGCTGGCCTTGAACTCTGGCCATCCTCTTGCCTCAGCTTCCTGAGTGCTGGGGTCACAAGGGTGAGCCATCACACCCAGCTATGATTCTGTATTTCAGTGTAACCTTTAGTTGGTGTTCTTTTATCTTTCTTATTTTGACCATCTTTGTCTTCTGAGATCCCTAATATGAAGTAACCTAATACACCTGACCTTTTCCAGAACCTCTGTGCATAGAGTAACCCATTTTGCAGGAACAATGTCCTCAAGGGTAATTAGGAGACTATTTCTAGGTCCTTTTTTTATTTGCTTAGTTTTTTACTCAGAATGCTTATGATTGATTACCTTTGAGTTGTTGATTGATGCATGATATTTACCTATACTGAACAGAGGGGGAAATGAACAATATGTAGCATTACCTGGGCTTTGTGTTCCTATAGTGTTTTAGTAAACAGCTTTCAGTAAAGAGCCACCCTTGCCCAAATGACTCAGCTATAACTCACAGAAGAAACTTTGGTTACCTATGACAAAGCCAGCTGCAGTTCTTCTCAATTACTAGTCTTCCTTCATATTTTATTAGCTGAAGAGAGCCTGCAGACCTCTCTCCATCTATAAAAATCTGTGTTGCTCACTGAGGGTTAAATTTTCTAATAAAGAGACCACCCCAACCTACCTGAAGGAATGCTAACGTACTGGGCAGTACTTTATCCAGTGTACACATTTCCTGGAAGAAGCAAGCATCGCCCTGGGACAGGGAGGAATCTCTGCAGAAGTTGAAAGAATAGGCCTTCTCCAGTGTATGGTGCCACCCTCACCCCATTTCTAGTAAGATTTAATACAAAAAACAGGAGATCTCTCTCTGATCACTACACTCTACCTTGGCTTCAGTGTCCCAAAGAAACAGTGTGTCTTGGAATTGCAGTAGGGATGTTGGTGTGATGGATATTGAATGGCTGGTTCATTGATTTATTCCGCTTCATAATTACAAGCTTTAAGACTATTATCATCCAGTATAGAGTCACTGTAATATTTAATATGTGTAAATTTGCTGAATTTGAAATTCTCATAGTGGTGTGGTAAAAGTCCTGAAGGCATGTAACTGCTTTTCCCTACTGTTAGTTTCCCACAATTTTATCTTTGTATAATTTCTTTTCTCACCCAGGAATTATAATTTTTTACCTCCTTTGTTTCTGTGTTAAATGTATTCAATCAAGAATAATTATAACCAGCTAGTATCTGATTTCTGACTATTAGTATCTGATTAATTTGTAGCTATCACGTTTACTAGTAAAGAAACTATTCCAAAGAAAAGTGATTGCATGAAGGGCCTAGTGAATCTTGGCACTCTTGTCTCTGGTGTACATAATTTGTCACATGGCCAGGTGGACCTGGACCCTGCTGAAGCAGGATTCAAGAGGTTTATGTTGCTCACTTCCAGTCAGTTGAGAAGCCTCACTCCAGACTGTTGAGAGGAGATGCATTTCAATTTTCTTCCCTTCCTTCCTTCCTTCCTTCCTTCCTTCCTTCCTTCCTCCCTCCCTCCCTCCCTCTCTCCCTTCCTTCCTTCCTTCCTTCCTTCCTTCCTTCCTTCCTTCCTTCCTTCCTTCCTTCCTTCCTCCCTCCCTCCCTCCCTCCCTCTCTCCCTTCCTTCCTTCCTTCCTTCCTTCCTTCCTTCCTTCCTTCCTTCCATCCTTCCTCCCTTCCTTCTTCCTTCTTTTTTCTTTCTCTCAATTAATGGAATTTATCAAATGATTTAGGCAGAATAGGAAGTCAAACCCTGGAGTACGAGCTATTAACATCAGTTAATGAGTTTTAGATAACTTCTAGTGCCAGATTCCCCCATGTACTGTGTACTGCAATAAACCTAGCTAATGGCTAAGTAACTGTCTTCACACTGGCTTAAAATTCCTGTTTTACATGATGTCATCCCAGCAGATTACTCTCTGTGTCCTGATGACATTTTGTACTGGGTTGTAGCTTCTTTGTTTCCAGTTCTTAATGACTTAGGGTCTCCAGTCTTCCCTTTTCAAACGGCTCAAAGTATACAGTTAACAGTCTTAAACTGTTCTCCAGTATGTTTAGCCAAATCCCGGAAGGCTGCCCATTATGTTGTAAACTTTGGAAATGGAGTTTTTCCCCTTCAGATTCTGTAGCTTTCTATGAGCTGATTGTCCAGCAGGCACAAGCTTTCTGTGCCTGGGATCCTGACTTCTTTGGAATCATGTCCTGCCTCCTCATTCTACTCTCTAGCACCAATGGCCAGGAGTTATAAAGTCACCTGACTGATGTGGATGGGCTGAGAAAGTTTCTGATTGAGTCTAAATTGAAGCACGCTATTTGAGGGAAACCCTGGCCTTTATTCACATAATTGCATATTTATGTAGTATTAATAGACCAGCAATGATACTACTACATGTATAGGGAATATTATGCCAGTAAGTAGACTTTATTTTGATTCTAATAACATACACAAAGTATTTTTAATAAGTGATGAGGTTATTTGGATATCTATAATTAATTGAAACAAATTCACTCAGTCCTTAATATCTTGAGATACAGGTATTACCAGGTTCTGGGGTGCTAGAATTCTCCTTCTAGAAGTAGTTTCTAAATTGTTCCTGTCCTGGGGGGGGGAATGTTCAAGACAAGTGCAAATGGTAGTGAGGTTTTATATTTATTAAAGGTAGAAAAAGAAATAGACTCTGAATAGTGAAATTGGGGCTAGGAAAACACATTCTTCAGGGTGCAAGAGGACCACAGTGGCCGAACTCCATGGCATCTCTCTTTTTGTATTTCCCACTCCTTAGGCTGACTTTAGGTCTACACATTATATCAGAAACTTGCTTGAGTTCTGAGAGGAACCGAAGACCACACTCTCTGATTGAAAATATACAGGGCTTTGGAAACTGCTCCCCATATGTGTCCTGGGATTTTGTAATTAACAGGTTATACCTACTTCCCCAACCATCTGCCACACCCTAATCTCCTGCCTCAAAAGAACTACAACAGAAAATTACCAAAGACTGCTTGACTTTGTCACTGGACAGGGTCCGAGGAAGTTATGCAAGTTTTGATAAAGAATTTAACCCACTTTATGTAGAATAGGACTGTGCATTTGCTAATTCCTATCACAGAAAAAGAATTTCTAGGATTCATCTGTAAGAAGCTAGGAAGGCTTTCTCAGGCAAAAATTTTAGTACACATTCAGTGGAATAAAGCACTGGTCCTCAAGAGACAGAGAGAGGCATGCAACATTTAGAACTGGAAATATTTATGGGGTTTAGTGGTAGAAATCTGTGGAATTTCTCAATCTATAGTTTTGGTTTTGTGGGTGGGGGAGGTGGCCCAACTATAGCAACATAACAGTCTGTTGATAGGAGAAAGCCTAATTTATAGGTGAAAATGTCTATTCACAGGTGAAAGAAGATGATTGTGGGTTAAAAGAAAGGGCTGAATCCATCTGTAGGTGGAGGGACTTGGGCAAGTTTATTGTGTTTTGGAAAGAGACAAATAAAAAATAATTTTAAACTGGGCTTGTACCTGAAGGTGTGGTTTTTATTTTTAAAATTATGATTTTCTGTTTTCTTTTTATCTATCTTTATTCCTTCTACCCTACCTCTTACCTCCCTCAACCAAGACTTTGATTCCTTATTCTTAAGGAATTAGAAGGCCCAATGATCCATCTTCTGTAACTGTTTTAGGCTGAGGAGGGGGGCTGATACTCTCTACCTTTAGATCCTAGGGTATTTAAAGTCTCAACCTGACTGATCTCAAGGTGACAAATATGAGTTTTGTTGCTTGATGAGCTGTCATCCTTTGATGGTCTGGAAAAAGTACAAGAACATTATCATGTTGTTAATGCTTAGGCTTCATTTTACAGCCATGTTAAGTAAGTGGGAACCAGATATTGTAAGTACAATATTGATGAGTAGCACTTCCAAAGAATGGTGTAAGTTCATTGCATTTGGTTTAAGCCTTTTATCTTTAATATTGACCTGAATTTTGAGGCATTTATGTAAATATAACAGCATAAGAGCATACTGATCTGTTCCTGCCTTGTTAATATGAAAATTATTCTATTTTCAGCTCTATTTTTAGAGCTGAAAACATTTTATAGTAACTGGCACCAGATAATATAAAACCCAGAGAAGATAAAAGAAAGTGAGTTTGCACCACAGATGTAACAAAGCTCACTATGTGAAATATTTATATTGCATCTTGTTTTCTTATGAACATCTACATGAGCAACTAAATTCTTGCCAGGGAGGTACCTGAAAGTGCTATATGCTGAAATAACATAATGGGAATACACCAAAAGGCCAAAGCACACATTTTGCAGATGAAAACTCCAATGGACGAGGAGAATGGACAAGAAGGTGATTGGGGTTGTTTTTTTAGGGGAGAAAGGGGGAAAAAAGAGAATCAATGGGGCTCCTCGTCAGTTTGAGCACTCCGACTTCACCAGGACCTGAAGATAACGACAGTTATCACCTACATGACCCCTCAGAGGTACATGGCTCAGGAAATGTTCCCAGCCATCCAAAAAGGGAAACCATAGATTCAGGTGGGCTGAGTTTATGCACTTTGGTTTTGAGAGAGAGAAGATTAAAAACAGTTCAGAAAATTTCCTTTTATCTAGTGGTGAAGCTCCAAAGACGTAAATGATTGCTTCCCTGGGTATCACCCTATAGGTCTGTCCCTTCCGTGGTGTCTCAGAACTGGGTTTCCCATGGTGGTGGTGTGAGATGCTTTTCTTGGGACACTGAATGGACTTAACCTTATATGTGTTTCCCTAGTGAGCAAACTTGAATTCTATCTGACCCAGAAATGAGGAATACTGACCTGAGCAGTACCTACTGAGGCTGCTGTACATCAGAGGGGAAACCTCTCAAAATCGCTTCCTATTTTTGGTTAGAGGGTGCCCATTATTGCTAGATCTTCTGATTTTCAATAGAAGATAGGGGTTTTTTAGTGAGCTCTCTTGGTTTTTAACAGTTAGCCTATATGTACTTAAACATAAAACAGTCCCAACTGCTACATGTAGCAGTTAATTTAAGCAGGACTAAAAGCATCTCAGCAGAAATTCTTGGGCCTGAAGGAGGCACTAAAAAGCAGGACATTGTTAATTTGAAGAGGTCACTCAGACAGGGACCCGAGTAACAGATAAACTGTTGTTCAATACTTCTACCACTAATCTTTTGGTCCCGTGGCCTAACTAACTCCAGGGGTGATCCAGAAGCTGGAATTCTGAAAAGCAGTAAGTTATGAGGATATCACTTCAGTATCCATGCAGAATGTAGGGTAAATATAGAAATTGATTTGAGTTACAGGGAACCAGGATAGAATAATTCCTATGCATCAGAATATTTAGACCAAGGTTTATTCTTGCTTTGCTGAACTACTGGTCATATATTTTTAAGAGGTCCTGGGTGATTACAAACAGACTTTCTATACCCCATTTGTCAAACATTTACTGCATTGCCTTAATGTTTCAGCCACTTGATGACTTGGGGATTTGAATTCTGTTATAAAGGAGGGGTCTCAATTCCATGGAGAATCTAAGAGATACCACTGACATTTTTTTAATGCAGCTTTGTTGGTGTGTAATTTATATAACATGAATTGTACCATTGAAACTATAAAAGCAAGTAACTTTAGTAAATGTGTTGCTAAATATATCGTGTCACACATAATCACAATCCAGCTTTTTCATCGAAGAAATTTCCTGTGTTCCCTTATTCAGTGATTCCTTTTTGCCATTCTCAGGCCTGGGTAACAACTGCTCTAGATTTTTTTCTGGGTTTTTCATATAAATTTAACCCTAGTCTTTTGCATCAGTAGCATTCACATAACAAAATATCTTTGAGTTCATCTGTCCTGAGACATTTTTCTTCTCAGTACTGTTATTACACTGCATGACCCATATTTTACAAGATACAATTGTTTCCAGTTTTTTTGTCCATGAATAATCCAGGTATGAATATGTGAGTTGCATACACGTCTTTATATACCACACTTTTGAGAGAAAATGGTTTAGCATCAGGTATAAGGGCTTAGGGGAAGAGGACATTAAACAGTTGCTGATACAGATGCTAAGAGATGCTTGGAGAACAGTGTGATGTGTGTGGTGTAGATCTTATCAAAGGAAAATTGAATGACATCCACCACAAGATTCCCATGTCCTTCCAAAAGGAATACACACACTCAGTGTTGTACATCTTGCTTACTTCTAACATTTCTAGACCCCAGAGAACACTATTTTCTTAAATAATGGGATGTATGTTTCTTATTCTTAGTATTCTGGAAATTCCTGGGGAGTGTTTAATCACTTGGGAATTGTCTGTCACTCCATCTTTAGAGGGAACACCACTAGTTTCTGTCACCTGTTGTCTGTGGTCTGTGGTGGGAGGCAGCTGGAAAATCAAAGCAAAATTAAATACAGCCTCATTCACAGAGAGGGGGCTATGCCCTCAGAAATGATATGAGGCTTCACCTGAGCCTCAGCACTCACCTGTTTGCACTGGATCATGGGACCGCTCTGCACATCTGTGGATTCATTCACTAAGGAGCTCACTAGTTGAGTGTGCTGATGTGAGTTCTGGTGTGAGGCTGACTACTTGGAGCAGGACCTGAAAGAGTATAACTCCCTCCCCTGTTCCTCCCTTGTCTCTCTGCTTCTTACAGCCATGTAGTGAGCTGTGCTCCTCTGGCGTGCTGGTCTACTTTGGAACCATTGTATTATGGGCTGAAACCTCTACAAACTGTGAGCTAAAACAAACCTTCTTTCGTTTAAATTGTGGGTAGCAAATATTGTGTCCCAGAAACCAGGAAAGCAGCTGAGACAGCTCTCCTCTGAGAATCCAAGGAGCAGTATTGGATATTCAGTCCTAAATTTATTTTTAAGAACTTTGGGGTCCCCATTTTCCTGTGGAATGACCCAGAATCCTCCAATCCCTCTGGTCATATAACGCATTGTGTTTTTGCTACCCAATCTAGCTCTTTCTGTAATGTTTGCTTCAATTCCTTGACCTACACCTTTACTTCATTTCCTTCATTAAATTTGCCACTTGCATTATGCCACAGGACTAAATAATCTTACTGAAAAGTGGAAGATAAGCACAAATTTAGGGCATTCATTTCCAATTGTCATGAAAATTGAGTTAATACATAAAAGAACCCCTTTTGTCTCTTTCTCAGACAGAAGCTTTCTTTCAATAAATATTTCTGCTCTTAAAAAAATACAAAAATAAATTAGAACAACTGTTGTGATGTGTGGCTGAAGTTGGAGATGGTCACACATGCATGGTGCGCTGGGGCAAGGCCTGTCTGAGAACAGAGTGCCCGAGACGAGCCACATGAACAAGCTGCTCCAGCTCTGAGAATGGGAGGCACCCTGAGGAGTCCATGCAAACAGGTTGCTAGACAGAGGGGTCTCACATGACACCACCCAGCTGAATGTACAAATAAATGTGCTGCAGTAGTTGAACAGTTCCTTTTCTCCTATCCAGAAAAAAGGCTCCACCTGACCTCAGCTTTCTGTAATCTGCCTCTTATCTTTATTTCTCCATCCTCCCACCAGCCTTCCCTACCATATCCTGCCTCTAGAACTTCAAGGGCTGGACGAGGCAAAATATAAGTGATGTTGGTGAAGATGATGATGATTAAAACACAGAGAAGGAAAACTCTACTCAACTTTTCCATACATACCTCTGATCTGATACCAATGCCATGTATTTTAATTGTTACACTTACAAAATATAGCTGACTGTATGTCACTGATGCAGCAATTTCTCTTTATTCATCATGGAATTTTCTTATATATTTTAAAAAATTTTATTCCGGGTGTATTTTAGAACATTCATATGGAATGCCAGAAATCCTAGTGGGAATAAAATGGTATATCTCATACATAAGTCTAGGAACAATTAACATAAGTACAATATTGCTTTCTATTCCTAGACCATAGCCACATTTCCCTATATGTATTGTATTTGGTCCTTCAGTAGAGATGTGTTGTCATATTGGTGTCATATATTCCTAGTCACATTCATTTATAGCAGTTTAATATGACTTGCTTTTGTAAGCTACCCATATTATAATAATTTTTGTATTTTAGCTATCCTTCTAAAGTTTCTCAGGATTTCTCAGTTAAATTTTATATAACCCACAAAAATGAACAAGTGAAAATGTCAGTCATAAATATTCTAAGAAAAGTTCCAGCAGAGAACAGTGCCAGAAGAGGTTTCCTGAACAATTTAAGAAAAAGAATGGAATTGAACAAAAAAGCTAAATGCATTGTTATCACATGATTTTTACCCACCTGATACTATTTTTCAGTCTGATTAATTAAATATATAATTGAAATTTTCTTATTAATTCTGCCTTTATTAATTCGGAATTAATTCAGACATTAATTCTGCTTTTCAGAGAAACATGATTCTTTTAACCTCAAACTTGGTAAGAATTTACCTCATACTATAATGGTACTACAACAACTCTTCCAGAAAGAATAAATGCTCTTCACTCCATGGTGGCTTCATTGTTGTTGGTTTTGTTGTTGTTGTTTTGTTAATTAAGTGGCTTTCTTTCTATATTTAGTTAGAGTTGTTCAACAGGTATATTTGTGGCATATACTTTTTTTTTCCAATTTGAAAACCGGAGCACAATTTTTCCAGCTTTTGTTCTTTCATTTGACAGCTTGGGCTTACTTCATGGTCATTGGCAGCTGCGCAGCAATTTAATCGTCAAGGTTCCTCAGCCTCTACTAGGCTGTAATGAATCTGAGATAGAAGGCTTGGAACTAATTAAGAGTTGATAGTGATATCTGAAGATGTCCTCATTTGCCTTGGCTTTCCACTCCCCTCTACTCAGATTTCTTTTTTCTTGGATTCTGACAGAATGAAAAAAAAAGGGGGAGGGAATGGAACTGTTCATTGTTTGTCATGTTTCTGTCCTTGTTTATTAAAATTTGTGACTCTCAAGCGAGAGCTTTCCTGTTTTTCTGCTGAACATACCTATGTATTTTGTGTAGCTGACATGCTTCTGTACGCCTAAACTTTCTATGGTCCATCTTACTTCTCTTTTACTGACTTCTGTGTGTCTAAATAATATATCTTTTCTTTTTTTCCCAATATATTTGTTTAATGGTTGAGCTTGTTATATAAGTATTTATGCTGTTAAGACTCATGGTTGATCTTTTCCTTTTCTCTGACTTTGGGAGAATTTGCATCTATGTTTGAAAATTTAATGTCCATGTGGATGTTAAGATTACTTTAAATTTCAATTTTTTTTCAGTATCTCTGGCTATGAGATTGTACTATTTACCTTCTAAACTTTTGTAATCTGCAAACATAAAAATTAAATTTTACTTTTGAATTCAAATGACATCTTATTAGCACACTCTCACACAGCTTTTTCAAAATACTAACGAAATCAGACTTTAAAGAGAAATATAAAGACACAGGCACACTAGGGTTTTCAGTCAATTGACTGGATGATTCTAATAGAAATTAAGTACACTAGGTTTACTGTTCAGTGAGTGCACAAAGACATGCTTTTGAGATGTTTCATATAATGGGAGCTGAGATGATGTTAGCTGATTTGCAAGAAAGTAGGTTGAAAAGAATAATTCATTTGCACTCGCCCCTTTCATAACATAGTGACAGGGACAACCTGATGACTGAATACCATCTTTGCTCTGGGAAGGTGATAGCGTCTGAGTAAGTTTTGATGCTGCTTCCAACCAGTGCCAGGATCCCATTACATTTGCTCTTATATCAGGGGAGGCTTAATTTCTGGAAACAATGAAGCAGACAGTGATGATGGTGGGAATGGCTGAGTGGGAGAGTAAAGCACAGCGTGACACCTTCTGAGAAGTAAAAGGATTTCCTCACAAGGAGCTCTGAGGTTAGAAGTAGGAACTGTCCTGAAGGTATACAATGGCAAGTACATGTTTTTTAAAAAAATTATTTATTATGCACCAATTGATTCCCCTTCTGCTATTTTTCAGATTTCTCCTATCCTATGAAGCACCACACTAATGATGCTAGAGAATTCAAACTGTTTTAAGGGAATAGTAGAAAGAATTTTATGCCAATAAATTACACAGTTTAAATAGAATATACTGATTCTCAACAGGACACAAATTGCTGAAGCTGAAATAGGGAGAAACAGAATATTTTACATTAAGAACCTCACTTGGTCATTAACAATCTTCCCACAAGCAAAAGTCGAGCCCCAGAGAGTTTCACCAGTGAATCCTATCAAACAAAAAAATTCTTTCAGAAAATAAAGGAAACATTTCCCTGGTGATTCTATGAGGTTAGCATAGTTGATAGCCTAATACTAAAGACAAGGACATTGCAGAGAGAAAACATAAATGCAAAATCGTTTAATAAATTATTAGCAAACTCAAGTTTGCATTACATGAAACATATAGAAAGGGTTACACCATCACCATGTGAAATTTATCCATTGAATGAAAGGTTTGCTTTACATTCATAGGTCATTTAAAAAATTAGTAGTATGGGCAAAAATCAATACAGAAGAAACATTTGACAAAATCCAATATTCCTTCATAATAAAAATTCTCAGCAAAGTAAAAATACAAAAAACTTGCACAGCCTGATACAGAGCTTTTACTTACAATTTAGCAAATGAAACATTCTTATGAACATTTAAAAAAGGCAAACATTCTCTGATTGTAGATTAAAAGACTCTATATTGTTAAAATAGCACTTTACAAAATTAAACAGTAGATTTCACAAGAGCTTCATCAAAATCTCAGAAGACTTTTATACAGATTAATCTTAAAATTTATATGGAAATGAAAAACAGAATATCCAAAATGATTTTTAAAAAGGAAGGATAATTTCAAGGCATATCATAACCCTACCTTAATATGTGGAATTTGTATAAGATAACATTAATGGAACCGAGCTGAGATGTTCACAAATAATTGATTGTGGGTTTTGATAAATGCAACAAGACTATAAGAGTGAAAGGTGATATTTTGTCTAGTAGTACTGTGACAATTACATAACCACATTTTCTAGAAAATAAACTTAGATAACATCAACCCCACACAAGGATGAACTCATAATGGCTAATTGGCTTAACTGCACAAAAATATCAAATTTCCAGAATAAAACCTGAGTCATTACATCCTTGACATAGGCAAAGTGTTCTCAGACATAAAAATGTTGTAAAAAGGATAAATTGGATTTTATTAAAACAAAAATCTTTAGTGCTTCAAAGCAGACAATTAAAATAAAAAAGATAAGTTACAATATGGGAAAATTTTTCTCAGTACTTGTAAATTTTGTATATGAAAAAGGTCATGTATCTGGAATATAAACTTCTGCAAGTTAATTATAAGAAGTTACCTCAGAAAGCCAGATAAAAAGAGTCAGCAGGTATTTACAAGTCAAAAACAGCACAACTAAATAACTTGATTAAATCATGTTTAGACTTAGATTTAGGGTTAGGTAAAACATAGCAGTGATCAATAAACACATAAAAAGATATTTTAGCTCACTAAATATCAAGGAAAGTGAAACTGAAATACCAATGGTATATCCAGATGACACTGGGCTGCAGACTGTAGTTTAGTTGGGAGACATGGACAGATAGATACATGTGTTACAGTGAAAGTCTAAACAGAAGGCAGTAGACACAGAGTACAGGGATAAAAAAATTCTTATCAATAGACAGTTTGGATATTTCTTGTCAGACCTTCAGTAGAGTTTCAGGCCTGAAAATTAAGAGAAAACTTCTACCAATAAACTTCTCAAAATTTAAAAAAGACTATACACTTTTTTTCAGGCTCTAGACAAAGTGTCTTTAGAATTCATCTCGTTTTGGTATGCTTTGCATCTCTAAATTGCTTTTCATATTGTATATTTTCACATAACCAGTGAGTACTTATTGAGCATTTATTATGACTTATTATTCTTATAAGTATATGGATATCAAAAGTAAAAAAATAGTTAAATATTAAAATATAAATTATAGATTCTGGAAGGTTTGAGGTACTTCTTTATGAGAAGAATTGCACATAATTTTTATTGTTTCAAGTTCTATTTCTCTTATTTTCTTATAATTTATATCTGGATTGATGTTAAGTCTTTTATGCTCATCACCCATAATCTTTGATCATCTTTCTTTAATTTTCTTCCATTCTCACCATTAACTTCACCAATTGTAGGAACTTTTCCCTGCTCAACTCTAGTGTATCTTCCCAGCTAAGTTCTCTATCACCATTTTTCAACAGATGAAGAATCAAGATCCCACTGAATACAACCAGAGTTGGTCACCTCTCAGCGAAAGACAGCTGTAGAAGTTCCCCTTTATATTATTGAGAAAGCCCCTGAACCCATGACCAGTTATTACTGCTAGTGTGTTAGGGTACTTTCCATTATACCTTTGACTTGCTTTGTTTTGTACTAGGAGTTGAATTTAAACCACTAGCACTGACCTATATCTCTGGCTCTTTTTGAATCAGGGTCTTGTTAAATCATGAAATTATGCAAATTGGGCTCAAATTTGCAACCCTTCTAATCTCAGCCCCCCAGAGTCCTGGGATTACAGACATTTGCTACCAGGCTGAGCTAAACCTGTACTAATTTGCTTGCACTTCACTGATCTGTTCATGGGGACGTGGTCTGATCAATTCATCCACAAGCCATCTGTGTATTTAAAATAGAAGGTATAAAACATTATCTTGCACCATTTCCTCTACTACTTTACAATAGATCTAAGTTTTATAAAACACTTTTTAAATTGATTCTCTTTTGAGGCTATTGAAATTAACTAGTTTATCAAAAGAAATTTCAGGTAACTAGAAAAAAATGAATATTTGAACAAAAAAATTTATATTAATATGTATGTGAGTATGAATTTTGCTTTTTTCCTGTTTTCACATGAGAATATTAATCTATACCTAAGGGTCACTCTTAGAAATAGATGAAATGAAGAATATTTACTTCATATATTAATTAATGAGTAAATGGTCTGATGAAATTAAATCTTCAAAGGAACATTAAAAGGCTTTGTAGCCAGATACACATCTGCAATCCCAGCTACTCAGGATGATCACAAATTTCTGGCCAACCTGGGGAATTTAGAAAAACTATCTAAAAGTAAAAAATTAAAAAAAAAAAAGGATTAGGATATCATACAACATTACAGTGCTGCTGTATCTGATCCCCAGAACTAAAGGGGAAAAAGGTTTGGCGAAAAAGAGAAGTACCAGAGACTCAAATTTTACCTTAATTTATTTGTCAGATTAAAGAGGCAGATTAAAAGGCTTTAGCCTCAGATCTCTTGGATGCCAACAAATTTAATTTCTATGGCAATTCCGTTGTACCATTCTGTACTTAAGAAATTGGCCTTTCAGTGAATAGTTCCTGAATTCATACTAAATTTTAACTGAGCATTGAAAGTGTAGCTACATTTTAGTTTTCAATTCATTCTTTATAAAATCCCATCACTGGAAGCAATTGAAGAAAGTGTGATTCATAGGTTCAATTGCGTTTATATTTGCTCTCAGAAGCAATGAATAGTTTGTGTTTTTCATCTTCCTGTTTAGTCAGTTTAAACATATACAAATGTTTTTAGTGAGACGGTTCAGTGGAAGTACAGCTTCGCATTGCTACCTTGGAAGAAACACTCATATTATGAGGGAGAAAACTAGATTTAAAATTCTCTTTATTACATTTTTATTCTCTTCTAACATTAAAAAAGTTCTTTATTGCCTTAAATCATTGCTTATGCTATAATATCAACAGTACCTGTGTGAATTTTGCCATCAATGAAAAAATTTTATGTAAGAAATTGACCAAGAAAACAAGTAATTACTGGTGGCAATATTTTGATGTATTTTTCATTATAAAAATGTCTTATATGCTTGTTACTGATCATTTCTTATAAATACATCCAAGCAGGAATCAAAGAATGATTCCTATAAATCATTCAGATGGTCCTGGTTACTTTAATTAAAGGAAACTTGTGATTTGAAAAATTCAAGTTACATCACTGAATGGTTAGGTTATATCATATTTGGTTAGGTTTGAGTCTTAGAATCCAAAGAAATTTACCAGTCATAAAACTTGGAAATGCTAGAATATTTCTAAAGACCAATGTAATGGCATGGTATAACTTCTCCCCAACCAGGCAAGGCTTATTCAGAGCTTGCATAATGCTACTGTAGATCTTCTCTCTACAGTTCCAGGATTAAAATACAGCAAGTACGGAATATCAGGCCTCTCAAGCTCACTCACAGTGGGCTGTCTTTTGATCGATAAACTACTGACACTCTCTTAAACTCCATTAGCTGAGAATCTCTGAAATCTAGAATCTCTTTTTAATGGGCCCCTATCAAGAAATCCTCATGTAGGCTTGTGTTCTTTCCACATTATTTACCACCCTTCATGTTCATTCTTATGCTGACTCTCCAGACTTCTAATGTAAGAACGAGTAAATCCAAGCCTTTGGGACTATAGCGGACCTCCCGTGGCTAGTACCCTATACTTGACTGTTAAGAGTCTTCTGAGATTTGAGTCTGGTTATAAGCAGAGGAGAAAAAGTGAGTGAAAAGACCAAGTCCTGAGGAACATCAGCATTGTCTTGGTTGGTAAATGTATCAGGGAAGGATATAACTATTTCTGTAGGTAACACAGGATAAATTTCTACAGGCAGAGTTGGCAAGACCCCAGTGACCATCTGTAAACACCTTGCATTTGATATATTGCTTGTCTATTGTCTCTTTGTTCTCATCAGAATGGAAAGTTACGGAAGAATGGAGACAAATTTTATTATACTTTCCTTTGAACTATGTCAGCAGCACACAGCATAATTCCAAAGGATTCATGGGGTGAACTGTTAAATAAAACCAGCAAGACTTTAAAAAATGTAGTTTAAATATCCAAAATGATTAACAGACTAGCTTTATAGGTTTAATGACCAGAAAATGGAGATTAAGCATAGAGAGTAGTAAATAGAAATTTTAGAAGATCTTTTCAGAGAGAAGAGGTTTAGCTAAGTCTTAAAATACAAGTTATGATTTGAGTTAGCCCAAGAAAAGAATGAACTCTGGAGATTACTATCATCACTGTATTAGATGTCAGTGTCACCCAGCATTTTTCATTTTTTTTTAGTGCACTGTTTCTTCTTTGGAAAAGTTTCAAGTTTAATAATCTTGTAGTTAAAATGATACCATCTCCTCTCTAAAAGAAAACAGAATCACCATGTGATTAGGGTTGGAAAATTCTACTTAGGAACTTATTTTTGGTGTATATGTTTACTTCTAATGCAGCTTTCACATAATGACTTTCAACTTTAAAATATACAGCATGTTTGATGAGATAAAACTGGAACAATCTGATCTGATACTTGGGGTTGTGGAGAGCTCATATTTTTTATTCAAGAATAGAAAGGATGAGTTACTAAAAATAATGTGAAAAATAGAATGTGGCAACAGCATGCTACTGTTCATTTAAACATCTTTGACCTTTATACTCCTTTATTTTTGGTATGTGTGAGGCTAAAAATATGCCTACCATTCTAAGCAACTTCTTATCCATATCTAGGATACTTTCATTAATAAAATATCTATGTTCTGACTTTCTATTTTATTTTCATTGTGCTGACCCTCAGGATTTTCAATCTCCCTTTAGAGAAGCCAAAAATAAAGAGTCTTTTTTCAATACTGGCGTATATGTATGTATTTGGATTTTTTGTTTGTTTTTAAAGGGCCACTAATATGATTGCATACATAATAGATTAGTTTCCTTATAAAATTAGTGTGTTATGTTCATGCATGTTCTTTGGTCTTTAACATTTCATGTACTTCCTAAACATATAATCTTTTGGAAAGATTTATAAACATATGGCAATTTACTTCTTTGTCCTCCAGAGTTAAACTTTTGTCATAGACATATCTGTCAGGTTTATAATGTAAGCTACCTAAATATTTTCAATCAGACCTGCTCAACTTTTTCACCAGAATGTCTTTTGAAATACTGAGATTGAAATTAGATTTTGTAGCCAGTATAGTGAAAATGACCATACTTCCAAAACTGTTATACAGATTCAATGCAATTCCAATCAAAATTTCAATAGTACATCTTACAGAATTAGAGAGAACAATCTTAAAATTCATCTGGAACCAGAAGAGACCTAGAATAGCAAAGGTGATTCTGGGTAACAAAGACACAAGGGAGGCATTACAATCCTTGACTTGAAATTACACTAAAAAACTAGTGTGATAAAAACAGACCTGAAGATCAATGGAATAGATTAGAAAATACAGAAATAAGTGCAGACACACTAAGCTACCTTATCTTTGACAAAGGTGTCGAACACATTCATTTGAAAACAGACAGTCTCTTTAATAAATGGTGTTGGAAAAACTGGCTTTCCACGCACCAAAATTAAAACTGGAACCATATCTTTAACCTTGTATTAAGGTAAAATCAGAGTTGATTAAGGATCTTAACATTAAAACAGAAACATCAAATCTGCTGGAAGATAGAGTAGGTAAAACTCTTGAAGACATTCATGTAGGCAAAACTTTATGAATAAAACCCAGAATGCATAGGACTTACTACAAAGAATCAACAAATGGGATCTCATACTATTGAAAAGTGTTTGCACAGCAAGAGAAACCATCAACAGAGTGAAGTGACAAGCCATTGTGTGGGAGAAAATGTTTGCCAGGTGTTCTTCACATAAACGGTTATTATCAAAAATGTATAAGGAACTAAAAAACAATCAGCCCTTCTAGATTTAGAGACCCACTCCACAAACTAGGCATCTGATATGAACACACACTTCTCAGATGAAGAAGTACAAATGGCAAATAAATACGTGAAAACACGTTCAACATCACTGGCCCTTCAGGAGATGCAAATTAAAACAACACTGAGATTTTACTTCACCCCAGAAAGAATGGCTAGTATTAAGAAATCAACCAATAACAAATGCTGGAGGGGCTGTGGGGAAAAAGGAACCCTTCTCCATTGTTGGTGGGAATGCAGACTGGTGCAACCACTGTGGAAGTCAGTGGACAATCCTCAAAAAACTAGGATTGGAGGTCCCATGCAACCTAGCTATTGCCCTCCTATCTTCCCAGAAGAATTAAAAACATCACACCACAGTAATATATGTACACCCATATTTATAGCAGCACAGTTTGTAATAGCCAGATCTTGGAAACAACCTAAATGCCCATTGACTGAGGAGCAGATACAAATGATATGGTATCTACATACAATGGAATACTACTCAGCTGTAAAGAATGATAAGCTGGACATTTTTATAGGTTAATGGATGTGCCTAGAGAACTATTTATTAGTGAAATAAATATGTCATGCATGCATAATCATTGCATTGTTTCATTAGTATGATAAAGAAAAAACATACATTTTGTCCCAGAGAGAATGACTTCAACCAAGGAACAAATCAGGCCACATCTGCCTTCACTGTAACTAACCCATTGTGAGCTATTTTGAGTTGACTTTTGGATGTTTTAAGACATTTTTGATGTGCTATAAGGTTTGGGTTTTTCGTATGTGGATATCCAGTTGATCCAGTATATTTATTGAGGGTACAATCCTTTCTCCACTTACTTGCTTTTGCATCTTTGCCAGAAATCAAATATCTGTTATGTGGGTATCTATTTTGGGACTTTCATATTGGTACTTCAGTGGTTTGTCTATCTTGACATCAGTGCCATTTTGTCATGATTGGTGTAACTTTGTGGTAAGTTGTGGGACTGGGAAGGAGTGGAGCTCTAATTTTGTTCCTTTATCAAAGTTGTTTAGACTATTCTGAGTCTTTTCTATTTCTGCAGAAATGTAAGAATCAAAATGTTAATCTATGTGAGAAAAGATGCTGACAGTCTGATAAGGGATTGTGTTTTCTGATCTTTATTATTTTCTTCTATTCGTTTTTGGTTTTATTCTGTCTTTTACTTTAAAAAAAATGAAAAATGTTCCATAAGTAGAAGAAGTAAGACTGTGGAAAGAGACGGACAAAGCAGATGGAGAAAAGCTGAGATGAGAAGCTTCCTCAGCCTCAGGCGCCAGGGTGACTATGGTTCCCTGCCCCGCACTGGCCCAGTCCACTCCAGCAGTCAGCTCTGAGGGAGCCCGGGAAGGAAGCTCGGGTGAGCCCGGTCCTTCCCTTTTGCCTCCCTTGACCTGCAAGCCCTTTCTCCTTCAGGCTCCCCTGCTCTTTGATTGTGTGTTCCTGCCCATCTTCCTCCCTGGAACTGGGTCCTACTGCCCACAGACAGGTCGTCTAGAATCTCCAGCAATCTAATTAATACACGTGGCTCCTGGGACTCAAAATACAGTGCCGTCCACGTATTGCTGCGAGTGTAAAACACACCGAATCCCGGCACCGTAACACCTAGCTGTAACCCCAGCTACTCAGGAGCTGAGGCAGGGGGAAATCAAGCTCAAGGCCAGTCTGGGAAACTAACTGAGATTCTGTCTTGAAATTTACAAAATGAAGAGTTGAGAATGTAATGTATTACTCCGTTCATTCAGTCCCCATTTATGTCAGATAGAAAGGGAAAAAAAAACGGAATTTTGAAGACTTCGCATAGTAAATAGAGCAAAACATCTTATTAATATTTTTATTTTGATGACATGATGATATAATATTTTTGATATTCTGGCTTAAATAAAATATTTGGGCAAAAAAATAGAAATTAGATTTTACTCATACAGTGATTGACCACTGTGAGGGTAGAAAAGGACAAAATTTTATTTTTGATTTTTCTGAAAGGAATGATAACAATGAAGCGAATTATAATTAGATTCTGAACATGAGTAAAACATGAAGAGTAAGTTGACTTTTTAAATGCATTTTGATCAGTTCCATTTTAATGTTTTCTTTCTAAATGGAAAATAAACATTCTTCGAATTTTTCATGAATAAGTATATTGGAAATATCTTAACCACCTCTTGTTTCTCCAAATCAATTTTTATTGCTCAATCTTTCATTACTGTAAAGAAAATATCTTTACAACAAAAGTATTTACACTATGACTTTAACAAAGATTGGCTATTTGGTGATTCAAAGATGCTGCTGTACTAACTGATCATTTTTCTTTTTACTGCAAACTTCAGTAATGTTTTTCCTCTCTATTGCTGCATCTATTTTATATCTGTGCTAAAGCATAAAAAATATCATACCTCCCCTTGACTTCCAAACTTTATAATCATGTCCTTCGTTATAAATCTTCTTAGTTATCCTGATTTTATTTTTTAAAAATCTAGTTCTTGGTAAAAATTAATTTCATTTAAAGTACTAATAGAATGAAAATGATTTAAAGACTAGAGATACTAAACAATTCTAATGTTTGACGATGTAGCTGAGTGGCAGAGCATTTGCACAGGCTTTGGTTCAACCACTAGCACGACACACACAATAATAATGGTAATATTAAGTCTAACAACATTTATCACCTATGGTCTTTGAATAAATTTCCTTTTTCCAAAACACTAAAAAGTTATTCTACATATTTATCATTTTTTCCCCTAAATGTCTCCTAGAGGAGAAAATGTACAGATAATGTATCCACAAACACTTAATGATCATTTTTTACATTTCCAACTTAATCATCAGTTCCAATACACTGTTTAATCCTCTTTTTAGGATTTCACATATGTATTTCAGCATTTTACTTCAAATTATTTTGCAATACTGTTAATCATGCATTGAATGTTTATTGTTTAGCAGATATGGCCAATGTATCCTAAAAAGAGGTTGTGCCTTTAGGTTAGGTACCATTATATTTCCATATTAAGGAAAAGAAAACTAAATTTTAAAACTTAAAAAAAAACATAAAACTGGTTAAATTAGTAGACTTTTAAAACAGATCTGTCTTATTTGAAAACTATACTTATAAGCATTTGTTATTTGTTACTGAGAAAAGGAAAATGCCACATATTCACTCCCCTATTTTGTACCACATAAGCTTACCAGGTTGCCTTGGTGAGTTTTTTCCCCATAATCAGACACGCTCCCTAGGAAAGCATATGTCACCCGTCCAAGAATCAACTTTTCAATTAAATGGACATGTGGCTAATGACTCTACGCAATGGTGTAGCTCCTCTCGTGAAAGTTAAATAGCTCATGTTAAAGTTTCTTAGGCAGACACTGGCTCTTGCAGATGACCTTTCCCCCCATAACTCAGCATCTTTGTTGTGTACAGGTTCTTTGCTGAGTAGAAAATCCAACTGATAGTGTTCTCCTGGCCCAGTGTAAGACCCTGATTTGGGTTAAGCCTTACCAACACAGCCACCTCTTAAGCTGCAGCCTCTGGAAACTATACACGTGCATCCTCCCTTTAACATTGTTTCAGATGCTTGGGTAAGATAATTCCAAGTTAGTTTGTAGATTTATTTCTGTGATTTTGTGCTCAGTTCTCTATTGAGGTACAGTCATTTTAAGACAGTTCATAGGTACAATGGCTGTTGGCAGTGATCTGATTAAAGGAGTACCCTTGACTATGGACTTCTTTTAACCTCAGCTGAAGGAACAAAATGGATAGAAAACAAATGAAGAAGTTTTGCAAAGCTTAAAACCCCTAAAGGCAAATTGGCAGGAATGTCTGTTATGGAAACACAAATATCACAAGAGTGCTTTACAGCTTTGTTTTCCTTTTCTGTTCCTGTGATGGAGAAGACCTCACTTCATAGATCCAAGAACAGGGAACTGAAAGTAAATACTTCATCTTTTCTCAGTCTCCCTGTGGTTTAAGGAGAAGAGGAAGAAAAGCCAAGGATAACATCCATGACTGATCTTAATGCCTAGCTGTGTAGAATTCCAGAATATTTCTGGGGATGTTTGTATATACAAGGAAGGGTACAGAAGACAAGAAAGAAGAGGAAAATGGAATGAAAGGCAGGGGAACAAAAAATCAAACCATAAAGAAAAAGACATAAAGACACAAGAGAAGTTAAAATTGGGAATTAAGAGGGAGGTTGTGTTCTTCTAAAAGGGAAAAATCAGAATGAGTGTTGTCATGCACAGAATTCACGATTCCCCCAGCAGCGGTACCAAAAACTGGTGGAGAAACGTTGAGGAGCCGGAAAAACTGTCCTTCTGGTTCCCGTGGGTTACTGCGGCATCACTGCCACCTGGTGGCCGATATCACCCCAATTCTACCTGTTGTGTTCTGAGGGGAAGGCCTCAGTATTTCTTGGAAAGAGGTTGTGGGGCCAACTGCCACCGCTCCTCTGATTACCTCTAGTTTGTGTTCCATTTCAAGGCTGCTCTGTTTGCTTGCATCTCAGGAGGAAGAGAACGGCAGGTTTTCCTGAGGATTGTGTTTTGTACATCATCATTTTTTTGCTCTTTAGAAAGATAACTTATCTTTAATTTGCTTATTTGAACATTCATTTGATAGCAAAGTACTCAAAAGTACTCAAAACTAGCAGGCAGAATTTCACAGAATTTCCCATATGCACAGAATAAGTTAGGATGTAAAATTTTTCTTAAAGTACTGTGTGCTAAAAGTGTCAGTCAAGTAATTCTGTAGTCCTGTCCTCTGAAGAAATTGCACATGAAGAGAAAAGCCAAGGTGACAAGAAAAACGACAATGAAATAGAGATTCTTGCAACTTAAATTTTTGTTGCCTAGGTCTCAAAGCCTTGGAGCTCAATAGGACCATAGATGAACACATTATAAATTTTTAGATTATAAAAAGTGATATCGAGGGTTTTTTTTCACTATTTTAAAACATATTGCACCTTCCTAGAATTAATGGGAAGTTTAGAGGAGATGTTTGGGGCTATTAAATAATTTCACAATAATTTATTCTATGTTTCTGCCAACAGTGGTATGAGGGAGAAGTGAGCACTTACCTTTGAGTAATTCATTCCCAGTTTCTGAATTCACACTCAGTTCTCTTCTTCCCTAATAAGTGGTTCATGAACTGATGCACTGTAACAGTGCCTTCTTCATGAACTCCGATGGTTTTAACCAAATCTCAGCATACACAAGTACAAAATATATACAGAGGCAATTTAACTCTCTTGTTTTTCTGTCCGCAATCTTCTCATTATTATTTGTACATCGCTTACATGTCTTGATAGCTCTGTTCATTTTCTCCTCCTTGATATGTGAACAATGTTTGCAATTGTTAGAGGAAAGTGTGCCTGAAGAAAAGACATAGGAAACTAGGCACTCATCAGTTTATTTCTGATTAAAGCAGATGTTGCCAATAATATCATCTTGCTGATTTCCCACCCCTACAAGTAGCAAATTCCATTGGCCAATTAAAGTCCAGAACCCCTCCCCAAAGCAGTATGAATATTTCTTTGAGAGCAAGATTTTTACAAAAGAAGAAAAGCAATGATTAGGTTCACAAAACAAAGCATTACCGCTCTACCCTTCTCCTTTCTCACACTGCCATGTCCCCTATGGTGAGAGGCGGTCACAGTGCTGCCAGTCAGCTGCCACCTCTCCACAACCAAAAATTACATTTACTATGATGAACTTGATATATTTCTTTAAATTGCCTTTTACTAAGCCTTGGGATAGGTAATAAAATACAAAGTGACTGATGTTTTTCTAATTACCATTAAAATAAATAAGTATTAAAATATAAAGTCTATCACTCAAAAGCCAAACTATGTAAGAAAAATGAAGAGAAATGAGTATTGTGCTATGCAAAACTACTTAATGAGAATAAAAGTCTTACATAACGTGCTAGACATCTTTTATCCTTTCCTTTTCTCTCTCTCACATACATAATGGCCATCTACATTTGAGAGGATATTACACTAAACATAAAGAAGGAATTACTAAAAGAAAGGGAAATTTGAAACATAATATTTAAAAATTCAAGCCAATTTCATATAGACACTGCTACCTCCGGCCATTATAGACTAATCAGCAGACTTAATGTTCTGGTATAGACATAGAAAACTAGCTAAAATATTTAAAATATCTATTTTTAGACTTTAGGCAACTGAAAACTCAAGATTATGATCCCTGAAACAAAAGAAGCAAATGATGTGAGCCCTACAACCTCCCTAGGTTCTTATTCATAGAGGCCAATTCTGTACCATCCCTGTAGGGAAAGTAAAGCTAAATGTCGTGCAGAACTCTGAGAAAGTTGTGGAAGTAGAAATTGAGGTTCAGAGAAGCCTGAAATTCGTGGAGGTTGTAGGGCATAGTTACAGATAATAGAGTGCTATTTACACTGGACAATGAGAACAATAATAAAAATAAAAATCAAGCTTCAGAAAATTGTATTGGAATAATCTTGAGTGTTTTTTGAGTATTAAGTTGTGCATGTCTCTTGTGGTCAGAGTTTAAAAGGGAAAGATTTAACATAGGTTGTATAATTTGTAGTATAATTTTATAATATTCACCCAAAGAATCAAATGCAAAAGAGTGTGGGAGATCTGTCCATGCACTAGGGAGCCTAAGAATCCAGCTGGTGGTCTGGATCCCATGGCAATGTCCTGCACAAACCCAGCTGAAGGCCTAGAGCCTATGGCAATGTCCCCCCATGAGTCCAGTTGGACACCTATAGGCCATGACAATGGCTCACACAAGTCTGTATCAAGAATCTGCACTGGGAAGGCCCAAAGTTCAGTGGTGGAAGCTAGAAAGTCTGAGCCAGTGGAGTGAAGGATCTGTGGCAGCAGGCTGAGGGATCTAGACTGGAGCCAGCAAGTGATCCTCAAAGCAAGGATCAGAGCTCCCCCCAGAAGGACTGCACCATCCTCAGTGAGAATGAGGACCCATACTCCTCACACAGTGAAAACAGCTGAGTTCACATCAGGAAAACCAGTATGACAAGTTTCTCCAGGAGAACCAACAGTACACCACCTCCCCCCCACCCCAGCTCTCCTTTTATGCTGTTGGCAACAATCCTCAGGTGGACCATCCACGCCCAGCACCACACTGATGCAATGCAGCTGGGTGCTACAAGTGGACCATTAGTTAATCCACCACAATGTAAAATTATCATGATATTAGAAAAACAGAAAGCCAGAAGTTATAGACAGAATAATTTTCCAATTCACAAGATCCACACAACCATTTGAACACCAAACAACTAGGTAATTTTTAGATCTTTAGTAATTATTTGGAGGCATTCAGTGTAAGGTGGAATCATGTTTTAGTGAAATTATCCCTGGAGGTAAAACTATTCAAAACTATTCCTAAAAAGTCCAAAAACAAGACCTAAAGTGAACACACTGATAGGTAATTTAACTGCTTGCCAAACTACTCTGTAAAAGAAGACAAAGAAATCTATACATTCAACAATACAAAAATCCCAGTGTTCAATAGTCAATTAAAAAAAAATCCCTGGACATGCGAAGTTGAAAGATACGAACCTAACCAAGAGGAAAAGTAGTTCAGGGCTGTGGTATAGTTCAGTGAGAGAGTAGTTTTGGTCATGACAAGGCACTGGGTTTAGTCTTCATAATTGCCAAAAAATTTAAAAGAAAATATAAGAATAATGATTATAAGAATAATCTAAGCACCTTCACGTACATTTCAGTTTCTTCCTTACATAAATACATGGCACTATATTATTTAATTCATGTTATAATTAAAAAACTGAATCACAGATATAGTAAGTTGGTTACCAGAATATACAAGCTAAATAATTTTAAAACTTAAATTACAACTGAAGTCTCTGAAATCTTCAATGTTCCTAAGTAGATGGTATAATAAATTATAGTTAAAGAAAGCCACTATAGATGGTAATAAACTTCATTAAAATTTCCCAGATTAATGTTATTGCAAAATTTTCAAGCAACACTCTATAAGTGTATTCCTGTGTGTGTATGTTTATCTGTGTGTACATACAGTAGTTTGTCTATGCCATGTAGATCAAATAATTTAACAAAAGAATTAATTTAAAATCATGAAATTACATTTTATAATAATATGTTCACAAATTAACATTTTTACCATTACAAAAATGATTTTCTGATCCCTATCTCTCACCAGTTACAAAGATAAATTCAGGTGGATTAAATGCTTAATGTAAGAACAGAAGCCATAAAATTACTAAAAGAAAACACAGGGAAAATGGTGCAAAACATTAGAATGAAAAATGATTTTTTTTTTGCAAAGACCCTCAAAGAACAGAAAACAAAACCTAAAATAGATAAATGGGATTACATGAAAATAAGAGCCTTCTGGGCCAGGGACTTAGCGCAGTGGTTCATGTGCTTGCCTGGTAAGCCTAAGGTCGTGAGTTTGATTCCAAGTACCAAGAACAACCCCCCCCCCAAAAAAAAACCCCAAAAAACAAAAAGCCTTCTGTACAGCAATGTAGTCAAGAGAGCAAAGACAAAATACAGAATGGGAAAAAAAATACTTGTCATCTGTCTATATATCTATCTATTGATCATCTATTTTTCTATCTATGTTTATATATAAAGATATAAGTATTTTGTATATATACAGGAAACTCCAAAAGCAGCAAAAAATATAAACAACACAACATAAAACAACAAAAGAAGACCTGCTTTAAAAATTGACAATAGGTCTAAATTACATTTCTCAAAAGAAGTTATATAACATAGAAGCTGTCAACAAATACATCAAAAAATGTGCAACAATTCTAATAATCAGGAATATGCAAATTAAAAAATCACATCTGAGTTAGAATGCCTATTATCTAAAACACAAAAGATAAAAATATGAGAATGTGGAGAAAAGCAAACCCTTACACATTGTACTAACATAAATTATTATAGCAAATATGGAAAACACTATGCAGGTTCTTCAAAAAATAAACAAAGGACAATCTCACCAGTGAGTGTACATCCTAAAGAAATGAAATCAGTATGTCAATGAGACATTTACACTTTCATATTCACTGCAGCTCCATTCACAATAATGAAGAAACACAAGCAGCCTAAGGATCCATGACTGATCAGTGGATTGAGAAAATGTGTTACATGTATGATTGGAAAGTACTCAGCCTTTCAAGGGATAAAATCCAAACATTTATGACAAGATAGATGGAACTGGAAGACACCATGTTAACTGAAACAAGCTTGGCATAGAAAAACAAGTGTCACGTAATCTAACTCAAGTGTGAAATCTAAATGTAGGTTGATTTTATAGAAGAAGAGAGTAGAATCTCAGTTAGCAGGGGCTGGATAAAGTAAAAGAAAGGAAATATGGGGAAAGTTGATCAGTGAGTACTGAGATACAGTCAGATAAGAGGAAAAATTTCCAGTGTATCATCACATAGTATGATGGTTATACATAACAAAATCTACTGTATGTATCTAAAAGCTAGAAAAAAGGATTTTGAAAGTTTTCACATTAAAGAAATGATAAACAAGAGGTCATTATGTTTAACCTGATTTAAACATATATACTATACATGTGTTGGATGTGACCTGGTATTCCATTAATACAAACAACTGTTATACTTCTAAACATCAAATAAAACAATACTTTTTAAATTACTTTTCTAATGGAACTAGTACTAAATCCCCTCCAAATATATAAATGCACGGTTCCAAAATGTTGCTCTAGGTACATAGCTAGAGAAAAAGGGAGCAACCATTTGTTTCAGTACTAAGAATCACTTTTATGTGGCAGGCCAATGTAAGTTAGGAAAAAAATGTTAAAAATTAACTTACACAGCCTTTGACACTGAGGATTTCTAAAAAATTGACATGAAAATGCTTGTAAATGCTTAGAGAAAGAGGAATGGCTAGCAGATAAATCAAGGGCTCTTTTAATTCTAATGCTCCTCCTAGATAATTATTTTTGGTCATCGTGAACACACACTGGCACGGCAGACTCAATGGAAAGGAAACTATGGAATAACAAAATGTTCCCTTTTGTGTTATATTATTCTAAAAAATTTCAATGTTTACTATCATTGTGATATGATAGTTAGAGCCCAGGAATAGAAATGATGTGAAATTGCAAATCAGTATCAAACCTCACTAATTTAAACACTTTAATAAATATAAACCTGTTTCTTTATGAATATGCTACAAAAGATATATGTAATTATTTTTTTTTAATTTTTTAAACTTTTATTTAAAGAGGGGGGAAAATAAAGCAAAACAGAAAAAAAAGGTTGAAACAATACAGAGTTTCAAAAAAAAAATGAACGGTAAGAAATCACTAGTTGATACATTACATATTGTCTTCCTGGATGTAGTTGTTCAAATTACAAAATCAAAGCACACAAAGTGAACATTCAGACAGTGAGGCTGCAAACAGCTCCATTCTCTGATCCAACAAAAACTTAGCAACATAATTATCATTCCTACACCCTTAAATATACATGCAGTTATATCCTTTAGAGCACCTGTTTTTCTTCCTTTTGATTTTTAAGTCCATTATCTGTTTAGTTATATCATGTTTCAGGTTGCTCAGTACCTTGCTGATCTGTTTTGTTGCTGTTATTTACTTTTTAAAATTTTTTTTCTTATTTATTACTATTTTTTATTTTATTTATTTATTTTATTTTGAAGGTAGTAAAATACAGCAGAACAAGACAGAACATAGCCAAATGAGGCAGTGCACTGAAATTGGCACAGAACCTCACAGCAGGCCACCAGGACAACAACAATAGGCACAATAGTACATCTGGTTTTCTTCACAATAGTTGTTCCTTCAATCAGGCAGAGCAATATTGAAGGAAATACCAAAATTACAAGAACAGAATATTAAACAGAGCAATACCATTGATCCAAACAGAGAAAAACAGTGATAAATACATTTGCCTGCAAAGAGATGGCAGAAGAAAATCTCCTTTATTTGCTATATTGCATATAGTCAAACTTGCAAGAGAAGCTCAGATCTCTGGCTCTCACTTGCTTTCAGGGATGGGGGTGGGGAGAGTGGATGTTTGATTCTTAGCCCGCGCCCCGTAGGCTCACAGCCGCCCACCAGAGGGGTGAACTGGCTGCCTGTTTTCCCAGTGCCCCAAGGTCCAACATGGCGCATCGCAGATCTCAGGAAATGCTGATATGGTTCTCACCTGGTGGCAGCCGTGGCTTGCCAGGCCACAGCCACTTACCAGAGCAGCATGCTAGGGGCTTGATATATGTAATTATTATAGTTATATAATTATACAAAAAAACTACACATGTGCATATATATGTACATGCATACACATATAAAATATATTTGAGAAACACATTATATAATATTTTTTCTTGAAGATTTTCTATGTTTGTCACTATATTAAAGGTTAAGGAAAACTGTGCCATAACTTTTAACATGTTGATAAATTTCTCAAAAAATTGTAATCTTGTTTTATAAGCTATGAATATTCTGAAGAGTTACTATTATGCCAGAATTCAGTTTGGGAAACATGTCATAGATACTACCTCAAGGTTTTTATGCTAAAATGAAACTTCTTGGGTACAAACATCAATTTATAGTTTATTAATCATCTGATCTTGCTGTTGCTCAGATCTTGTTTACTATCTCCCAAGTAAACTTACAACCCAACCCACTGTTCTGGGTCAAAACCTACTTTCTATGGAATTTTTCCCTCTCATAACCTCATTTGAGTTTCATTCTTTGGATCCTACTAGGATTTATTTGGACTTATCATTCAGTTTAGTCTGTATTTCTTCTATCCTATGTAATTCTGGCTGGCAGGACGAGGTGTCCCTAAATCCATTTTTGAACCTATTATCTGTACCACAAAATATGAAAGCCCACTACAGCTATATTACATGTATCTACTCACTCTGGAAGCAAGCAAATCCACTTTATGCAAACTGTAATATAGAACATCATACAGATATTCTCTGTAATCTGAGATCAAATGAAAGAATTCATGACCACTGTACCGACTTTACAGAGAGTGCTGAAGGATACTCTAGAGAGAGATAAAGAAGACCATGGTTGCAGGAACAGTGGCAGAGGGGGACTGCCAAACAGGACAGGCAATTGAATGAAGGAAAAAAATGGAGGGCCAACATCAGGAGCATAGCACAGCAGAGATGAACCAATGCACACCAGTTGTAACCATTAATGTAGATGGCCTCAAGTCACCAGAAACACAGGGAGAGTGGATCAAGAAACAAGATCCATTAATATACTGTATGCAAGAAACATATTTAACTCAAAAGGAAGTTCAAATACTGAAAATAAAAGGAGAGAAAACAATTGTTTCACATGACAGAAGACCAGAAAAAAGCTGACCATGCCACCAAATATAATAAAATCAAACAAAACAAACCAGAATAAAACTAAACTAAACAGAACAATGAAAACAATACAGGGTTTCAAGACATGATAATAGATTAACAATGGCCAATGCCTTCCCTTTTTACACATTTCTTCCCCTTTCACTTTCACAATATTTATTGTGAATTTTGGATCCTACTAACCCCTTTAGTTTTTTATATAAGGGTGATAACACGGTGTTCATCCATGTGACTGGACTATTTTACCCATGACCACGATCTCAAGTTGTATCCATTTACCTACAAGTGCCTTGAAATTATCTTTCTTTATAGCTCAGTAGCTTATCCATTCTGCAGTTGATGGGAAAGCTACCACTACTTTTTTTTTTTTTGATTCCTTATCACATAGAGCATTGTCTTCTCTCCTTTGACTTTTAGTCTATGAATTTCCCCTTGAGTTAAAAAGCATATTGATGGATCCTGTCTCCTGAGCCACTCTGCCTGTTTCTTTTTATTGAGGCCATCCACATTAATAGTTATGGCCAATATGCAATGGTTTGTCTCTGCCATGCTACTTTCTTGCCATTGGCTGCCTACTTTTTCCTTCCCTTCAGTTGTCTTCACTGCTTGGAGATTCCTCTCCGCTGCTGAATATCCTTCAGTATTCTTTGTAGGCTTGGCTTGGCAGTCAAGAATTTCTTGAATTGTTCTTTGTCATGGAAGTATCTTGTTTCTCTATTAATTTTAGAAAATAATTTTGAAAGATAGGGTACATCAATCTTGATTTGAAGTTGTTTTCTTTGAGACTTGAAATATTTTACTCCAGCCTCTTCTTGTTTAATGGTTTATGTTGAGGAGTCTGTCATGATTTTGATGGGTTTTCCTTTATAGGTGATCTGTTTCTCATCTCTAATAGCATTTAATATTCTGTTCTTGTGCTGAATTTCTGGCATCTTGATTTTTTGTATGACTGGGTGTAGATTTATTTTGGTTATAAGTAGCTGGTACCATAATCTATATGCCTCACTTATCTGAAAGTCATATACTTTTCCCATGCTTGGGAAGTTTTCTGCTATTACTTCTTTAAATAGTCTTTTTATGACATTTGTGTTGACTCCTACTTTTTCACTGAAACCTAGTATTCTTAGTTTTCTTTGCATCATCTTGCAGCCTTTGAATTGTTATTTCCTGGTTCCTTCTTATTTTCAAGAGATCTTTCCTTTCACAATTGCGAGTTGAAAACCTGTCTTCATCTGAATGTCTATCTTCAGTTTCTTTTGCCAGCTTTCAATGGAGTTTTTAATTTCCTAGATATCTCTTTGAATCTGTTTCTTGCATTCTAAATCTTTCTTATATTGTCCTTTCAAAGTTTCCCTCATTTTCCTATGCTCCTATATTTTTTAAATCTATGTCTTCTTTAGAGTTACTTAGCAATTATTTTACTATATTTTTCATTTCTTCTTTTACCTGAGATAGTGTTTCTGTTCTAATTTTTTTTATAACCTCATAAAGTTGCTTCTTTATATCAGTTGCCATCACTTCAGAAACTTCAGTTGTATGACTCCTGAATTCTTTCATGTTTATGTTTCCTGGGCTTGATCTCCATGGGTTGGTGATCAGAGGTTGCCTTTTGCTTCTTTATGTTAACATTTTCCTGGGTTCTTTTGAGAAGACGATAGTGGGGTCCTAGGCTCCTTCTGCATTAGCTACAATTTTCCAAATATTGACAGTTTGGTTCTCCTGGCCAGTGCTGGCTACAGGTATCCAGTGGCAGTCATTGGGTATGCTGGTGTGGGGCAGGCTGCTGATTTTCTGAGCCTGAACTGGCTACTTATGGTTGTTGGTGTGTGCGTGGGGCCAGAACTGGTCACTCCCTCTTTGACCTGAGCAGATTACTAATGTGCAGCCTCCCTGTAGGTAGCTGAAGTAAATGTGGGGCAAGACTGGCCACTGCCTCCAGGACCTGTGTTGGTTATTGGTGGGAAACCTCCTTGATGACAGCTGGAGTCTGGACAACTATTTTGAAGAAAATGAGAGATGTTTTGGTAGCCACTGTTGTTTTCCTGTTGTCTTGTTTTGAAGTCATGTATAGCTTGCATTGTTCTGTTCTGATTGGCTTTATTCTGTTTTGTTTTTATTCTATTTAAAATAAAATAAAAAACAAACAAAAAAGAAAGCCAGACTCAATATAAATAGTACGATGCTTTTTCAGTGCCATTATTTCATAGAATATGTAAAAAAGGTCTATACCTCAACCTGAAGGTATTTTCCATAAAAGTAACGTAACTCCTTTTGTTTTGACTACATCTTTTGACAGAATAATTTCCAAAATAGGTTTTTTAAGTGGACTCTCTTTATGGAAAAAGACAATAGCAATGTTTTAAATTCTAAGCAAATCTTTATAAATTAACTCACTCAAATCTTGTGTAATACATTGAAAACCAGAAATGTTTTAAAAACAATGTTTAAGAGCATTTTGACTCTTCTCTTTGCGAGATGTGGAAATGGAGAGCAAGAGGATGAATAACATCACAAAGCTGTGGATTTCAAAGTTTATCAGTGTTAAGAGAGTCTTCCCACAAGAGACTATTGCAGAGTAAAATGGAAATAATAGACAATCCTCCCACATTTGATTACTGTAGCTTTGCAAGAGTCATTTCTGGACAAGAAATTTGAGACTCTCCCCTTAAGGAGCACCAACAAAGGGCACAATTTGAATGACCAGAAGTTTACTCTTGGGTCAGGGAAATTTAAATCCAAACCCAAATGTGTGGTATCAAGCAGTTTGTATGATTTACTTAAACTTCCATTTTTTATCTTTATAATAAAGTTATTAATACCACATTAATTATATCTAACCTACAGAGTTAAATGTACCAATTTAATAAATATAGAGTAGGCACCAATTAAATACTAGCTATTTAAAATGTGATTTTATTTTTACTCTTATACCTGAAGTCTCTCTAAATGGGTCAGAACCTGGACTTCTATCCTTAGTTTGGTGTCCAGGTTTTGGATATGAATGGAATAAATCACCTATTGCAGTTATCCTCAAAAGGGGTTCTCAAAGGATAGTAGCATGTCATATGGAACATGTTAAAATTATAAATCCTCTGGCTCCACATTAAACCTCCCGATAAGGCTAGCCAACGTTGGAGTCCAAAATTCTGTTTAAAAAATTCCAGAGATTCTGATACATGAAAGCATTTAAGAATTACTAGTTTACTAGACTCACACGGAGTAGAAATAAACATGGGAGAATGTGGGCTCAGGTCAAGGACCCAGTTATAAGATAGTTTCTTATCTAGGAAGACTTTGAAACATTAGAAAAAGCAGTGGTGAGAGAAAACACCAGTACAAGGGACTAGTATGGGATTGGAGTAGGTACGAGCCAGAGAGAAACACTCCTAAGTGTGGAAAACTTCCATCTTTGAGGCACCTCAATGGCGAATGAGAAATTTCATACAGATAAAAAAGGCAGGAGATGTTGTGGCCTTTGAGGCCAAGATCTGGACTATCCCTACTTATTTAAATCTACTCATTGTATTAAATTTGAACTTACCTTAAACCAACTCCAAATAGAAGTATTTGGGATAAGTCATAGATCCTGTCAGACTGAAGGTTTATAGAAACAGGTTTGAGATTTAAAAACTTAACTCTTTGTAATATCTTGCTATTTGTTATAATTTAAAAAAGAATGTTCTGGGGATTTAGCTCAGTGGTTTAAGTGCTTGCCTGGTAAGCACAAGGTTGTGAGTTCGATCCCCAGTACCAAAAAAAAAAAAAAAAAAAAAAATTCTTAGAGAAATACTTTGAGTTTCACAGCTCCATAATAGAGGCAGAAATATCATATTTTGACCCTTAACCAAAGACGTAGTAACTATAAGAATCAGTAATGACTCAATGTCTGAATAAAACTTCACAGGAGAAGTTATAAAATTATGCACCAAAATTATATTCATTGGTTAGAGGAGCCAATCTCCTTGCTGTAGAGTTGGGCGACACCTGTCCTTCTTTTAAACTCTCCCGTATTCTGCTGCCCTTGCACAAGCATTTGTGCTATGAATAAAGTTCTGCATCCTGCACAACCTGCAAGGTCAATATAGTGAGGATTCCTTGCTGAGGAGCATGAAATTAGTTTCAAATCCTTTGTCCTATTCCAAAGCCTTCAGTGTTAGACACCCAGTTTTATCTCAGCTTTAGATAGTCTTTGGATCTAACTGGCTCAAACTCTATACCTTTCTTATGGGCCCTTGTCCAATTTTTGCTATTTATTCTATTTTTCTTTTCCATTTGCAAACTTTTCTGACTTAACCAAAGATAACTCTGAGTCTTTTTCATTAATTCAGTCATCCAGTCAATAAATATTCAATGTGTAAAGTATTAGCTTTAGCACTTACAAGTCACTGAGGACAGGAAGAGTCCTGTTTATGCCTTTCTATCAGATCACAGTGTAGTGGTGGGGGACAGACCAGGTGACAAACATTTCTAATATGTTATGAGAACTTTCTAAAGTCCTAGAGGACAGGAAGTCTATCCTATATTATACATTATCATTTACAACCGTCTAAGATAATTGTGCTGCCCACATAACTAGAATTCAAATTGTAGAAATACTGAATTGAACTGGGATTGGAAAACAGTAAAATCTTGTCTGAATTTGTTCTCTTTTGGCAAAGAAAATAAGCTGTCTCAGGAAGCATATATCCTTTCTGAGAAATTTTGCAATTAAATAAATTAGATACAAAGTGAATAGAGAATGAGAAAGCAGTTGTGGGCTGACTCAGGAGAAACTCAAATAAGAGGTTCTCAGGCAGGAACAGGAATTCCCAGAAAGCAGAGCAGGAGACTGCCTCTGACGAAATTCTTTCTGGTTTGGAGTGCCTGGCATTCAACAACCACTGCAGCCCTTTACCGCATTCCCTTGAAGAAAGTATATCTGCTACATTCATCTTGCCTTGTCCTGTGACAAAAAAAAAAAAAAAAATCCTTGACCTCTATATAGCTTCTGCCATTGCTGAAGACTTAGTTTCTTATAGCACAAACTACAGTTTAATGTTTTGTGTCTTCATTTGTTACACCACTGAGTAAGGGATAAGGAAATATATTTAATGTTATTTTGTTAAATGCTCTTACTTCTTATGAGTGTGAAAATGCATATTAAGATACTCGGACTTTAAAAATCAATGGCACAAGACACATCTAATTTAAAAGAAATACAATTTCTTGCTGTGTGGCTTTTGTTATGGAATCAAACTTAATCCCTGTGATTCTTATTCAACGGTAGGTTGCAAGGATATGCTTGAGTCTGCTACACTACTGATACATTACAAAAAGTGTTTGGTAGTCAAAATACATGACAATGGTATTTATATTACAGATTGTGGTAATGCAATTAGTTTACATAGTTTTATGCAGATAATACACTTGGAAATTTTTATTTTTGACCAACAATTGAAGATGGTTTTTATTATATAAAGTAGTAAGGTAGAGATTTTGAGATGAGCTTTTCAGATTTAAGTGAAGATATTACCTTACCCAGAAATTGTACCCTTGCAAAAAGAGAGTGTAGGTACAATGTGCAATGTTCACTGTACAGTGTGCTCAAATGATAGGGAAACCTATATTACTCTGATTTTCCTTTGCTAATAGTATAGACCTCTAACCCTCTGCTGGAGACTGAGTTTTTTTGTTTGTTTGTTTTGTTTTATTTTGTTTTGTTTGTTTGTTTTTGGTACCAGAGATAGAATTCACGGGGTCATGCTTGCCAGGCAGGCTCTTTAGCCACTGAGCTAAATCCCCAGCCCGACACTGAGCTTTTGATTTGAATATTCCTGCTAAGATGGGAAAGCTAGCTGGCCAGACCAATTTAAAGAATAATTTGTTACTGGTCATTTTCAACTTTTATTGAAGAAAAATCTATAATGAGAATACTAAAAGAAACTAAAACAACATTCATAGGCTACATGTTTCTGCATACAGGATACTCTAGGTAATATCTTCATTAATCTTTGCAAAGCCTGAAGTTGTAGGACCTGCTGCTACTATTCTATGCAATACCTCTGGACACATGAGAAAGGCTCTGGACTCTGGAAAGACAAAGTCAAAGACTTGGTGAGGAAGTAAAGGCTGAATTCCACAAATATTCATGATGCTTTGAAAGTATTATTAATCTTAGATGAGAATCCAGAGGCTTAAACCTGAATATCCTTAAAAATAGCAAGTGTAATAGTCAGGATTTGGAACTTGGCCTATTAGATTTCAAACTTGTAATTAATTTCTTCATTTGTAAAGTTGGAATAAAATGATATTTATCTTGTAACATGGGTAATAAAGAGATCATGTACAAACTACCTTACACTGTACCCATTGCAATGTTATATTATTCCACTTTCTGTAAATATTGGGAATGGCAAGGAACAACATGACTGTGTTACCTTTCTTGTACTTTGGGAGATGCTTGAGGATTTGACTCTTGTTCTATCCTCTCTCCACATTAAGATAAGATCTTGCTTGTGAGTTGGTAGCAGATATGAACATGATGACACACACCTCTGGTCTCAGCACTTGGAAAGCAGAGACAAGGATATTCAAGTTTGAAGCCAGATGGGCTATATTGGTAGGTCCAGACTAAAACAAAACAAAACAAAACAACAACAGCAACAACAAAACTATAATAATAAATAGTTTAAAAGAAAAGACTATAGCAAATCTAAGATATGTCTATGTCCATTAACTGTGTTTTGGATGAAGCGTTTTCCTTCACTGTTGAGGTGTAGAAGTAAGAAACCTGTATTGATAATTGGATTAGACATCTGACCTCCTATAAAGGAGAAGATAATGTCTCACTAAGAACAGTGAAGGGACTGCTGTTACCTTCCCTGAGACCTGATGTGATCTTTGTGTGTTCATCAGCCTCTTGTAACTATACAACACTAGAGGGTGATTAAATATATAGGTTAGGCTCAAACAGTGGAACACTGTGCAGCCTAGTATAAATGAGAATTTCTTTCTGTATTTCTATGGGGTTCTGCCCAAGATGCATTGTTAATTAAAAAAAATTAAATAAAAAGTTATGTAAGAATGTAGATAGATACTTTGTGCAACAGTAAAAACATATATATATATATTAGGTTCTGCTTTAATACATATTTAAAACTACAGATAGAGAAATGGATAAAGGTAGGAATGGAAACTGTTCATTTCTAAAACTAAATGTACCTTGTTTTGTGGTTTTGATGTTGAAACTGTGTTTATATTTCACACACAAAAAAGGTTCTATTAATGTTTTTAAGAGAACAGTTAAAAAGGCCTGAGACAAATGATGTAAATTTTATATTAAATAGGTGACACTGACTTAGCAAAGATTCATTTCCACTGACTTTAAATCGTAGTATTTTATCTGTCTATTCTAAGGATAAAAAAGAAAATCATAAAGGAAATTTCAAACATAATCAGTAGGACTATTCCTGAAAATATTTCTGTTATAATTTTGAGACTATTAAATATATGTCTCAAATACTGAGTAATGCTAATGTTTTCATGGGCCAGCATCTTTCCAGAGGAAGGGAAAAGAGCTAATAAAATAGAAAAGCAAAGTAAAAACAACAACAAAAACCCCCACTGGACTCTTCCATTTGAATTGGTGAAAATATCAGCATGAACATAAGAATTTTTTTTCTAAAAAATACATTTTCTCACTTGTTCCACTAAAAAACCCTGAAGCATGAACACCAAAAATCGATGAATACTCTTGGTACCCAGGTTGTGGTTTTTTAAAAAAATATTTTTCCCATAAAAAGATCCAAGTCTCCTTAGAAAACTGCTGATTCCAGGTCTGGTACAAGAAAATGTAGAAGTTCCATTTGGAACATTCTCTTGTGCCTAAAAGTAAAGTGGTCATCAAAGGGAACTGGGAGGTATCAAACAACACTGCGACAAACAGGAAGTCAGGTACTCTGAGTGGCCCCGCCAGCAGAACTCCAAATCAGAAAGAAAATAATTGCAATGAATTGAATATGTTAAATATAAATATTTTTAAATCATGTATCATATAAAAAGTTAATAACTGCAATGAATCAAACACATGAAAAAGAATATTTTAAATCAATACATTTATGATAATATTAAAAAACTTAAAACTCCATGAGCTTTTGAAGTTTTCTAGCATAGCAACCAATTCCTCTGAAAATTAAGAAGAAAAAACTCAAGCATTTATCCTATTTTTTGTGTTAGGAACAAATTTTAAGGCAACTGGATAACTGATGAAGAAAAGTTCTCCTATCCATCACAGATAACTTGTTTTTTAAGTTTTATATACATCTAGATATAGATATAGATACATGCAAAAGTTAGTATATATATATATAATGCATATATGAATATATATTTACTATGTATATATAAATATATATTTACCATGTATACATAAATATATATTTATCATGTATAGTACATTTATGGGAGTTATATATATTCCATTTGAAAATGCTATTCAAGGGCCAGGGATTTAGCTCAGAGGCACAAGCACCTGCCTGGGTAGTGCAAGGTTGTGAGTTCAATCCTCAGTACCAAAAAAAAAAAAAAAAGAAAAAAGAAAATGCTAGTCAAATCATAGATTTAGGCAATAATCATTAGTGACAACTATAACCATCAACTTGGTGAGAAGAACTCATCAAGAGAGAATTTTGCAGAGTTGCTGGGGGAGCCTTGGAGTAGCTGAATGAGTCTGACAACACCTGAACGCAGCCACTGATCTGAACAGAATTTATATCCAAACATTCTTAATGTAGGAAAGTATGTAGCACAAAGTTGCCTCTCCCCAAAATTATGAATTACTTAACTATTGATTTGTAGGAAAGAGGGAAATATAGGCACCTTGAAGATCATGATCAGACAAATCAAGAATGTGAGAGATTATATGATCAATGATCCTTTCTTTAGCAAACAAATGGCATAGGTAAAAGAAGAAAATGTTACAGGTCACAAAAAGACACATAACAATGCAAAGCAATATTTGATTGTCATTTATCTTCTGAATCCAATAGATCACTTATAAAAATATATTTTTAGATAATTGGAGAAAATTGAGCACAGCCAAGTTATTAGATAGGAATGAATTACTTGTTAGAGGTGCTGTGATCATGTTCATAAATAACTACTGACTATCTGGTATACATACCAAAGGATCTGTAAGTAAAATAGTATTCTCCCTGAGACTTAAAATTTCATTTTAAAAAATCTGGATGGGCATGGAGAGGAAAGAAACAAGAATAGCAGAAAGGAAATTTTTATTGATATGGGGTAAGGAGGTATAAGTATTTATTTGCTGAATTTTGAGTGTTTGAAAATTTCATGGTGAAAAACTTAAAACGTGAAATATAAATATGAAAACAAATTAAAATGGGCTGGTTCATGACCTATCATAATCCAGGAAATTTGGAACATCTCAGGAAGTGCTAAGGTGAGATCCACTGGAGGTGATTTGCATCCTTTAGGGTCTGCATTCTGACACGTACTTGTTTGTGAGATGCCAGAAGACCTTGGAGAAAAGAAATCCCCTGCACCCCGGAGATAGGATAGCAAGAGCCCTCAGCCCAAAGTGATACTGAAACATCTCAGATTTGCAGCATATAAGGTATAAAATCAGCAGTATCATATTGGCTACACATTTGTTTTACGTGCTATTTATGCTGCTTCTAAAATACATGGTTAATTGCTCTTGGAATATTTCTGTTATACTGATACATCTTATGTAATTCAATTTCATTCCGTTTAGCAAACATTGATAACCTAGTGATCAAGACACTGTGTGGTGAAGGTGAAGGTTGTGAATATTAAACAAAATTCTTTCCTTGCATTCTTGGTGATCATAGTTTAATGAGAAGCTGGCATGGAACCAGAAAAATGCGGCATGATAAGAAAAGGACGTGAGCAAAAAGCGTTCTAGATAGCTAAAGAGAATGTAAAGCCGTGCTATTGGCTTTTCTCAAAAACCTGTGACCTACACAGATAGCTACATGTAGATTATCAGTCCTTTAGTTTTGATGGCAGCATTCTACTTCCATTTAAAAACCAACGTCTCATCTTCTGTGTACATGAAACTCTATGAGATGGGCCAGTGCTTTTGGATTATTTAAATGCATGCAATTTACTATAACATTACTTCAAAAAGTGAATACACTTCCATAGGAATTGTGGTTTCACTGTGCTGCATGTGCACATTCTCAGGAATGTCTTTGAATGAACATGTGGAATTATCCATCATTAGGAAAGTGGTAAAATGTTCTTTTCTAATTTCCTTCTTATGTATCTCTTCACATGACACATCAGTTTGAGGACTTGCTCTATGCAGGGACAATTAGTCCAGTTCTTTTAAGGAAGGAAGTCTCTGCCTCTTCCCAGAATTAATAAGGTAGAGAATTCCTCATCTGTGAAGAACTCAATGCTGAGGAAAAAGTGACGCATGTTCATTATAGGACTAATCAATTTTATTTGCTGATAAATTAGCTTTGTAGTAAAGTATATTACCAAAAAAAAAAAAAACCAAAAAAAGTCACTCCGTAATCTGGAGCTAGCTGAATAAAAGGTTTCTCAGCTTTGATCATTCCAAGAGATGACTTAGTCTGCTGGTAAGGAGAGATGGAGACCAGCTAGCTCTTTCTCTTTTCTACAGCAGGATTTAAAATGCTGAAGAAGAACCCATTAACTTTTCAAAAAGCAAGCCCTATATTTTTACTTAGAAAGTGTAAGTGTCAGGGCCCTAGGATGCTGGCTGAAAAGTTAGGGTTTCTTGTCTTTGGAGAGAAACAGGAAGCACATTTCCTTATCAGCCAAAGCAGAAAGAGTTCTTTTAGCACACCCCACCCTCTGGGAATGAACTTTGCACTGCCCAAATATGCCTGTGGGGCCCGTTTGTGCTCTAATTGAATCGTTTACAGCAGCACAGCTGGGAGCCTGAGATCTCACTTCCTTGATGTTCTACAGTCTGCAGTTCATTTTTGCCAAGCCAAAAAGATGACTTGTAGAGGGAAAAATAACATAACAACAACAAAATTTAAAAAGGTACAAAACCAGAGCAACTATCTGACATTTTGGTACAATAATTTAATCATTGCATCTGTACTGCTCATAATAATTTCTCTGGACTGAAAATTCAACTTTTTTCAAGATAATTTATAATCAGGGAAACCAAACAGGTCCCTGAGGTCAGGGAGCCACAGAGAGACCACATCCTTTGTTTTCTTTTCCCAGCTCCAAGTATCTTAAGTTGCTTATTGAGCCAGATTGCAAGATGTACAAATCATCTCGAGTGGCTGGGTTGTGTAAGAGTGTTTCAACTGGTACAAGGCTCACTGTATCAATACAAATGGCTTAACTATTTTCCGATAAAACACATAATCATCCTACATGACTCTCTGCAAACACGATTCTTTGTGAGGTGGCAGAGAAAGAGTTGGAAACCTGTTGTGATTGAAGCTACCTGAAGGCTGAGTCTGGCAGGGTCCGTTTCATTTTGACACTGGGAGCAACTTCATTTAAAGGACACAACAGCATCTGCCTATGGAACAGTCAGTGCTTTATCACTGCACCTGTTTCCCTTCCTCTCCAGCGGCAGATTGAGCAGCACCCTCGGATTCATCTTTTCCTGCCTTATGTACAGATGTTCTCACTCAGACACGAATGTGAGCCTCCTCTTCAGCATAGCTGGCTGACAGCATTGCTAGAACCGCCGGATATCCATATACAGAGCTGGGAATCAGCCCCACCTCGCTGCCCCTTTCTATGCAAGTCATAAATGCAAAGAATTTATTAAAGACTTATCAGAGGTCCAATATTTGTTGAATGCCTGCAAATGCCAGCAGTTTAATAAAAATGTAAGAGCACTGGTTTATTTCTGTTAAATTTAGTTTGTTCTCTCCAAGTTCAGCTTATGTAACTAACAATTTCTTTTAGAAGATGGAGAATTTGGGAAACAGACCACTCATAAAGATTTCAGATTTTAAATGCCTGAATTGACTTTTTGTATTAAAAGTTTGAAACCTCAAGATGAGTTTTTAACTAAAAACTCTTCCATATTTGAGGCACTGGGATAAATTTAAGGATAACTGAAAATGTTCAATACTTTTATTTATTTCCTGTTATTTGTTTTGTTTTTTGATTTGGAGGTTCAAAAATGATACTTGTTTGGTAATGACTAATTTGATGAGTACAGGAAAGTCAGGTATCTAGATAAAGAAATGAATGCTGAATAAACATTAAAACAATTGTTTGCTTTCCAGAATTTACTGTATTACTTAGAACAAATCAGTGAAATAACAATCAACATCAAGGCATGATTATATTCTGGTGAGCTATGGGATACGCTACATGGGAGTGAGGCAGCAGAAAAATTAAGAGAGAGCCTAAAGGAAGAGGAGTGAGGGGGAGAGAGAGAGAGAGAGAGAGAGAGAGAGAGAGAGACTTCCACATATTTCAAATCATGATATGTGACATAATCCAACTTAGAGATGGCCTCACCTCGGAAATTCAGTTAGGATTGAGAGAGTGCCTATAAAGAGGGAGGAATTCATTGCACATCTGCACTAAACCAAACTTTAAGAAAGAACAGTTTTCTATTTGACTTGTTTCAAATTGAAATTTGATGTTTCTCTTTTCTCTAACACAGCTAAAATGGTTTGGTTGGATCTAGCTTCTTTGCAACAGAAATGAAGTCAAGCAGGGCTAGATACAGTCTCCTCTAGAATTTGGGATTCCTACTGAAGGGATTCTTAAGTTTTCAAAGGTGTGTAACCCACATCTTTAGGGTAGAAAACCAGGAATGGACTTGTGCCTGAGGCTCAGACTTGTTCCACTGTGTATGTTTACCTGGAATATTTTATTTTTACCTCAGCTTTTGTAAGGTAAAAATGACAAGTAAGTTATATTTATGGTGTACAGTACACTGTTTTGGTAGGTGTGTGAATAATGAATTTATCTTATCACATACTTATTTTTGCATGAGAAGAACAATTAATATCTACTCTTTGAACAAAATTTAGATATGTAGTAACATTATTATTATCTGTAACCATGATGCTGTAAGGTAGTTCTCCAGAATTTTTTACTTCTTACTGAAAATTTATATCCTTCAGTCAAGATTTAACCCCAGTAAACTATATTTACTCCCATCTGGCTCTGTTCCTATGAATTTAACTTCTCAAAGTCCCTGTATAAGTGGTATCATGTAGTATTTGCCCTTCTGTGCCTGGTTTATTTCTCTTAGCTTGGTGTCCTCCAGGTAGCCTGGAATGCTTTACATTTCAGAGTTTAAAGGTGACTATGGAAAATCAACAGAGTTTGGGTTCTTGGCCTCAGGCATAGCTTTAACAGCCAAATAAGGCATCTGAAAATTTGTGTGGTCCTGTTGTTAAATGTACCTACTCTGTCTTCTAGAAACTCATGCAGCAGCTACCACTAGCACAGAAAGAATTCTTGACCCAGTGGAGAAACACTAAGAAATTTTGTATCTAGAGATCTGCAGGAAAAGGTCCATACTAGAATGAAACACAAAGCCAAAATAGAGCACGTTCTCCCTGAGTACATGGCACAAATGTTGAAGGCTGAATAAAAGCTGTAAACAGTAAATCAGAGAATTAAAGATCTCTGGGAGGGATAACTCAACCCCTGTTATTCTTTAGTGAATGAAATAGCCAAGGGGTTGCTCTGCAGGCAGAGGAAAGCAAATTCTTCTACACTGGGCTACACTGGGATGCTTGTTGCTGACCACTAGTTTCTGGTCTAAACCCTTGTGAATTCCAACAAATTTTGGAGTCTTTTTATCTCATATATTTTTAAATGCAGAAGTTTTGAAGGGAAGGGCCCCACATGTATGTTTTATTTGAATCCTCAATTTTAAAGAAATTAAACTTTTGCCTAAAAACTGGATTTCCATCTTCTTTTGAAAATTTGGAAGATAGAGAAGCATCAGTTGACCTATTTTCCCTGGGCTGAGAAGCAGCTGCCTTCAGCAGACAGGACAGGAGCTTTCTGGGCCACCACACATTCAATTACTTCCTTTGTCTCTTTAAATCTGAGGCTGAGAGACAGGTGCCAGTCACCATCATCCCATCAGCACAGTTGTTACTGTTTCCCTTTTAGTACCGTAAATATTTCTCTGCTCTGCATGTTTCCATGTTCTCTGCTCTTCGTGTTCCTTTAGTTGCAGGGTAATAATGCCATACTACACCTATACTATCACAGATCTCAAGAAAAATGGAAGATTTACTCCAGAGATATGCAAAAATCATTTTAACATGTCTAACAGGCAAATCCTCCCTTGCTTCACTCCTATTTCTATTTGGTCCCTCTAGGCATTTGAACATTTGAAATTGTGAGGTAGGGTTTATCATAGGTTGTATTTTATCCTTAAATGCCCAGAGCTCCTTAGAATTACCACAATCAGATAAGCTGTCAGAGTGGTGTCCGATATCACTGAAGGCAGGGGAAAGTCTTACCTGGTACTCAGAGATTTTAAAAGGGTTTTGAGTTTCTTCTTGTTATTCTTAGTTCCCTGTATCGCAAATTACAGAGATGAACATTGTTTTAATGGATTTGAAGGCATCTGAGTCTAAGTGATACACTTCCAAATAGTTGTGTTCTTGACTCACACTTGAAACATAACCTTGCATTTCCTTAACTTAGTAACTCTGTATTTTGTGTCTCCAGCATTTCTCGGGACAATAGATTCAAAAGAGCAAGAAGATGAAATGATGACACAAGATTTTTCACTTCTATATTAATTAAGGTTTGGGGTTCATTCTTTTGGTAAGAGCCAATTTGATAAAATAAAAATTTCTCTCTACAACATTTCTGAAAACCTCCTAAACATATAGGAGGTTCAACATCAATTATCAATTATTGTGGTTTTTAAAAAAATAATAGTTATCCCTGTTCTATGCCATTGTCCATTTCAGTAACTTGTGCCATGTTGAAATGACCACAGTGTATTAGCTATAATTTTACAACCTAAAATATAAATTACTTTTATATAATTATCTTCTTTACAGTGTAACAAAAGAGAGCTCTGAAGGGAGTTTTGTGTTGGCTACGCTCATCAATTAGACTTGAAGCTGAAAGAACTAAAGACTGAAATACTAACATTCAATTTTTATTGATTAAAGCTGTTATAATTTAACTTACAAGCTGTGAATTAAGCATGCACTTGTGCATGAGAGAATGTATACGTACATATACATATATGCATATACCTGTATATGTGTATATAGATAGATATCTTGTACACACATTTTTATGCGTGCCTGGTGTGGGTAGACTATTGGATGTGATGTCCATCTGTCTAACACTGTTTCTAACAGTGTATGTTAATTTTATTGCTGTTTATCTCAGAAACAGACGTCCTACCACAGAGCGCTGTTTCTGCAGCCGTATGCACATGTAGTATATCTTTTGCTCGGGCTTGTCAGCTGGACCAGTAGAGTGCATGCTTCCCAGCTTCTCCCAAAATGTGTGCTCCATTCCTGCAGTTTAGCCTACCGCCCAACCCTCTTGCTAACTTTGCCTATGACCTCATTTTCTTCCTGTTTTTCTTGTTTCGGTGAGTACTTTTAAACCCAATGGCAGACCAAGCCATGAATGAAAAGGCTATAGGTGCTGTGAAAGAAGAGATCACATCTTCTATTAAAATGTAAATTTCTAGCACAGGTCAGCCGATCATGCAATTGGTCATTTAGGAATTTGAGGGGCAGAACAGCTGAATAAGACTCTTGGACTGATGAGAAAGGTCAAAACAGCCCTGGTCTGCTCATCCAGGGCCCTGAGGTGCAAGGCTTCTCCTGGGTGGAAGAGAACACTTGGTTTTTTCACAAAGAAACTTGTGCTGTCCAAGTATTTCCTAGCAGATGTTGTGTATGCCCAGAGGGGTCACCCTGTCATACTGATCTCTCCTGGAGTGGGAGATGGCATAGAAGGAATGCTCATTTCTCATTTGCATAAGGTATTTTTCTATAGTATGGAAATTATCTATAGGATAAGTTGCCCTACAGAATGCAGTTGGTCGGTCATTAAATGGTGGAAAGCCTTTAGTGTACTGCAGGACATGACTGCCAGCTCATAGCCTTAGAGAATGTGGTTGACACTGACATGAAAGTCATACCTGGTAGAAAAAGGGGTTCCCAAAATGGTATTTTTAGGACGCTTAGAATATATCTCCATGGAGCATGATTGCATGTAACCCTGTGTCAGTGAAGGGTTCTACTCCATGCTTTTTCAACAATTCCTTGCTTTTCCTCCTCATTTCTGCTCTTTCCGTGTTCATCAACACTTCACCCTACATAATCAGGTCTATCTATAACTAGATGAATTCCTAGAGAAGTGTACTCCGAGTTACATTCTGCGGGATGAAAAGATTGCAGGTTGGATGTTGTGAATAAGGCCGTCACTGTTATTAGTATGCCATTTAAAACGCAATGATTGCTTTTTATGATGGAAATCATTTCACAAAACACTTCCTGCTAAGTGCAAAAAGCAAGTGAGAAAATTCTCTTCCCTCCCCACACAAATTCAACTTTTCTCTAGTGTGTTGATGAAAGTCTCTGGGTTCCCAAGCAAACCACACACCTCAGAAAGTCACATGAGTGGGTGTGTGGGTATGCGTATGTGGGCAGGTGTGGGTGTGTTAGAACATTGTTATTGTGAACCTGGAATTCAGCTTTTGCATACTCTCAATGGCTAGGAATATTTGTGTGAGCCAATTCTATCTGTGGGATTACAGACAGCCAGGAGTGAAATCAGGCCAGGGCTTTCTGGGGACACTTGTCCAGCTTTTGTTCATCAGTGTCATTACTACTGAGGGCTGTTTGTCCTTCCTGTGTGCTTACTTGAGTATAAAAATTCAGCCAAAAATCAAGGGAAGTTTTCTTCTGAATTGTACAAGTGCTTCTTTGAGAGTTGTTAAAACCACCAGAATAGTCCAAATCCTAAGCCTGATTTGGGAGCAAAAAAGAGTTTTCTGGAACAGTGTGTTCAGAAATGGGTTCTCACTACTTGTATATTTTGTAGGGAGGATGAGAAGCACTGGGGTTAGGAGAAAAGTGACCCAGGAGACAATGAAGAGACAAAGTCAGGCCTCATAAGACTTACAATTTACAGCCTGATGCAAAGCAATGGTTAAAGATCTGTTGGAGTGAGCGTGTGTATGAATGTTAGACAGCATGAGCAGGGCTGGAGGCTCTGCGTGTGGGTAGGAGTTTTAAAGTGTGTAGTTAAAAAGACAGTTATACGAAGTATTGTGATGTTGAACAGAAACATGTGAATCACTTTTATGTTAGCTAATGTGAGAGGACTGTTGGTTTCAGTTTGCTAATTCTACTTCGAACAGGCAGAGAGCCTTTAAAAATAAGCATATTAACTTTTGATTTAAAATTTAAACATCTTTAAATTTTAAGGGTAGAATTTTTAAGGGTAAAATTTCATATTTTAGTATATTTTGAAATATTTGAACATAAAAAAGTGCTCAAAACAAAAGTTAAAATAGGAAATGTGATTAAAAATGAGCAGCGATCATCAACATGTAGACAGCTGCATGGACAATAGCTAAATGGATAACAATATGCAATAATATGAATAAAAATTAGTAATTAAAATAAATGAGCCAGAAAAATTACAGCAAGGAGCCACTGCTCACCAGAGTATCCTAAGCATAAAGGTTGGTGCCTCTATCTTACCAGCCTCTACCTGTGCAAAGTGGTACCAAAGAAATGGCAAAATGCCTGTAAATAATGGATGAAGTGGTTTAACCCTTGCTCCAGCTTTCAACCTCCTACCCTGCAGCCACACCAGAGAGGGTCTTTCACATATCTTCTTCATCTGCTTTTACTGTGAAGGTTGTGGATGAAGATTCAAAGCTTTTTACCTCCTGGGGCAAAATTTGTGATATTGCTGAGCCGGGAGAGAGTATCTTTCTCATGGTGCCCAACGGCAGAAATGTAGGGCAGGCTATTATGGGTATAAATACTGACCAATAAAAGCTCTTCTCTGCTTTTGCTTTCCATATACTTGTGGAAAACATACGCAATAGAAATGGTGCTTGTTAACAATAACTGCTTTACATCTCTTATTATAATACATTTTTTTTCTAATACATTTTTGGAGATAGGGTCTAACCAGGTTTCCCAGACTGCCTTTGAACTCTGGGCTCAAATGACCCTTCTGTCTCAAATTCCTAAGTAGGTGGGATTGTTTATCCTGATCCTAAGTAGAAGAATAGCCCTTTGCCCTTAAGCTTTGTGTTTTATTTAAAATCATCTATAATTTTTTTTTACCTTAGGAAAAATAAGAAGAGAACAGTTAGATGGATAAAGTCTCCATTCTTCTGCGACACTACAAGAATATTTTTGTATTTATTCATGTCACAAGTATTATCTGAGCATCTATTAAATGCACAAGGACAAAATGAAAAGTAGCAATTAGACACGCTTACTGTTTTCTTAGAACTTAAGGTTTGTGAAATGTTTTTGTTGCCACAATGCAAGATGTAATTTATAAATTTATGCCTAACCCGTCACCTCATACTTATATTTATGGTTAGCTTCAATTTTGTGTTTTCTAAAAACTGGAAATGTTTCTGTCGATGTTGAAGCCCTTTTCCACCCCCAGTTTCTGGATGGTGGTCGGAATAGAGAAGCTGAAAAATTACAAGATGGGCTATCCCTGTTGCTTCTTTGGCCCTGACGGAAGTGAAGGCTTGGAAACACACCAAGGAAGCTGGTCTCTTGTAAACCTTCCAGATTGAACTTTGCAGAAAAATTAGATTTATTTGGAAGTTATGACAAAATAAGGTAATTTTTTTTCTTCTTTCTTACACTGAGCACTGAACTTTTAAAGTTCTACGTTGAAAATATATCAGTACAGAGATTAATCCTACTTAGGCGTTCTTATTTAATTTTCAGAAAGTATGAACTTTCCTGAATCATATGTTCTTATTCTTACCATCTTCCATGCCTCTCTCCCTGGAGTTCTGCTGCCTACAGCTCTACTAGGCAGACCTGGATGGTTGAATCCCAAGTATCTGCATTCCAATTAATGCCATGATGTGTCCAGGACAAACAGAGGCCCACATTTTCTCTTTCTATTTCCTACTCCACTTTCTACGAACCAAGTCTGGGTGCTACATGGTACTCTGTGAGATGCTGAAATCTCATATCTGCCCTTACAGAATGAAGGATGTTACAATTTTGTTCAGTTACACAATTATGTACACAACATGATAAAATAACTGGGTTATACTTCTCATGAAATGAGATGATCATTGGGTGGGAAATAGGTTAGCCATCAAGTGCACTGCTAATACACAGCATGTCCATGGTAAAAGACGGTAAAATTTGCAGAACTATTTTCATCTAAAGTAACTATGATAAAGTAATTTTGTAATTTCGTCCATTAAAAAAATTTGATTGTAATTGTTTTTTGGTATTTAAAGTTCATTTTCATTATGATTTTCTGATGACCTATTGGAATCATCAAAAGACGTAGACACTATGGTGTTTTAAGAAATCAGAACTATTATGTAGATCTGTCAGTATTATATGTTAAGGATTAGCTTCCCTACTTTCAAAAGCTAATGCATAAAGTAAAAGCAACCCTAAGAAGGAAGATGGATAGAAAAGAGAAAAGATAAAGATGACTTCCTCAAGGGAACTTAGCCCTTTTCTTATGGCGATTTAACTGGGCTTCCTGTGACCCTAGATTATTCTTTTTCATATTTTAAACAAAATGACAATTTGGAAAGGATAGTATTTCACCTCTGAAACTGAGAATTTTCTTTTTTGAGTCCATTATATTGTCAAGACCCAGCTGATATGTTCCAGTAGCAGGCAGACTCTTAAATATTGTATTGATAAAGACTAATAAAGATTTGTGTTCGCTCTACATTACATTGGAATTTATGCGCTATGGCTCAGATGATCCAAAACTTAATGTTTGGATTCTTCAAATAAAATGCAGCTTACTGACAAATTATTATTCCAGTCCTCTAATAGCCAACATTCTCCTTGGCTAACTCAATATTTCTTTGTTGAGTAGATCTGTAAATAATTGTTCAGTCACTGCAGGATTTCACAAAATAAGTTGAATTGCATACTCTTGGGCAGTGCTCTTTCTCTCACAGAGCTCCTTCTTTCTCACTGGTGGGGAGGAAAGAAGATCCTCCAGAGCCTACAGAGAAAGGAATTCTTTGCCTATGGTCCTTGTTTCCTCTCTGACATCTGCTGAGTTGCCCAGGACTTGATCCTTGATGAATCTACACTCCACTACCCCCACGTCCAGTGGCATTGCTAATTTGGGAAAAGAAAGTTTGAAAAATCTGGGAAAAGAGAAAAACTAACATCAAATTTCCAAGTATTATCTTGCCACAGTTCATGCTGGTTTATTCTTCTTTCCTGTGTTAAAAAGTGCTTTAAAGAGAATAGATGATGTCTTCATTAAAGGAACGATAGAAATATAACTCTATTATTGTCTCTTCTAAATGTCATACTTCCTCCTGTGTATAAATGCAAGAGTGTACATTATTTTCTAACCAAAAGTTATGTAAAGAATTTTAATTTTTGAAAAATTTGTACTCACAAAAACACATATAAAATCTATCATTCCTGTACAGGTACAAATTCCCCATCATAAATATTGTCACTGTATATATCTAAAATGTACCAATAAGATTTTTTAAAGATGCAAAAAAAATAATAAAATCTATAATTTACTTCTTCAGCGATATTTATTGTGGCTCCATGTCTCCAGTTATGTGGTAAGATTGAGATAAATTAGACCTGTTCTTGTGGAGTTTACGGTGTTTTGGCAGAAGAGTTGCTTAAAAAGCTGTAAGAAAAAAATGTGATGATTGTGACAGGGCAAAGGCTTTTGGCAAGAGGAATGGGTTTAGTTTGAATCTGAGAGCAGCTCTATAAATCTTCACCATGTCCAGTCTAGGTGGCAGGTGAAGGTCTTGAGACTTGAAAGACCAAGATTCTACTCTAAGAGAAAGCACTGCAGCCTCATCAGAGCTGGTAATCCAAAAAGGTGCTAAAAAGAATAAGGCACTAGCCCGCATGTGACATGCCTAGCATTTTGAAATTTACCTTAAGTTTAGAGAGAAGAAATTTATAGATTTTAAATTATATGTTCATTAAACAGAAAATCTGTCTGAAAATTGTGTTGCATTGTTTAGGTCCCTGGATGGGTATGGGAGATGACCAATTCAGATGTCATGTGGTTGGCAGAGCACAAAAAGAATAAATTCACAATACATTAAGAACGGCAGATTCACAAGCCCTGGGGATAGATTAGTGTGGGCCTGATGGAAAAGGAAGAGCCAGTGATGACTGTTCACCGAGGAGGATGTGAGATGAGGAAGGAGGGAAGCAGGTCAGGATGGGGAGGAAAAGAGGAGTTTCACTGTGTAGAGATTCAGTTTGAGGGATCAGATGGGCGTGTATATGATTGTTTAAAGGAGACAAATGGCTTTACCAGGGCTGAACTTGAAAGGCTTGTTGAAACCATCCTACGTAGCTGGTGACTGAGGCGCAGAGAACAGATGGGATTTGCTGAGACAGAGGGTGTAAAACTGGAAGAGAAGGCAAGTTCAGACCTTCCGAAACATGCCACTTCTTTAAAATCGAAGGAAAAGACTGACAAAAAGGGAACATTGAGAAAGGAAGACCAAAATAGCTAAAGTACAGCAGCAATGCAAAAGTCAAAGAAAATTTCCAGAAAGCAAGAGGGGCCAAAATTGTCCAATATGGGGAAGAAATCAAGTAATATAACTTCCTGAAAGAGGTAATTTGCAAAGAAAAATTCTTGAAGTATTGCAGGCAGAAGACTACTTAGATTGAAATAAAATTTAAAAAGTGGTTTGGAGGGTTTTAGAAAATGGCTTAAGAGTGCTGAAGTGCAATGAATTTGTGAAGTTCATATTTCTGACTACAGCCAGAGAAAAATGTAGGTAAACACTGGATTTGTCTTTGTAGTTTGCCTTCCTGCTTGAGTAACAAGTGTGTTTGTGAGGGCAATGTGCTAACCCAACCTCACTATTGTTATTCAGGTTTTGTGCCATGAGTGTTTGCAGCCTATCTGAGAACTGTTGAAGTGTCCTAATTGAATATCTGCTCAGCTTCGCTCTTTTGAGAAATTAATGTCAGTCCTTCAGGCATTGCCTGGGCTTTCAGATCATTATCGTTTTCAGCAAGTAGAATAAATTTTAAGTGAGGTAGGGTTTCCAAGTAGAAACCAAGCCTGCTTTGTGTTTGTAGTAAGGGTATACTTCTTTCTGGTAGTCTGACCACTTAAAATAATTTTTGAGACAAAGTTGACATAGTAGAATAAATACTGACATGGTAGAATAAATACTCTTTCGCAGGCAGTCTAAAATTGTCTTGATTGTGCTATGATAAAAGCAGTAAAGGTTTTCAAAATTGGGCTCCAAGTAGGTAATTTACTTTAAAGGAATGGCTTAGAATGCTGATTTGAATTAAAAAAAGATCAGCTGCAAATTAATGTGAATTTCATGAGGACTTTTCACAAATGACCTTTTGCACATGTGAAATGCCCATTCTGTTATTGCATTTTTAACAGCCTTTTTGAATGAGATTACAGACCCACTTTGTTTCTCAGCACTAGCATCATCATGAGGCAGCTCTGAAGAGGTCCAGTCCTTCAGCTGACACCCACACACCCCGCTGAGTTACTCTCCTCTGAAAACAATGGAGCAATTCACTGTCCAAGTGTTGTCCAGTCAACAGAAAACAACAGTCTCAAGCCGAAATCTTTAACTAAGGGAACTTTTCATTGTTTATCTAAAACGCTTTAATCCACCCGCCAACAGAGCACAGATCTTTACTGGCTAGAAGAGTGATCTGCGTTTAGTTTGAAAAATTCTAAAGTTTGCATTCATAACGGGCAGAAGTATGTCTTGTCCAAACAGCACATACACTGGCTGGCTTGGGGCTCCAGGCTGCCTTTGAAAGCAGCCAGGGAAAGTCGCTTCATGCCTTATCATGTTCACACTGGATTAATCTCACCAAACAGTGATTTGTTTCTGAAGCAAGTTGCAACCGGCTAACTGTGCTCTTTTTGCACCCCATGAAGGTGCCATTGAATTTTAAGCTTTGATGATTCAGTGTGCTGGGCCTTATTCCCAACAACTGAGAGGAAAAAGTTTCAGCACTCAGATTTTTTTTTTTTTAGTGGGGAAGGGGGCTGCTCAGGACAAGTCATGTACATTTTCCAAACATTTTTTCTTGTCCTATGCTTACAACTAAATCTTAATTTATTCTGCAGTAAGCTGTTTGTTACTGTTGCCTACTGTGTATTTGTCTTTTCCACTGGGTAGTAAACTTCTCAAGCAGAGACTTTAAGCAGGTGTGTTTTATATTTTATCTCTAGCACACCTGAAATTCCAGGATTTAATACTTGGTAGATGTTCAATAAACAGTTGCTAAGCAACGGAATAATTAAAAAATCTCCTGCTGATAGAAGAGACGTGTTGGTTAATCCCAAATGATGTAATAAGCAAGGAATATTTCTTTTTATTGTTTGCTTACTGACAACTAAACATTTTATTATAAGAGAGTGATTGTCAGAAAAACAATAGGTTTATACTTCTTAAGTCCCCAGTGCCATCATATTCACTTGTTGCTTTTAATCAACAGTGGTGACATCTGTTCTTACTCTAATAAAAACTGGAGCAAGGCGGATCTATAAGGTCTACTGTTAGAGTTGATACATCGTGTTAACTTGAGAAGTTAGAAGTTTAACTGAGAGACTCAGCAGGAAGCCAAGATTCTTACACTGTAAACATCCTCATCCTGGGCAAAGGAGGGCTACACTCACTCTGAAGAGGGGGCAGTGTGTGTACAACATAAGGGAGAAGAAGAAGCTTGGTTTTACCCTTCTTGCTCTGGCTGCTGCCTTGAAGTGTTGCCCCAGTGCCACACTACCCTGCATTGGAGCCAGCTGATTATGGACTGAAACCTCCAAAAAAACTGTAAGCTAAATCAACATTTCCTTCCCTAATTTTGAGTGTCAGGTGTTTTGTTTTAGCAAGGAGAAAAAAATAGCGAAGACATCTACTAATGCAATTTGTTTTAACTGTGAGAAAAACTGAAACCCATAGGTAAAATGACTGAACCATAATAGGCTTCTGACCAAGCCAACCCTAGAACTCTGGCCTCATTCCTCTAGTCACTGTGACACTAGGGGCCCACCTTTTCACTTATAAATGTACGGCAAGCACTGAAGCATTAAATTTCTCACACCTAAATCCCCACACTGGAAGTCAGGATGGAGCCTGATCTTAAAAAAACAGAATAAGAAGTCCAGTTCTTGTTAGGATCCAAAAAACCTAGCTGTGTGACTTTCCCCCACAATTTCTGTAAAGAATATAAGAATATGTACCCTGTATATGATTTCTGCCCAATGATGAATTAAAGAATCATGGAAGTTCAAGGTTAGGAGGCATCTCAGTTCACGGGACTATGTATTTCTTGGTCTTATCTATTATATTCCAGTGTTTGAGAACACACGTCCTGTTTTTAGCAAATCGGATAATTAGAAAGTTTATTTAAACAGACCAAAAAGTCACTTTGCGTATGTTTCAACTTCTGTCCTCTGGAACTAGGGAGAACATGGCTCAACCCTGTTGAGTGAATAAATTACGTTATTTCCATCACTCCTCCCTCAGTTTAACTATTTGCTCACCATATTCTTATAGTCATAGGTACCGTGAGACCAAATGGTAGGCTCTTTAGCTAACTGTAAAATACCTCCCAAAGCTAAAATTACTTTACAAAATGGTAACAATTCATAAATCAAATAAAGACATGAAACGTGTCTTTAGAAACTTGATTTTTTAAAAAAACTGTTTCCAAACAAGAATAGGGGCTCCCGAGAATAACAAAAGTTGAGTTGTGGAAAGATGAGATGGAAAATGCATGAGATGAAGAATTTCTCTAGAGGTTGCTCAGCCTTTAAACAGCTCTTTGGTGTTGACCGTGAATTCTCCTTCCCATTTTTTTTTTCCTTCTCCTCTTCCTTCTCCTCCTCCTTTCACTCTAGAGCCTCTAAAATAAAAATTGAAATTTATAACTTCCAGATAGCTTTGTTGTCTCCACGAATTACTCAAAGCCATTGAATTTGTGGTGGGCACCGCGTTGCATTGGCTATTTTGGGAAACTGAGATAAAAAAAATAGTGCAGTATGACTGCAGAGTTGAGGGAAAAATAAGAAGATTGACCAAATTTATGCTTGAAGTACTCAAAATTGAATATTTGGCAGCTTCTCCAGTTGCTTGTGGCTTCAGGGAGAGAACCAATAGACCCCAGTGTTCCTCTTTTGTTAGCCACTTACTTATTTTGTTAAGAAAATAAAAGTGCTTAGAAACTAGAATTAGAGAACATAAAAGTTTGCTCCCATTTTGCTGAGCACACAAGTTGTGGGTTAGGCAGCAACCAACAGAACAGATCTGCAAAGTGAAGTTAAGCACTAGGAAAACCGTACTACGGGAGAGAGAATAGGGCACTGAAAGAACTATCAGAAAAGTAACTGTGATATTTCCTAGGTAAGTTGCAGACTTCCATAACCATACCAAAAATAACTTCTACAAGTATTACTTCATCTACTTTACCTACACGAGTCCAAAGAGTGCTAGCTGAGTGATATGTTTTTGAATTTAAAAAGCAATGACTGCACAGTAGTTGAAAACATAGGGGCAGTGATTCTTTAAAAGAGTGCACCCCCCGCTCCACCTTGGGGTTTTTCTTCAGTAAGGAGTTGTCCCTGCTAAGCAGTCTGGGTAGGGGGTGCCATGACATCTGAACAAGGAAATGTTTCCTTTCCTTTTTCTTTCCTTCTCCCTAATATTTTGGACTTAATTCATTTTAATTTTACTTTAGTTATAAAATTAATTCAGAAATACGGATGCTCACTCTAAATCTGGTTAATATATTCATAGCATTTTATGTTGTATATTATTTAATGTCATTATACAACTTTATTAAAATTAAATGAGTAAGTACAGTTAATAGTGTTAAATTGGGTGCTTTGAGAGTGTAGATTTTTCATTTTTTATTGAGTCATCCAGGAGATGACTTCAGTCACAGGGACACAGAAGTGTTGTGTCAAGTTTTATACTGCTAGGAAGAAGAATAGGACAAGGCTCCTTACGCAGTTTGGGTTTTGTGACTTTGTTGTGTTCTTGGCGATCTCTAAAACTAGGATTTGAGTTTGTCTTTGAAATATTGTTTTTGGATACTGTGACCATAATATCTCTCTACAAGAAATATTAAACCCTCACAAGGTTTAAAAACTTAAGTAGGCTGTTTGGGATCTAGTTGTTTTACCAAAGAAAAGCTCTTTGTGTATCTGTGACCTCTCTACAATTGATGTATTTAGGAATGAAGTCAACAGCTAAGTGCATCCAGCTATCACTACTTTTTTCATGGTGCTTTTTATTTTTCCAATTAAGGCAAAGCTGGGTTGCATCTTGATTTAAGCATTTATTTGCTGATGACTTTGGGAAAATTGCTTAACTATTGAGCTTTATGTTCCAGTCTGCAAAATGTGACGATGCCTATCTAGTCACTGTAAGGATTAGCAATAGTGTACTCAATGCTTATGGTGCTAAGCATGATCTCCTACGGTTTTGTCACAGAGATTTAAGAGCACTTACCAGTTACTTAATCTCTGACAAGTTATGTAATGGTTTTGTTTCAATACTGGTCTGAAAATTCTGGTATAATAATAACCAATTTATAAACACTTATGAGAATTAATAAAGATAGCATTTTATATAAATTGCTTATAACAATGCATAGCATTGCAGCAAATTTATATAAACTGCTTACAACAGTGTATAATAGATACAATTTTCTGTAATTTCTGTTATTTGAAAAGACTAATATATCATCTTGGTCTGGAAAAACCTTCAGAGAACAACTTGCATCCTTAATGCTTAGAAAAAGATATTAATGTTGTCAACTGGTGGTCTAATTTTCCTTTTCTTTTAAAAATTATTTTTCTTAGAAACCTGTTATGCCTCTTTGGATAATTTATAATAGCTGCCTAACTTAGAACTATGTAAATAAAGTGTTTTTTTATAAATTAATAAAAATTCCAATTAGAGATGAGAGGTTGATCAGTGGGTACTGTGTTGCAGTTAGACTGTCGGAAAAATTTCTGTGGTCAAGGAGGGTCTGTAGATAGCAATAATATATAATGTATATAATATGCATAAAATATAGTATATAATATAATTATATATATATATTTGCTAGAAAACAGGATTTGGTGTACTTTACCATGTATAAGTGATAAATATTTGAGAAAGTAAGAATGTTTAAGTCACTTTAAAATTACATGGTGCATACATGTATTGAAACATGCACTCTGGTAGGACTCCATCAATATGTGTATTCTGGGTTTTTATAACTGGAGAAAAAATTTCTTTTATCTAATTTTTCTCTCCACAGTTTTTAACATTGAACCATAAATTGCTTCCCATATATCGGTGCCTCAATATGCTCTTAGTTACAAAAAACGGCTTTGAATTAACACCTAAAATGGTCATGTTTCATAGCTAGGTATGATAGAGTACAGTAATCATTGAACACAAGTTTGAATCCGGCGCTGACACTTACTAGCTGTGTGATAAAAGGAATTCCTATAATTCACTGTGAGTCTTACTTCCTTAAATTTGAAGGCAGAAACATGCAAAAACAAAATAATGTGTCTTCTATATACATGTTTTATGCATTCTGGAGTGGCACAAAGACACATATGCAGGATCCTAACTTTTGGTGAAGAGATTAATATTTAATGGTCTAATGACAGCCCGTTTGAGTTCAAGTACTGACTCTACTCTTTACTAGCTTGATAATATTGGCAAGTTACTTATCCTTATCATGACTCTGTTTCTCCATCTATAGCATGGAGATAGTAAAAGGACTTACCTTGAGGGCTTGGTGTGGAAATTAAACCTGATCACAAAAAAGGTTTAACAGAAGTTCAGGAAATAAGTTCTCAGGAAATGATAGCCACTATTTTCATCTTTGGAGGATAAGATTTAAGTACATACTACAAGGAAATAACATAAGATAGCCTACCTGCTTAACTTAGAATAAAGGAAACAAATGTCAGAAGGAAAAATGTTGAAAACTTCAATATTCTATGAATGAATACTATGAGGAATGTGTGTCCCAGTTCAAACCTGGATATGCCCAGTCAACCGAGTATAGTATCCCTTAAAGAAATGACAAATTTCTGTGTTTGGAAAGCAACTTTCCAATAGCAGGACAGTGTTTTGTAAGTTTCTATTTCTCAGAGCACAGCAGAGAGCACAGAAATGATGTCTTTTACAAGGCTATTTACAGAGACCAGAATCTCAGCTCCATTTGGATAGGGGTGTGATGATTGGTAAGTTTCCAAACTCAGAGTTGTGTAGTTAGACTAATATAGAAGAAACTTTGGAAACATGTGAGAGATTTGAAATTTATTACATCAACTACTTAAAAATCAACACTGGGAATTATTTTAAAAATTATACTTCTGAATAATTTGCAATAGTGGTGTTCATTTTTGTATAGTTAGGAAACAAGAGTTTTCTTATATCATTTCCTCTTAAAGTAGGTACTATATTTCCATTTTGTTCCATATTCTTTAAAAGCAAGCATTTGCAAAATCAAACAAAATTGGAAAGACATGTTTTATTGTGTTTTATGATTTTCAATATTTCCTTCAGGCTTTTTAAGTGGAAAAATACTGACTTTTCACATTTAGGTTCTAATGATTGCTAGATTTTATTGACCCTTCATTGTAGTACTTAGATTTATAGCTCCTATTTAATGCTTCAGTAAATCTAGGATTTGAATATTTTACAGCAGGTTCCTATTTTTCCCTTGAGACAAAAATGATAACCCCAGCTGGTATGACAGCTGCCAAATGAAGAGAAATCCAGAGAGTGTGAGATTATGTGACTGAAAAGAAAGGAAGTTATTCTTTCCTATTAAATAGAGTTATTATTAAAGAACTCAATGCATTGGAAATAAATAAAATGGTTTGTATCAGTGTACCTGAATGCTCAATAGATACAGGCATTGAATACGCATTGCAATAAAAAAAATCATGTAATGAATCTGTCAGGCTATTGACTTTTCACAATTTTGTAACTCACTTTTTTTGCTTTTATATTTTTTAATCTTGATAAAGGAACACCAAGTGCCAAGGAGTATTTTTAAATTATAAAATACATAAAATAAGTATGAAGGTACAGACAAAAATGTATTTATAACCATCCATACACCCATCAATCAGATTGATAAGGAAATTTGTACAAATTGGTTAGTGATAATCATTTAACCTCTCCTCATATAGCTCTATCCATTCTGTTCCCCATCTCCCGTACTGTTAGATTCTTATATTTTTTTGGGTACTGTTGCAACCTGGTATGAGCAGCTGATATCAGTGCTTCAGATGCTTTTAAGCTTTATGCAAATGATAGAATGGATTCTTGGAACACAGTGTACCTGAATTTTGAAGTATTTTTATTTTACTAAATTCATTTCTGGGGACTGAGTTGCTGTGGATCAGAGTAGGGGTGTTTCATGACTAAGCTATGCAGGCCATCTGCTTCTTTTTTGAGACAAGGGTCACACTGTGTTGTTGGTTTCAAACTTGAATCTTTTTGTCTTAGCCTCCCGGGTACCTAAAATTGTAGATGTGAGCCATGGTGTCAAGAATTATTTTTAAAAAATTTGTTACTTAAATACTTCCCATATAGAAAAAGATGTATTTTCCTTGGTTATTCATGTTTTAGTGGTTATGTCCTTTATATTATACTTTAAAGTCAGTGAGTGGATATATTAACATCCATATGTACCACAGTGGTAGATTCTCACATTTTAGTCAATGAATTAATATAGTTACTGAGAGTCTCATCTCTTCCTTTCCAATTCTTATATTTTATTCATGTAGTTTCTTTTTTTCCTATTGAGTTGAGGACTTCCCTTGTAATCTTAAATAGAAGCAGTGGTAGAAGGTAACCTTTCCTTGTCCCTGAGCTTCATGGTTTTTTTGCTTATAAACTTTCAGCAGTACACATGATGCTAGTTCTTTAGGAAAATATAGATGAATTTCTTCATTAGCTATTGACTGATACTTATATTTCTTCTTGCATCCGTTTTAGTGTGTTGCTCAGGAAAATAACTCAATATGACCTGCTCATTAAAATATATTTACATATATTTAATATAACTTCTCTGTGTTGCTGGGTACTGAACTGAGGGCTTTAGACAGTAGAAAAGTGCTCCAGTGTCAAGCTACACCCTGGTGTCTCTTTATAATGTCTCATTAGCTGTTGTTGTATCTTACCTGCCTTTCACAGTTCTGATATTTGTTTATGCCATTTTTTCTCAACATCTTTTCCAGGACATTTATATATTGTTATTCTCAATTTTATGTGGTTAAGTATTCCTGTTCTTTTTAATTTACTCATATTTGCCTTCACATCTATTAGTTATTCCTTCATTTAACTTTAGGTGTAACTTACTTTGAGGATGAGGATTTAAATGCATTTGGGATTTTAAATCTCCCTCTAGGGATTCTTTTAAGTTTTATTCTTCAGTTTTGTTGCTGTGTTTTTTTTTTTTCCTCATCACAACTAGTTTGCAACTTCTGATTTAATTTCTATGTCTTTAAACCATGACATATTTGGCCTCATTTTTTTTACTATTATTGCTATTATTAGTTTAACTTTAAAATTGTTAATTGTCATGTTTCTTCTTGTGGTTTTTAAAATCATGTTGTCCTTAGGAAATAACCTTTCTGATTTTAATATTGTTAATATCTTGGGATTAATTTTAAAAACTAAAACCAGATCATTTTGGTTACATGTTTAAATAAAAATAATTTAAAATTTCTTTTGGTGAAGTCATAGATCAGTGTTTACCTATTAAGTACAAACTTTATCATTTTGCTATTTATGGAATTGATAATTCTGCTCTTTGTATTAATTTAAATTTTGTTGTTCTATCACTTTTAAATAGATTCATGTGAAATTAAATAAGTAAATTCCACAATGACTATAAATCTGTCCATTTTTCTTACACTTAAGTTTATTTTGAATTAAGTAATTTGAGGTTATATTTTTCAAGTGCATTCAAGTTTATCATTAAAACTATTTTATTTGATTTTTATCATTATTTGGTACCTACTTTTATCCTTTTCAATTATTCTTATGTTTTTGTTTAATTTTATTTTTTTATTTGAGACAGGATCTCCAATAAACATGGTGGCCTGGACTCAGTATGTAGCCCAGGCTGGCCTTGAACTCATGGTCTCCCAAATTGTGGGATTACAGGTGTGCACCTCCATGCCAAGTATTATCTTTAGTTTTTAATACTAACGGAATCATTAACTTTCTTTTGGCTCAAAATTGTATAATCTACCTTTCAATTGCTATGTTTTTAACTTTTTACCCTTTCTGTGAAAAGCAACTTCCATCTAATTTTTAAAATTCAAACATAAAGTTAGTTTTTATAATGGGCAATTTTAATTAGTCTATATTTATTTTAATTAATTGATCAATTTAATTAAAATCAATATGGATTTTTCAGTTTTTATTGCTACCATATCCTTCACATATTCTAATTTTCAAAAATTCAGTCTTTCAATTTGAATTCTTAAGTCCCTTTTTCATTCTGGAAGTTTTCTTTCTTCCATTTATTTTCTTCTTTTCTTTTGTCTGTTTATCTTTTTTACTTCAAGTATTTTTACTTTAAATTTACTTATAATTTAAAAATATTCAAAAATTCTTTCCATTTTAGTTTTGTCTATGGTTCCATTAGTTAGCTTGTGGAACTTAACAACTGGTCTTTTTGATCCCTATTTTTTCACATATTTTTCCCATATACCAGAAGATGCTCTGGAAGATTTGCTAATTGCTGATTGTTCTCCTTGACTTTCCCAACTCTCAGACCTAGTGCTATCTGAACATTTTATTTATCTTCCCTGATGCTGCTTTAATTAATCTCATTGCCCGACTCTGTTACCAAATCCAGTGTAGGAGTTTAAATCTTTGTTATTCACACCTGACATTATTTTCTCCCTTCAAACATGAGGTTGATCAGTTTTCCTCTTTCCTCTCTTACTTTTTTACAAATTATTTTCTCATGTTTCTCCCACTGCCGTCAAATAATAATTATCTGAATTTATCTGGTCACCCACATTCCCCAATGCTTAAAATGGGCCTTTCTATTTTGTCATATTTTTTCTAAAGTAGCCACAAATTCTGTTCTGATGGTTTTCTACAATTCAGTGAGTCATCATATTTTTCAGTATTTTCCTTCATTTTTCTTTCTTAATAAAACATTAAATACATACAGCTGCACAAAACTGTTCTACTAGGCAAAAGATATATATTCATAACCATATTAAAATGCTATTCATTTATAAAAATATCTGTGGTATTGTGGTTCCAGACCAATAAATGCAGGAATTGAAATGAATTTTAAAATAGCTTTGCTAGAAGTACAAGGATGGAATAACAGTACTAAATGAATTATTTTAATTTACAAACTCATTCTTTTATTTTTTGAAATACTATTTCATATTATAAAAACAGTGCATTTCAGATTCTCAAACTGAAGAACACTGATCTAGAAGATAAAACAAGAGCAATCATCAGAACATTATCTTGTGGATCAGAATAAGGAATTAATTTCATCCTTCTTTGAAGACTGTTAAATGAAAAATGACATATGGTTATATGAATGTAGCTATCCTAGATTTTGGGATAACCAGGCACAATATTTGGTTATATTGGAAAGTGACTTATCTTCAGCTTTGAGACTGTATAACACATTTTTCAAGACATATTTTAAGACCTGCTCTGCCTATGGGTTCTATTGATAGGGAAGAAATATAAAGTTAAGAGCAAGAAAACATCGCTGAAAAAAATAGGCACTTTCTTTCTTATAACTTATTCCCATGTTCACTTCAAAGGAAAAGCTATGCAGTCAGGATTCTAAAGGTTATTGCCTCAGCTCTGAGGAATACCCTTCCTATTGCATTTTCCCCCAAACTTCAGAAATGAGTCTCTTGCATCTCTTCCCAACTATCACACTATCTCAGGTTGAAATTTTCGTCATTAGGAATTCTCATAGTAGTACAAAGGAGTAGGATAAAATTCTTGATTAAAGATCCGTTGCTATTAGAGTTAACCCTCAAAACTACTTTTTTTAATCCTTTTTTTTTTTTTTTTTGCGGTACCAGGGATTGAACTCATGACCTTGCGCTTGCCAGGCAGGCGCTTATGCCACTGAGCTAAATCCCCGGCCCCAGTGGATATAATCCTTAAGATTTTAAAATATGAATATAGGTTAAAGCCAAGGAAAGAAATCATTCAGTGTTTAAAGAAGAACTCTGAAACAGAGGTTTTTAGCTACCAATTAATTGTGTTATTTGATTTACTGAAATATGATAACATTTTTTCATTTAGGCTTTGGTAACTAACATTCCAAGTACAGAACTGAGGAAATAGATCCCTTGTTATGAAGGGATTACAAACCAGCTGATACCAAGTCAGACTGATTTATTTCTCTAAAGTGACATAATCTTAGTTATTCAGCATCCATATCTCACTGTCATAACTTCCACATTTCAAGGAAAAATGATCCAAACTTCCAAGTCTAAAACTGGTGGATATGTTCAGAGAAATTGAAAAAATCCTCTAGACACTGACTAATTAGCTAGTTATATTTATCTCAGGAATGGGAAGGTTAAGAAAGTCTGATACTCACGGCATTTGGAGCCTGAGAATGTTAATGTAACCAATGTCCAAGGTTCAGTGTGTAGCACTGTAAACTAGAATATAATCAAAGCTGTGAAATCACAATATTTGGATTGCAGGGAAATAAACTTCCCATTATCTGCCATAGAGTCTTGGATCTCATTAACTGATGGCCTAGATGGGACACAAGACTTGATGGCAATTTAACTGTCTGGCCCTGTTTTTAGAACTCAAAATTTTTCTGTTTCTGTTTTGGAGAGGAATTTTCCTAATATCCGCAGGAGATCCAAGATGATGTGTCACTCAGATTATTGCTCTAGGTGTGCATGCCCAGCGTGCCCTGGGGAGGGTTCTCCTTGGGCCCCCAACTGACAGTTTGCCTCATTTTCAGAGACCAAACCCCCCTCTCCCGAGAATACACTTTCCCCAGGCAAAGCACATCTGATCATGGATCAAAACAGAGGTCAAAAGACAGCCATTTCTGTTCCTGGTGTCACTCCTGATGGGATGTATCTACTTCTAGACTCCCTCTAAGACCTTCTTCCTGAGTTGTCTTGATTTTTACCTTTTCTTTCCAAAGATGCCAATTCCTAACAAAAAGTCTGACAAACTGCATCTCAACGACTGCTGCTGAAGAAACACACCTTTCACAAATGACACATAAAAGGGCATTGTGAAATCTACACTATCTTGTGCTAATTTGAGAGGGTTCTGGAAACACATATCAGTTAAAAAACAGTATATCAGCAAATATGAACGGATAGTTTTTTAATACAAGTGGGTCAAATTCTCATGTCAGTTGTTCAAACTTTCTTAAAGCTCTGCCCAAGTACATGGACAAATACAGTACTGTTGACACATCTCTTTCTTTCTTGTAGCACCTCTTGGTTTACTATAAAAATTACCTATTAAACAACAATTTAAAAAAATAGATTGTAAGGAACTAAAGCAGATGGGCAAATATTATAACAAGGAAACACTGGAAAAAAAGAATTAAAAATTCTAAGATTGTGAAAGCAAAGCAGAAAGCCCACTAAATCAAGCAAAACAGTAGCTATCGGAAGTGAATGACATGTTAAGGACCCTAAGTCTTTGAATGAATATGGCAGTGCAGCTCAGAGTTTTAAAGTGGAGAGCGGGAGAGAGATAATATTTGTTTGAGGAAGAAAAACTTCATAAAGCAGAATGTAAGAGAAAGGCTATACAAATGCAAAAGATTCCTCCAGGTAATATTGAAGGGATACACAGTTTCTATTAAAGAACCACAGAAGTGATGAAAAGGGAACTTGCTTTGCACCTTATTGCACTTCCCTTGATCTCTGCTTCACTCACAAAGAAAACAAGTGGAAAACAATTGGAATTTTTCAAGTAAGTTTCTTGAAATGTAAAACCTATTAAATAGTTTTTCTAAGAATAGTTATGCTTGTTAACAGTGGTCTCTGGAATAAGATCTATAGTCTATTAGTGCATATTTAAACTTGCAAACGTGCGTGCATTAGGAAAATATTTTCTCTGATTTTTTTTTAAATTCAGGTCTGTGCTTATTCTTTCCAGGAGTGAGTTCACTGCCACAGCACACATGTGCCAAGTCCAGGTATGTGCCAGGAGGTAGATGCCTCTGGTCACTTGTGCAACTCCAAGGCACGCCAGGCTGTGATACTATCAATGACAAGTTGGCTCTCAAGGTCATGTGAGCTTCTAGTGTGACACTTCTATATTTTGTGAAATGTTTTGTGAACAGATGGTAGATACGGTCAGTGATTATCCTTCCAATGAAAGTGGCCACATGCGTCCTCTTTCCAGCTTCTAGATTAAAGATATGAAACTACATGTCTCCGTGAAAGTGAGTGACTGTAGCAAATTACATTAGTAAATTAAATGTTGAAGTTGGTATCATTATAAGCACCATGTATGGTATCAGTCCAGTTTTTAACTTTTTAACTCCTTGTGTTTATCAAAATTAATGTACTGCTGTAGTTACCCATGTCAGTTTTTGTTTGTTTTGTTTTGTTTTTTGAGATAAGTTCTTACTACATAGTTCAGGCTAGTTTAAACACACTATGTGGAACACATGGATCTTACACTCCTGATGATCCTCCTGCTTCAGCCACCCTAGTGCTGGGATAATAGGTGTGGAACACCATAGGTGGCAAAATGTTCAAATTTTTAGAAGTTACAAATTAGATATGTGTACTATCTTTGGATGAATAAAACAGCAATTTTGGCTGTTTCAAATAACTGAGGTCCTACATATGATTTTATTTGGGAAAAAATACTGCTTTAAAAGTTTGGAAACATACATGGACAATGTAATGATCTCTTTTTCTTTCAAATAATTCTTTATTTTTAGATACATGTTTGCAAGAAGTGAATGGATAAGAAAGGATATCCATTATGCTATTGCATACAATACAGAGAGTAGAACACCGTGGGCTTTTCTTTTCACCACTAAAATTTTAGTAACAAAAAATCAGCAAAACAAGAACAATGCAATGATTGTGTTTTATGAGGGAGTATTAGCAAGACTCTGCTATGTATCTAAAGGACATAGAGGCTTCTCATTAAATATTTGTTGAATTAGCATTAATGGATATTAACTCCTAAAAGGCCTGGAAAGAACTAGTCAAATATACAATGACCAGCACTTCAGAGTTAGTTTATTCAACTAAAATGAAGCAAAATAAAACCCAATATGAAAAAGGTACTATGAAATTTAATACATCCAGATCAATACAAACATAAAACTCATTGGATATCTCAAATACAGTTTCATATGTAAAGAGATAAAGAAGAAACAAATTGTCAAAGAGACAATGAGCTGAAATGTGTCTTCCCTAAATTTATATGTTTTTAGCCATGCAGGGCTGGGAAGAGAAACAAGAATCCAATTTGCCCTTCCTGTGAGCCAGCAGCAGTCATGTGGGGCTGGGAAGAGAAACAAAAAACTAGTTCACCCTTTCTGTGAGCCAGTGGCAGCCATGTGGGGCCCAGGAGGAGAAATAAGAAGCCAATTAACCCTTCCTGTGAGCCAGCAATAGCCATGCAGGGCTGGGAAGAGAAGAAACTAAATTGCCCTTCCTATGAGCTAGCTGGTATGCAGGTTGGGGGACAAGAAGAGCCACCCATCCTATAAGCAACCAATTGAGTTGATAGCAACTGAGATACAAAAACAACTTATTCCTTGTATTATTTGATTGGTTTTGTGGGCCTAAAGCCTGTAGTCTGACATCCATTTAGAGGTTAACAATATGCAGTGTAGTGACTATGGGAGATTTCCTTCTGATTTGTTTTTGAAGTTCACTATTGTTTGCATTGTTTTGTCATGTTCTGTTTTATTGTTTTGTTTTCTTTAATATTCTTTTGATTGGTTTTATTATGTCCTGTGTTTGATTTTATGATGTCTAATTCAACAATTTTGAAGACAGCAAGAGGCATTATGGTAAACATTGTTAATTTCCTATTATCCTGTTTTGAAGTCCTGTATCACTTTCTCTGTTTTGTTTTGATAGGCTTTATTCTATTTTATGTTGTTTGGTTTTATTCTCTTTAAGGTAAAACTTTTTAAAAATTGTATGTTTTAGCTCTTAGTCTAGTACTTTACAATTTGACAGTAGTTGAAAGGTTTTAGTAAGAAAAATAGGATCATTAGGGTGAGACTAACCCGATACAATTTATGCCTTTATAAGAAGAGGATACGGGGACACAGATAGGGACACCTGCACACACAGAGATGACCATGGAGCACACTGTCAGAAGGTAGCCAGATGCACCTTAAGGAGGGTGGCCTCAGAAGAAACCAAGCCTTTCATACCTTGATCTCAAACTTCTAACTTCCAAAACTGTGAGAAAAGAAATTCTGTTGTTTAAACCACCCAATCCATGGTGCTTTGCTATGGCAGCCCAGACAATCTGATACTAATACTTGTTGTATAAGGTTAAATTCAACATTGGCAATAATAAAACTCAAATCCAAATCTGAGAAATCCACTATGGTCCTTACACTGATTCTTACATGCAATAGGAAACTTGAGTCATATACTTCATGGGAATCAGAGAAATTATTCCAACTATATTTTGGTGAACAAGATAGTTGACTAACATGTCACTTAAAACTTCTAGCTTTTTCTTTCTAGTCTGAAAAATAAGTCTAAGAATGAATATAGGATTATGAACATGCACACATTAAAATTCACACAAAATGAGTCTGCTTTTCATATTCTCATTTTATGTGACTTCAAAAAGATTTATTGAATTTGGATAGAGATCTGTGTTTTAAGACTCACATTCCATATTATGGTTCAGGAGATCTTACTAAAAGACCACACTCTTCTGTGATTTTAGGGATTAAATTACATTCCAAGCTTTTCCCAAACAGCTTCTGCCAAAGTCCATAATCAGTCTTTTTTTTTTAAAAAAAACTAATTCCTGCACATAAATTCTGTTGTTACCAAAGTGATAATGCTAAATATAGGTACATAAAGTAGAAAGAAAATGTTGCTTCTCTGTAATTCTGTGGAAAATGAGGGTGAATAAAAACTTCTCTATGGCAATGAGTTGATTCAATTAACTATCTTAGTTAAATCTAATCTCATTATAGATCCAAGCACCATCAAGTGCAGTGGAAAAAGTAACTTCCTAAATAATGTTCTGGCTGGTCATCAATTAACATAATATAGATAGGTAAGTGCAAGTCCTCCGGAGTCTTTTGCCATTGTACTTCAAAGAAAGCTTAATCAAAATTTTCATGTTTTTTGTTTTGCTTTTGAAAGAAGGTCAGGAGTATCTGGGTATCATTGTCAAATGAATCCTCATTAGTAGTTCATGAAAGGAAAATTTCCCTAAAGCTGTCTTCTCAATTGAATAAATCAGCTAATTTAGTCTTACTAAATTACCAAACTTTTACTAGATGTAGGCCATGAAAAGGCTTAGTGCTTTCCTGTGAAGGAAAGGAGGATTTTTCTTTCATTAAATGGTAAATAGAGTAGATAGTAAATAGGTGGTCATGCAGTGTTTGGAAATTCTGGAAGAAATTTAGAACTAAGGAGGAGTTGAATATAATTCCTTAGGAAATGAAAATAAGCAATGTGTCTGCACTACTTATGTAGTTTTCTTTGAAACTAGAATAATCAAAGATATAAAAATTGATAACTACACAATGTTAGAGAAATTAAATAACTCTTAAACACAGAGATGTTTATGTTCATGGAGTGAAATACTCAATATTGTTTGCATTGTCTTCAAAATTGAGTAATATAATTAAGGCAATCCCAACCTAAATAGCGATAAAATTTTTGTAGACATTGACAAGTAATTCTAAATATCAATAGCTAAAATAAACACAGGGGGAATAACATTATGTGGTTTCAAGACACTAATATATATATATATATATATATATATATATATATATCACATTTTATTTAGAAATTCCCATTTAGTTTAACTTTCTCCATCTAGATTGTTTATTCTGTATATTCTGTAAAAGCAAGAGATTATCTTGCTCTTATGATAGTAAAAATGAGCTCCACATTCAAAAGAGAATAAAACAGATCCCTCAAAAAATTGTATGTGTCTTAAACAGAAGACATAACTTCTGACACTAGGAAATTTCTATAATCTAATAGAAGGACACTAAAGTAGTAGAAGGGTCCCTCTAGACTAGAAGCCAATGATTATGTTTGCTTAAATATTATTATATCAGAGAAAGAACTCAGGATACTAGCGACTTATCTTGTCCTCCCTAGTTAGTTTAGTAGAAGTCCACATTTTCTGAAAAGCTCAGCTTTGAGGAGCTTCTTGGAGAAAGATTAGAGTTTTTTAAGACGTTCTGGGAGCTATCCAGGAGTTCTGAAAGGCATGAAGCCACATAAGTTCTATAAATAAATGAAATGTTTACTTTTGTATATTGTTATTAAAATGAAGCTGGTAAAATACTGTAATAGCTGGTATAGTAAATACATGAGATCATAGCTACGAGTAACAGTGGGCTGTCCTTCCTGGAAAATAAAGAAAAGTAAATTAGTTTTCCAAGTACTGCAATGATACTTTTTGACTAAAAGAGGGATCTAATATTAAGTTCATTGTATTTTTTCTAACTAGCCCATGGGTTTAAAAAATTGATTTATCTTCTCAGGATGCTGAGAGTGTCTGTGGTTTTTTTCTTTCAAGAAGAGAGATGTGTGTTTATTGCTGATGTTCTTATAAACACAGAGCTGAGGGTTGTGATCCATCTTTATGTAATCAGTAGGCACAGGCCTTACTCAAACAGAGATCCAAAGCAGACACCACCTTTCTTGCCCTCCCAGAGCTGCACTAGGGTGAACTATGGGGCCCATGCCCTGAATTCACGCTCAGCACCAGGGTCAAAGTGAAAGGACTTCTGACAACTGCTCCACTGTGGGGTCTTCATGCAAATGCTGGAAGGAAGATGGCTCTTCTCTGTCATGCTCTGTGTTCAGTTCATTAGCACCACCCTTTTTACCAGTGAGGGTTTGATCAAGCTCAGTAATGCAACCCAGAGTAAGGAGGTGGGAGAAAGAATGACAGAGAAGTGTCCGTCAGAGCAGCCACTGATCTGTTCCATCTCTAAGCGATAAATATTATTTCCCCTGCTTCTGAGTTTCTGTCATCTACTCTAAAAGGAATAGGGGAAAAAGCTAATCATCATTTTGCATAATCTGAATGTGTAGTAACCAAAATACTAGCTTGAGGAGTATAAATCACAAGTTTTAACATTCACTCAAGATCTTATTATTCTATGTTATTTTAGGGCCCCTTCACACATTCTAATCTGTCTCGTCCATGTTTTTCTTGATGATTTATCTTATAAAGTCAGATGGGATCACAGTTATTTGTTTTTCTTGATAACTTCTTGATTTTATAGAGGGAAGAAATGGGAGAAAGTTTAAAATGGGTAATAATTTACCATTATTTGAGGGGTTTTGCTCCCTTTTTTTCTCTTAGAAATACCTTGCAATCCTGTAAGTTGCAGAAAACTTATAACTATACAAAAATAATTATCAAGGGGAAATACAAAAAAAAATCATGTGTAGAACTTGATTAGTTGTTACCAGTCAGATATTTGTCATTTGTCATCTATTTTTATATTGTTTTCCACCTTTCTGAAACCTTTATATATGCATTCTCAGGATTCTCCTTTGATACAGATAAACTCTTTTGTTAACTCTCTCATTAATTAATGAATTAAATAAAATTGTTGACAGACTTTTTTATATTTCTGACAGTAATTGTTTTACCTTTTAAAGTAGATCTTTTCTTAAGAGCTTAAATGGTCTATAGACTCTTTCTTCCTTTGTTGAATTGCAAATCTATAGGTAAAGAAACTTCCCACCAAATCATAAAAGTTCTGAGCTGCCTTTGCCATTTGATTGTGGAAGTTGCAAATGTGAAAGTACTAGTCCCTGCAGAGTATAAGTGATGAAGGAGATTGTGAAGATCTAATGGTGATAGCCAGATATTCAAGTCAATGTGCCCCTCAAAAGATTGGAATTCTTTAAATGAGGAATCAGAGTATAGATATATGGCTCGGTGAGTTAGATAATTCAACTGGATTGTGGCAAGAATGCCTCTCTTTCTTTAATAGATGCATTACCCAATGGCTTCCTACTTCACTATCTTGTCCCACATGTAAAGGTAAATATTTGAGGAAACAGAAAAATCAATAAAACAATTGATGCTATTTATCGAAAAGCTACAAACTACTTACTCCTTCACCAACATTTTACATTTATTATTAGTTACTCCACTCAACAGATCTCTGCAATATTCTTATACTTGTAGATGAGAAAACCAGTACTCACAGAAGCTAAATAACTTTCCTCAAAGCGTCTGTCCAGTGAGTTTTAGAGGTAGGATTTGAACCTTTTTTTTTTTTTTTTGCTTCACTCTGAAGTCAGTGTGTTGACAGAGCCATTACACAATATGAGGCCTATGTAACTGGACTCTAGATTTCTACTGTTTTTCTCTGAATCCTGCTTCTACTAGTTTGCTCCCTCTGATGTCACAGGCATGAGAAGATGAGTGAGAAAAGACATGAAAAAGAAGACAAAAATGGAAAGCTCTGAAATACAAGAATATGAGAGAACCAAGGGAATGTGTGGTCATGGAGAGAAAAAGGGAGAGAATTTCAGGAAGAATATGATGCAACTACATCAATGTCAACTAATGCAGTTATCATGAGTATTGTGGAGCAATCTTAGGTAGTCACTGCCACATTTCAACAGAATGGGGACAGAAATGAGAAGATAGTCTGTTGACAGACAGAATGCGGAGGAGGATATGAAAGGAAAAAATTGAAGGCACAAAACAGGAATGAAATGCTAAAAAAAAAAATTCTTAGGACAATTTAAAGAAGGAGAAAAGACCATCTAAAAGACAGACTGATGCATGAGCCTTAGAAGTCAAAAAATAAAATACATGGAAATCATAATTTCTCTTTATAAGAGAGAAGAGTGCTGTGTGGGAAAGAGATATGAGTTTATGTGGACAGTAGTAATGTGGAGGACAACTGAACAGTTTCCCAGTGGATGGCTCTAAGTTGTCATTGAGGGATGGCCAAGATTACTTACCATTAAGGTCTGTGCCTAGCTGTACCCCCAAAGTGTCATGTAGTCATTGGCTGGGCTTTTATAGGGATGACTGCATCTAGAGTATGTGATATTGAGATTAAGGTTGTGTGACTACTAAATTAGTCTACAAATTGGTTTGGCATAGTTCTGAATGTGTAGGATAGGAAAGTCTTCCCTGGGTGTGAGTGCTTCCAATCCTAAAGATGTGCATCCTGGGGTCATGGTTTATGTCAGTGGTTCCCAAACTTCATGCAATTACGGACTCTACCAAATCTAGCGTTTGTGATTGGTTTGTTGTCTAGTGCACGGATTGGTGGTGTGAGTGCTACACCCACCTCGGGGTGGAGCCAGGATACCATATAATGGCAAGAAAAGGGTGTCTCTCTCTCTCTCTCTCTCGTGGGGTTTGCTCATGCTGTTTGTTGTGGCCATAAAGGGCTGCCCCGCCATGCCATACTGGCTTGGAACCAACAGAGTATGGACTGAAATCTCCAAGAACTGTAAGAAATAAACCCTTTTTCCCCTAATTTTGGGTATCAGGTATTTTGTCTCAACAACTAGTAAAATAACTAAGATACCTGGGATAACATAACAGAAATGGGACTGTGTGATTTCTTGTTCCTTGCTGCTTCTTCACTACTCAGATGATTTACTGCCATCTGCTTGCCAAGAATATTTTTCCTCTGAATACCCTTCTGGCATGCTGTTCTGCCTTGGAGCCAGCCAACTATGAACTAACACCTCTACAAACTGTGACCTAAAATACACCTTTACTCCTCTAACTTTTGATATTCATTAATGAGACAAAGTAACTAAGACTCTTACTATGAGGATATAAATGAATGGCTGGTGAGGCCAAGAGTCCAGCTACTAGTGGTTATTGAGAACTCAACAATGCGACACTGGATTACTGTAATATTAGTACCAAGTAGGTGAGGTAGACAAGTTGTAAAGAAGAACAAGGGATATAATGAAATTGCAATGCTAGCAGAAGTGACAGAAATGAGGAAAGGAGCTTGCCTAGCTAAATGTAAAATAGTTAAGTCTGGGTGAGTCACAAGCTGGTAAAACAAGTGGGAAATCATCACTAAAGACCACTGCAGGAGGAAGAACATGAGTAACAAAGAAATATCCTAGTTGATATTTTATCTAAAGAGCGAGGAGAGAGTATACAAGACATTGTTGATTAAACAATGGAAAAATCCCTTCATATCTCAACTTCAAAAAGATTAAATGAGTTACTAAATGCAATGTTTTATTCTGATGAAAGTTATTTTAAACAGACTTCCACCCATTTCTGAAGTAGCATGACAATGGTGGGTGGGGGGAGTTATATATGAGAATTGGGATCAATGTCTCCTGAGATCCACCCCATGTTGGAACTTGGTCGTGCTGGGAAAACAAACAGCCAGCTCACCACCCTGGTAAGTGGCTGTGGCCTGGCAAGCTGCAGCTGCTCCAGAGCAAGAACTATCAGTGTCTCCTGAGATCCACACCATGTTGGAATTTGGGGTGCTGGGAAAACAAGCAGCCAGCTTGCTGCTCTGGCAAGCAGCTGTGAGACTGCCGGTGTGCAGGCTAAGAATCAAACATCCATCCCCCTCCATCCCCTCCCCCTTTAGCAGGTGGGAGCAGGAGATCTGAGTATCTCTTGTGAGTTTGACTACATGCAATATAGCAAATAAGGGGATTTCCTTCTACCATCTCTTTGAAAGCAAATATTTTTATCATTGTTTTCCTCTGTTCTGATTAATGGTATGGCTCTATTCAATATTCTGTTTTTATAAGTTTGGTATTTCCTTTGATTTTGCTATACCTGATTGAAAGGATAACTATTGCGAAGAAAACAGGATATACTATTGTACCTATTACTGTTATCCCAGTAACCTGCCGTGAAGTTCTGTACCAGTTTCACTACACTGTCTCAGTTGGCTTTGTTCTGTCTTGTTCTGCTGTATTTTGCTACCTTAAAAAAAAAAAAAAGAATTGGTCTGTAGAAGCTTCTTGTTTCTTTCTTTTTTGAGTAATATTTTTGTCTTTGCTTTGCTCAGAGGCAATAAATTATCTGCACCTTGACTGAGAAAATACTATAGTACTAAGGACTTTTAAATGATTCTTACAAGTGATATCTTATAGAGTCTTCCTAAAAGTATGAAAGCATGATGAGAAACCACCACAGAAATTTTGTGTTTAAATTTGGAAACCTTAATCCATATTCTCTCCACACTTAATTGGGAGTGAAGGATACAACTTATTTCCAGTCAGGTCTTTGGTTGGAACAAGAAAGAAAAAAAATTTTGATAAATGAAATCAAATCATCAACAGTTTTTACATTTCTTGTGTGTTAGCCTAATGTTACTTACCTATGCTCATGAAAACTTTCAGAATTTAAAAAAGGGTTGTTCATTGTATAGACACAGAGGAAAGGCCTTATTTTTCTTGTTTTCCTCTCAACCCTTGAAGAATTCAGCATATGTTGATTCTCTAATTTGTTAAGAGTATGAACACTGTACATAAAGCAGTATTTGGAGTTCTTATTTGCTGACATCAGCTGAGCAAATGAGACGTTAACTTTGTCTTATTCTGTTTAAATTCTGTATCAAGTTACAGCACCTACTTAGAAAGCTTCTTAGATGTTTGAGGAGGGGTAGCTGGAGGGGGGTGTGTGAGAGGATGTGTTAATGATGGATTCCCTGAGATGGAGCTGTGCAAATAGATGCTGAGTCAGAGTCTAATGTATGTACACAAGTCTATTAAGCTCTTCTCTCTGTCACGCTCAGCATTTTCCTTTCCATTTTTCTATCGGAAATACTATTAGTTGGTTAATGCACCTTGCTACAAATGGCAAGAAAGGCTTTAGGGATTTGTTATATGATAATGTCCTTAATCATTGCACAGATAAACGTTCTTAGCACTTTGTCTAAAGTAAACTGGCCTAAGCCCAAAAGGTCATCATACGATTTTCAATGTGGTTTTTCCCGGAATATTTTTAATGTATAACAATGTAGTTTTAATTATTGATTTCCCTATTCAAACTCCAGGAAAAGAGAATTCGCATGAAACAAATGCAGGGAATCATGGCAGAACTGGAAAATGCTGGATGGAATTTAAAGGCTTCATGATCAGTTAAATGACTGTAGGAATTTTGAGTGTTAATTTAGTTTTGCAATTTTTAAATGAAAAACATTTTTAAGGTGGGGAATTATTTTGCTTAATATTTTCTTTTCTCGAAAATCTGCTCTGTGTGCGTGATAATCATCTGGGATGAAGCCTGTGCTAGGTCAGAACAGCACCGGGCAAGGGTGACTTTTACTTTTTCTGCCTTTATCCATTATAACGATTATTATTGTTATTGTCATGCCGTATGTTATTACTTTTTAAGCAAATGTTATCTAAACATAAATTTTACCACCACTCTTGAATTTATATATAATGTATATGCAACATGTCTATTACCTTAATCCGTATTCTCTCCACACTTAATTGGCACATTGATAAATAAGAACTGTATATATTCAAGGTGTACAACATGCTGATTTGATATGAGTATATGTTGTGAAATAATTGCCATAATCAAATGGATTAATGTATCTACCACAATACTTAAGTTTCAATTGTTGTGTGTGTCCATATGTGATGAGGATATTTAAGATCTGTCTTAGTGCATTTCAAGTAAATGATATGTATAGTCACCATGCTGAATATTATGGTAGATTTCTAAGACTTGTGCACCTTGTAGTTGAAAGCATATATATATATATATATATATATGCTATATATACATGAGTATATATATATATATATACTCACATACATATATGTACATACATGTATATACATATATATAGCATGTATATCATGCATATATATAGCATATGAAATATATATGTATATATATTAGCTATATTATAAAGGAGAATTCCCAAATATTGTTTCTTAGCTGTTTTCTTTGTGTTGCTGCCTCCTAGCTGGCCACCTAGAAGGTGTCTGCTCCTCTTAGTGCTGATGTTTGGTCACTTGCTGGGAATCTGGTTGGTTTAGGAGATTGTGTAAATCAATTTAGAGCCCTGAGGTGCATGCTCTCATTTTCTCCCAAGTAGTCTGTATTTCTTATGGCTTCCAGATATAGATCTTCAGAGAAGAAGTACTCAGGCACTCATGAGGAAATTCTCATTTTCTTTTGCCACTTCTTTCAGCTGCTCTGCACTCCAGAGTTAACCTGTTTTGTTCAGCCAGGCTATGCAAACTGATGCATAAATCAGGAGACAAGTTTCTAGCACCTGGAAAAGTAACAGAAAATTCCCTTGCATTTAGAATATTCACAAAGAGGTCCTTGTAAGTTGTTTAAAATGTTTGTAACTTATTAATATAAATGTATCAGTGAAAGGTTTGAGTTGTTTTCAACAAATATAATTTTACAGGTCTGCATTCATTCACTAGATCTTCCATGTTTGAAAATCCTTTAGTCCTTTAAAAAAAAAAATTCCTGGGAATTAATAACACTGGTACTGAGTTACCTTCTACATAAAAACTTGTGAGAGATTGAACTGAAGGAGAATTTACAAGCCAAGAGGAAGTCCAAGCCTAGGAATTCTGTTACTCTTATAACCATTGATAACATCACTTAACCTGAAACAGCTCAGAGCTGCATTCAGCAGTGCTCAGTTTTAAATGTTTGATATTATCAGCTGCACCATGGGAAATACAAAACAAAAGTGATTTTTCAGGTCTTGATAGACGAAAGTGGAAGGGAGTAGGCTTAGACTATTCTACATAAATGTGCATATCTCTTATTGCTATTAATATAAATCTCTGTCATTGCAAACAATTGCTAATTTTGCTTGAAGTTCATTTCCATCACTCACTAGAAGCAGAGACCAACATGACTACAGCTGTTTCTGCTGTCCTTTGAAGAGATTTCTGCGATGAAAGATGACAAAAAGCAATGCAGCAACCTACTTATCTGCAAAATGCTAGCTCCAGTGCCTAAGGGAAAGCACTCACTAATTCTTTTCATATGAAAATGAGTCTTTGTCAGAGAAGGAGGTGAACAGTAGGGATTTACAGGGATGAGTAAATGAAACCTTTAACAACCCAAGGAACAAAAACAGGAAAAACATTTGACTCCTCATTATTAAATTGGAGGCTGTTACAGGAAAATACATTATTTCCTCAGGTCACCATGCTTTGAGGAAAGTTAATCTGTGACTCAAATCAAAGCTTTGATAGGAGCACCAATGGTGATTTTTTAAAAATAGGTTTTATTTTTTTAAAATTTTATTTAAAGAGGAAAAAAAGCAAAACAGAAAAAAGGGTAAAAACAATACAGAATTTCAAAAAAATAAACAGTAAGAAATCACTAGTTGATAAATTACATATTGTCTTCTTAGATATAGTTGTTCAAGTTACAAAATTAAAACATACAAAGTAGACATTCAAACAATGAGGCTGCAAACAGTTCTGTTCAATGATCCAACAAAAACTTAGCAACATGGCTATCAATCTTACACACTTAAATATACAAGCAGTTATATCCTTTAGAGCACTTTCTTTTCCTCCTTTTGCTTTTTAAGTCCATTATCTGTTTAGTTATATCATATTTCAGCTTGCTCAGTACCTTACTGGTCTGTGTTGTTGTTTTTATTTACTTTTTGTTTATTTATTATTATTTTATTATTTATTTATTTATTTACTTATTTATGTAATTTGGAATGTAGTAAAATATAACAGAACAAGAGGGAACAAAGCCAATTGAGACAGTGTAGTGAAACTGGTACAGAACTTCACAGCAGGTTACCGAGATAGTAATAATAGGTAAAATAGCATAGCTCGTTTTCGTCACCGTAGTTGTTCTTTCAATCAGGTACAGCAAAATCGAAGGAAATGCCAAACATAAAAACAGAATATTGAATATAGCAATATCATTAATCAGAACAGAGCAAAACAGTGATAAAAATATTTGCCTTCAAAGAGATGGTAGAAGGAAATCCACCTTATTTGCTATATTGCATATAGTCAAACTGGCAAGAGATGCTCAGATCTCTGGCTCACACTTGCTAACAGGGGGTGGAGGGAGTGGGGGATATGGATGTTTGATTCTTATCCCATGCACTGGCAGGCTCACTGCTGCTTACCAGAGCGGCGTGCTGGCTGCTTGTTTTCCCAGCATCCCAAGTTCCAACGTAGTGCGGATCTCGGGAAACACTGATGGTTCTCGCCCTGGAGCGGCTGTGGCTTGCCAGGCCACCACCATATACCAGAGAAGTGAGCTGGCTACTTAAAAGTAGGTTTGGTATGTGAAAATTTCTCTTAAATTAGATAAAAAGTTTTCTTATCATGACCAAAAAAAAGTACCATTTTTTATCTCTTTTTATTATGTTACTTAAGTAATTTTGAACTTCAGCTAACCCCTCAGGCTTATATTATGGCTACGGGGAATGAAAACTATACTAGTGATTTCATAATGTTTTACATTCTGTATCACAGTTGATGAAAATGAAAGTAGAAAATCTTTACTCATGCTGAAATTGCAAAGAAAAATGTTACCTCTCCAATATTTGTTTTCTGGAAAGGAAACCAGTAACCTACATGAAATTACCTACATGCTGCTGACTCTAATTGGAATTAATCTGGAAAAATACTTTTTCTGAAGAATGCATATGTGTGCATGTTTAATAGAAAAGAAAGAAGGAATGTAAGTTAAATAATTCTAATGGTAAAGCTATTGATGCTCTCCACTGTAATGCAAATATACATTTTTCTGCTGCAGCCCATGTTCTATGATGTGAATAAATTCAACTAGGATTATTGTAGATGATGTTAACATGATTTACAAGATCAGAAAGTATTCATATGATTTTCTCCATAATCTTAAAGGTTTGATGCTGGCATTAACAACCACAGAATATAAAAGTTTGTCAATAAAACAGAATTAAGCAAGCCAGGGAAGCCCAGAGTATTATACAAGATGTCCACTCATCTTACTTTTACTTGAAGCTGAACATATGCAAAAGGAACATGGCAAGATAATGATCAATGCCATTAACTGAGCCAGTGTGGTAGCATAGGCCAGTAATCCCAGCTACTCAGGATGCTGAGGCAGGAGGATGGCAAGTTCCATGCCTGAGCAATGTGTATGTGTTATTTCCCCCTGTTGTAGTTACTTTTCTCTTGTTGCTGAGACAAAATACCCAACACCTACAAGTTAAAACAAGAAAGGTTTATCTAACTCACAGTTTGTAGAGATTTCAGTCCATAATTGGCTATCTCTAAGGCAGGGTGCATGATAGCCAGGCATGGCAGAGGAGATGGCAGGCAGAAATTAGGAAAAGTAGCAAGAGATCTTAACAGCATCTTTCTGTCCTGCTACCTTTTATTTTAAAAACAAAAAAAGGAATAAAAACAATGATACAAAATTTCAAAACAAAATAATAGGAGATTACCACTGGTTAATATAATGCATATTATTATCTTCAAAGTAGTTGTTCAGGTTACATGATATAGACTACTTAGGGCAAGTAGTCTTAATCCTAGTGCTCATGATCCTAGCATTGCACCATGAATCAATGCACAGTGTTACACAGTGTAGATCCAGCCATCTTGGAAAATTATATATCACAAACATATATGAATACAATTTTACAGTGTTGAGAAGGGGCTGAGGATATTGCTCAGCACTCCCTAAATTCAATCCCCAGCAGACAAAAACAAAATAAAAACAATAATTACAAGCCAGGAGTGGTGGCACACACCTGTAATCCCAGAATTCAGGAGGCTGATGCAGGAGGATTACCAAGAGTTTGAGGCCATATAGAGTGAGTTTAAGATCAGCCTGAACTACATAGTGAGATCCTGTTTCAAAACAAAACAAAACAAAACAAAACAAAAAACAATTTCAACAGAACATCAACTGATGCCTTTGGTATGTGAAAATTTTGCATCTACTTATGCACCTACAGTTTCCTATGCTAATGTGCTTGTTTGCACAGTTCAGTACCTTTTATTTACCTGATCCTGTCTGCCTACTTCATTTGTAGTTTGGAAACAGTCCTATAGTTATTACAATATTGCTTTCTTCATTGTGATTTTAACAGTTTAAAAGCTGATAAATTGGGGTCTGTTTTTATTAGAGCTCAGGGCATAATGTAGCATATGCTGTTAATGTTCTACACTAATCTATTTTTATGCATTAGCTGTGTAACTTGAAAAGTTCCGTATACTATACTGCAAGGTTTTTAGGAATTCATGTGTATTCTGTAGAAGATGTTTGCATTTTAAGAGACACGTTTTAATCAAATAAAATAATGTTTTAAAATATCATACATTTGTAATAGCATTTCTTCAAAATGCTTTTGCATGCAAAATATTTCAAAGATTAACAATAGATTTCTTATTCAATAACCAGCAAATCTTAATTTCTCATTTTCAGTATGATACCTGTAAAAAGAAATAAGCGAGTTACAATTAGTAAGTTACAATTAGTTGAGAGTCAGAACAATGAGGGATAAGAATACGAGATCTTAGTTCACATGGCCTGGTTCAAATACTAGCTCTGCCCAAAATTAGCTACATAAATGCTGCAGATTATTTCACTTCTTGGTGACTCAGTTTTTTATTTGTAAAATGATTGCGTAGTGACACTTATAGGGTTATTATGAGAACTAAACGTGTTAATACAATAAAGTACTTGTTACTTAATATGTATGAATTATTTAAAATATAATTAACATCAAAATATCACAGAGTACTTACTTTCTACCGATCCATGAATTTCTCATGATAAGATCTGTGCCTTATATGCTGCTACATATTTAGTACATATAATACAAGTAAAGTTCCATCACAGCTGATTGAATTGCATGGAATTCTTTTATTATTTTTGATCATCTTTAAATTAGGAAATTTGTTTGAAGATTCTGCCAAAGATAATCATGTTTATCCTATGTAACATATTATTTTTAAAGAATATTTTAAATGTATAATTACTTTTAGAATACTTTAGCCTATCTCTGAAATTTAAAAAAGGAACAAGAGAGCAAAAGCCTCAAAAACTTAAGGTAGATGAAAGTGAAAATTTTGGATACAAATGGTTTAGTTTTGAAAAAATAACAGGCTGAGATTTTATAGGTAGCTAAAATGATGAGTAAAAATTCACCTGAATTTTAAGGTCTGATGCTTAATAAGTGCTGTGGGAGCCAAGCACAGTCAGATGCTGAGAAATCAGAAAAAAAAAAAATCTTTTTCCTTAAAAACTTCTTTTAGCAGGGTAAGACTTTTGTATGGTATCTAACCTCCTTAACTACCATGAAACCATGAGGTTCTGAGCATTAGTCCATGTTGCAGGTAACTCACCAGCCTGGGTTCTAGTCTTTGAACAACCTCTCCAAGTCCTTCAGCTGAAAAAACATGTTTCATTAAACAGTACTCATTCAGACTGTGATATTCTAGAATTTACTCTCTATAAATAAAGCTTTCATTTTTGTGCTTCAAAATTTAAAAGCCTTCACAACTGATAACCATGTCTCTTATATTTCTTAAATTACCTTTTCCTCTTAGTAATAACATTTTCCTACTCATCAAAGAATAAAAGGTTATATAAATTGGCAACAAGTAAATTATTAGTAACACTCACAGTGATGATGAGAGTAGATCTCATTACAGCTGTACAGATGGAATTAATAGGTATGTTCTAAAGAAGACATCTGCAATCTCTGTGATCAATAAAGCTTATTCATACCTGTTATTCATGAAATGTAACTATATCCTACTTCATACTAAGGTGAGAATTATGAATTAGGTCATCAGTATTCATACTGTGTAAGCAGACTATAATTACTTTTCTTAAACTTCAGTGTCTGAGTAAATTTGAGTATATTTCCAGATTAATTCACTGTTTCAATTCCTAGTGATGTGTGTGTGTGTGTGTGTGTGTGTGTGTGTGTGTGTCTTGTAGTGAGGGCTTAACAACCCAGGGCCTTCACGCCAAGTTATATCCCCAAACCTTTTAAATTTTATTTTTTTCATTTTTTGAAAAAAGGTCTTGCTGAGTGAGTCACTCAATTGTTGAGATTGTGTTGAGACAGAATCCTCCTGCCTCAGGCTCCCAGAGAGCTGTAATTGCAGGCCACTGTGCCTACCTCACATTCTATTTAGAGAATGGAATCTTTTACAGGCTCAACATCTCAGGCTCTTAATGCTTGCTATTTTATGCATTCTCCAGCTTAACTGCTCAGCTGTTCCCTGAATAAGGGCTGGGTATGTCCTTGCTTTTTACATACTTTCCTCATTATTTAGATTTTCTTATAATCTTCTTGCTTCTGTCTTCTTGAGCTCTGAGCCTGTTGCCTAGAAATGTATTTCAAGATCTAGCACACCGCACTGGTAAGTAAGCCGCAGCTGCCCCTGGGTGAAAACCATATCAGCGTTTCCTGAGATACACACCATGTTGGAACTTGGGGCACTGGGAAAACAGGCAGCCAGCTCACCACTCTGATGGCCAGCTGTGAGCCTACCAGTGCAGGAGCTAAAAATCAAACATCCATCTCATCCACCACCTCCAGCAAGTGAGAGCCAGAGATCTAAGCATCTCTTGCAAGTTTGACTATATGCAATATAGCAAATAAGGGGGATTTTCTTCTGCCATATCTTTGAAGGAAAATATTTTATCTGTTTTGCTCTGTTCTGATCAATAGTATTGCTCTATTCAATATTATGTTTTTATAATTTCAGTATTTCCTTTGATATTGCTCTACCTGATTGAAGGAACAACTATTGTGAAGAAAACAAGATATACTATTGTACCTATTGCTGTTATCCCAGTTACCTGCTGTGAAGTTCTGTACCAATTTCACTGCACTGCCTCAACTGGCTTTTTCTTGTCTTGTTCTGCTGTATTTTACTACCCTCAAAATAAATAAATAAATAAATAAATAAAATAACAAAACAGATCAGTAAGGTACTGAGCAAGTTGAAACATGATATAACTAAACAGATAATGGACTTAAAAAGCAAAAGGAGAAAAAGAAAGTGCTCTAAAGGATATAACTGCATGTATATTTAAGTGTGTAGGATTGATAACCATGTTGCTAAGTTTTTGTTGTATTGTTGAAAAGAACTGTTTGCAGCCTCACTGTTTGAATGTCCTCTTTGTATGCTTTAATTTTGTAACTTGATCAACTATATCTAAGAAGACAATATGTAATGTATCAAGTAGTGATTTCTTATTATTTTTTTTGAAATTCTGTATTGTTTCTACCCTTTTTTCTGTTTTGCTTTTTTCCCCTCTTAAAAAAAAAAGAAATGCATTTCAAAAGAACATTTTGCAACCTATATACTTCATATTTTGTTTTTCACAAAATAGATGAAATAAACTTCTTACTATGCATAATTGGGTGCATAATTGGGTGGCTGTATCTGTATTCTTTCTTTTAGATCATGTATATAGTTCTGCTCCGCATCTAAGTTTCCAAAGAGCACTTACTCCTATATTATTTAACACAGAACAAAACAAACTCTAGAAAATAACAAAGAAAAGCATAGAAGTAGATCTTTGTGATCTTGGTTTTTGTAATTGGTTTTGGATCTTGTAATTTGTCAAATAAAACTCCAAAAACATACAAAATACAAGAACTAAACTGAGAAATGGCAAAACAAAATTGAAAATGTCTGTGCTTCAAAATACATGATGAAGAAACTGAAATATAATCAATAGATGGAGAGAAAAGTGTTTGAAAATAATATATTTCATAAGGACACTGTATCTAAAATTTATAAGATAACCCTACAATTGAATGATAAAATAAAATTGAACAATTTGAATAGATATTTTAAAAATAATGTATACAAAGTTAACCCATGAAAAGTTGCACAAGGTCATTAGTCATTAAAGCAACACAAATCAAAGTTACATCCATTAGGATAATCATAACTGAATAGACTGAAAATACAAATGTTAGCAAAGATGTGGAGAAATTGGAATCCTTTTATGGTGCTTGTAGGAATGTAAAATGAAACAGAATAAATTGATAGTTTCGTAAAACCTGGACATGGTGGTGCACAGGTATAATCAGCACTGTAGCAGGTTCATCACAAGTGAGAGCCCAGCCAAGGGAACTTAGCAACTTAGTGAGAACTTCTCTCAAAGTAAAAACTAAAAAAGGACTGAAGATGTAGTTCAGTTTGAAGGTCCTGGGTTTACTCTCCACTCCTACCATAGATAAATAATCAAACAAATAAATAAATGGAGTTTCACTCCATGAGCACCCATACTCCCATATGAATGCCTACTTCTTGCTATCTACTAAATCTGCTATGCCCCTCAACAAAACAAAACTAAAGGAAATAAAACAAAAGGAAATGAAATGTAACAAAACCAGAGACTTAATGTACTATTCAGCCTTTTACGAGTTAGGTAACCAAAAGAAGTAATGATCTATGTCCATATAAAGACTAATATACATTGCAGCATTGTTTACAATAGCCAAAATGTATACATCACCCCATGTCAAACAACAGGTGAATGGAAAAATATCACATGGTGAATCCATACAAGAGGAGATGATTCAGCAATAAAAGGGACAAAGTACTGATATTCACTACACTGTGAACCTCAAAAATACATTTTTCAAAACCAATAGGGTTGAAGGGACTATGCTCAGAAAAATAGGACACATATAACTGGCTGGCTCTGGTGACTCACATCTATAATCTCAATTACTCAGGGCTGAGAGAAGAAATGGAGTTTAAGGTCAGCCTGAGCAACATAGTGAAATCTTGGCTCAACAAACAGATGAACAACAACAACAACAAAATGAACCAATTTGCATAATTTCACTAATAGGAAATATCTGTACCAAGCAAATCTATAGAAGCCAAAAATAAATTAGCTTTTATGAGGTGGGAGGAAGTAGTGGGAATAAGAGAAACTAAAAATAGGCAAGAACTTTCTTGTTAGGGTAATAGAAATGTTCTAAAATTGAATTGTGGTGATAGTTATACAATTCTGTTATTACAATAAAAGCAATTGGATTCAAGATTGAGAAATAGTGACTTTTATGCCATATAAATTATATCTCACACTTCTGCTAAAGAAAATAAAGTATATATAAGAACTATGAACTTCTTATATACGTATCACAGATGTTAATAGCTTTAGCACAGATGCACTGTGAGAGCAACAGTCCTACAATCTGCAATGTTGGAAAGTTATGTAATGTACCATTTATCTTTGTACTATTCAGAGTTTTATAAAATAATTTTAAACAAGTGGCAAGATTGATGGGATAATCGTGTTGGAAGAAAGGGTATTTTGAAGGGGGTTAATGGCAACATACCTTTCACTGTAATTTTTTAATTTAAACCTGCACTCTGTATGTTAATCAGACCTCCTATATCTGATTTTAACCACATAGGAAGGTGCAAGCTAATTTTCTTTAATGGGAAAACAGGCAAGAGAACACAAAGATTTGATATTTAATGTGTGAAAGGGCCTGGTACCATGACAGTCAGTGACACTAAAATTTCTACTTCCTTCACGTTGAAATTTATAATATATATCCATGCTATGTATTTTTATTTAACCTAGTTTATTAATACACACGTGCAGCAACTAATGTTGACAGTACTTGTGGGAAGTTGGTGTTGATCCATAACGCAGCTTAGTTTTTCCCATCCCCTTCCCCTTCCCCCTCCACCCTTCCCTCCACCCCCGACCCCTTCCCTTTGCTGGTGAGGGTTTGTAGTATTTGATGTTTGCACCCCTTGTGTGGAGGTGGCACACGTACGAAACTCCTCCCAATTCCTTCTTCATCCTTATCCTCCCCCATCCTCCTTTGATCCCCTTCCTCACTAAGAACAATCCACTCCCTATGTCCTATCATCTATCTTTTATTTTGCTGTTTGTTTTTCTCTGAATTTGTCATATAAGAGAAATCATGTGATATTTAAATTTATGTGTCTGACTTATTCACTTAATATTATGTTCTCAAGGTGCATCCGTTTTCCTACAAATGAGTCAAGTTTGTCTCCCTTTATGGCAGAGTAGTACTTCACTCTGTGAAAATGCCACATATTCTTTGTTCTTTCATCCTCTGATAGACATATGGGTTGCTTCTGATATTAAGCTACTAGCGTTGTGCTGCTATAAACATGGGTATGCATGTGGCGCTGTAATTTGGTATCCTTCACTCTTTGGGGCAATACGTAGAAGGGGAATAGCTGGGTCAAGTGAAATTTCTAGCTGTAGTTTTTTAAAAGAAACTCTATACTGATTTCCATAGTGATTTTGCCAGTTTACATTCCCACCAATGGTGGAGGAAGGTTCCTATTCCACCATGGCCTCTTACACATGAGAAAATTGGGGCCTGGAGGGGAGAGTGCTTGCTCCACCACCAAGCTATGTAGAAACAGAGTTTACATCCTAGAGCAATTTCTCTTATTCCCCTAAAATAGTCTCTTTTTTTTGTAAATACCAATTGCACTATGTAAGGCTTAGAAAATTTTAATTTATCATTTCTTTTTCCTAAGTAATAATCTGTTATCTGTTGATGGAAAAACATTGATTTTATGTCTGGAATATGATAAATACTGCTGCAATAGATATGTGAGTGCATCTGATAGTTCTGTTTTTAATGTTGAAAGAAGACTCCACACAGTTTTTCATAATGACTGTACTAATTTATATTTCAACCAAGAGTATATAAGTTTCTTTTTCTCCATATTCATGTCAGTATTTTTTGTGTGCATGTGTGTCTTTTTGGTGGTAGTCATTTTAATTGGATAAGGTAATATTTAATTGTGATTTTGATTTTGATTTTTCTGAGGATCAATGATGTTGAACTTTTCTTATGCACCTGTTAGCCATTTATTTGTCTTCTTTTTAGTAATGCCTATTCAGGTCTTTTGCTCATTTTAAAATGAGATTTTTTTCCCCTATAAAGTTTGATATGTTTATATATTCTAAATATTAATCCTTTATCAGATGAAAGCAGTCACAGATATTTTCTTCCATTCTTTAGATTGTTTCTTTAATTTATTGATTTGTTTTCTCTGTGGTGCAGAAATTTTTAGTTTGATAAAGTTCCGTTTTTCCATTCTAGATCAGTATCATGAATGTCATGAAGCATCTCTGCTGTTTTCTTCTAGTACTGTAGTTGTTTAAATTTTGGTGCTCAGTTTAAATCTTTATTCTACTTGGAGTTGAGACAGATATATCTCTCGTTATCTATCTGTATATCTATCTATCTATCTATCTATCTATCTATCTATCTATCTATCTATCATCTGTCTGTCTATCTATCTGGTTTTGTTTTTTCAGAAAAGATCTTGCTATGCATGTCAGGCTCAAACTTGCAGCAATCCTCCTGTCTCAACCTCAGACATACGCCATTATACCCAGCTTGGAGTTGATACTTAAAAGTGTTGGATGGGATCTAGTTGATACTTCAGTATACAGATACTGTGCTTCACAGCCCTGTTTGTTAAAACGTCTATACTTTTCTCAGTGTGTGTTCTTGGCACCTTTGTCAATCAGTTGACTGTGATATGTGAATTTATTTGTTTTCTGTGCATTGATATTTATACCTATTTTTATTCAGGCATAATGCTACTTTAGTTACCATAATTTTATTGTGTATTTCAAAATCCGGTAGGGATTGTACTGAATATTTAGATCTATGCTATTCTTTTGGATAATAGGTGCATTTTAACAGTATTAATTCTTCCAGTCCATTGATGCAAGATATCTGTGCATTTATTTGTGCTAACTTCAGTTTCTTCACCAATATTATATAATTAGAACTTGTCATTTATGGAAACGTGAATAAACTAGTAGAAAATTATGTTAAGTGAAATCATCCAGGAACAGAAAGAAAAATACTTCTTGATCTTACTCATATGTGGAACGAAAAAAAAGCTAATCCTATTGAAGTAAAGAGTTACAAGAGAGGAAATCAGAGGCAGTAGAGTTTAAGGGAGAAAGAAGATGGAGAGAAATAAATCAATGGGTACAAAGTTACAGTTAGAGAGGAGGAATAAGTTGTGAAGTGCTATAGCAAAATAGAGTGGATACAGTTGATAATAGTGCACTATGGAAGTACTTGGGAGATAGATTGAAATTTCTCATCATAAAGCAATGATAAATGAAGTGATGTATATGCTGAATAATTAACTCAATCATCATACAATGTATATGTTGAAACATCATACCATGCCCTATGAATATATAATTATGGGTCAACTTAAAATAAAATAAAACTTCAACTAAAATATTAAAAAGAAAATAAAATGTCTATTCTTTACTTCTTGTGATAAACTGCAAGGCAACAACTCTAACTTCCTTACTAGAACATTAAATGTGACAGCTAGTACTGCTGTGTCTCTTCTTTCTTAATTTTGAAATCTGTTTTTCCTTTATTCTAGATACATAATTCACTTTAATGAGGATCTCTGCAGCCCACATTTTCCTGTTTAAATTTTTTCTCTGACAAGTGATAGTGTACAAATGCAGTAAAAAGTATTAGTTGTGACAACTTCATTGAAATAAATTTATGACTAAATTACTTCCAAGTTATTTTTTGGTAGTGCGTGGATTTGCAGCCTAATGTTGTATAATTTGTACATGAAATTGGACTGTTCTGTTGGTGATTACAAAACAGAGGAAAGGGAGACATAAGAAAAAGATCAAGTTGATTAGTTTAAAGAGGACAGTCTCATCGGGCCAGAACATATTGCAGAAACTATCCACATTATCCCATTTTTTTTTTTTTTTTTTTTGGTACCGGGGATCGAACTCATAACCTCACGTTTGCCAAGCAGGCAATTAAGCCACTGAGCTAAATCCCAATCTTTTAAATGTACAAATTACACTGTGTTCATTACTTGTATTTCTCTAGTCACAGTTCCTGAAACTTCTTCTATAACCTTTCTGCTTAACCTATTGCCATTGAGCACACTGTGTATTTTTACTTCTTGTAACATAAACTTTCTTTCACTATAGCCATATTCCTCCCTATGTGTTTTAAACTGATATTTTAAATGTTACCTGCTTCATGAAAAGTCTTTCTTGGCCTCTGTATGTGAATGTCTAACTACTAAGCATAGTTACCAATTCTATGGTCTTAGAGATTATTAGCTAATCCTGTTATTTTATAGAGTAAGGATGGAAATCAAAGGAACTAAAGGATATAGGATGAGAATGATCTGACTGAGCTCTTTAAACACGTCTCAGTTTAATTTAGCAACAATGTATAGGATTCCTGTGGTGTGGAAAGTGTTGTGCTAATAGGTTTTGAAATAAAAGTGAAGAGATAATATACATTCCTGAATGATGAGTTACATTATTTTGAAACAAGACACTATACACTTGAAAAGAAAAAAGAAAAGAAAAAAAAAGAAAAAAGAAAAGAAAAAAGTAAAGAAAAGAAAAAACATATTGCCTGATATTTTCTGTCTTTCTGACTGTCAAGGGCATTTTGTTGACTTCAAGATAAGACATATCAACAGTAAAGAAAGTGCCAATACTTTTATTATGGTTTAGTTCTAGACTATATTCCAAAGACATCAGGTGTTCAGGGGTAGGGCTTTGGAAGGTGATTGGGTTATGCGGACACAATGCTGAGTAGTCTAAATGTGCTGCTAGGCAGTGGGTCTGGTTGGACGGAGGCCACTGCAGGTGTGACCCCGGAAGGGCTGACTCCTCCCCGGCCCCTCCCTTTGCACTTTGCTTCCTGGTTACCACGACATGAGCCGCTTCCTCCGCTGGTCTCGTCCACCTTGCCATGGCTGCCTTAGAACCTGCTGACCATGAGCTGAAGCCAGAGCCAAAGAAAACCTCTTTTGAATTGCAAGGGTTGGTCATTTTGCCCCAACACTGAAAAAGTCACTAAGATGATTGGTAAATTTACTTTCTGAGAATCCTTCCAAGTATGAATGTTGGCTGATGTGATGGTTAAATTTATGAAACTGGGTTAAGCCTGGGTATGTAGATATTTAGTCAAACACATCTGGAGGCTAAGTTAAAGATATTTTTTCACATGAAATAATGATGTAAGTCAGTAGACTTTAAGTAAAGCAAATGTCCCTCCATGATATTGGGTAGCTTTATCCAATCACTTGAGGGTCTAAACAGTCAAACAGTCCCAGAAGAAAAGGTAGTTTTGCCAGGAAAATGCATCTGCAGTTGAGTTATAAAATTAATCCTTCCTGGATTTCCGGACCACCAACTTACCCTAAGGATTTTGTTTCTGGCCAGATCTACAATTGCATGAATCAATTCCTTAAAATAAATCTCACTCCCTCTCCACATCACCTTTAGTTCTTTTTTCTCTAATGAATCCTATAACATACAGTTTAAATTCCTTTTAGCTCTATTTGCTAATGAGTCACATATGTAATTACATTTTTTCCTCAATTCCATGTTTTACCTTTGCACACAAATCTTACATTTCTTATTTTCCTTCAAGATTTACTACATCAAATAATATGAATATTTAAAAAATCTTTGATATTTAACTTGAATTGTACAAAATACTACAGAGCTCTGTGTCATATTCCCTGAATTTTAATTTTTGACAAATATTAAATAAATGCATGATGTCTGAAATAATTGCAGAATGTTTAGAATTTGCATATCATTTATTTTGCTTCTCTATGATGTTCTCATTTTTATCCTAGGACTTCATGGGTAAATTGGCAGCAGTACTTTTCCATGAATTTCAATTTTTTCCATAGGCCTTAACTTTCTTGCTTGCTGTGGAAAGGAAACTACTTTTCAAACCCATTCATATGAGAAATTAGAAGCTCTTAAAATATTGCTGCAGTAAAAAAATCACTTTCTAACTACATCTATAAATCATGTATCTTTATGAAAGGTTTAAATCAATCCTAAACTTTATGAATTCTTAGATTCTAAACTCTGGCCTTAATGTACTAACATTTGTGATGTTGTTTTGCAATGCTTTTGTCAGAGTTCCTATTAATAGGGTCTTGGTTCATTCATTTTTCAAGCATTTATTTAGCAGATAATTCCCTCGTTCCTAGTATTTGCCAGGCTCTGAGATACAGCATGAACAAAATAGACTTTTGTCTCCTCTATGGAGCTTCTATTCTAGTGGGAAAAGAATATATCTGAAAAAAGGCACACAGCTTTTTAAAAATTAAGAATGATTAAAAGTAAGAAAAATATGAAGTTGAATGCTTGAAATTACAATGTAGAAGTGGGTTATAGCCTATTTTTTTCTTGCCTATGGTACCAGTGCTATGAGAGTTTGTATGTAAGTGATATTTAAATAACCGGTTTGAGGGTCTGGATTGCAGTCCTGGATTTTACTGTCCTCTTAGCCAGGAACTACAGAAATGAGGCTAAAGACTGGCCCCAAGAGTGCCACAGGTAAGCATTTTGGACACAGATTTTAAGGGAGATATTAGTTCATTCTGATACAGTTGCTTTAAGTTACAAAATTAAATTATGTTTATCAGAGAGATTTTAGAAAATAATCAATGTGAACCAAAAATTGATAGTTTAATTTATCTTTAAGAGAGACTCACTACTCACATTTTAATATACCAAAGTACATAATGTAAATAAATGTGTATATATAAATGTACACCATTTAAAAATAAGACCCTTCTTGTATATGGAATTTGTAGAGTCTGTTTTTATTTAAAATTACCTTGTGAAATTTTTGCTGACTTTGTGTATTGTATGGTTTGTGTCTGGATGTCCCCTCAAAACCTCATGTAGTCATGGAGGCAGGCCTCTAGAATTTGTGGCTGATTCATGGGCCAGTGCTGGGTTTATGGGTGTGAGTGTCACACTCATCCTAGTGTGATTAGCCTACATAAATATAAGGGATGGAAAGAGCCTTCTTTCATGAGCTCCTTTCTTTTTACTCTTGGTACTTTTACTGTTTCCCACTGCCATGAACTGTTGCCCTAGCCGTGCCACTCTGCCTTGAATGCCAGGCAGGTATGGATTGAAACCTCCACAAACTGTGAACTAAACAACCCTTTCCTCCCTTAATTTTGGGTGTCAGGTATTTTGTATCAGCAATGAGAAAAAAGTATCTGAGACAAATAGTTTCCATGACAAGTGGCTATAAGCGTACTCCTAATGCTCCTAACCTGAGTCCTACTTTTGGACATTCATGCTTTCTTCATTTGTTCATTTTATCATAGAAACTTTGATAATTTCTTTATCATGAATACATTTAAATGAAATTTCAAGGCCAAATGAAATTCATACTGTATCATTCTTTTTTCCCCATTTTTTTTTAATTTTAAAAAGCAAAACAACAAAAAATATAAAAATAATATAGAATTTAAAAAAACAGTAAAAAATCAACAGTAGTTAATACATTATATGTTGTTATTTTAGAAGTAGTTATTCAGATTCACATTTGTAAATATCATTCTTGATACGTATATCTAGAACATATCAGTTGATACTTCCACCCACTATGTGTACAATCACAAATGTAGGTATATTTATGAATAAAAATGAACCAAAGGATAAATATAAGATGACCAGGTAAATTTTAGCCATACAAGGCAGGTGTGCATTGTAGGAACTGTTTGTTTAAACAGGACTATCTTCCTTGAGGTTTGAACTGGTTTCTGTTTTCTTCAAGTCTGTGTTTGGATAGGTTTTTAATGATGGCAGTGTTTTTACAAGACTGGGATATTCTTTGTGTTCTGACCCTAATTTACATAGATCTCTTTCTCTGTGCAAAACTGCCCAAGTCAGAGACTCTTCTTTGGAGGTTTCTAGTCTCTGTTGTACATTATTTGCACAGAATGCAGAGAAGTGATGGTCTTCTTTCTATTCTCTAGTAAAGGCTGTCGAATCTCTTTAGCCTCTCTCAGGGGACAGATCATTTTTCTATGAGTTTCAACAGCTTCTTATATTATGTACAATAACACACACAAAAAAATCCTCATCGTGGAAAATATTCTCCCCTGCTTTCTCTGACTTCATCTTTGAGACCCAGTAAACTCCAGCCTCATAAACAATCTTTGTTTCTTGAACATCTTAAGCTCATTTTAACCCTAAAGTCTTTGTATTTACTGTTCCATATTTTTCTTTTTTTCATATTTTCACTCCTGAATTTTACTCATTCTGACATAAATTTCCTAAAGTACTTCCCTACCATCACATCCATCATGCACTTTAGTTTCATCTTATCATGTGGAATTATTTGAAATTATTTCATTCATTAATTTGCCTTTTGCTAGTATATAGCTTTTATCTTCTTAATGGAACATAAATTGCATGAAATCAGGGCCTCCTGTGGTTGTGTCATTGCTGTAACTCTCTTTATCTTGTGAAGCATGTGTTGAATGAATGAAGAAGTAAATTAGAAACAACAGATACACTAAAAATTAGGCTGGTAAGGCACTCTGGTCCCCCCCACCATGCTAATAGAAACAGCTGATTTAGCCCTTTCTGATATGTATGCACTCAGTCTCTCCTAGCCTGCTTCTCAGGAGAACAGCATTCAAACACACACTTAAAAATCTTAGGCATATGTGTCTCCAGGAAGTGCCTTCAATTTTAACAGGTGAGAAGATTCTGACCTTCATTACCACAGATAATTTTCAGATAATATTGTTTAAGTTTGACACTTACCTTCCAAGGTGTTTCAGAACCTGAAGCTAGAATCTTTAAAGTTTTTCTTTCTTTTTTTTTTCTTTTTTCTTTTTATGGTAAGGTAGTTTTTCCATCATGGTTTTTGGGTCTCCTTTCATATACTGTTTATCTCCCTTACTCCCTAGTTTGTTAAATAAGATTATGAATGTATCACATCAAAAGGCCCAAGGAAATTATTTGGCCCACAATGAACCCTTAGAATGAATTAACTCTCTCTGTATAAGTGTATCTTTTTATTTTCTGAAAAGACATATAATGGAAGAAATTAAAAAATACATCAGAGTAGTGTATGGGCAATGGAAAATATTGTCTTTCCTTTTGTTATCTCTCTTTTTAAAGAATGTTATTTGTTACATTTGTCTCCCATATCTTCTTTTATAAAATTCAGTAAATAGGAAAATCATTCCAATAACAGCTAAAAAATATTCCATAGGAGTGGGATTTGTGCAGCTGTTTGGGTCCCACCTGCCAATAACCATGTTATCAATTGGCAGCCACCTGGAGTACTCATCGATAAATCAAAAGGTTTCTTCAAACTAGTGCTTTGTAAGTATAATAGTATTAAATGAAAATTAGCTGACATTAAATTGGGTTATTTTCCATATATAAGAAAGCCATTTTTGCTATATCAATAATGATAACAACAGCAAATAATAATAATAATAATAATATTTAGGAATACAGCAATATCAGCTTCACAGTTCTAAATGGCAGTATTTGACTGAAGATGAGAAGTATCAGATCTGTCCAAGTGGACTATGCTCCATGCAGTGGCCCTAATACTTTTGTCTAATTATGCTCATTTATGTCAAATTCTTAGCCCTGAAGCTGCCAGAGTATTAACATCCTCAGTGACATGATCTCCCAGCTCTTTCCTGTTCCTCTGATACACTGGAACCTCAAACACACGGCCAGCCTTTCCTTCTCCCTCACCTCGGCACTCACTTCACCAAGGTAAAAAAGCCTGGTAAAACTGTATTCCTTCTGAACCCGGGCTTGCAACGTAGATGAGGGTGGGGCATTGTCCTTATTATGTGGAATTATTTGAAATTATTTCATTGATAAAAAATAGGAGCATGTCTCTCTACACAGGCAAACAAAAAACAAAGAATTAGGACAGAAAAGCAGAGAAAAGAAATAAACTTGATTTTTACCTTTCTCTCTCTCTCTCTCTCTCTCTCTCTCTCTCTCTCTCTCTCTCTCTCTCTCTCTCTCTCTCTCTCTATCTCTCTCTCTGCCTTACCTGATTCAGTATTTTTTTGACTTGCTCTATAATTTATAATGTAAAATTCATCTAAAATAGGTTTCAAAAATGTGACTCTTCCTCCAATTTTTGCCCCATTAGGAATTAGAGAATGCAGAATGCTCTTATTATTAACAGGAAGTGAAAAAGAAGCTAACTTGGGAATGGAAGCATCCACTGGTGATGCTAGTTTAGCAGGAAGCTGAGGGAGGAGGATGGCTTGAAATTAGGAGTTCAAGGTCAGCCTGGACATTCAGTGAGAGCTGTTTTGAAATAAAAAGTAAAAAGGACTGGGGTTGCAGTTCAGTGTGAGACCTTGGGTTCACTTTCCAGTACCAAAAAAGAAAAAGCCCAATTATATGTATGCATTTTATATAGAAAATCATTTTTGTATGTGTTTTTAGAAAAGCAAAATTGGGGAGAGGGTAAGGGTGGTTGGGAAAAGATGGTTACTAATCAGAAGGGGGTTGTGTTTAAAGACAAAATGGAAATAATGACTTTAAAATTGGAAAGTTTGGGAAGAAAACTGACAGAGACACAGCAGTCGAGTTTGACTAGCAGCGTGAATGCATGAATGGTGAAAAGAGGGCAGTGTCGGAAGGGAAATGAAGGTCTTATCACAGAGGCCAAAAGATCTCATTTTCCTTACCCCAGAATTACCATCATCAGCCATGACTGATGATGAAGGACACTTCACATTCTCCCCAAGATGTAACTGCCAACTTCCTCTCTGGCCCACCTCACGTTAAGTAGCATGACAAAAACATAACTCTGCCCTCATTCTTAAAAGAACAGTAAAACATTGATGTAATCTGTTTGTTTAATGCTAAAAACCTTTCCCTGAGGTCTGCTTTTGTACTGCCGAACTGGGAAGGGAAGTCTGGAGGAGTCATCGGAGACTTAACTGTGAAAGACAGAGTTCTTACTGCAGTGTGGGGACCTTCAGTAAGAATCATGGGTGACATGGGAAATTTAGACAGGCAAGTCAAAGATCCAGGATGCTGTCAGTATGGTACAGGATATCTGACGCTGGTGCCAATGGGGGTCAGCCAGCTGCCATTTACTCCTGTAAAGCCTATGCTTCACAAGTGAGGATTCTAAGCAAGGCTGCCAGAGACAGAGAAATGTGTGGGCCAGGGAACAGTCTCCTTAAGCCTGAGCTGCTTCCTGCTGATTACAGATCGGTGTAGATAATGCATTAGAGTCCTTTCCTTAGAACTTCTAAATTTAGAATAGTTGAATGACGGTTATCTTTATGACGTAAATATATAAACTGTATTTAAAAATGATTACTCTGTCATGCTAACTGAAAGTACTTATACAAAAATTCTACAGACCATCCCAGCAGGACCTAGGAAAACCAGAATCATGATTTGTTTTCCTCCCGGTTCACTGGCTGTTATAATTTTGTATCACCCTTTTGGGTATCCTTCTTTGTATCCCATACGCATTTGTCTGCTTCAGAGAGTCGTTCTCAGTCTTCTTACTTCTTAGGTTAAAAATCCTCACGTTTATTTTTAATATACCAAGACTTTCAAATTTATATCTGCAACTACTGAGTTGTTTCATATATATATTTACTCAAAGTCCATATATATATACACACACACACACACACATATATACATGAGTTTACTCTCAAAATCTTCACTTTTCTCATTCTAATCTTTTAGATTATATAACAGATAACTCATACATTATATGTGAGAGAATCTGCTTCTATAAAAGTGCTAGGTGTATAGCAAATGCTTTTTAAATATCTGCTGAATCTACAGATGATCATACTAATTTGCCCCACCGCATGCATTCTGCCCTGCATTTTTGCTTTTTTAAACTATACTGCTACACATGCATCTCCCTGTGCTAGAAAACTTGGAGGCATTGTCAGCTCTTCCTGTACTTCACCTTCACAGTGAATCAGTCATCAGATACTTTTAAAAGCATGAAAGTCATTTTCTAGAATCAGTTTCTTCCAGTCAGCACTGTTATTCTGTATTCTCGTCTTCCCTACCAAAAGCGTATTTTCTGTTGAGAACTGAATTTTATTTTTCCCCAAATTCACATTAAAGACCTAATTGCGAGTATCTTGGAATGTGACTATTTGGAGACAGATCCTTAAAAGAGGTAATTAAATTGAAATGAGACCAAAAGAATGAGATGTGATCTGTCTAACTGGTGTCCTTATGAGAAGGGGACATTTGGATACATAGAGAGACACCAAAGATGGGAGCACAGAGAAGAAAGATTTTGTCAGGAGGCAACCAGAATGTGATCATTTGCAAGTCAAGAGGAGCCTCAAGAGAAACCAAACTTACTAACAACTAACATACTAAATAGACTGACAAGGTAGATTTTAAAAGAAAGAAAAGGAAAGAGAAGGGAGGGAGAGGGGGTGGAAGGAAAGAAAATCCTTCGTATAATAAACTATGTATAATAAATAGATTCTCAAAGGTTAAAACGGAACAAATTCTCTTCTATCAAAGAATTGCTGAAAATCTTGTGGAACTCCAGTAAGTCCTTGGGCAGCTTAGTTGGTATAAAAGGAGAAGGACTGCCCATCGATCTGACCTCATGTCATGCCGTGTGATTGTGTGCAGGCTCAAGGTGATGTTATCTGCCACTGTGTGTCACAGGGGACTGGGCTCTTGTCAGAGCCAGTGTCATACTGTTTGAAGATTTTGCTTCTAAAACAGTGAGCCAAGTACACTCTTTCTTTTATAAAGTACACAACTCTGGTTATTTTGTTAAAGTAACAGAAAAGAGAACATATATACAACACCAAACAGATCTTTAACAGAGCCTAGGCTGCACAGGAGACCAGCAGAGAAGAGGGAGTCCTCTTAGACTAAAATCAGGGAAGTGGCTGGCCAGTGCTGTTTGTATAGGAACTGCCAGCTTGTTTCAGTGGGGCTGAGGGCTGAGCTATGCATGCTGGGTATGCAACCAGAATCCCAGATCACTCCCTTTCTGATCTTAACCACTCCAAAGTGCCTTCTTTGTACAGATGTTATCCAATCATGATATACTTACTTTACAGGCTTAAAACAAACAAACAAACAAACAAACAAACAAACAAAAAAAGTCTCATGTTGTTCAGAATGTGTAAAAACTGAAGTAAATGATGATTTTTTCTTTCCACAATTTATGTAAACATTTCTATGAGAGTTGCCATGTCTTATTTTTAGCATGCACCTAAATATAGGGCCTGATATATTGAAGGGAATGAATGGTAGAATCATGCAACTAATTAGAACACATTGGTAACTCCATAATAATTGTTATAACAAATAAAGAGTGAGAAAAATTAGGGAAAATGTAGAGTCAAATTCTAAAAGGACGTATCTGGAGGAGCTGAGGAATACTGCTTTTTTCTGGACAGATAAAACCTGTAAATGTTGTTCATTGTAATACTGGCTTAGAAGGGGCTGCATCAGGACTCCAGAAGACAGACTTTTAAATTAGCTTCCTTTTTTAATTTTCCTTATTTTCAGATTGTACTTGTAATGTCCTTTTAAATAGAGTTCAAAACATCAGGTCTTGTTTTCTTACAAATTAGATGAGGAGTTGTCAACACCCTAACTTTCAGGTCAGTTTAATTTTATTATCAGAATACAGATTTACAAAGGTCGGTTGGAATTTGAGAACTGCTGAACCTCTATTTTTGAAGCAAGCGTAGATGTCCATTGTGGTTTTCTATATCAAAAAATTTATACCTTTATCGATTAGCAGAAAAAATTATTCTGATACATGTAGTTAGACAGTAAGGAGAATACTATTTCTCAGAACTACCAAAATTTTCTATTATCAGCATTCCTATTTAAAGAAACAAAGAAGCTGGGCATGGTGGCTCACACCTGTAATCCCAGCATTTGGGAGGCTGAGGCAGGAGGATCCTTGCTAGTTTGAGACCAGCCTGGGCTACAAAGTGAGCTCAAGGCCAGCCTGAACTGCATAGCGAGACCCTGTCTCAAAAAAAAAAAAAAAAAAAAAAAAAAAAAAAAAAAAAAAAAAAAAAAAAAAAAAAGAAAGAAAGAAAGAAAGAAAAGAAAATTCTCTAGGTTTACTTATTTTTCTAAAATTTTTTATGTTATTCTTGTAAGTGTTAATTCAATGAAAGAATAATAGGCTTGAATGCTGAATAGCAGTAATATAATCTCCAAGTTTTGAATAACATTCCCCTTTTTCATTTTGGAAGTTGCATAATATCTGATCTTCTTCCCATAAAGGGTTTATTAAAGAAGGCAGGTAGATGAATCATAAGCATGCTGCACCATAGTACCTTAGGATAAGAGTGCCTAGATCTGTTATTATGCTTAGTCTGTAAATACATACATTTTTCTCTAAATTATCTCACAAAGTAATAAATTGCCTTTGTTTTTACTAGCAGTTATTTCTTCTTTAACAATTACAATTTTATTAGAGTTTTAATATTTTGAATGCCACTTCAGGGTTATAACTTGTTAAGTAAATCAATTTTTGAAATGTTAAAATATTAGGCATGTTCTTACTAAGTTTCTCACAGGAAAGGTAACCCTACCACTCAGCATCCAAGAGAATTTCAGATGCAAGAGTTTTAATCTGAGCAAGTGTAGCTGTTATTCCTAGAAAGAAAAAGAAGACATCCTTGACCAGTTCAGCCACATTCCCAGAACCTAGGGCTTCAGATCCAAATTCAATCTTGGCCAAGCCTGAGTCCCAATTCTATGGCTATAGCTGAATCCAATAACTACCTTTTTAAAGACACAGTCAAGAGCCAGAAATTTGGGCAAAGTCATAGCAAGGAATCAGCTCAGTCACCATGGAAAGCATCCACCTAGGGCATGATTAAAATCAGCTAAAATTAATTCAGGGTGATAGAAATTAGATAAATTATACAGTGAAGTATGGCTGACTGCTAATGTTAGGGCAAACCTTCTGTGCTCATAGAAATGTTCTATATTTTGACTGGGGAGTTGGTTTCATGGATATAAACATTTTTTCAAAACGTGTCTAGCTGCACACTTAAAATGGGTGCATTTTCTTGTGTTTAAATCAAATTATGCCTCCATAAAGTTGATCAACAATGAAAATTAATGTTGAGATGTGACTGGCTTCTAAGGCAGGGCCCTGAGAGAAAAAGAGTAGGCAATGAATGTCTGGGAAATTTTTCATTTTTAGGCTTATGCATGGTCCTTTTGTTTTTCCTCCGGACCTAGATATCCCTGACCTCCTGGAAGGTCCTCAGGAAGAATTTACTATATAAAACCTGCACCATTTCTTCTCTTCAGTAATTTCTACCCCTGTCTTCCATTTCCATTCTCCTCTCCTCCACTCTCCTCCCCTCCCCTCTCCT